>LR999959.1:35086043-35784793 GCA_905220385.1 Xylota sylvarum
TAAATAAATAAATAAATAAATAAATAAATAAATAAATAAATAAATAAATAAATAAATAAATAAATAAATAAATAAATAAATAAATAAATAAATAAATAAATAAATAAATAAATAAATAAATAAATAAATAAATAAATAAATAAATAAATAAATAAATAAATAAATAAATAAATAAATAAATAAATAAATAAATAAATAAATAAATAAATAAATAAATAAATAAATAAATAAATAAATAAATAAATAAATAAATAAATAAATAAATAAATAAATAAATAAATAAATAAATAAATAAATAAATAAATAAATAAATAAATAAATAAATAAATAAATAAATAAATAAATAAATAAATAAATAAATAAATAAATAAATAAATAAATAAATAAATAAATAAATAAATAAATAAATAAATAAATAAATAAATAAATAAATAAATAAATAAATAAATAAATAAATAAATAAATAAATAAATAAATAAATAAATAAATAAATAAATAAATAAATAAATAAATAAATAAATAAATAAATAAATAAATAAATAAATAAATAAATAAATAAATAAATAAATAAATAAATAAATAAATAAATAAATAAATAAATAAATAAATAAATAAATAAATAAATAAATAAATAAATAAATAAATAAATAAATAAATAAATAAATAAATAAATAAATAAATAAATAAATAAATAAATAAATAAATAAATAAATAAATAAATAAATAAATAAATAAATAAATAAATAAATAAATAAATAAATAAATAAATAAATAAATAAATAAATAAATAAATAAATAAATAAATAAATAAATAAATAAATAAATAAATAAATAAATAAATAAATAAATAAATAAATAAATAAATAAATAAATAAATAAATAAATAAATAAATAAATAAATAAATAAATAAATAAATAAATAAATAAATAAATAAATAAATAAATAAATAAATAAATAAATAAATAATAAATAAATAAATAAATAAATAAATAAATAAATAAATAAATAAATAAATAAATAAATAAATAAATAAATAAATAAATAAATAAATAAATAAATAAATAAATAAATAAATAAATAAATAAATAAATAAATAAATAAATAAATAAATAAATAAATAAATAAATAAATAAATAAATAAATAAATAAATAAATAAATAAATAAATAAATAAATAAATAAATAAATAAATAAATAAATAAATAAATAAATAAATAAATAAATAAATAAATAAATAAATAAATAAATAAATAAATAAATAAATAAATAAATAAATAAATAAATAAATAAATAAATAAATAAATAAATAAATAAATAAATAAATAAATAAATAAATAAATAAATAAATAAATAAATAAATAAATAAATAAATAAATAAATAAATAAATAAATAAATAAATAAATAAATAAATAAATAAATAAATAAATAAATAAATAAATAAATAAATAAATAAATAAATAAATAAATAAATAAATAAATAAATAAATAAATAAATAAATAAATAAATAAATAAATAAATAAATAAATAAATAAATAAATAAATAAATAAATAAATAAATAAATAAATAAATAAATAAATAAATAAATAAATAAATAAATAAATAAATAAATAAATAAATAAATAAATAAATAAATAAATAAATAAATAAATAAATAAATAAATAAATAAATAAATAAATAAATAAATAAATAAATAAATAAATAAATAAATAAATAAATAAATAAATAAATAAATAAATAAATAAATAAATAAATAAATAAATAAATAAATAAATAAATAAATAAATAAATAAATAAATAAATAAATAAATAAATAAATAAATAAATAAATAAATAAATAAATAAATAAATAAATAAATAAATAATAAATAAATAAATAAATAAATAAATAAATAAATAAATAAATAAATAAATAAATAAATAAATAAATAAATAAATAAATAAATAAATAAATAAATAAATAAATAAATAAATAAATAAATAAATAAATAAATAAATAAATAAATAAATAAATAAATAAATAAATAAATAAATAAATAAATAAATAAATAAATAAATAAATAAATAAATAAATAAATAAATAAATAAATAAATAAATAAATAAATAAATAAATAAATAAATAAATAAATAAATAAATAAATAAATAAATAAATAAATAAATAAATAAATAAATAAATAAATAAATAAATAAATAAATAAATAAATAAATAAATAAATAAATAAATAAATAAATAAATAAATAAATAAATAAATAAATAAATAAATAAATAAATAAATAAATAAATAAATAAATAAATAAATAAATAAATAAATAAATAAATAAATAAATAAATAAATAAATAAATAAATAAATAAATAAATAAATAAATAAATAAATAAATAAATAAATAAATAAATAAATAAATAAATAAATAAATAAATAAATAAATAAATAAATAAATAAATAAATAAATAAATAAATAAATAAATAAATAAATAAATAAATAAATAAATAAATAAATAAATAAATAAATAAATAAATAAATAAATAAATAAATAAATAAATAAATAAATAAATAAATAAATAAATAAATAAATAAATAAATAAATAAATAAATAAATAAATAAATAAATAAATAAATAAATAAATAAATAAATAAATAAATAAATAAATAAATAAATAAATAAATAAATAAATAAATAAATAAATAAATAAATAAATAAATAAATAAATAAATAAATAAATAAATAAATAAATAAATAAATAAATAAATAAATAAATAAATAAATAAATAAATAAATAAATAAATAAATAAATAAATAAATAAATAAATAAATAATAAATAAATAAATAAATAAATAAATAAATAAATAAATAAATAAATAAATAAATAAATAAATAAATAAATAAATAAATAAATAAATAAATAAATAAATAAATAAATAAATAAATAAATAAATAAATAAATAAATAAATAAATAAATAAATAAATAAATAAATAAATAAATAAATAAATAAATAAATAAATAAATAAATAAATAAATAAATAAATAAATAAATAAATAAATAAATAAATAAATAAATAAATAAATAAATAAATAAATAAATAAATAAATAAATAAATAAATAAATAAATAAATAAATAAATAAATAAATAAATAAATAAATAAATAAATAAATAAATAAATAAATAAATAAATAAATAAATAAATAAATAAATAAATAAATAAATAAATAAATAAATAAATAAATAAATAAATAAATAAATAAATAAATAAATAAATAAATAAATAAATAAATAAATAAATAAATAAATAAATAAATAAATAAATAAATAAATAAATAAATAAATAAATAAATAAATAAATAAATAAATAAATAAATAAATAAATAAATAAATAAATAAATAAATAAATAAATAAATAAATAAATAAATAAATAAATAAATAAATAAATAAATAAATAAATAAATAAATAAATAAATAAATAAATAAATAAATAAATAAATAAATAAATAAATAAATAAATAAATAAATAAATAAATAAATAAATAAATAAATAAATAAATAAATAAATAAATAAATAAATAAATAAATAAATAAATAAATAAATAAATAAATAAATAAATAAATAAATAAATAAATAAATAAATAAATAAATAAATAAATAAATAAATAAATAAATAAATAAATAAATAAATAAATAAATAAATAAATAAATAAATAAATAAATAAATAAATAAATAAATAAATAAATAAATAAATAAATAAATAAATAAATAAATAAATAAATAAATAAATAAATAAATAAATAAATAAATAAATAAATAAATAAATAAATAAATAAATAAATAAATAAATAAATAAATAAATAAATAAATAAATAAATAAATAAATAAATAAATAAATAAATAAATAAATAAATAAATAAATAAATAAATAAATAAATAAATAAATAAATAAATAAATAAATAAATAAATAAATAAATAAATAAATAAATAAATAAATAAATAAATAAATAAATAAATAAATAAATAAATAAATAAATAAATAAATAAATAAATAAATAAATAAATAAATAAATAAATAAATAAATAAATAAATAAATAAATAAATAAATAAATAAATAAATAAATAAATAAATAAATAAATAAATAAATAAATAAATAAATAAATAAATAAATAAATAAATAAATAAATAAATAAATAAATAAATAAATAAATAAATAAATAAATAAATAAATAAATAAATAAATAAATAAATAAATAAATAAATAAATAAATAAATAAATAAATAAATAAATAAATAAATAAATAAATAAATAAATAAATAAATAAATAAATAAATAAATAAATAAATAAATAAATAAATAAATAAATAAATAAATAAATAAATAAATAAATAAATAAATAAATAAATAAATAAATAAATAAATAAATAAATAAATAAATAAATAAATAAATAAATAAATAAATAAATAAATAAATAAATAATAAATAAATAAATAAATAAATAAATAAATAAATAAATAAATAAATAAATAAATAAATAAATAAATAAATAAATAAATAAATAAATAAATAAATAAATAAATAAATAAATAAATAAATAAATAAATAAATAAATAAATAAATAAATAAATAAATAAATAAATAAATAAATAAATAAATAAATAAATAAATAAATAAATAAATAAATAAATAAATAAATAAATAAATAAATAAATAAATAAATAAATAAATAAATAAATAAATAAATAAATAAATAAATATATAAACTTATAGAAAGGAGGATAACCTATCCCAAGGGTATATTAAGTTTGGTACATATTTTGTAATATAAAGAAATAATCGAGATAGACCCTATAAAGTATATATATTCATGATCATTATCAATAGCGAAAACGATTGAGCCATGTCCTTCCGTCCGTCCGTCACCACTTTTTGGGCTTTAAATTTTGAACTAGGACGATGAAATTTAATATCTGGGCTTCTGAGAAAAAGATATAGTAAAAGTGTAAAAATTTTTTAAATCCGCCGACTGCCACGCCCTCTTTTTCATAACTTCACTAAATTATATGAAACCAAAAAATTTTGTTAAAACAAAATATTTAGGCATTTAGATTCCCTACAATTCGTCCATACGAAAGTTTTGGCCACACCCACTTTTTGGGGGCGTTTTCATAAAAAAAATCGATTTTCATAAAATTTTACATTTAACATCCTCAAACGTTCGACGTTACGACCACATTTGAGTACAAAATGCAATTTGTCCATGCCCACTTTATGGCGCTCGATAGGATATTGTATCATACGATCCGTTCCAGACGGATTGTAGCTTTTCTGTATGTTTTAACTGAATGTCAATACCGACTTTTTCTACACAACGTGTATTAATGATGGGTAAGAACGAATGCTGAATTGATTTTCTAATAAGTATCGCAACACTACCACCTCTACGATCCATTCGATCGTTTCGGTAGCATTTGAATTCTGATGTTAATAACTTTATTCCTTGTTTAAGACCGGTCTCAGTAACACATGCAACGTCAATGTTGCTACTATTCAAAAAGTTTATAAACACTATAGCTTTCTTTCGAATTCCTCTGGCATTCCAATTAATAATTTTAATATATTTGTCTGTCATATTTAGGGTTACCAGATCCATACCCACGAAAAGAGGACACCTTCAAAAATATGAAATGAAAAATTGAAGAACAAAAAAAACAAACAAATTAAAAAAATTAATAATATTATTTATTAATTCATCAAAGTAAAAAAAACATCAATTATAACAAATTCAAGTAAAATAAATAAAAATAATTTAAGTCAATTCTAACTTTAAATACAAAATAAAAATAAAATAATGGCTTTAACTATTTATTGACCAAGCTACGAAAAAAATTAAATAGGACTTTTTTTTGTTGATAATTTTGGATTTAAGGGTGTTTTAAGAAAGACTAGGGACTCCCAAGGACGAATTTTGATGGTGGCACTCCCTAGTTGTTCACTTAAAAATTTTGATGATGTTATACAGAAAATGAATCTTTTTATACCCTATCCTAAGGGTATATTAAGTTTGACATATAGTTTGTAACATAGAGAAATAATCGAGATAGACCCTATAAAGTATACATGTATATTCCTGATCAGCATCAATAGCGAAATTGATTCAGCGATGACTGTCCGTCCGTCCGTCCGTATGTCACCGCTTTTTGGGCCTTAAATTTTGAGCTAGGACGATGAAATTTAATGTCTGGGCTTCTGAGAAAAAGATACAGTACAAGTGTAAAATTTTTTGAAATCCGCCAACTGCCACGCCCACTTTTTTATAACTTCACTAAATTATATGAAACCGAAAAATTTTATTAATATTTAGGTATTCAGATTCCCTACAATTCACCCATGCAACAGTTTTGGCCACGCCCGATTTTGATAAAATTTTACATGTAACATCCTCAAACATTCAACGTTATAGCCATATTTGAGTGCAAAATGCAATTTGGCCACGCCCACTTTATTGAGATTGTAGCTTTTCTGTATGTTTTTTATGTTTATACCCTATCCTAAGGGTATATTAAGTTTGACACATAGTTTGTAACATAGAGAAATAATCGAGATAGACCCTATAAAGTATATATATTCGTGATCAGCATCAATAGCGAAATCGATTGAGCGATGACCGTCCGTCCGTCCGTCCGTCCGTCCGTCCGTCCGTCCGTATGTCACCGCTTTTTGGGCCTTAAATTTTGAGCTAGGACGATGAAATTTCATATCTGGGCTTCTGAGAAAAAGATACAGTACAAGTGTAAAAATTTTTGAAATCCGCCCACTGCCACGCCCACTTTTTCATAACTTCACTAAATTATATGAAACCGAAAAATTTTGTTAAGACCAAATATTTAGGCATTCAGATTCCCTACAATCCACCCATACAAAAGTTTTGGCCACGCCCACTTTTTGGGGGCGTTTTCATCACAAAACCGATTTTTGGGCCTTAAATTTTTAACTAGGACGCTGAAATTTCATATCTGGGCTTCCAAGAAAAAGATACAGTACAGGTGTAAAATTTTTTTACATCCGCCCACTGCCACGCCTACTTTTTTATAACTTCACTAAATTATATGAAACCGAAAAATTTTGTTAAGACCAAATATTTAGGTATACAGATTCCCTACAATTCACCCATAGAACAGTTTTGGTCACGCCCACTTTTTGGGGGCGTTTTCATCAAAAAAACGATTTTGATAAAATTTTACACGTAACGTTTGAGGAGTTCGACATTATAGCTATATTTGAGTACAAAATGCAATTTGGCCACGCCCACTTTATAGAGAGGAGGATAGGGTATCATACGATCCGTTCCAGACGGATTGTAGCTTTTCTGTATGTTTTTTATATAGGCTAACAGACCAGAAGTGGAATAACGAAAACGTTAACATCGGCTATTAATTTTTTTTTTATGTTTATACCCTATCCTAAGGGTATATTAAGTTTGACACATAGTTTGTAACATAGAGAAATAATCGAGATAGACCCTATAAAGTATATATATTCGTGATCAGCATCAATAGCGAAATCGATTGAGCGATGACCGTCCGTCCGTCCGTCCGTCCGTATGTCACCGCTTTTTGGGCCTTAAATTTTGAGCTAGGACGATGAAATTTCATATCTGGGCTTCTGAGAAAAAGATACAGTACAAGTGTAAACATTTTTGAAATCCGCCCACTGCCACGCCCACTTTTTCATAACTTCACTAAATTATATGAAACCGAAAATTTTTGTTAAGACCAAATATTTAGGCATTCAGATTCCCTACAATCCACACATACAAAATTTTTGGCCACGCCCACTTTTTGGGGGCGTTTTCATCACAAAACCGATCTTTGGGCCTTAAATTTTTAACTAGGACGCTGAAATTTCATATCTGGGCTTCCAACAAAAAGATACAGTACAAGTGTAAAATTTTTTTACATCCGCCCACTGCCACGCCTACTTTTTTATAACTTCACTAAATTATATGAAACCGAAAAATTTTGTTAAGACCAAATATTTGGGTATTTAGATTCCCTACAATTCACTCATAGAACAGTTTTGGGCACGCCCAATTTTTGGGGGCGTTATCATCAAAAAACCTATTTTGATAAAATTTTACATGTAACATCCTCAAACGTTCGACATTATAGCTATATTTAAGTACAAAATGCAATTTGGCCACGCCCACTTTATAGAGAGGAGGATAGGGTATCAGACGATCCGTTCCAGATGGATTGTAGCCTTTCTGTATGTTTTTTTTTGTCTCATTGAGCGGGAGTTGGGTTTTTGGTTTTTGGTTTTTGGTTTTTGGTTTTTGGTGTTTTTTACCGGTTGGTCTGTGAATTGAGTTTGACGATTAATAAATCGAAGGTATGACGGAATGGCGCGCGAAAGAGAGTTGGCATCGATGAGCAGGGACAGTCTGCACGAGGAGCCAGAGGCTTGGAGTCATCTGGCCTGAATGATGTCCTGGTCAAGCGGCTTCTGAGTGCTACAGCCCCAAATGCATTTGGGCAACAAGAGGGTGCCAAGTCCTCAATGGGCGTGTTGGTCGAGGCAGATAAAAGTGGTGGTGAGCCAGTGCAATCTGGAGGTCAGACGAGACCGGGGATTGGGGAATCTGGAACAAATTGGTACAGCGGTGACGAGTCGGAAGGAGAAACCCGTAAAAGTGATGCAGAAGTGCTTTTGCTCCGAGGTGAACTACGAAAATTACGGGGGAAACTATACGAGCTGCTGGAAAAGACGGTGAAACCAACTTCGGCCACAAACGACGAGCGGTTGCGAAGTAACGCTGGAAGAGAAAATGGGCAGAACAGATATACTGTGCGGGCCTTAGTGGAGGAGCGGCTTATGCTAATGGCGGCTACTTCACGATTGGCAGGGCCTGCCAAGATTTGGAACTCTAGCCTCACTTGGGTTTCGATAGACGACTTCTTCTCTGAGCTTTGCAGTACGTTCCCGTCGACGAACGAAGAAGCGGACATCCACAAGGCGTTAAGAGTAAAACGCAGAAGGCGGGAGAAGATTTCGAAGAGTTTGTCTTCGCAATGAAGGCAATGGCATCCGAGAACCTTCCCTAGTCAAATATATTGTTCAGGGCATGGCCAACACCTAAACACCAACACCTGACTAAAGGAGGCTTTTTGGGCGACAAGGCCAGTGTCTCTTGCTGAGATGCTGAAGCGAACATCATAATGGGTTTCCGGATTGAAAGTCAGAGATCGGCAGCGATCGAGTGGTGAGGAGAAACAAGACCTGGGACGGACAAGAGCCACCAGACAGGGCACTTTGCGAGAAATTGTCCACAAGCGCATACCGATCCGTCAACGAGTACAGTTAGCTTCAGTAAGTCCACAGATACAGGTACTCGAAGGCAACAACTACTAATAAAAAGCGAACAGTCGGAGTACTTGAAGGAGGCCCAAATCAACGGGTACTCGGTGACAGCGTTCGTGGAATTACGAAGTGATTGTGTGACCCTCCAGAAATCAATTGCGGATGAGGGCAATCTTAAATATGCCAAACTCAAGACAACCCTCAGAGGATTCGGTGGCGGAGGATGTACAACGGTCGGAAAACTCCATACAGGGGTATCCGTGGACCAGCTAGTCTCGAAGTGTGACATATTGGTTGTTCCCGATGGCAGCCAGCCATATCCGTTGATCATCGGACGGGCGCTATTTGATCAAGCCCGGGTAATAATCAAAAAATCTGTGCATCAGGGGGGGTGATCAAGGGGACAGGGATGGAGCCGAGGTGAAGCGAATGAAACCAATAGCATGGACGTAGCAGCAGAAAGACTGAAGCATAAAGCATAAAGAGAGACTAACGTTTGAGGAGCTAAGTGTTGCAGATATCAGCGGGGAGGATGGTGCGAAACTACAGAACCTGGTCGACAATTACCGTGACTGTTTCGCCAAAATGGCAAGCGATCTGGGTGAGTTGAATTTAACAGAATGTTCTATTCAGTTGTCCACTTCCAACCCGGTGTGCGTGCATCCGTATCGGTTGCCGTTTGCAAACGGGCGACTGTCACCGAGAAGGTCAAGGAGCTGCTACTGCAAGGTGTTGTGCGCCCGTCGACTTCGGAGTTCTGTTCCCCGATCGTTCTTACCAAGAAGAAGGATGGGACAAATAGGTTCTGCATCGACTTCCGGACACTCAATAAAGTCCCCGTCAAGCGAAAGTTCCAGATGCCAGTTATTGAGGAGGTGTTGACGAGTCTGAGCCGTCAGAAGTACTTCAGCGTCCTGGATTTGGCGTCCGGCTACTACCACATACGGATGGAAGGGACGGGGTCGAGGGGTCATTTAACCGAATGCCTTACGGGCTGGTCAATGCACCGGCACATTTTCAAACGTGCATGAACTGGGTTAAGACTAAGAGGCAGCTGCTCAAAGGAGATGCAGAGGTGTATCGAGCCAAGGGAAGGCGGAGGCTATCATGCGATTTTGAACGCCTAGAAACCTCCACGAGGTGAGGCACTTTCTGGGTCTGACGAGGTTCTTCAGGAAGTTTTTGAGAAAATATTCACACATCGCCGTACCCTTGACCGAGCTAATAAAGAAGGACCGCAGAATTGTGTGGGGGTCGTCTCAGGCAGAAGTATTCCAAAAGCTGAAGGAGTATTTGCAACCCTGAGTGTCAACACGAACTGCACAGACATCCGTCAGCAGTTGGGATAGCGGGGATTCTGTTTCAACGAGCGAAAGATGATTCGTTGTTACGACCTGTACTTTTTTTAGTCGCAAACTGACGGCGACAGAGCAGAAGTACCACCCATATGAGCTGGAGGTTCTGGCTATTGTCAACAGCCTGGAGCGATTTCGGGTTTACCTTCTGGGCAAGGAATTCAAGGTAATAACGGACTGCAAAGCAATCGTAGCAACAAAAAATAAGCAGAAGATCATTCCGCGTGTCGGAAGGTGGTGGTTGAAGATTCAAGAATTCTCGTTCGAGACAATTCATCAGCCGGGGAAGAATGCAGGGTATATGGACGCGCTCAGCCGACACCCGGTAGGGGAAGAGAAGGAGATGGAGGAGGCGTTGACGTACGTACGTCGCGAATGACGATTGGTTGGCCACAATGCAGTGGCAAGATAAGAAGTTGCGAGAAATTGTGAAGGAGCTACACTCATCAGAGACAATAGCGAGAAAGAAGCTACTGCAAAAGGATTTTAAGTTGAGAGGACTGCGATTGTTTGGCAGAGGAAAAGACGCTGGCTAGAGTAAAGAAGACATTTTGCTTCCCTGGAATGCGAAGTTTCACTCGAGAATATATAAAGGGGTGCGTGGACTGCGCATATGCGAAAAGAAAAGGTGGGATGGAAGAGGGAGAACTACACAACTCTACCGTTCGACACGGTTCATTTGGATCATCTTGGGCCTTTCACGCGAGGAAAAGGAGCGACCAGGTACATCCTCGTTTTGGGAGATAGCTTCACAAAGTACGTCGTTCTAAGGCCATTCAAGTCGGCGAACACGAGGGGAGAGCTGAGCATGCTAAACGAGGTCGCAGGATTCTTCGGAGTTCACGGCGAACGCATTCGAGTAGTACTGCGAGGACCATGGGGTGCAACATATCAAAACCGCGATGCGTACTCCCCGGGCGAATGGTCAGGTGGAGCGCTGCAACCGAACGATCTTGGCGGCGCTGAACTGTGCGCACTCGGGAGAGAAGGACTGCGCAGTTTGGTTAAAAACAATTCAGTGGAGACTCAACACGGCCGGACATTCAACAACGAGAGCAAGTCCGCACGAATTGCTCTTCATGTATACTCCGAGGGATATCCTGGGTAACAGACTGCTCCTGGTTCTGGGGACAGCGGAATCTGCGAGCGTGGAGGAGAGAAGCGTCTGAGGAGAGAAGCAGCGTTGCGGAACATCCAACAAGTGAAACGAGACCAAAAGCGTCGGTATTACCGACGGCATCGCAAGCCAATCCAGTACGAGGATGAAGATCAGGGGATTCGAGGAAGCTGGAACCTGCATATCGAGGGCCGTATATGATCACCCGAGTACTTCCACATGATCGCTGCCTAATTGAGGACATCCCATGTATGCAGCGCACTCAACGCAGATACACGGCAGTGATGAGTGCCGAGAAATGGAAACCTTGGTGCCAGTTGCCTGACGAGGGGATTACTGGTGGTGAGTACGAAGTATTTTATAACGTTCAACAATTGTACAGTATATTTAGATAATTATAAATTTCAATACAATATGTATTAATATAAAGAAAAATTTGTCATTCCTAAAATAGAAAAGCCACTAATAACTGAAAATAAATTAACATTTAAAGACATTGCAATAAGACAAGAGGAATCTATTAAAGCTATTAACGAACAAATATATCACAAATTAGTTAACCTCCTATACTATGGAGGTTCGTCTACTCTAAATTTTATTTGTGTTTGAAATTAATAACGCTAGCTCGCGCTTGCTTTTCTCATCGTGTCTATTGAAGATCTTCACCTACCCTCGGCAAAACAAAAAACATACACAAAAGCTACTATCCGTCTGGAACGGATCGTATGATACCCTATCCTCCTTTCTATAAAGTGGGCGTGGCCAAATTACTTTTTGTACTCAAATACGGCTATAACGTCGAACGTTTGAGGATTTTACATGTAAAATTTCAGCAAAATCGGTATTTTGATGAAAACGCTCCCAAAAAGTGGGTGTGGCCAAAACTTTCGTATGGGTGAATTGTAGGGAATCTAACTGTCTAAATATTTGGTCTTAACAAAATTTTTCGGTTTCATATAATTTAGTGAAGTTATGAAAAAGGGGGCGTGGCAGTGGACGGATTTCAAACATTTTTACACTTGTACTGTATCTTTTTCTCAGAAGCCCAGATATAATTCTATCTTCAGAGCTCAAAATTTAAGGCCCAAAAAGCAAGGACAAACGGACGGACAGGCGGACGGACGGGCGGACGGACGAACGAACGGTCATCGCTCAATCGTGACGGACGGACGGACATGGCTAAATCGAGTTCGCTATTGATACTAATCACAAATATATATACTTTATAGGGCCTATCTCAACTATTTGTCTATGTTACAAACTATGTGTCAAACATAATTTATATTTTATTCAATACAATTCAATCCAACGCCTCAACTGGACCTTTCGTCTTTATTTAAATAATTATTGTAGATTTACGATCTTACTAAGGCTGCGATCAATGCTATCGAAGAATTACCTGTTAATTTATAAGGTCTTTTAGTGTTACTTGGATGTACTTTTTCGAGTTTCTTAATCTTGTACCTAGTGTCTTCCTTGTGCCGAACATGTTTATAATTTTGAATGGGTCCTGCCTGTTTATTTTCTGTGTAATCATCCCTTTTTTCATTGAGCTTGTTAATTGTCCTATTTTTGGTCTGCTGAACTATTTGGTTTAAGATGTCCGCATCTATTTCTTCCTTAGCTTTCCTAGATGTGGTTTTAATGGTTGAATGGTACATGTTATTACAGTTACTTAATACTACTTGTATTTTCATTTCTGATAAGTCCTTTTTTTCGATGCCTATTATTATACTCTATCCTAAGGGTATATTAAGTTTGATACATAGTTTGTAACATAGAGAAATAATCGAGATAGACCGTATAAAGTATATACATATATTCGTGATCAGTATCAATAGCGAACTCGATTTAGCCATGTCCGTCCGTCCGTCATCACTTTTGGGCCTTAAATTTTGAGCTATTAGGATAAATTCATATCTGAGCTTTTGAGAAGGAGAAGCAGTACAAGTGTAAATTTTTTTTAAATCCTCCCACTGCCACGCCCACTTTTTCATAATTTCACTAAATTATATGAAAACGAAAAATTTTGTTAAGGCATTTAGATTCCCTACAATTCACCCATACGACAGTTTTGGCCATGCCCACTTTTTGGGGTCGTTTTGATAAAAAAAAACGATACCCTATCCTCCTCTCTATAAAGTGGGCGTGGCCAAATTGCATTTTGTACTCAAATATAGCTATAATGTCGAACGTTTGAGAATGTTACATGTAAAATTTTATCAAAATCGGTTTTTTGATGAAAACGCCCCCAAAAAGTGGGCATGACCAAAACTGTTCTATGGGTGAATTGTAGGGAATCTGTATACCTAAATATTTGATCTTAACAAAATTTTTCGGTTTCATATAATTTAGTGAAGTTATAAAAAAGTAGGCGTGGCAGTGGGCGGATGTAAAAAAAATTTACACTTCTACTGTATCTTTTCGTCATAAGCCCAGATATGAAATTTCATCGTCCTAGCTCAAAATTTAAGGCCCAAAAAGCGGTGACATACGGACGGACGGATGGACGGACGGACGGTCATCGCTCAATCGATTTCGCTATTGATGCTGATCACGAATATATATACTTTATAGGGTCTATCTCGATTATTTCTCTATGTTACAAACTATGTGTCAAACTTAATATACCCTTAGGATAGGGTATAATAAAAAAATATTCAGCATAATCCGTATTGGTAACCGTAATTTACTCCAAAAAGGAAAAAAAGGTTGTTTTCATCAATTTGTCATTTCAAACCAATGTTTGTAATTAAATAAAATAAATCTGTTGTTGTGGTACAAAACATTAGAATACGTATTAAATATTTACATTGATTAATACATACACATACATATGTATTAACAAGAAAAAAAGCATTTGCATTTGCATTAACATTGAAATCTACAATATTGCAACGTCGCTAATTCCCGCATAGAAATAATAAAATGTGGCAACGTTTGAGTGTGTGTGCAATTGTGTATATTGCAGAAAAATAACTTCATTCATAATTAAGGTAAACACCAAAAAATACAAAAACAAAACACGAAAGGAAAACATAATCCTCCCGTCTCGTCCATCACGATGGTATTAAACCACACGAACATGTACATATTTGGATGTGTGTACATGATCAAGAAGAGAGTCAGTTTTGTTTTTATACCCTATCCTAAGGGTATATTAAGTTTGACACATAGTTTGTAACATAGAGAAATAATTGAGATAGACCCTATAAAGTATATATATTCGTGATCAGCATCAATAGCGAAATCGATTGAGCGATGACCGTCCGTCCGTCCGTCCGTCCGTATGTCACCGCTTTTTGGGCCTTAAGTTTTTAGCTAGGACGATGAAATTTCATATCTGGGCTTCTGAGAAAAAGATACAGTACAAGTGTTAAAAATTTTTGAAATCCGCCCACTGCCACGCCCACTTTTTCATAACTTCATTAAATTATATGAAACCGAAAAATTTTGTTAAGACCAAATATTTAGGCATTCAGATTCCCTACAATCCACTCATAAAAAAGTTTTGGCCACGCCCACTTCTTGGGGGCGTTTTTATCATAAAACCGATTTTTGGGCCTTACATTTTTAACTAGGACGCTGAAATTTCATATCTGGGCTTCTGACGAAAAGGTACAGTAGAAGTGTAAATTTTTTTTACATCCGCCCACTGCTACGCCTACTTTTTTATAACTTCATTAAATTATATGAAACCGAAAAATTTTGTTAAGACCAAATATTTAGGTATTCAGATTCCCTACAATTCACCCATAGAACAGTTTTGGCCACACCCACTTTTTGGGGGCGTTTTCATCAACAAAACCGATTTTGATAAAATTTTACATGTAACATTCTCAAACGTTCGAGTTTATAGCCATATTTGAGTACGAAATGCAATTTGGCCACGCCCACTTTATAGAGAGGAGGATAGGGTATCAGACAATCCGTTCCAGACGGATTGTAGCTTTTCTGTATGTTTATATTCCTTGCCGTTTTTCCTTTTGTTCTCTCGTTTATCCATTTGTTCGCTCAAAATTCTCTTTCAGTGTGTAAGAGAAACCACTTTGCTTTGCGCCCTCTGTCTAACAAGGTAACTAAGAAAAAATTTCGTCAAGTGATAATACTATTAGATTTATATACAATGCTATTACCAAATTTTCTAATGCAGCATCATATTTCACATCTTTTCAACTACCAAATACCAAATATTTAGGTATTCAGATTCCCTACAATTCACCCATAGAATAGTTTTGGCCACACCCACTTTTTGGGGGCGTTTTCATCAACAAAACCGATTTTGATAAAATTTTACATGTAACATTCTCAAACGTTCGAGTTTATAGCCATATTTGAGTACGAAATGCAATTTGGCCACGCCCACTTTATAGAGAGGAGGATAGGGTATCAGACAATCCGTTCCAGACGGATTGTAGCTTTTCTGTATGTTTATATTCCTTGCCGTTTTTCCTTTTGTTCTCTCGTTTATCCATTTGTTCGCTCAAAATTCTCTTTCAGTGTGTAAGAGAAACCACTTTGCTTTGCGCCCTCTGTCTAACAAGGTAACTAAGAAAAAATTTCGTCAAGTGATAATACTATTAGATTTATATACAATGCTATTACCAAATTTTCTAATGCAGCATCATATTTCACATCTTTTCAACCACATAACATAATATTCAACATATTTATGTAGATTTATGCTACTTAGCTTTAATAGAAAGATAAATAATTACTGGTAGCATTGTTTATGACCAACAATAAGTATAGTCTTGTAAAAAAAAAATTTTATTAGGTACGAATATTAATATTTCACAAAGTGAAACAAAAAGCTTTTTAATAAAGCTTTCTATCCTGAGCTTTGGAATATTTGATACGCAAACTCTTTCATTTACTTTCCAGATATGAAAATATTCACAGCGCCTTTTTGAAGTAACAACTAGTGTACACACAGGAGTTTTTCTTGAAGTAAGCAATCACTTCAGTTTTTTATAGAACTCGAAGGCCAAAAGTTCTCCTTTGTATTTGTTGTTATAGAATATAATAGTTTACTACGAAAATTCAGTGGAATAAATTATTAAACGTTAGGACTATACTGCTTTTAAAATATTGTTTAATTTGCTCTAAAAATGGCACAGTTTGTTACTCATATACAACCAACATTAGTAGAAGCTTCACAAGGTCATATGCCTCACCATCATGGTCATCAGGTTGGACTTCAGCATCAATCTCATTTACCACATAGTGGACATAATATGCCGTCGCCTCCTACTCATAATCATTATCACAATCAGCACATTCAACAGCAAGCAACTATTCAGTTTCATAACAAGCAACAAAATAGCCAACAAGGAAAATATTCTCATGACAATTTTTTAACAGGGCATTCTGGGGTAAGTGCAAAAAACTGTGTAAAATATACATTTATATACATATACGCACTGACACCTTTTTTCTAAGAGACTCTCATTTTTAATACCACGTATGTATCTCTTAAAATATTTATTGTACATTTGTATGTATTTATGTGTGCATGTTGAGAATCTTCTTAGAGCGGAATGAAATGCAATTGTGTTTACATTCCCGTCTAAAAATAAACATTAAACCATTCAGACTGGTCGGAAAGCTCATATTCATAATCTGTACACAAATAAATTTAGTATCTTACTCGACTGAAAGCAGAAAGTATTGTTGAAAGAAAAACTTCAACTAGTTTACAATCAATATAAATACATCTGCATGTTAATAATAAAAAAATTATTAAATTAATGCTGAGTTTAAAGAAAAGATTCCCATCACTTTCAAGTTTAGGCGTAAGTTGAACTTTAACGTTTTTGCATACATATATATTATTTAACGAGCCGATTAATACAATAAAAATAATTCACAATTTGAGAAAAAATAGCTCATTTTGAGTGTACGTATAGTATGTACATATGTGGTACAAATCTATGTGTTTACATATAATATTCAATTTAATTAACATAATATCCTAGCATGAGCATACGAAACAAAAAAGAATATTTGTTTACGGTTGAAGTGCATTTATATTTTATATGAATTTTCTTTTATCAAAAATAATGAAATACATGTGTATATACATATGTAGGTACGTAGTTATGATGTTATAAATGAACATCAGCTTCTGAACACATTTTGCGTAACACATGTGATTGAATATTTGTTACGACACTTTAGTGCATAAAACAGTAAAATTAAAGTGAATTGGAAATCGTCGGTTGAGAGGTAAAGTTACCAAGTCGACTGTTTCTAATTAAACAAAATGTTACGCTGGTAACGGATAATGACAGCTATAGAATAAATAAACGAACTCAAAATACAGCAATTGGTTGTTTATTTAAAAAAAAATAAGCGTTAGTGGTTTTTTATTATAAAAACATAAAAATTTAACTCGCATTCCATTTTCGATTACATGCGTAATACTCCATAACAAAACAAGAAACAACTACACAAAATTTGCTGGTACTCCGACTGATTGTTCTAAAACATAAAATACGTCTACTGGCCACTGAACGTGTCTGTCTCAATCATAATGGCAGACTGGTATAGTGTAGGTTACCATACCTCTTCTTCAGTGGCTCCTTGGAATATTCTCGTCGCATATCAGGACTTTAAAGCACAAACTACGGCACAAACCACTTAGTGCGTCTTGTCAGCGTAGGCAAATATTGCCTTATCCAGCGGCGCCAGAAAGTGTACCACAGTTGATTGGTTGAGTTGAAGAAATCTGTCCTAGAGCACTCTCTCTAATACAGTTTCTTTAAGAATCTAAGGATGAAAGCTGGATCTAGTGACGGTGTTGAAATACTTGCCCAAGTATTTCAGTCTTTTGTGGTTCTGTGTCTGACAAAATCCCAGCACATATTCCGGGATTTCACTGGACTCATTGCAGAATCTGCAGAGACCTTCTGCAGACAAACCTAGTTTCTTTAGGCGCTCCTTGAGTTTACAATGCCCCGTTAGGAAGCCCGTTAGAATACGAAGGTTATTCTTGCTCATGCTGATACATGCGTCGAATCTTTTTCGGTTGTATTGCCCTAGAAGTTTCTTGGCTTGCCTCATACCATGAGCGTTATTCCAGGTTCTTGCCCTTTTTTTTCCTCTCTTATTTCCTCAATTCTTCTTTTAGGGTATGATCCCCTATTCCCCAGAATGGTTCAGGACCTATGAAGGTTTCTGATGCTCATTTTCTTGCTAGTGAGTCGGCCATTTCATCACCTTCTAGTCCCCATGGCCAAGTATCCAACAGAGGGTTACCTTGTTTCTATTACCTAGTTCATTAAGTTTTCCCACACAAGTTGACATTATAGTTATATCACAGTTGGCATGGTTGAAAGAGTATTTGGTTCTGGACCCAAATACTCCTGCTCCAGTTCCTTCATCAGTTTTTGGTCCATCTGTATACCATTTTGTTGTGTGATTGCTCAGTTTGTAGATAGTGGATACGTTGCTCCAACTTTTTTTGTTACTGAGCTTGGCAACAAAGTTCTTTTGGAACCCATTTTTTCATAACTTCACTAAATTATATGAAACCGAAAATTTTTGTTAAGATTAAATATTTCGTCATTTAGATTCCCTACAATTCACCCATACAACCCCCACGCCCACTCTTTGGGGCCGATTTTCATGAAATTTTACATGTAACATCCTCAAACGTTCGACGTTATCGTCGTATATCAGTATAAAATGCAATATGTCCGGCTCGTTCCAGACGGATTGTAGTTTTCTGTAAGTTTTAGACTACAGATCATAAGTTTGGTTTTTTCACTTACCAAAAGTTCAGGCTTCGTGTTCGATAGCAAATAAGGAAAATTAAAAAAAAGAAAGCTAGTTTGAACAGTATAGTTTGTGTATGTATTTAATATTAATAAAAACAATCATATAATGGAGTCGTTCTCGCTGCAAAAGTGAAGTACGGTGTATGTAGGAGCGTAGGTGGAAGAATATCTTTCGAAAGGCAGAATGGAGATTGGAACTAAAAATACTCTATGGGAAATGGCATTACCAATAATATTAATGGTATAAAAGAAAAACTGAATCGCCCGGCAAGAACGACTGTTCTTAATTAAAGTTACAATTTTTTTTTTAAATTAAATTTTTCTTAACTTATACATAGGAATAATTTGCTTTGTATTTATGTAAGCATTTCCTCCTATATAATAGATATTTCATTGTTGGGACCAGGTTTTTTAGCGCCTGATACTCGCTTAAACGTAGATATAATAATGAAAAAAAAAAAATAAAATATATTGAAATGGTTTAAACTGGATGATTGTTGGCTGAAGACTCAGAAACAGGAACAGGATTGTTGACCGGAAGTAAATGTAATTTGGTAATAGGTCGTTTGAATATTTTTCCGTTGGAATAAAGAGATACCACTCTACAAATATCGTCGACACCGGGATGTATTTCGACCACTCTAGCCAGAGGCCACTTCGCAGGGGGATACCTTTCATCAGTTATAACGACGATGTCATTGATTTTAAAATTTCGTTGAGTTCTTGTCCACTTCGGTCGTTGCTGAAGACGTGAAAGAAATTCTTTCCTCAATTTACGGAATCATCTACCGATCTTCAATCTTATAGACTACTTCAAAGAAACAAGATATTAATTAAAAACTGAATAAATACTATTCCGAAATTCTATTCGAGGTAAGCAAAAATCAATTTCGCTGCAAAACTGATTAAAGTTGCATATGCAGCTTGAAATTGGCTCATTACTACCATAATTGTTTCTGTGCCTATCAGAAAAAAATAAATTTCTCACCCGCAGTGACCTTTGGGGAGCATAATTATTTACGAGAGAAACTAATTCTGGTGAATTAATATGATAATTAATAATAACGCGAATAAACATGACCGATGATGCCTTACGCCTGAAACTTACGGTTTGCAAGCCTATCAAATTACACCTTCAATCATAACTAGGAAGTTCATCAAACCGATTTAATTTGCGAAAAACTTATTTTATGCAGTTTTTTGAACTCTTTCTAAATGAACCTTGTGAATAACATATGGTGAATCCCAAATGATAGATGAAAATTCTAAATAAGGCCTGACTAATGAGCAGTATATAGTTTTAAGGCTATATACATGTCGAAAGTCTTTACAATTAATTAATAAATTAATAAAGTCTTACAATTAATGAAAGAAAAAATTTAATTTACTGTCAAATATGACCCCGAGATCTTTAATTTCATCAAAATGTACATGATCGTTAATTACAAATACAAATACAAATTTTTGGCGCAACAGGTCCATGGGACCCAGGGCCTAGCTTCTCACAACCATTCATGTTGTGCGTGTTATATTCTTCACATGAATGGAAGGGGCCTACTGTTTAATGCCGGATCCGAACGGCAATTTTTGTTTTGAGAAGCTTTTTCATGACAGTTTTACTCTCGGATGTTTGTCAGACGCTCGCGAGAGGTGGGGCCGTGAAAGAAATTTTAGGTGTTGTCTGGGGATTGAACCTGGAACCCCTTGCTCCGTAGTCCAACGCACTAACCACTTGAGCCACGGCGCCCACATCGTTAATTAAATAATCATAAAAAAGCGGCGTTGTTATGCGGTATGCTGAAAAAATTTTGCATTTGGATATGTTAAAATCCAAACTATTATAATTACACCATTCCGACAACCTATCAATGTCAGACTGAAAACGAATACAGTCTGCTGAACTATGTCTACGAGAATATAACTTTAAATCATCCGCGAAGGTTAAGACATTGCAAAATTGAAAGATATCATGGACATCATTCACAAATAATATAAATAGCAACGGGCCCAGGTAACTACCTTGAGGGACACCAGAAGTTACTTCTATACCGCGGGATGTCAAACCATCTACCTTTACCATTTTCTTTCTATCTTTTAAATAATATTGAAACCACTTAAGCATTGAGGAGTGAAAACCTAGTGAATTAAGTTTCGCTAAAAGTAAGGTGTGATGCACTCTGTCAAAGGCTTTTGTAAAATCTGTGCAGAGTACATCAACCTGCGACCTATTCTCAAAGCTATTAAAAATATAATTTGTAAATAAAGTTACATTAGAAGTACATTACCTACCGCGAATAAAGCCATGTTAATTATTTGAAACAATTTTTTTTATTGGGAAAAAAAGTTTATCCTTCACAATGCTTTCAAACAATTTAGGAATCGCAGAAAGCTTTGATATAGGGCTATAGTTTTCAACTTTTTGTCTAGAGCCACTTTTAAAAATTGGAGTTATAAAAGAGTATTTCCATTCACTAAGAAAATAACCAGTTCTAAGTGATTGGTTAAAAATAATTTTAAGTGGATGAAAAATGGGAAAAAACACATTTCTTTAATACTACCGCTGGTACCTCATCAGGCCCTGGGTTGCTATTTAAATTAAGTTTTTCCAATGCAATAATAACATCATCATCCGAAAACTGTAATTCACCTATGTCTAAAAGTTCCGGAACATTAGCGTGGGGATTTCTTGTAAAATTTTATCAAAATACGTTTTTTGATGATAACGCCACCAAAAAGTGGGCGTGGCCAAAACTTTTGTATGGGTGGATTGTAGGGAATCTGAATGCCTAAGTATTTGGTCTTAACAAAATTTTTCGGTTTCATATAATTTAGTGAAGTTATAAAAAAGTAGGCGTGGCAGTGGGCGGATGTAAAAAAAATTTACACTTCTACTGTATCTTTTTCTTGGAAGCCCAGATATGAAATTTCAGCGTACTAGTTAAAAATTTAAGGCCCAAAATCGGTTTTGTGATGAAAACGCCCCCAAAAAGTGGGCGTGGCCAAAACTGTTCTATAGGTGAATTGTAGGGAATCTGAATACCTAAATATTTAAAGTCTTACAATTAATGAAAGAAAAAATTTAATTTACTGTCAAATATGACCCCGAGATCTTTAATTTCATCAAAATGTCCATGATCGTTAATTACAAATACAAATACAAATTTTTGGCGCAACAGGTCCATGGGACCCAGGGCCTAGCTTCTCACAACCATTCATGTTGTGCGTGTTATATTCTTCACATGTATGGAAGGGGCCTACTGTTTAATGCCGGATCCGAACGGCAATTTTTGTTTTGAGAAGCTTTTTCATGACAGTTTTACTCTCGGATGTTTGTCAGACGCTCGCGAGAGGTGGGGCCGTGAAAGAAATTTTAGGTGTTGTCTGGGGATTGAACCTGGAACCCCTTGCTCCGTAGTCCAACGCACTAACCACTTGAGCCACGGCGCCCACATCGTTAATTAAATAATCATAAAAAAGCGGCGTTGTTATGCGGTATGCTGAAAAAATTTTGCATTTGGATATGTTAAAATCCAAACTATTATAATTACACCATTCCGACAACCTATCAATGTCAGACTGAAAACGAATACAGTCTGCTGAACTATGTCTACGAGAATATAACTTTAAATCATCCGCGAAGGTTAAGACATTGCAAAATTGAACGATATCATGGACATCATTCACAAATAATATAAATAGCAACGGGACCAGGTAACTACCTTGAGGGACACCAGAAGTTACTTCTATACCGCGGGATGTCAAACCATCTACCTTTACCATTTGCTTTCTATCTTTTAAATAATATTGAAACCACTTAAGCATTGAGGAGTGAAAACCTAGTGAATTAAGTTTCGCTAAAAGTAAGGTGTGATGCACTCTGTCAAAGGCTTTTGTAAAATCTGTGCAGAGTACATCAACCTGCGACCTATTCTCAAAGCTATTAAAAATATAATTTGTAAATAAAGTTACATTAGAAGTACATGACCTACCGCGAATAAAGCCATGTTAATTATTTGAAACAATTTTTTTTATTGGGAAAAAAAGTTTATCCTTCACAATGCTTTCAAACAATTTAGGAATCGCAGAAAGCTTTGATATAGGGCTATAGTTTTCAACTTTTTGTCTAGAGCCACTTTTAAAAATTGGAGTTATAAAAGAGTATTTCCATTCACTAAGAAAATAACCAGTTCTAAGTGATTGGTTAAAAATAATTTTAAGTGGATGAAAAACGGAAAAAACACATTTCTTTAATACTACCGCTGGTACCTCATCAGGCCCTGGGTTGCTATTTAAATTAAGTTTTTCCAATGCAATAATAACATCATCATCCGAAAACTGTAATTCACCTATGTCTAAAAGTTCCGGAACATTAGCGTGGGGATTTCTTGACAACGACACTTGAGATTTGTTATATACAGACTCAAAAAAGTTTGCAAACAAATCGCAAGTGCTTTTCAAATCTGTTGAACTTACATTATCAAACTCCATAACCTTAGGCAAGCCTGAGGTATTTCTTTTGAAAATTTTACATGTAACATCCTCAAACGTTCGACATTATAGCTATATTTGAGTACAAAATGCAATTTGGCCACGCCCAGAGAGAGGAGGATAGGGTATCATACGATCCGTTCCAGACGGATTGTAGCTTTAGTGAAGTTATGAAAAAGTGGGCGTGGCAGTGGGCGGATGTAAAAAATTTTTACACTTGTACTGTATCTTTTTCTCAGAAGCCCAGATATGAAATTTCATCGTCCTAGCTCAAAATTTAAGGCCCAAAAAGCGGTGACATACGGACGGACGGACGAACGGACGGACGGACGGTCATCGCTCAATCGATTTCGCTATTGATGCTGATCACGAATATATATACTTTATAGGGTCTATCTCGATTATTTCTCTATGTTACAAACTATGTGTCAAACTTAATATACACTTAGGATAGGGTATAAAAAGAAACAAAATAAGTTGTACTGTGTTTCGATTATCAATTAATGAATTTAAATCTGGCTTAGAAGGACCAAAAATGTTCGATAGCAAATAGGGAAAATTAAAAAAAAGATAGTTTGAACAGTATAGTTTTTAATATTAATAAAAAACAATCATATAATGAAACGTCGTTCTCGCTCGGTGGTTGCTGCAAAAGTGAAGTATGGTGTATGTAGGAGCGTAGGTGGACGAATATTTTTGGAAAAGGAGAATGGAGATTGGAAGTAAAAATACTCTATGGGAAATGGCATTACCAATAATATTAATTTAAATGGTATAAAAGAAAAGCTGAATCTTAAGCACTTCGCAAGCCATTGCCTTAAAAGATGTAAGTCGTTTTGCAACTTGACTAGCGATTCAGATACACATTCATCGACATATATAAATGCCATACTATCTGCGAAAAAATCACTACAGCTGCTATTAAACTTTTGCTGAAATATCGAATTCACGTAAATTACAAGAAATGGGACCCAAAGCCGAACATTGAGGTAACGATACCTATTTCCAATTTTTCACTAAAAATACCTTTAAGTTTTACTCTTTCAGATATTTGAGCAGACGGCTTCTCCTTCTCAAAAGCTCAGATCTGAAATTTCATCCTTATAGCTCAAAATTTAAGGCCCAAAAAGTGGTGACGGACGGACGGACATGGCTAAATCGCCTTCGCTATTGATACTGATCACGAATATAAATACTTTATAAGGTCTATCTCGATTATTTCTCTATGTTACAAACTATGTATCAAACTCAATATAATCTTAGGATAGGGTATACACATATATAAAAGCTACAATTCGTCTGGAATGGATCGAATGATACCCTATCCTCCTTCCTATGCAGCACTTATAAAGTGAACTAGACCATGCATCATTTGGTACTGAACTATGACGATAACTTCGAACGTTTGAGGGTGTTATACGTAAAATTTCATGAAAATCGTTTTTTTTATGAAAACGACCCCAAAAAGTGGGCGTGGCTAAATCTGTTGTATGGGTGAATTGTTGAGAATCTGAATGCCTTTATATTTGGTATTAACAAAACTTTTCGGTTTCATATAATTTAGTGAAGTTATGAAAAAAGTGGTTGTGACAGTGGGCTGATTTCAAATATGTTTCCAGTTGTACTTCAATTTCCAGAATCCTATAATTTGTTGTTTGTTATAAAGAATACTGTTTAGAATTTCCACTTTCTTTTATGTTTCCTTTGCAGTCCTCAAACTCATCGGAATAATATCTATAATGACTAGCTTCTACCTGTCTTTTAACGAGTGTTGCCACTAAAAAATGTGAATCCGGTGAAATCTGACCGTATGACCGAATTTATTTTTTTTAAATTCGGTCAAAGGAATTTATTATTTAAATTCGGTCGAAAAATCCGGTCAGTCTCAAATATAATAAAAAAACATACAGAAAAGCTACAATCCGTCTGGAACGGATCGTATGATACCCTATCCTCCTCTCTATAAAGTGGGCATGGCCAAATTGCATATTGTACTCAAATATAGCTATAATGTCGAACGTTTGAGGATGTTACATGTAAAATTTTATCAAAATACGTTTTTTGATGATAACGCCCCCAAAAAGTGGGCGTGGCCAAAACTTTTGTATGGGTGGATTGTAGGGAATCTGAATGCCTAAATATTTGGTCTTAACAAAATTTTTCGGTTTCATATAATTTAGTGAAGTTATAAAAAAGTAGGCGTGGCAGTGGGCGGATGTAAAAAAATTTTACACTTGTATTGTATCTTTTTCTTGGAAGCCCAGATATGAAATTTCAGCGCACTAGTTAAAAATTTAAGGCCCAAACATCGGTTTTGTGATGAAAACGCCCCCAAAAAGTGGGCGTGGCCAAAACTTTTGTATGGGTGGATTGTAGGGAATCTGAATGCCTAAATATTTGGTCTTAACAAAATTTTTCGGTTTCATATAATTTAGTGAAGTTATGAAAAAGTGGGCGTGGCAGTGGGCGGATTTCAAAAATTTTTACACTTGTACTGTATCTTTTTCTCAGAAGCCCAGATATGAAATTTCATCGTCCTATCTAAAAATTTAAGGCCCAAAAAGAGGTGACATACGGACGGACGGACGGACGGTCATCGCTCAATCGTCTTCGCTATTGGAACTGATCACAAATATATATACTTTATAGGGTCTATCTCGATTATTTCTCTATGTTACAAATTATGTGTCAAACTTAATATACTAAGGGTATATGCTTATGCGGGATAGGGTATAAAAATAAATAGAAGAACCCTTTTTAAGTTTTTGCCTGTAAAGTTAAGCGGTCCGCTGGGATCGTGTGTTGTTATTGCGTTTATTGATGAATTGGCGAAGGTATCGCTGATTGAGGAGAGGGTAGCTAGTTTCATTGGTGTAAAGGAAGTGCCAGGGTCACTTAGGTGGATCGCTAATCAGACTACTAGTGAGATATTCCAGCATGTTGATTTAAAAATATCAGGAGTATATAACAATGCCATTAAGTATCAGATGAGAGATGTTCGTATGTCGATGCTTTGCCACAAATCTTAATTGGTATTCCCCACAAGACATCAAGACAGTTACTCCAGTGATGTCTGAGAATGATACAAGGGCCGAAATTATATTGAAAGAGACTACTAGGAAGGTGGACAACCAATATGAAACTGGACTTCTATAGAAAATTGAAAACGTTAAATTTAATGCAAGTTACAGCTTGGCATTGAAGCGACTTGAAGGAATGGAAAATAAAATGTCTAAGAATCTTGAATTTACGGAGTGGTATAAATCTAAAATAAGAGAGTACTTGGAGAAAAATTATGCCAGGAAATTAATGCCGAAAGAAACACCTATTACGAATTGTACCTTCCACATATCTTCCCCATTTCGCAGTCTGTAATGTGAATAAAGGCAACAAGTTGCGTCTCGTTTTCGATGCTGCTGCTGTAGTGAATGGAATGTCTCTCAATTCAATGTTGTTAAAAGGTCTGAGGCATACCAACCGAAGCCGCTATTGACAATTTTACTCGGATTCGGGCAAAAACAAGTAGGTGTCTGCGTGGATATTCGCGAAATGTTTCGTGTGAACATAAGAAAAGAAGATCAAGATGCACAACGATTTTTGTGGAGAGATGGAGATCAGGGAACCCGAGACATATGTAATGAGCGCAATGATATTCGGGTCAAAGAGTTCGCCATGCTCAGCGCAATATATACAAAATTTAAATGCAAGTCAATTTTAAGCCACGCACCCTAGAGCTGTCAAGGCCATCGTCGACTGCCACTACGTCGACGATTATGTTGATAGTTTCGATTCTGTCCAAGAGGCAATTACGGTTGCGAATTACGAAAGCAGTTAAGTATATCCATAGTCATGCCGGTTTCGAAATAAGGGATTTTGTATCCAATTCGCCAGATTTCCTTCATGCCATAAATAATACTCTGACGAAATCATCGTCGGACTTAACGAATATTTGTCAAAAGGATTCTACCAAAGAGAAAATTCTCGAAATGTATTAGGATGCCAAAGCTGATGTGTTTTGCTTCGTACTGAAATTTGGAAAGATGCCTAAAGCTGTTTTAGATGGACAAGTACGTCCAACAAAGAGTCAAGTATCAAGTATTACCATGTCCATATTTGATCCATTTGACTTCTTAGCCAACATAAGAATCATGTCTAAACTAATATTACAGAAGTTATGGAAAGTCGACGTAGGGTGGAATGAATTAATTCCGAAAGATATTTATAACAAGTGGTACAAATGGTTCAAGCAACTAGATGCCGTGAAAGAATTCAAGATCCCCAGATGCTATCACCCAGATATAACTAATTCCCGTGCCGACGTTTAACTCCATATATTCGTTGACGCCAGTGAAGTCGCCTTTTCTGCGGTGGGTTATTGGCATGTTAGCTATAACAACACAGTGAGTATAAGTTTCGTGATGGGAAAGACAAGATGCTGTCCTTTAAAAGCACTATCGATTCCGAGACTCGAACTCCAAGCAGCCGTCTTAGGGGTGCGATTAAAAGAGGCCATAGTGAACAGTCATGAAATCAAATCAAGCCGAATAACTCTATGGTCAGATTCCAAAACAGTCATACATACATACAAACAATTCGTCGCCCATCGTATTGCTGAGATACTAGACTGCTCAGTCGTCAATAATTGGAAATGGATACTGGGGAAACAAAACCCAGACGATGAAGCAACAAGGCCGCAACCAATTTCAACGGCGTCTACTGCATTGACCTGAATTTTGGGTCCATCTTTTTTTTTTTAAAGGATTCCGAGGAGCATTGGCCCAGGTTACCAGATGACATCGTTGTCAGCATTTTATTTTCTCAATTGATGAGGATTCATCAGTCATTCCTTTTAAAAATTTCTCGAGTTACTGCAGGCTATTGAAAGTTGGGTGTTGGGTCAAAAGAGCGGTTGAAAGGTTCAAATGCCTGCTCACAAAAGGGATACTATCTGATACAATACCGTCGAATACACGAATACCGTTTAGGAAATAAGACAAGCCGAGGTATTACTCTGTCGATTGGTTCAGCAAACTGCCTATGCGTCTTTTTTTATCGAAAACGTCAGTAACAAAGAAAAGCCCGCTTTTTAAATTAACACCGGTTATTGAGGAAGGCGATGTTATACGATTAGGTGGACGTATAGACAAAGCTGCTTGTTTACCCTACAACACGAAGAGACCGATCATTTTGCCAAGACATCATATACTTACCAAATTGCTGGTTCAATACTACCACGAAATTAATCGCCACCAAAATCAAGACGCCATCGTTAGAAGGGCAAAATCATTCTGTCAGCTTTGTAAAAATCTTTCAGCAGTTCCACGGCCTCCACAAATGGGTCAGTTGCCTAGCGATCGGCTTACGCCATACGTTCGGCCCTTTTCTTATTCGTGTGTTGATTACATTGGACCACTGCAGATAACCATAGGGCGACAGCGGAAAAAAAGGTGGGTGACGTTATTTACGTGCCTCTCCGTGCGGGCGATTCACTTGGAAATAGCCAAAGACTTATCAAGTGATTCCGCCATACTCTGCCTGCTTAATTTTGTGAACCGACGAGGTATTCCTGTTCGACTGCGAAGTGACTGCGTGTCGTAGTCGGGAACTCTATAGAAAAGGAATGTACTCATCGTGGCATCGAATGGTTATTCCATCCCGCGGTTAGAAACTCCTCAAAGCCTTTTAATAGAGGCTGAAAATTTGGTTATCTCGCGGCCTCTTACTCATCTGCCACTTGAGAGTAGTGACGCTGAACCGCTTACACCCAATCACTTTTTATTAGGGTGTCCCAACTACGTTCAAACCCCAACAGTTGATGAAAATATTTGTTTGCGTAAATAATAGCATATACTACAACAATTAAAGCAAACCTTTTGGAGAAGGTGGATATTGGAATATCTTCCAATGCTAACTCGACGTACAAAGTGGCACCAAAAGGTTGAGCCTATCAAGGTGGGAGACTACGTAATTATATAGGATGATAATGAAACCAGAGGTGAGTGAAAGCGTGGCAAAGTAGGAGAAATATTTACGGCTCCTGATGGTCAAGTTCGATCCGCCATAGTTAAAACTACCCTTAGAAGACCAGCGTCGAAACTAGCTAAGGTGGACATTGTTGGTGAATCTCGTGCATCGATTCACGGGGGCCGGGATGTTGTCGCCAAAATTTACTAAAAATTTGTATGCACAGATGTAAACGCTCACCAAAGGAAAAAAGGAACACTGAATGCATTCATTACATTCGTTAACATTACATTCGTTAAAGTTTCGAGCTAGGAGGAAATTGCCTCCATTTTTATTCATTTTTATTATCTGGTGAAGCGTGGTGCTCGGACACAAATCGGTAAGAAATCAAAAAAAGAAAAGAATTTATGTAAAATTAAAACAATTGAATTTCAGAATATTAAACAATATTAAATACAACTACAAATCGTCATAAAACCTTGGGTTTTAATATTTTTCCGCAAGCACACAGGCTCCACCATAAACACTTTCTTTTTCCCACCAAAGTCGCCGAGTGATGACATTTCTCAATTTTCATTCATCGGTAATAGATGTCCTCGCTGTCATATTGTAGTTTTAGGTGGCGGCAACACTCCCTCCAGTAGCGGATCTGAAGTCCCCTCCAGCCGCCACTCGGTCTAACATCCAGGACAGCGAGCTTAGCTGCAGGACGCTCAAAAAGTCCACTTGAAGTTTGCGCAGTCGCTCTTCTAACTTGTCCGTCCTAGGCTACCACAGCGTTGACCACAATGCCCCTCGGCCAGCAATTCCTGGGAAGATGTTCGTCGACTATAATTACCAGATCTCCCTTCTCAAACCATTTGGCTCGTCTGTTCAAATTAGGTAGATACGCCTTGACCCACTTCTTCCAAAAAAGCTCAGCTATTGTTTGAGAATACTTCCAATTGCGTCTCAAGTCCATTGCATACTAGTCACATGATGGCTTGGATCCATTCGATGTACCGAGAATGAAATGGTTAGGCGTGAGTGCCTCGTCCTCCGTCGATTCCAGCGACACAAACGTAAAGGGTCTAGCATTGATGGTGCTCTCTACTTCAGCCAAAGCACTTCGCAGGGTTTCCTCGCCAACCTTATTACTACGAAGAATGCGGTATAAAACACATTTAATCGACAGCACCAGCCTTTACCAGGCGCCTCCCATATGTGGAGCAGGAGGGTTAAACTTCCACTTTGTATCAGCCGTAGTGAACTCGTTAGCCATTTGACCCAAATTGATGTTTGCCAGCTCTTCTCGAAGTTCTTTTTCCGCGCCTCGAAAATTCGTGCCATTGTCACAATAAATTTCCAGCGGCGTACCTCGTCGCGCTATAAAGTTCTTCAGGCATATGATGCAGGAATCCGTAGACAGACTGTGTGCCAGCTCTATATGCACCGCTCGTATCGTTAGGCACGTGAATATGACTCCCCACCTCTTCTCATTTCGCCTTCCCACGGTTACTAATATTCGGCCAAAATAGTCCAGTCCAACAAAGGAGAAGGGTCGGCTAAAGGCACTCATCCGTGCGATGGGCAGACTTGCCATTTCTGGTACAATATGGTTTGCTGTTTGGACTTTACACAACTGACAGCATTGGCGGACCGACTTCAGCAAAGTTCTTAAATTAGCGATGTAATATTTCTGTCTAATCTCATTAACAACAGTCTCATGATTGCAGTGGGTATATTTTCGATGGTAAGAGTCGATTATCAAAAAAGTAATGCGATGGAGCTTCGGCAGAATAACTGGAGTTTTACAGCTTTCATGCACACTGTTTGCTAATGCAATGCGGCCACTCATCTTCAAAACACCGTCCGCGTCCAGAAATGGTGAGAGTTTGGCTAGTGGGCTGTTTTTTGATAAACGAACGAATCTCAAACGATTGATTTCACTGCAGTAAGGCAATTTCATCCGAGTAAGCTGCAAATTGGGCTTGACGATATAGTGTCGCTTGCGATCGCCTGATCACGTCCGAGGTCAGTCTGATGCTAACACTGTGCTTCCCCTTCACCCTAAATCTTAAGTGATCGCATAAGCCAAGGAGCGAAACATACCTGACCACTTACTGAAGCGTGAATCGTCAATTACGCAGCTGCTTGATGGTTCGGTAATATGCAGCATGTACGGTCGTACTTCTTCGTTGGTGCTGTTTATTGTGAGTGATTGAGGCCACCCAGTATACGAGTTCCTCAAAAAAACTGGACCGCTGAACCATTCACTGGTGATATGGAATTCTGGTGGTGCTTTCCATTTCGTGGCCTTGTCAGCTATGTTGAGCTTGCTGGGTACCCATCTCCACTCAGAAATCTGCGTTGCATCTAGGACTTCGCCGACTCTGAACATGACGAATTGCTGGAACTTACGCGGGTCTCCTCGTAGCCATGCGAGTACAGTTTTGGAATCAGTCCGCAAATTTGTGTGAACTGCAGATAAAAGATGTTAATCGTGTACCCAGTACTGCTGCTTGAAGTTCTAGACGAGGAACTGATATTGGACGCTGAGGAACAACCTTTGCTTTCGCGCATACGATCGTCACTTCGATGTTGTCTTGGCACTCGATCCGGAAGTAAGATACAGCTGCGTATGCATTTTCGCTTGCGTCCACGAAAGTGTGCAATTGCACACACATATTTGCTTGGCTCAGTAATTTAGCAGCTTGGAACTCTTATCTCCGTCACGTTCTGCAGTAGCGTTCTCCACTGTAGCCATCTTTCCAACATGCTTGCAGGCAACCCGTCGTCCCAACCCATTGGTTCTCTATAGATCGCCTGCAGTAATATTTTTATGCAAATGAGGAAGTGTGATAGAAATCCCATGGGATCAAAAACCGACATGAGAATTTGAAGGATCTCACGTTTGGTCGGCACTGCTCCTCCGGAGAGAACATCCCGTTTGAGTCGGTTAAATTTTAGGACGAAAGTGAAAGCATGCGCCGATGTACACCAATAAAGTCCCAACACCTTTTCCGTTGAAGGTGTTTCGTCAACACCAAATGCTTTGTTATGTTGTCCATCGTTGTCTCCCTCGAGTGCTTCACGTACCGCTGCCGAATTCGACATCCAGTTTCTACTGTGAAATCCAGCATTTTGATGGATATACTTGACGTCTCCCGAAGGTCATAACGTTCATTTCGAAAACGCCAGGATTCTGCAAGTCATCCGTTGCACTCCATAAAAATCGCTGCACATGTCTGTTTGCTTCTCGGACTCGCACCTGATGAAACATTTCGGCGATGTCCCCACAAATACCAATCTTCCCACAACAAAAGCCGCACAAGACTGTTGTCAAGTGTACCAGCTGGTCGGGGCCTTTCAGAAAAAAATCATTTAACGAAGTCCCATTGCATTTCACTGCTGCGTCCCAAACTAATCTAACTTTTGAGCGTTTATTGGGATTTCGTACTATGAAAATCGGCAGATACCAAACTCGATCATGTCTGATGTGCATTTCTTCCTTCGTCAGGTTCTTCGCGTACCCCTTTGCTACCAGATTTGTTATCTGCTGGTCCAGATTGCTACGAAGCTCCTCATCTCTTCCGATGGGTAGACTATTTGGTAGGGAAATATCATCGAACTTCCATAATAGACGTACTTCAAAGTGTCCATCGATGCGTAAGCAGGTATCTTCCAAGATCTTCGTTGTTTTTTTTTCCTCGGCGGAGACTATTTGCTGGGTAGGAATGCGTATGCCGACGTTCTCTACTGAAAAGAAACCACTGACAAGTTGGTGAAGTTCTCTGTCGGCATTGCACTCACACACAAGAAGTTGAGATGAATCTGTAAAATCTTCAATGTTGTTGCATGTATCGGGGCCATGGACTGACCATCCAAGTCTCTTTTGGTTACGATTGGCTGCGACCAACTGCCCTCAAACACCATTAACGGAACACCCAGTTTCCAATTATCCATACCAATCAAAATTCTCAGCTGCACTTGTTGATTTGATGGAATAGGTAGATCAGCTAAATACGGATATTGCTTCGCCAACATCTGATTAGAAACTGTTTGCATTGGTAAATCCAGGCTGCGCACAGTACGCACATTGTTTAGCTGGTACTTACGACTGCCATCACACCTTTCTGCGATTCCAATAGAAACGATTTGTGAACTGCTTTCAGTGCGCGTGGTGTCGGATGTCCACCTCAAGCACAGTTCCTCTTTTCTTCCCGAAATCCCTAATTTGCCAACCAATTCTTCATCTAGAAGTGTTAAGGACGATCCTCCGTCTAAAAACGCAAATGTATTCATAGATTTCCCATTGCCGTACAATGTCACTGGCAGTATTCGCAAGAGCACTTTGGCGGACTTGGTGTGCGCCTCATGGGTAAATACAACTGCGTTTGTTGAAGCGTCAGTGGTGGCTGGTGTAGGCTTCGCATAGTTGTGCAGGAGGGGATGATGTTTAGCTTGGCATCCACTAATTTCGCATATTTGTGATGCTCTACAAACTCAATTAACGATTCCAGCCTTTCAGCCTTTGGAGGTGTCATATTCCTAGCCTTGGTAATCAGTGCATGAATGATGTGCTCCGGTCGTCCGAACAACATTCGGAGCGTTCTAATGACATCTGGGACCATGGTTGGGAACATAAGCCGATGTTTGACAGCTTCCATTGGTTTTCCACGAAGGCACTTCTAAAGTCGGATTAGGTTTTCGCCATTTGAAAACCCAGCGAGGTCTGTACTCTGCTCATAACAACTAATAAATACCGGCCACTCCTCCGGGTTGCCGCTGAACACAGGTAAGTCTTTCGAATTGGCTTGTCTCGCTGCTAATTGAGTGGAAGAAGTTTGAAGTGTTTTACTTACATGCGGTGGAACTGGTATTTCTTCGTCTTTCGTTTTCGGCTGCTGTTGTTGTTTTCGTGGTTGCTGGCAGTGGGTGGCGTCATCATCTTCCTCGTCATCGGAGTCCTGAGCAAGAATTTCGTACTTTTGTTGAAGGTAGAGTTGGTTGCTATTATCTCGCAACAAATTCTCCTCCTCCAAGCATTGTAAAAGCAACTGCTTCTTTTTTCCTGCGGACTAGCTTGATATTGAGGACTTGTCATCTGAAACATTGTCTTGAATATTCGGCGCTACTGGTGGATTTGCTTGCTGCTGGCCGAGAACATTCGCTGAACATTCCTCACACTTCACGTCTGCCACTGCTGAACTTACTCCTACACATGTAAAGTGATACCAAAAATCACACTTGTCGCATTGGACCATGTCGGGAATATCGGGTTCATTGCATAGCTGGCAATTGTGATTCGGCGTAGAAGTGGCGTGATTTTGCGACATTGTGGCTTCCGAAGTAATTCTCGAAGAATTGACTTGCGTGTAAGTTTTTCAGTTTTTTAAAGAAATGTTCACGCAAGGAACAAGAAAAATAAATAAAAGAACTAATAGTTACACTGTGTCGTGTACTTTAAAAAACTGAGTTTATTGATTTATTGCGCAGTTAATATAAAACGTGGTTGAACCACCAAAATCACCAAGGCAGAAGAAAGAAAATAAGTCTTTCTTTTTCCCGCCAAAGTCGCCGAGTGATGACATTTCTCCATTTTCATTCATCGGCAATAGATGTCCTCGCTGTCGTATTGTAGTCTTAGGTGGCGGCAACAATATCGTTAGCCGATGAAAGATCAGGATCTCCGTATAAACTTCTTCACAAAATTCAAGTTTTAAATAATCATTTAATTTCACAAAATTAATTTTGTGTTTGGCAGGAAAGGGTATGTACTAGAGATCTGCAATGAATGTCTTGCAACCAGTTCCAAAACATTCATTTTCTTTTCACGTACCTTATTCACTGTACTCACATCTTGAAAAATAAAATGAGTAAATCACTTGATATTTGATTACTGAGTGAGTATTTGACCCATTTATAACAAACCATGTAGTTCAGTGTACTCACATAAAGTGGGTACACTGCACTGAGTGCAATGAGTGCATTCACTGCACTGAGTGCACTTAGTTATTCATTCCTGATTGCTGCAGAATTGATGTAAAGTAATTGTGTTCGTCGGCGGCACTTGAAATTAGTGTTGTTCTTATAAATGAAATTAAACGAAAAGTTTCATATTGTTCTAATATGTATAGATGTGAAATTTTTTTATTTGCTTATTTCTTTAATTTTTTTCAAAATTCTTCACAAAATATATTTAAGTTTTCTTCAAGATCTTTATAAATATCAGATTTTTTAATGTTCGAATGTAAAAACATTATTTGGTTTACCAAAACTGGGTCAGAACCAATTAAACTTCTTTTTTCAGATATCAATTGTCTAGCTGAAGAAAATATTCTTTCTGAAGCAGCACTACTTGCTGGGGTAGATAAAATTTTACAGCTAACCTTAAATAAAAGTGGAAATTCTACTTGATGCAAGTGCCACCATTGTAAAACATTAAAATCGTCATGAAAACTTACATTTGTATTTTCATATGTGCATAGCTCATTGTTGACTTTATCAAACGAATTTACAACTTCCACAGGTGGAATGAAATCTTCAAAAAGGTCTATCATCTGATAAAAACATACAGAAAAGCTACAATCCGTCTGGAACGGATCGTATGATACCCTATCCTCCTCTCTATAAAATGGGCTTGGCCAAATTGCATTTTGTACTCAAATGTAGCTATAATGTCGAACGTTTGAGGATGTTACATGTAAAATTTTATCAAAATCGGTTTTTTGATGAAAACGCCCCCAAAAAGTGGGCGTGGCCAAAACTATTCTATGGGCGAATTGTAGGGAATCTAAATACCCAAATATTTGGTCTTAACAAAATTTTTCGGTTTCATATAATTTAGTGAAGTTATAAAAAAGTAGGCGTGGCAGTGGGCGGATGTAAAAAAATTTTACACCTGTACTGTATCTTTTTCTTGGAAGCCCAGATATGAAATTTCAGCGTCCTAGTTAAAAATTTAAGGCCCAAAAATCGGTTTTGTGATGAAAACGCCCCCAAAAAGTGGGCGTGGCCAAAACTTTTGTATGAGTGGATTGTAGGGAATCTGAATGCCTAAATATTTGGTCTTAACAAAATTTTTCGGTTTCATATAATTTAGTGAAGTTATGAAAAAGTGGGCGGATTTCAAAAATTTTTACACTTGTACTGTATCTTTTTCTCAGAAGCCCATATATGAAATTTCATCGTCCTAGCTCAAAATTTAAGTCCCAAAAAGCGGTGACGGACGGACGGACGGACGGTCATCGCTCAATCGATTTCGCTATTGATGCTGATCACGAATATATATACTTTATAGGGTCTATCTCGATTATTTCTCTATGTTACAAACTATGTGTCAAACTTAATATACCCTTAGGATAGGGTATAAAAATATGCTACTCTTCATTTAACAGTTGTTCTTGATCTTCGTGTTCCGGTATTTCATTTGCATAATTTTGCATAATGCATTTACATTCGTATTTAATCAATTTTTTTTCGTCTTCGTTGAATTGAATTAATTTATTTGCGGGAGGAAACAGAAAATGGGCTATTTTATGAAGCATTGTTAAATTTTGTAACACAATAGAATCCAAAAAAGTATTTAATTTTGCTTTAAAATTTTTAATAATATCTAGGTCTTTCAAATTAAAGGCTAAATATTTATACAATATCCTAAGGGTATATTAAGTTTGACACATAAGTAGTTTGTAACATAGAGAAATAATCGAGATAGACCCTATAAAGTATATATATTCGTGATCAGCATCAATAGCGAAATCGATTGAGCGATGACCGTCCGTCCGTCCGTCCGTCACCGCTTTTTGGGCCTTAAATTTTGAGCTAGGACGATGAAATTTCATATCTGGGCTTCTGAGAAAAAGATATAGTACAAGTGTAAAATTTTTTTAAATCCGCCCACTGCCACGCCCACTTTTTCATAACTTCATTAAATTATATGAAACCGAAAAATTTTGTTAAGACCAAATATTTAGGCATTCAGATTCCCTACAATCCACTCATACAAAAGTTTTGACCACGCCCACTTTTTGGGGGCGTTTTCATCATAAAACCGATTTCTGGGCCTTAAATTTTTAACTAGGACGCTGAAATTTCATATCTGGGCTTCTGACGAAAAGATACAGTAGAAATGTAAATTTTTTTACATCAGCCCACTGCCGCGCCTACTTTTTTATAACTTCACTAAATTATATGAAACCGAAAAATTTTGTTAAGTCCAAATATTTAGGTATTGAGATTCCCTACAATTCACCAATAGAACAGTTTTGGCCACGCCCACTTTTTGGGGGCGTTTTCATCAAAAAACCGATTTTGATAAAATTTTACATGTAACATCCTCAAACGTTCGAGGTTATAGCCATATTTGAGTACAAAATTCAATTTGGCCACGCCCAGAGGAGGATAGGGTATCAGACGATCCGTTCCAGACGGATTGTAGTTTTTCTGTATGTTTTCTACTGCGTTATGTATAAGGTGGTGTATGCAGAAAATTTGGTTTAGTGAGCGAAAGGCAGCAATCATGTTTACCCCCCTGTCCGTTACTATTATCGCCTTGTCATTAAATTCAAAGTCAAATTCTCTTAAAATGTTGCTGACCTTCGACCTAATATTTTGACCTGGAAATTTATTGAAAATGTTTGTTAGCACGTACACATACATATGTACATATGTATAAATGAATCTATTTGAGAAATAATAGCTTTATTCACGTTTCATTGTATCTGGTATTGTATAATTGTAAAAGTGGATTTGTTTTCAGTAAATAGTGAACGCATTTTTTCGTATTTGTGGCAATTCTGAAGCTTTTGCCAAAACCAGTTAATTTTAATGCAAACAAATTCTTAGCGGTACATACTGTTAATCAAATTAGGCGGATTGAAGCTTCGAAAATAATAATGGAAAAATACAGAAGAATTTTGGAAATGGCGGTTCCCATAAAAAAAAAACTAATTTTAGAAAATAATGCCAAACGACATAAGGTGTCACAAATTTAAAATAAAACGGTACACTTTTTTACTTTCCATAACAACGACAGCCAGTATATTTTGTTGTTTTATTGTAGGAAAACGATACATTTTTACACTGATACAAGACCAGATATGTCTGTTAATTATGTTACGTATTCGCACCCGTACAAGATTCGCCCTTCATAGATTTGAGGCCTAGAAGTCTGGTGATTAAAGTTCCTTCTTTAATGTAGTGAATGGTCAGTGAAATGTATGAACTTCTCAAATAATTATCTGTCCAGATATCTGACATTAGTCCATAGCCAATATTTTTAATAGGCATAATTTCGTCTTTTATAATTTTTAAATATTTATTGTTTAGATTTTGAACATTTCGTGAAACTGTAGTGGGGTGTAGTAATAACTTGTCAATATCCACATTTTGACCATATTTTGCCCCTATTGATATTAAGAACTGTGCAAAATTCCTTAATCCTGAATCTTGCACAATTCTAAAAGGTCGACAATTTTCAATAGCCCACTGTGTTATAATGCGTACACTATTTTTTTGTCTTCAATTTCCACTTCTATTTTTTCTCCGATATTAGTTTTTGCTTTTTTTTATGTTGAACTAAATTTGAAACACTTTCTGCAGGCCACTAAATCTGGAATTTGATCACCATTTTCTTTTTCGATTGTCCCAAACAAATCCCATACTTTACTCCTACCTCTTTTGTTTGTAATTTTAATGTCGCCACTTATAATTTTTGCTTTAATGGCTGAACTATTTAGCAACGTAATATTACTTGCCATCGAAATATCCGAATCGTTTGTTGAATCGTTGTTTAAAATAAAATGTTAATATGTATGTACCTATATGCAATTATTTCTAAGCAAATATTAACTTACATCATATGCTTCCATTTTGTTAAATAAGTTTAAAACACAATTTTAAGAACTGCAACTTGTTTGTTTTTGCTTGATAAAATCTAGAAACCGATTACCCATTGCATTCATTAACACAAATGGGTGCACTCAGTTTTAATGAGTGCACTCATTGTACTCTGTGTACTCAGTGTATTTATAACAGTTAAAATGGTACATGTTTTGTTCAAAGCAATCACCCATTTGTATGAATTAAACCAAACAGTGTACTCAGTTTGGTATCAGGTGATCAAATAGTGTGCAGTAACTCTCTCTTTTAATGTGATACTCATTTTACAGTACACTTACTCGCATGATTGCGATGAATAGAATACACTGAAGTACAGTACACGTTTAGACAAAGCAAATGAATGCATTCATGCAGACGTTTAGTACCTATGTCATATCGTATGAATTAATATATGCTTTACCAGTTTTTCTTTTAACGCTCTCTGATAGATCCTTAATTAAAGGGTGAATAATATGTATATACTTTTGGCCTTTGTTACCTTTAATTTGGGAAGCACTATCATAGTTTCTTATATTTACATTGATCTTATGTGATATTTTTATATATATTGTTGTAAATCCTCATTGGTATACCGTGATATTCTAGGGTTTTTACGTAAAATCAGCTCATAGAGCCCATCTCTTCCACTGAAGATTTCCTCGTCAATAACGAAATCATGGTGTTCGTTGATTGAAAATGTTGATATACCTAGTTTCGTAGAATTTAATTGCGAATCGAAATGTGGACCACAGATCTTGTCACAATTCTCATTTGATGGTGATGATCGATTTAAAGGAGTACTTTGATTAAGATTATCGTTATAGAAATTTGTGGGTGTTCTAAATGAAGGATCTTTATCTCTTGTTGCTGAAGTCGATAACAATGGTTCCAGAGAGGAGTACTCGAAACTCTTCTTAAATTGTTCTTTTTCTTCTGGTGGGCTTTGAAATTTTAATTGTCGTTTTACTGTTTAATTTATATCTTTCATTTTATTAGTATTTTGAGTATCCTCACTCTCGACCTTTTTCGAGACTTCTTTTAAAGGTTCAATCATTCATAGTTTTTCCAGTTTTGAGCAACATATATTTCTTCTTTAAAGCATTTCTAGTTTTTATGAGATCCTTAAGTATATTTTCATTGAAATCCATATTTGTGTGTGTGTGAATGAAATGTAAATAGGGTTATTCCGTCAACAGGGCTGTTCACCCAACAGGGCAGTTCGCAACAGGGTTGTTCACTCAACAGCGCTGTTCTCAACAGGGCTGTTTTCAACAGGGTTGTTCCTTCAACAGGGCTGTTCCTTCAACAGGGCTGTTCCTTCAATAGGGCTGTTCTCAACAGGGCTGTTCCTTCAATAGGGCTGTTCCAAATAAATTAATTTGAAATAGAGATGATTCAGAAGAGCATAGATCTGTGGTATGTATACCAATGTATACAGTTGTTGAATACCTGAATAGTTTTATATAATCACAATGTCTTTAAATGATTTATTATACCGTCTTTCATCTACGCTGCAATCTTTGTTAATAACCAAGAACCCGTACGAATGTTCCCAACAAGTTGAGTTCAATTCTTTGAATTGACTGAATGTCATATCGGAATTTATATGATCATTGTATATACATATCTTTAAGGTTGAGTTCATCTTCCTTAAAATAACTATATAGTTTGTATTGTCTCTAATCAAATGCTTTGGTATGCATGTATACGACTGACACAAATACGAACTAGTAGTGCGATTGCACCTTTAATCATAATAATGATAATATATGACAGCTCATCTCACATCTCTAATTATAAAAAAGCAGGTATACCCATTAAACCTGTTACTATACAATCAACGTCTGATAAGAGAACCTCAAAACTCACTGTACGAAATCAGCAATTTCTATATCACAAGGGTACAAATTGAAAAATTAAATCAAATCAAATCTTTCAAAGTCATGCTGAACATTTTCGAAGAACCAAAGTTTGAGGAGAGTATCTCAAAATTGAAACATCACACACAATCGCCGTATTTAAATAATTTCGGGAAAAATGACATTATACAAATTTGTGTTCAACATCAAAATCTTAATATTTTAAAAAAACTGATGGAATGGCAGTCATGAATATAAAACTTATAAATAACGAAGTGGCTTTTTTGTTCGATGAAATTCGCTATGAATTAAATAGTGTCGAAATCGATTGCTATCGTAGTGTTGGTATCACTTTAACTATTCAAATTATATTTCCTTAAATAAAAATGAAAATGCTATGATATATGATATATCAATCGACGTCAATGGGCTCTTTTTATACCCTATCCTAAGGGTATATTAAGTTTGACACATAGTTTGTAACATAGAGAAATAATCGAGATAGACCCTATAAAGTATATATATTCGTGATCAGCATCAATAGCGAAATCGATTGAGCGATGACCGTCCGTCCGTCCGTCCGTCCGTCCGTCCGTCCGTCCGTATGTCACCGCTTTTTGGGCCTTAAATTTTGAGCTAGGACGATGAAATTTCATATCTGGGCTTCTGAGAAAAAGATACAGTACAAGTGTAAAAATTTTTGAAATCCGCCCACTGCCACGCCCACTTTTTCATAACTTCACTAAATTATATGAAACCGAAAAATTTTGTTAAGACCAAATATTTAGGCATTCAGATTCCCTACAATCCACCCATACAAAAGTTTTGGCCACGCCCACTTTTTGGGGGCGTTTTCATCACAAAACCGAGTTTTGGGCCTTCAATTATTAACTAGGACGCTGAAATTTCATATCTGGGCTTATGACGAAAAGATACAGTAGAAGTGTCAATTTTTTTTACATCCGCCCACTGCCACGCCTACTTTTTTATAACTTCACTAAATTATATGAAACCGAAAAATTTTGTTAAGACCAAATATTTAGGTATACAGATTCCCTACAATTCACCCAAAGAACAGTTTTGGTCACGCCCACTTTTTGGGGCGTTTTCATCAAAAAACCGATTTTCATGAAATTTTACATGTAACATCCTCAAACGTTCGACATTATAGCTATATTTGAGTACAAAATGCAATTTGGCCACGCCCACTTTATAGAGAGGAGGATAGGGTATCATACGATCCGTTCCAGACGGATTGTAGCTTTTCTGTATGTTTTAATTTGTGCATACCTCTATATAAATTCCTAGAATTTGCTGAAGACTACAAAAGATTCAATTCATGCATGATTTAATTCTAACACTTTTATGAACCGATGAAAATTCCTTAATTGCTGAGGAGAATGAAAAGGCAAAGATAAATTTGTTCAAAGTATGTACAGTGGAAAATTCCCATATTACATTGAATGATACTTACAAATTAAAGCTGAACAAATCTAATAATAATTGTTGTTCGGAACTGGGATCTATACGAATATTCAGCACTACCTAGTACCAATCATCATATTTGGAATGTGAAGACAACATTTCAATTGGAGAAACCACACTACATTATATTGCTCTGCAAATGGAAATCCAACTAATTATAATGTGAAAGCCTATTTATATTCTGATTCTTATCCATCTGAAGATTTAAATCTAGCATTTGATAAAAACAACTATAGTTTACTGTACAAGATGTATTGTGATTTTCAAAAACCTACTATAATCGATCTGTTGCAGAACCATTATTATCAAGAGATACATTCAAGTATCCAAGCGACTATTTTTGTAATAGATTGTAGACATCAGAGTGAATTAATAAAAAAAATGGATCAGTCGATATTCGCATCAAAAATAATTCCTGGTAACACGTCAGTATACTACATGATCGTATTATAAATTATAATCCATTGAGTCAAATAGTTTCTCGAGAAGTATAATAAGCTTTAATTGAGGAAACACACATACTCATACCACACAAAATGTATTTTATTTTAGATGCTCTAAAGGTCAAAATAACAACTTTATCGCTACGGAATAAGCATTGCTACACAATGATCAACATCATCATTTCATCTTAAAACCTCCATTCAACTATGATCAACTATCACCAGCACTAAGAAAACAAGCTCATTGGCTTTATCAGAATTATCATGGTTTAACTTGGGACGGTGGATTTATGGAATTCCAACAAGTTAGAAACTATCTTCGAGAACAGATCAAAAATACTATGCACGCCCCATCTGCATGGGAACCAAAAAGATGATTTTTAGGGAAACGCGTCATAAATGATTGGTTTTTGGGGTAAAAAGTGTGATTTTGAAATTTTGATGTATTATGTCTGTCAGTGATGGGAATTTAGTTGGTTAGTGTAGAAAGTGTGGGTGAGGGGGTGGATGATAGTTGATGTGTAATTAGGAAGTGGGAGTGAATATGGATTTTGTATCTGGGAGTGTGTGTGTGTGTGTGTGTGTGCGGATGATGATGAATGGATGAGATCTTATCTGTGGGATGAGTAATTCGTGATCGTTGTTATCTGGGGTGAGTGCGAGAGATTGTAATATGATAGTGTTGATTAGTGTGTGTGTGACGTGGCATGGATATTTGTTTATGTTATTTTAATGGTTTTTTAATTGTCTTTGGATATAGCTGGAGCGTTGGAATGTGTGATCATGTTGTTGGAGTTTTTGTTTGGTTGAGAGAATGATGCGAATTTTGGAGGATGAGTGAGAGGCGAATGCAGACGGTTTTTCGTTATCGGGGAGGGGTTGGCTGTGTGTGATAACGATAGATGGTTTGTATTTTGCTAATTGGGTGTGCTGGCGTGTTGTGTCATGAATTTTTTGTCAGCGTTATAATCATCTGTATTATTTGTTGTTGTTGTTGTTTTTATTGGATAGTGCTGGAGCATTGGAGTGTGTGGGATATTGTGTAATTGTGAAGCACAGTATGTGGATGAGTAATTTCGATGGATGGGTGAGGGAATATGGGATAAGGGGGGTATGTTTTTGGATGTTATCGTGAGTAATGCATGATCTACGTTGAAATCAAGCAGCATCGGGTGGTGTTACTACTTAGATGGGGGACCGTGTGTGTTGTTAGCATTATTAAATTAAGAAAAACGAAAAGGGGGACCCAATACTCTGGTCTGGTTTGGTTTGCAATCACTATCTAAAAATAATATATATTGTGAAGTAGTTTAAATTTGTATGTGCAAAAACTCCTGAACTCCCTTTAAAGAAAAAACAATAAAACTTTTTAATAGTTGTGTATCCATTTTTTTCATTTATAATTTTACACTTAATTAGTTCATTAACATATGGTCTGAATATTCTATTTTTATAATTTGTCCAGTTCAATAGTCCTTCTGTATTATTGGGCAATCGAACAAGATAGCCTACCCCATATGTACTTAGGATAGTACACTCCAAGAGTAAATCTTTTTCTTTTATTTCCATGATGCTGTTACCACATCTGATTTCTGCCTGATGATTTTCTAAGTACCGTGGTTTAACCATAACTAACTTCCCTTATCAGAGCAATTGTTTTCTAGTTATCCATGAATTATGTTCATTAAAGAAACCAAGCCACTTTACATATACTTGGTCACCTTTAGATTTCAGCACTTTTTCCACAACGAATACATCGGGATAATTGGTTTTCTGCAATTCCTTTTCATAGAAACCACCTTGAATGGGTTGGCCTTGAAAATCATTCAATTGGTAAGTGATAGGATGAGTCATGTCAACCTTTTTTATCGTGAAAATTTCCGTTGACCAATTGGGCGTGCAACCTTTCTCAAATGCATGTTTAAATTTACTTATTCGAACTTGATCGTCAACTTTAAATTTCCCATTTTGTGCGTGTTTGATGTGTTTGTAAGCCGATAATAATAGATCTTTAGAATTCTTCTTATTCACCTCAACTGGTTTTATTGTTCTATGTATAGAGTTATTATATTCATGGAGTATGTTTTTTAGAATGGGTAGCCATTTATAGTTGCCATTAAAAGTGAATTCTCGCCACATTTTCTCCTTAAGTGTCCTATTGAAGCGTTCAACAATTGATGCTTTCAATACACTATACGTCGAATAATGATTAATCTTGTGGGTCTTCATTAGGTCCTGGAAAATCTTATTGAAAAATTCCTTACCATCGTCAGTTTGTAGATTTTTTGGTATGCGACGAGAGTCATTGAAAATTGATTTCATTGCTTCTGTAGCGGATGATGATGTTTTATTTTTCAAGGGGACCACCCAGGCATATTTTGAAAAAGAATCAATCACGGTCATTAAATATTTGTATCCTTTATTCTCTTCACTGTAAGGTATCATTTCTACCAAATCTGCTTGCCATAAATTGTCGAATCCCTTAATTATAACTCTACGTCTAATGAAATGTCTTCCTGCAGGTTTATGAAGCTCCTCAACAACATTTCGTTTACTCATCATGGCAAAGAGTGAACAAAAATAAACAAATTAATTTTCTTTTATTATCATTTTTTTTTTATTGGAAACTTTTTTACAGATTCTCTAAACACATTTTTTACTTCTGCTCCTTTAGTTTCTGGTATGGTATTGTCTCCTTCTCTTTAGCCTCTGTTGTAGACTTCGATTTAATACTGAAACTTTTGAGTCCGTATTGCAACTTTTTCTGAAGCGTTTCCTTCATGGAAATATTATTTTTAGCTCCGCTTTTATCCATCATATACCAACAATCTATTGAAAATAACTGATACCTGATTTCAATCAAAACGCTTTAAATAGTAAAAACCTTATTAACTCATCAAATGGATAAAAAAAAAAACAGAAGAACATGTGATTCTTTTTTACAATTCTTTATTTTTCAATCTTTGATATAATGACATAAATTTTTTTATTCTAATCATTTTGTTTTCAAGCATATAGCACGCACAGGTGTCTGGTCCATCCTTGCATAAATTTGTAGACCATGCACAGTTGACAAAGTGACATCCATGAACAGATCTAGTGCAGACACGTTTTCGAAAGTTCTTAGAAAAGATATACATCCTATAATTTCATGGTAATGCTCCTCTAGTAAAAGGTGTTGATTGGTTTTTAAAAATTGTAAAACCTGATCGAAAATTAAAGATGCATTTATATTAGACATCATTTCAGTTGAACTTGTAGATATGTACTGATGGGTTTTAGTTACTTTAATCAAATTTAAATAGGTGTATAGTTTTCTCTTTTTTTATTAACTTCTACATGACTCTCTTCGAGTTTCTTTTCAATGTGGTCCTTTAATTTCTCGAGTATATCGAGGAAATAGTTTCTAAACTTATCCAACATTTTGAGTACATTCAAATTTTGTTCATCAATGTATTTCCGTAATACTTAATCATATATTTCAAGTTTTTCATCCATACCATGAAGACATCTTTTAAATTCCTTACTCATATGGCTATCAACATACTTTTTTGATGCAGCATCATCAACGTCGATGGGTTCTATAATATTCTTCAAATTTCTATGTCTCCCATCAAAGAATCCATTTAAATGTAGTTTTAAGGCCAATTTAGCTTCGTCATTTACGGTCTCCATGAGCGTGTTATAATTACTATCAACATACTGACGAAGAATTAAAATTGTTTTATCTTGAAAATCAATACAATTGTCTATATATTCCTTGTTGGCTGCTTGGTCCAATGTAGAGGGTTTTCCAACATTGTTTAAACACTTTCCTTCAATGTCAAAGTCACCAGTAGATAATATCTTAAATCCCTCTCCAGGGGCCCTTGAGGACCAATTGTTGAACTGTGAACCTGATTGAAGCTCCTTCCGAACTTGTCAACACTCATTTTGTTTGTAACGATTTGTCTGCTAGAATTGATGTTAATATATGATATTTGATTCGCGTAGCTCTTCCACAATTGAGTTTATCTCATTTTGGAGATTGTTATTACCAGCTTTTTGAGATGCAATTAAAAGCCTTAATCTATCAACCAGTTCATTGGGATTATTCCAATACACATAATCAATGGGATTGTTAGAGTATGTCATTGCAGATGAATTGCTATATGATTTACCAATTTTTCTTTTAATGTTCTGTGAATAATATGTTTATACTTTTGGCCTTTGTTACCTTTAATTTGGGAAGTACTATCATAGTTTCTCATATGCACATTCGTTTTTTGTAATATTTTTCGATATTGTTGTAAATCCTCATCAGTATACCGTGATATTCTAGGGTTTTTACGTAAAATCAGCTCATAGAGCCCATCTCTTCCACTGAAGATTTCCTCGTCAATAACGAAATCATGGTGTTCGTTGATTGAAAATGTTGATATACCTAGTTTCGTAGAATTTGATTGCGAATCGAAATGTGGACCATAGATCTTGTCACGATTCTCATTTGATGGTGATGATCGATTGAATGGAGTACTTTGACTGAGACTATCGTTATAGAAATTTGTGGGTGTTCTAAATGAGGGATCTTTATCTATTGTTGCTGAAGTTGATAACAATGGTTTCAGAGATGAGTACTCGAAACTCTCCTTAAATTGTTCTTTTTCTTCTGGTGGGCTTTGAAATTTGAATCGTCTTTTTTCTGTTTCATTTATATCTTTCATTTTATTAGTATTTTGAGTATCCTCACTCTTGACCTTTTTCGAGACTTCTCTTAAAAGTTCAATTATTGGTTTAAAAGTATTTTCAAAGTCTGTTTCCTTCATAGTTTTTCCAGTTTTGAGAAACATATATTTCTTCTTTAAAGCATTTCTAGTTTTTATAAGATCCTTACGTATATTTTCATTGATATTCATATTTGTGTGTGTGTGAATGAATTGTAAATAGGGTTATTCATTCAACAGGGCTATTCACTCAACAGGGCTGTTCCTTCAACAGGGCTGTTCCTTCAACAGGGCTGTTCCTTCAACAGGGCTGTTCCTTCAATAGGGCTGTTCTCAACAGGTCTGTTCTCAGCAGGGCTTTCCAACAATTTGAGCACAATTGTCTGAATTGACTGAATGTCATATCGGAATTTATATGATCATTGTATTTATGCTTAAGGTTGAGTTCATCTTGCTTAAAAATAACTATGTATATAATTTGCATTGTCTCGAATCAGATGCTTTGGTATGTGTGTATACGACTGACACAAATAGAAACTATCAACATCACTATGACGACCCATACAAAAATAGTCTCGAATGTTGTTTTGTTTATCACAAGCCACATCATCAAATAGAAATATTGAATTGCGTTTTGCTTTGGAAGGCGGTTTGAAAGACCCACAATTATTCCACGAATACTATTGAGGAAAAATGCACCATGTTTCTTTTTATCCCGAGTTTTATTATCAAAGTTCTTAACTTTAATAACATCTAGTTGTTTTATGAACCTCATTTCGGAGAATGGCATCGTCCTTTACAAAACATTGTGTTTTATAGACAGGAAATTCATACTTGATCAAACGATTCAACAGTGAAGAAGTAATATAAGATGATTGATCATAGTGTGAAGCCCGGCGGTAAGAAACGTACATTCCAAGGGTATGGACCTGGAACTAAATTAAAAGAACGTCTTGCTAGAGGTGATCGAGGAATTAATCAATTGAATGAAGCTTGTCGTCAGCACGATATTTCATATGCTAATACTAAAAATTTAGACGATCGACGTATTGCTGATAAGATTCTAACTGAAAAGGCGTGGCAGAGAGTAAAAGCAAAAGATTCATCAATACCAGAGAAATTAAATAGTCTACTGGTTACGAATATGATGAAAGCTAAAACTAAGCTCGGTATGGGTTGTCAACCTAAAAATATCAAAGGGAAGAAAAGAAGTTCACGTTTCAAATGCAAATGGAATAATCTATTTAAAAAGGCAATTCAAGAGGCTGGTAATGCCATTAAGAATTCAATAAATGAAGATCCAAATACACTTGCAAAAAGTGCTTTACAAACAGCTGAAAGAGTTATTAATAACAAACGAAAGAGCATTGCTATTCCACGAGTTATACCATTGCCAAAAGTTGGAGGTTTTTTACCACTGCTACCTATCTAAGCTGCATTATCAACAATTGGGTCGGTAGCTGGCGGAACTGCTGGAGTAGTTAAAGCAATAAACCACTCAAGGGCTGCCAAGAAACAGTTGGAGGAGAATAAGTGTCATAATCAAGCAATGGAAGCAATACAAATAAACCAAGGCCATACAAAAAGGGGTTTGGTTTTTTTCTAAAATCACGAGATTCAAAAAACTTTTAGGTTCGCTACCTAATCGCCCTCTCACCAATGTTGATATTATGAAATTCGGGAAATTCAGTATACCCAACTTTCGTGGCGTTTACATGAGAGATAAATTGCCAATGAGACCATTTGAGAACGAATGTGGTATTATTAATTTAGATAATGAGAGTGGACCAGGATCACATTGGGTAGCATATATTAAATTTAAAAAGATTGTAAAATATTTTGATAGTTTTGGTAATTTGAGGCCACCTCTAGAAGTTGTAAAGTATTTACGTAAAAATATTCATTATAATTATACCAAGTGTCAAAATTTTAATACATTTATATGCGGTCATCTATGTTTGAAGTTTCTAATTGAACAAAATATAAATAAATAAAGCAAAGAAATCAAAATGTGTTTCATTTCCATATCAACAGCAATGTCGTTAACATTCACGTTAAGCGGAAGCAAATCTACCCTCACTGCCGAGTACTTTCCACCAATTCTCCTAAATTCTTACTATGTTTGCGGATTGGTGGACTTTCAAACCTACAACTCTATACCTAATGTAGATGTTTTTAATAATTTATTTCATTTTGATGATACCGTGCTAACACTTCCTGTGGGATCCTATGAGATTGAAGATATAAATAACCGCGTTCAAGAGTTTGTCAAAATACATAATAGTAATAGTAAAGATGACGCTAACAAAATATCAATCAAAATAAAAGCAAATAATAATACTTTGAAATGTGAAATCGACAGCACTATAGAGATTGATTTCTCACAGCCCAACTCTATTGGATCGCTTTTGGGATTCAGCAAGAAAAAGCTAGCTGCAAATAAATTACATGAATCAGATCTCTACGTCAACATAAATAGAGTAAATATTGTGCGAATTGAATGTAATTTAACTGATGCAACATATATCAATAATCGACCTGCTCATATACTACATGAATTTGCAGTTAAGGTCAGTCCTGGATATAAAATAGTAGAAGTTCCCAGAAATGTCATCTATTTGCCCGTGAACACGAAGAGGATAAGTTCTATAACATTGAATCTCCTAGATCAAGGCGGAAATTTTATAAACTTTAGAGGCGAAACCATAACAGTGCGATTGCACCTTAAATCATAATAACGATAATATATGACAGCTCATCTCACATCTCTAATTATAAAAGAGCAGGTATTCCCATTAAACCTGTTACTATGCAATCAACGTCTGATAAGAGAACATCAAAACTCACTGTACGAAATCAACAGTTTCTATTATCACAAGGGTACAAATTGAAAAAGTAATCAAATCTTTCAAGGTCATGCTGAACATTTTCGAAGAACCAAAGTTTGAGGAGAGTATCTCAAAATTGGAATATCACACATACTCGCCGTATTTAAATAATATCGAGAAAAATTACATTATACAAATTTGTGTTGAATATCAAAATCTTAATATTCTACCTTCAGAAAGTTACATTTATATTGAAGGTAGTGTATCGAAAACTGATGGAACGGCAGTCGCGAATACAAAACTTATAAATAATGGAGTGGCTTTTTTGTTCGATGAAATTCGCTATGAATTAAATGGTGTCGAAATCGACAGCAATCGTAGTGTTGGTATCACTTCAACTATTAAAAATTATATTTCCTTAAATAAAAATGAAAGTGATATGCTGCTTAATGCATCTTGGTCTCCTGAATCTTCAATCAACGTCAATGGGCTCTTCTTTAATTTTTGCATACCTTTAAATAAATTACTAGGATTTGCTGAAGATTACAAAAGAATAATTCCAAACGGCCGGCATGATTTAATTCTAACACGTTCACGAACCGATGAAAATTCCTTAATTGCTGAGGAGAATGAGGAGACGAAGATAAATTTGTTCAAAGTACAGTGGTAAATTCCCCATATTACATTGGCTGATACTTACTCACCTATTAATAATGGTGAAACTATAAAGATTGTTTTTCGGAACTGGGATCTATACGAATATCCAGCACTACCTAGTACCGATCATCATATTTGGAATTTGAAGACAACATCTCAATTGGAAAAACCACGCTACATTATCTTTGCTCTGCAAAATAACAAACGTAATCTACTGAATGGAAATCCAACTCATTTTGATCACTGTGATGTTAATGAAAGCATATTGATGTGTGAAAGCATATTTAAATTCTGATTCCTATCCATGTGAAGATTTAAATCTGGCATTTGATAAAAACAATTATAGTTTACTGTACAAGATGTATTGTGATTTTCAAAAAACCTACTATAATCGATCTGTTGCAGAACCATTATTATCAAGAGATACATTCAAGTATCCAAGCTACTATTTTCGTAATAGATTGTAGACATCAGAGTGAATTAATAAAAAATGGACCAGTCGACATTCGCATTGAAATCAAAACATCAAAAATAATTCCTGCTAACACGTCAGCATACTGTTTAATGTTACATGATCGTATTATAAATTATAATCCATTGAGTCAGATAGTTTCTCGAGAAGTATAATTGTTAGTTGAGGACAAACTTTAATTGAGGAAACACACGCACTCATACCACACAAAATGTATTTTATTTTCGATGCTCAAGGCTTTAAAGGTCAAAATAACAACTTTATCGCTAAGGAAATAGCATTGCTACACAATGGTCAACATCATCATTTCATCTTAAAACCTCCATTCAACTAAGGAGACAAGCTCATTGGCTTTATCAGAATTACCACGGTTAAACTTGGAACAGTGGATTTATGGAATTCCAAAAAGTTAGAAAATATCTTCGAGAACAGATCAAAAATACTATTGTTTATGTTAAAGGAACCGAAAAGCACAATGGTTGAAGGAGTTACTTCATGATGAAAAGGTTGAAATAATGAATATTGAAGAAGCTGGCTGCCCGAGTTTAAAAGAATTGAAACGTCTCCATCCTAATGAAACAAAATGTTTGTCCCATGGCAAATGCTGTGCTTTGCAAAATGTTTACCTGTTAAATAAATTCTTGAGCTAAAATAAAATTATTTTCCTTTTAAATAGCAGTTTTGTTTTAATTTTATTAAATATTTATGTTTTTATAAACATGGAGTACAATACACAAATTATGAATCTTTGAAGACTTTAATATGTGCCAGAAATATGACGGCACCATTTTGCCAGTACCGAAACAATCTATTTCCTGTACGAAAATAAAAAAAAGTACAGTTAATATTCATAAAGGATTTTGGTTGTTTAGAAAGCTGTATCATACCTATTTTATTAATTGTCTCTTATATCCATATGGTAGGGAACTGTGATCGTCCAGAAATCTACGTTTTTCTGCTCTGGGCTTATATGTTTATACCCTATCCTAAGGGTATATTAAGTTTGACACATAGTTTGTAACATAGAGAAATAATCGAGATAGACCATATAAAGTATATATATTCGTGATCAGCATCAATAGCGAAATCGATTGAGCGATGACCGTCCGTCCGTCCGTCCGTCCGTCCGTATGTCACCGCTTTTTGGGCCTTAAATTTTGAGCTAGGACGATGAAATTTCATATCTGGGCTTCTGAGAAAAAGATACAGTACAAGTGTAAACATTTTTGAAATCCGCCCACTGCCACGCCCACTTCTTCATAACTTCACTAAATTATATGAAACCGAAAAATTTTGTTAAGACCAAATATTTAGGCATTCAGATTCCCTACAATCCACACATACAAAAGTTTTGGCCACGCCCACTTTTTGGGGGCGTTTTCATCACAAAACCGATTTTTGGGCCTTAAATTTTTAACTAGGACGCTGAAATTTCATACCTGGGCTTCCAAGAAAAAGATACAGTACAAGTGTAAAATTTTTTTACATCCGCCCACAGCCACGCCTACTTTTTTATAACTTCACTAAATTATATGAAACCGAAAAATTTTGTTAAGACCAAATATTTGGGTATTTAGATTCCCTACAATTCACCCATAGAACAGTTTTGGCCACGCCCACTTTTTGGGGGCGTTATCATGTAACATCCTCAAACTATTTTGATAAAATATTACATGTAACATCCTCAAACGTTCGACATTATAGCTATATTTGAGTACAAAATGCAATTTGGCCAAGCCCATTTTATAGAGAGGAGGATAGGGTATCATACGATCCGTTCCAGACGGATTGTAGCTTTTCTGTATGTTTTTATCTCCGGAATAGTGATAACTTCATGTTCTCGTGTTCGTCGAATGTTTTTTGATAAAATTTGAACATCCTCCGAATTTTCTGCATTAAGTACTGCTTCCTTAATTGACTCAAAATTTACCTTTTTCGATGCTGAGTAATTCAGATTGATTCCTTTTACTTTACACAGAATATGTTCACTATTGTTTTCTGTACTATAGACCTTATAAGCATAATTCTTAGGACCACCACTAACAAATTCATTAATAAAACTTCCATGACCATAACACTCTAATTCATCAGTCATATCACCTATAAATTCACCAGTCTGTGGGTCACTTTCTCCATCACGACTTACATAAATTACTGAATCAGTATCATAGTATAAACCTCGCTCGCCTAATATATCCAAGTAATTGTATAGTTTTAGTGGTTGTATAAGCTGCAATGCATACATTTACAGTTGACAGAGTTTCTGCTTCTTCTTCTTTATACAACCAATTTACTACAATAACTTCCTCATTTATAGGGAGAATATGACAAACTTCAATAAGTGAACTTGTAAGCATTTGATATAGTTCTGAGGGTGTATTAACTATACTTGTTTTCTGTTGGTTTTCTTTCTCCGAATTTACCCCAAAAAGAATTAAGTATAAGTTTAGCAAAAGATCTTTTCCCAGGATTGTTGCAAATTTCTGCCGAATCTAGTTTAACATCTTCATTATGTAGAAAATTTGTTACATACTTGTTTCTTTCTTCCTCTGTAGCACATTTATTCGGCCATCCTGATGCTTCTTGTTTCATTTTAATAAATTTATTCATCATTTCAGTGAAAAGACCACCTGTTTTTGCAGTTTTATCATATTGCACCATCGAATATTCCCATATTTCATAAATATCTAGTAACTTATAGCCTTTCTCTATAGCTTTCAAAACCTCGTCAATTACCCAGGTCCCTTGCAAAGTTCTTTCATCATCATCATGGGTGCAACACTCTGCTTGAGATATTTGTTCACTGCATGTCCTGCATAGTGTAAACATAAGTTTCTTATTTTGTTTTATGGGCAATACTGGATGTAACAACTGTTCTGGTGGAAGTATTCTACATTTTATAATTCCTTTTGTCTTGTTTAAATCCATTCGAGAACAATCTGTGGTGTGAACTTTAGGATGATCCACTGGAAATTTTCCGTATTTACAAACCCATGGATATACGGAACATACATCTATGTACTTGATTTTTTCACCTTCCTTACATTTGTAATAATTATAAGTGTTTCCTATATATATATATATCATCAATACTCAACAGTTTTTCGAATTCACAAGCATACATTTCAATTACCTCATATCCAAATTGTCTTAGTCGATTCGATTTGGCAATGGTTTTTTCATAACGTACTTAGGTTTAATGTGTCATACGGGTCATCGTTTATGGGGGCATGACGATTATTTTTTAAACATGTATGTCCGTGATAATAGCATCCGTGAAACTCAAAAACTTGTTTGGTTTCTTTGCAAAAACCATCAACTTTCACACCGGCTACTACTGCTTCTCGATGTTTAGCTGCGTGCTGAATACAACAATTTTGCTTCCATTCCACCCAAATGAGCCATTCAATTGCCTGTTGTGACTGATTATCAGCGTATCTGTACCCTCTTCTAGGAATTAATCCTATACTGTTTTGCTTAAGAAAATTACGACGATATACAAGATTACAAGCCGAAGCTATAGTTACAGCTTCCAAAAACGGTTCCACATTGCACTGATCCAAGAAAATATTTCTGAACTTTATACATGCTTCAGACAAGATCTGCACATCACTGACACAGTATTCGAGAAGGTCACGTTGCATATTAAATTCGATGTGTTTATTTTCTTCGTACCATTTGAAGAACACATCACGATCATTTATCTTCATGGCATCCGGATTGTAATATTCTGCGGGCGGTAATGGGCCAATATAATTCTCATTATACCTTATCCTAAGGGTATATTAAGTTTGACACATAGTTTGTAACATAGAGAAATAATCGAGATAGACCCTATAAAGTATATATATTCGTGATCAGCATCAATAGCGAAATCGATTGAGCGATGACCGTCCGTCCGTCCGTCCGTCCGTATGTCACCGCTTTTTGGGCCTTAAATTTTGAGCTAGGACGATGAAATTTCATACCATATCATATTCAATGCAAGTGTAAATTTTTTTTACATCCGCCCACTGCCACGCCTACTTTTTTATAACTTCACTAAATTCTATGAAACCGAAAAATTTTGTTAAGACCAAATATTTGGGTATTCAGATTCCCTACAATTCACCCATAGAACAGTTTTGGCCACGCCCACTTTTTGGGGGCGTTTTCATCGAAAAACCGATTTTCATAAAATTTTACATGTAACATCCTCAAACGTTCGACATTATAGCTATATTTGAGTACAAAATGCAATTTGGCCACGCCCAGAGAGAGGAGGATAGGGTATCATATGATCCGTTCCAGACGGATTGTAGCTTTTCTGTATGTTTATACCCTATCCTAAGGGTATATTAAGTTTGACACATAGTTTGTAACATAGAGAAATAATCGAGATAGACCCTCTAAAGTATATATATTCGTGATCAGCATCAATAGCGAAATCGATTGAGCGACGACCGTCCGTCCGTCCGTCCGTATGTCACCGCTTTTTGGGCCTTAAATTTTGAGCTAGGACGATGAAATTTCATATCCGGGCTTCTGAGAAAAAGATACAGTACAAGTGTAAAAATTTTTGAAATCCGCCCACTGCCACGCCCACTTTTTCATAACTTCACTAAATTATATAAAACCGAAAAATTTTGTTAAGACCAAATATTTAAGCATTCAGATTCCCTACAATCCACCCATACACAAGTTTTGGCCACGCCCACTTTTTGGGGGCGTTTTCATCACAAAACCGATCTTTGGGCCTTAAATTTTTAACTAGGACTCTGAAATTTCATATCTGGGCTTCCAAGAAAAAGATACAGTACAAGTGTAAAATTTTTTTACATCCGCCCACTGCCACGCCTACTTTTTTATAACTTCACTAAATTATATGAAACCGAAAAATTTTGTTAAGACCAAATATTTGGGTATTTAGATTCCCTACAATTCACCCATAGAACAGTTTTGGCCACGCCCACTTTTTGGGGGCGTTATCATCATAAAACCTATTTTGATAAAATTTTACATGTAACATCCTCAAACGTTCGACATTATAGCTATATTTGAGTACAGAATGCAATTTTGCCACGCCCACTTAATAGAGAGGAGGATAGGGTATCATACGATCCGTTCCAGACGGATTGTAGCTTTTCTGTATGTTTTAATGTTTGTGTTAAATCAAAAGCTTTTGGAAGAATTGCCAAGGCCATAGGGAAATAATTCAATGAATCTATAAACTTCACATTATCCAATTTCATGAGTATTATTTTAGTTCCTCGCATAATCAATTCTGGCTGGTATTTTGTAAGATATAGTTCAAAATAAACTGGTGATCATACGCTTGACCATTATGAGCCAATACAACGACTTTTTATACCCTATCCTAAGGGTATATTAAGTTTGACACATAGTTTGTAACATAGAGAAATAATCGAGATAGACCCTATAAAGTATATATATTCGTGATCAGCATCAATAGCGAAATCGATTGAGCGATGACCGTCCGTCCGTCCGTCCGTCACCGCTTTTTGGGCCTTAAATTTTGAGCTAGGACGATGAAATTTCATATCTGGGCTTCTGAGAAAAAGATACAGTACAAGTGTAAAAATTTTTGAAATCCGCCCACTGCCACGCCCACTTTTTCATAACTTCACTAAATTATATGAAACCGAAAAATTTTGTTAATACCAAATATTTAGGCATTCAGATTCCCTACAATCCACCCATACAAAAGTTTTGGCCACGCCCACTTTTTGGGCGCGTTTTCATCACACAACCGATTTTTTGGCCTTAAATTTTTAACTAGAACGCTGAAATTTCATATCTGGGCTTCCAAGAAAAAGATACAGTACAAGTGTAAAATTTTTTTACATCCGCCCACTGCCACGCCTACTTTTTTATAACTTCACTAAATTATATGAAACCGAAAAATTTTGTTAAGACCAAATATTTCGGTATTTATATTCCCTACAATTCACCCATAGAGCAGTTTTGGATACGCCCACTTTTTGGGGGCGTTGATGATAACCTATTTTGATAAAATTTTACATGTAAAATCCTCAAACGTTCGACATTATAGCTATATTTGAGTACAATATGCAATTTGGCCACGCCCACTTTATAGAGAGGAGGATAGGGTATCATACGATCCGTTCCAGACGGATTGTAGCTTTTCTGTATGTTTTAAATTTTTTTCGTGCATTAAGAATGTGTTCTAAGAACTCCGATATAACATTGTGCCCCTTTTTATACCCTATCCTAAGGGTATATTAAGTTTGACACATAGTTTGTAACATAGAGAAATAATCGATATAAACCCTATAAAGTATATATATTCGTGATCAGCATCAATAGCGAAATCGATTGAGCGATGACCGTCCGTCCGTCCGTCCGTCCGTCCGTCCGTATGTCACCGCTTTTTGGGCCTTAAATTTTGAGCTAGGACGATGAAATTTCATATCTGGGCTTCTGAGAAAAAGATACAGTACAAGTGTAAAAATTTTTGAAATCCGCCCACTGCCACGCCCACTTTTTCATAACTTCACTAAATTACATGAAACCGAAAAATTTTGTTAAGACCAAATATTTAGGCATTCAGATTCCCTACAATCCACCCATACAAAAGTTTTGGCCACGCCCACTTATTGGGGGCGTTTTCATCACAAAACCGATTTTTGGGCCTTAAATTTTTAACTAGGACGCTGAAATTTCATATCTGGGCTTCCAAGAAAAAGATACAGTACAAGTGTAAAATTGTTTTACATCCGCCCACTGCCACGCCTACTTTTTTATAACTTCACTAAATTATATGAAACCGAAAAATTTTGTTAAGACCAAATATTTAGGCATTCAGATTCCCTACAATCCACCCATACAAAAGTTTTGGCCACGCCCACTTTTTGGGGGCGTTATCATCAAAAAACCTATTTTGATAAAATTTTACATGTAACATTCTCAAACGTTCCACATTATAGCTATATTTGAGTACAATATGCAATTTGGCCATGCCCACTTTATAGAGAGGAGGATAGGGTATCATACGATCCGTTCCAGACGGATTGTAGCTTTTCTGTATGTTTCACATTAATTCTGAACTTACATGTCTGGCAAAAGCATAGATTATCTTCATTCAGGCAGAGGTCACATCTTTGTTGGAAAACGCATAAATTCGACTCTTAAAGTTTTATTGAATCAGTAAAATCGTTAAGAATCTTCTCGCCAATAACTTTTTCTTGACGACTCTCCAAATCGTAAAACACATACAGAATATTTTTCAATATTGGACTTTTCCTGTCAACCAGAATGTAACACAAATGTTCTTGAGAAACATGTTGACTGCATTTCTTGCAAAGTATTCACCGCAGATATGTTTTCTATCAGTCTTATATGTTTTTAGACAATCGACACATATTTTAATTAATTCACAAATCGCTTTTTTTCCGGTTGATCCTGACGCCTTATGATTATCAAAACATGTTTGTCCTCTAAAACCTCTGTTGGCGATGTTACATAACTTCTTCATAAATTTATATTTATTTCATATTAATTATTTTTGATAATGTTTAAAAATCTGAAGTGCATATAATAATTTAAATTGACTATTGTGAATGGATCAATTGCAAGCGAAATGTCATGTTCGCAGTTTCTTTTTGACAATTAATTATAATATCATTTTTTATGTATGATATATAAAGTATATAAGAACGAGAATAAAATAAAAGATCATTCGATTTTATAACGTGGTAAAAATCAGTCGTTTTTCCATCTATTTTTTCGGAACATTTTTTACAGCAAAAAACGGAAAAGTATAATAACGGAAGTGTGTGGAAACGTTCGAACACAATTGATACGGTCTCAACATTTGATCCTTTTGAGCCAAATTAATTTGGTGCTTAAGACTTAAAACTATTAAAATTAAAACTTTGGTGCTTAAAACTTAAAACTAAACTAAATAAAAAAAATTTATTTAATCAAATTAAAGACATTCGGGTTTGATTCTTTAAGTGGTGTTAATTAATTTAATTCCCGCGCGGTGTAATCCAAACTACTCAAGCGTGGACAAATCCAGAGCCAGAAGTCATCAATCATTTTTTCCAGAGAAGAAATCAGCGAGGAAGTCGCACCATCTCACGCTCCAGCTCTCCAGTGGTGAACTCCAGCTCCAAACGTCAGTTCCAGATCTGTATCAAAAAAGGTGCAGGTGAGTGTTGTTGCCTGTGAGTGATTTGTCATCTTCGTTTAATTTTAATAAAATCCAGAAAAATCGTAATGTCTTTAAAAAAATTGAGAAATTTGCTGGGTCAGATAACTAAAGATCAGCTAAATTTCAAAAAAAAAACCAAAAGTGAAGAAAGGCGCACTAAAAATTATCTGGAAGGTCGACTTTCTGTTCTAGAAAAAATTTTTAACGAGAGTTCAGTAGCGAATCAAGAAGCCATCACAGCTGCGGCTAGTGATGAGGATATCTCAAAAATCGAGGACGTTTTTGATAGAATTAGGGAAATTTATGTAGAATATCGTGCCGATCTGTGTGATGCATTAGACAATGTGTCGGCTAAAAGCTCATTAGTTTTTTCTCCAAAAGAGAAGCAAACTCATACTGGATCTAGCGATAAGCATGAGCTGCGACTCCCTAAAATACACCTGCCCACCTTTTCTGGTAGCTATGAACAATGGAGATCCTTCCATGACTTATTTGTGTCTCTTATACACACTAATGCTAATTTATCTGAAATTGAAAAATTGCATTACTTGAAATCGGTCTTGACAGGTGAGGCTGACCGCCTGCTTTAACATTTGCAAATTGATATTGAGAATTATGAACAAGCTTGGAACATCTTAAAGAATCGCTATGACCACAAACGCGTGTTGGTTAATACCCAATTAAAAATATTTTTTAATCAGCCCAGTATTAGCGTTGAAAATTTCTCTAATCTCAAAAGGCTTCTAGACACCTCCACTGAATGTCTCCATGCTCTTAAAAATCTTGGAGTTCAGGTTGGACAGGATGTCATGATCACCTACGTGCTAGTGCAAAAGCTTCCCGTTATCACCCAACAATTGTGGGAAGAAAAGCTTGGAGCACGTAAGGACATACCAACCTTTGAAGAGTTCAAGGAATTTCTCGAAACTAGGTTCCGAACACTAGAAGCTGTCGACCAGCAAAGACAGACACCTAATCTGAAATCGGAAACTCAAGGCAGATCAATGGCAAAAACTTCCTTTCATGCAGCAACTAACCCAAAACCGCAATTTAGTTGCAAGGTGTGCAATAATGGCCAGCACTCACTAAGGAATTGCAATCCATTCCTAACTATGGATGCAACCAGTCGCGGCAACGCTGTTAAGCAAATAGGCGTTTGCAATAATTGTTTAGCCTATAATTGTCAAACGGAAAAATGTCCAAGCAAGGTCAGCTGCTATTTCTGCAATCGAAGACATCATTCCTTATTACACAAACCAAACTCAAGTTTTCAAAATGCACACTTTTCAAATAACAACACACAATATAATTCGCAACACAATAACACCTTACCCCACACATATAGTACAGTCCAAAACCACCTCACACCACACTCGAACACACATACTCAATCATATTCCACACTACTAAACGCCACCGAAGCAATAGTAAGTCATAACCAGCCCCCGTCAAACCCAACCATCAATCAACAACAAGTCTCAACCAATACTTTAAACAGCTTTCATACACAATATTCAAAAAATTCACAAGTATTGCTGGCAACGGCCATGATAAATGTGAAGACTGCCTCCGGAAATCTTCTCCAACTACGAGCATTGGTTGATCCAGGATCTCAAGCATCTTTTATAACGGAAGCTGCAGTCCAGTTATTAAACCTTCATACCAAACGGACTTCCAATGAGGTATCTGGACTCGCGAATGTCAGAAGTGGTTCCTGTCACAATTTTGTTGATATTAGTTTCGGTTCACTACACTCGTCTTATGAAGGATACACCCGAGCCTTTGTTTTCAAAACTCTAACCGGCCTTCTTCCAGCACAAAGTATATCGATCAACAATCGCACATATTGAATTTAAAATTGGCGGATCCATTATACCACACACCTGCTAAGGTCGATGTATTATTGGGAAGCGATGTCTACAGTGAATTCATTCTTGGAGACATTATCAAGGGTAAAGAAGGAACAGGTCCTGTAGCCCAAAAAACTGGATACTCATGGGGAAGATTCCTATGAAAATTCCAAGAACAATACGCACTTTCATTCAAACGTGCGATCTCGATTCTCAACTTCGGCGCTTTTGGGATATCGAACAAGATCCCTTCGGTAAATATGAAACAATCGAAGATAAGGAGTGCGAGGAGCATTTTGTTCAAAACACAATCCGGTTGTCGAATGGCAGGTATTGTGTGTGTCTACCATTTAAGGGTAAGGTTCATCCGAAAATGGGAGACTCACACCAAGGAGCTTTAAAACGTTTTTTGCAGCTCGAACGAAAATTTAAAAACAACACAAAACTGTTTGAGGTTTAAAAGCAATGTATGTCAGAATACTTGCATCTAAACCACATGTCTGAAGTTAGTAATTTCAACGAACTTATATCTACACCATACCATTATTTTATTCCTCACCACGCTGTACTAAAGGAATCCAGTTCAACGACCAAGTTAAGAGTGGTTTATGATGCTGCTTTTAAATCGTCAAATGGTTTATCCCTAAACGATTGTCTGCTGGTCGGACCTAAAATACAAAACATTACTATTAATATAATATTAAGATGGAGAAGATATCAGTATGCTTTTACCTCAGACATGGCGAAAATGTACCGGCAAGTCAGAATGTCTGAGAAGGACTCTGACTATCAACTCATTCTATGGAGAGAGCACCCAGATGACCAGATTAGAGTTTTTAGGCTAGAAACCGTAACTTTTGGTACGGCATCTGCTCCATATCTGGCAATTTGCGTTCTACATAAGTTAGCTGAGGATGAAGCCAACAATTTTCCAAAGGCATCAGCCATTCTAAAGGAGGAGACCTATGTTGACGATGTTATCTCAGGTGCAAACACCGTGGAAGAAGCTCTAAAAAAAAGGAATGAACTCATAAAAATGTTAGGGACTGCAGGATTTCACTTACGATTGGAGCAGCAATCATGAAGATATCTTAACGGGTATTCAGACAGAAGATCGTGAGGGAGGTTTTTCATTGTCGTTTGATGAAACAAGCCAGGTGAAGACATTAGGTATTAAATGGCTACCCTTGTCTGACTGCTTTACCTTCAATCTTAATCCGTCCTCTTATGATTCTACCACAAATATTACAAAACGAACAATTTTGTCTGCAGTAGCGAAGGTTTTTGACCCTTTAAGTTGGATTTCACCTTGCTTGGTGAAAGCTAAAATGCTGATGCAGCTCCTATGGATCCGAGGATTAGACTGGAATGAGCCCGTGCCGGCTGACCTGAAAAGGGAATGGATCCAGTACAGCCAAGAACTTCCTGCGATCCAACAACTCCAAATTCTAAGATGGATACATACCAGCACAGAAGACAAAGATTCGGAACTCCATGGATTTTGCGACGCGTCTGAGAAGGCTTATGCAGCCACCATTTACTTGCGAATCATGAGTCAACAGGGCAATATATATACCAATTTAATTTTAGCTAACACAAAGGTTGCACCATTAAAGGTAATAACGCTACCGCGACTTGAACTTTGTGGGGCAGTCTTAGTAGCAAAACTCTTAAACGAAACAGCTAAGGTTTTAGGCATACCAAAATCTAAGGCTTTTGCCTATACGGATTCTCAAATAACATTATGCTGGATCAAGGCAATCCCCTTGAGATGGGAGACTTTTGTCCGCAATAGAGTGGCCGAGATCCAAACATTAACGGATAGCAGAAACTGGAAACATGTCCCCACGGAACAGAATCCAGCAGACATCGCCACTCGTGGTGTATTTCCCTCGTCTCTACTAAATAATACACTTTGGTGGAATGGCCCACAATTTTTATGTAACACTTGGGAAGTTGACATTACCCAACCAACGCACTTGGATACTCAGGAAGGAGAACGAACTATAAGGGTGCATTCTACCTACGTAACTGAGAGAAACTATTGCAGTGTATTAATAGAGAATTCTTCGAAATTATCAAGATTCGTACGCGTAGTAGCGTACTGTCATAGATTTCTTTCAAACTCAAAAATAACAGTAGAAAAAAGAGAAAAGGGATTCTTATCAACCACGGAATTGCACTCATCTTTATCATTTTTAATTCGTGTAGCACAGACGGAGATATTTACTCTGGAACCAACACCAATATTAATGCAAATTAAGGGTTTAAAGGGTCTCAATCCATTTTTCAACGAAAACAAAATTCTGAGGGTCGGGGCCGCCTTGAAAAATCAACACTAAGTTACAATCAGAGGCATCCAATTCTTTTAAGGTCAACACATCGGTTCACAGCAATGGTCATCGCGGATGCGCATGAAAAAACTTTGCACGGGGGTGTGCAAAGAATGCTAGCATACTTACGACAATCATACTGGATATTCGGCCTAAAAAATGCTATAAAAAAATTCATACACAGTTGGGTAATATGCTTTCGCTTCAGAACAAAGCCAATGTGTCAATTAATGGGAAATCTCCCAGCTTCTCGAGTGACTATAGCAAGACCGTTTCAGCATTCAGGGGTGGACTACGCCAGTCCAATTGAGGTAAAGACTTGGAAGGGCAGAAACGCGAAAACCTTAAAAGGATATATCGCCATTTTGGTATGCATGGCAACAAAAGCAATGCACATTGAAGTTGTGACCGAACTCACCACTAAGGCTTTTATCGCTGCGTTCCGCAGATTTACTGCCCGACGAGGTTTATGCACTGCCATGTATAGTGATCGGGGTACTAATTTTGTAGGAGCCGATGCCGAACTAAAAATACTTTTACAATCTGCTCAATTCGACTGGAAGTCCTGCGCTGAGACACTAGCTAACGAAGGAACAAGTTGGTATTTCAACCCCCCAGCTACTCCCCATTTTGGAGGACTATGGGAGGCTGGCGTCAAGTCAGTTAAGTACCACTTGAAGAGAGTTGCAGGGGCACAGACACTCACGTATGAAGAACTGAGTACACTTTTAACACAGATAGAGGCCTGTCTTAATTCAAGACCTCTATGCCCAATGACAAACGACATGGAAGACTTCATTCCAATTACACCTGGTCACTTCCTTATAGGAGAACCCATAGTTACGCCACCACAACCCTCATATGAGTTAGACAAATTAACTTACCTAGACAGATGGAAAAGAGTCCAATCGCAACTGCAAACGTTTTGGAGGAAATGGAGTACGGAGTACTTATCACGCTTGCAACAACAACCAAAATGGACCAAAACTGAACAGAACGTGCTACAGGAAGGCGATCTCATTTTTTTGAAGGATGATCGACTACCCCCAGCTAAATGGAACTTAGCCCGAATTAAAAAACTTCACCCTGGTACCGACAACTTAATACGGATCGCGACTGTAAAAACACCGAACCGAGAATTTCAAACGTCCATAACAAAATATGTCCACTACCGGTAAATAAAATAAGCAACGACCACCCAATTATTTAAAAAACTATGCACACATACATAACTATATAATAATTTAACATACATATGTATGAATTAATAAAATAACTCTACACTACACAAAATAATACAACATTACGTTGTTTAAACAAACTCTTGAGCGCGAAAAAAAAAAAAAAAAAATTAAAATAACAATATTCATAACAACACTTACCTGCACAAGTTCTCCACAAACTTCCGAAATCATATACTCCACGCACTTACGCACTCAGTTCCCCGCGACCGCGACTTCCAGTCCGTAAACGATCATCACAACACATTATAATTCTCCGCGACCGCAACTTCCAGCCCACAAACGATGATCACAACACATTATAGTTCTCCGCGATCGCAACTTCCAGTCCATAAACAATCCATCTCAACACTCACTGCACATCTTCACTCTTACCCGCGACCTTGACTTCCAGTCCATCACCAAAAGAATACCGAAAACAAATAAAATTCATACAGTATATTTCACACCCAATGAAACCCGAAAATATATATAAACTGTGAATATCTACAATACAGAACAAATAAAATAAACTCACCATTTCGCACTTTATTAATCATTTGTTTTGATAATTAGAAACTTACCTTTGAATGGCAAAATGTCCAACGTCAACCTCCACAACAAAAAGAAACAAAACTCACACTTGAACCACTATAACACATGAAACATAATAATAATAATAATAATAACAAACCTGAAACGTAAAAAAACAAAAAAAAACAAAAACACACGTAATTAAAATCAAAAAAAAAAAAACATACAGAAAAGCTACAATCCGTCTGGAACGGATCGTATGATACCCTATCCTCCTCTCTATAAAGTGGGCGTATCCAAATTGCATTTCGTGCTCAAATATGGCTATAAACTCGAACGTTTGAGGATGTTACATGTAAAATTTTATCAAAATAGGTTTTTTGATGATAAAGCCCCCAAAAAGTGGGCGTGGCCAAAACTGTTCGATGGGTGAATTGTAGGGAATCTAAATACCCAAATATTTGGTGTTAACAAAATTTTTCGGTTTCATATAATTTAGTGAAGTTTTAAAAAAGTAGGCGTGGCAGTGGGCGGATGTAAAAAAATTTTACACTTGTGCTCTATCTTTTTCTTGGAAGCTCAAATATGAAATTTCAGCGTCCTAGTTAAAAATTTAAGGCCCAAAAATCGGTTTTGTGATAAAAACGCCCCCAAAATGTGGGCGTGGCCAAAACTTTTGTATGGGTGGATTGTAGGGAATCTGAATGCCTAAATATTTGGTCTTAACAAAATTTTTCGGTTTCATATAATTTAGTGAAGTTATGAAAAAGTGGGCGTGGCAGTGGGCGGATTTAAAAAATTTTTACACTTGTACTGTATCTTTTTCTCAGAAGCCCAGATATGAAATTTCATCGTCCTAGCTCAAAATTTAAGGCCCAAAAAGCGTTGACATACGGACGGACGGACGGACGGACGGACGGACGGTCATTGCTCAATCAATTTCGCTATTGATGCTGATCACGAATATATATACTTTATAGGGTCTATCTCGATTATTTCTCTATGTTACAAACTATGTGTCAAACTTAATATACCCTTAGGATAGGGTATAAAAAAAGGATAAACAACGCCAGTGAGCACAAGGAAGTTAGACGACGACGATTACCTATGACAGCGAAAGTAGGAGAAGGATGCACATACCAGAAGCAAAATGATCATCTATCAATCATCGTGTTTTTGTCTTCTAATTTAATGTGTGTCCTATTTGTCGCATTGTGTTGTCTCATTTAACACTTTTAATCGAGTTGTTCTCTTTATAAATAGTATGGATGAACTTGAACTTAATAATTGTACTAGAGAAGCAACCGAGCTCAAATAGAGGGTGTTCCAGCAGGTCTTGCCAACTTCGTTCACGGCGGGGGAGAATGTTGGCGATGTTAACTTCTTCATAAATTTATATTTATTTTATATTAATTATTTTTGATAATGTTTAAAAATCTGAAGTGCATAAAATAATTTAAATTGACTATTGTGAATGGATCAATTGCAAGCGAAATGTCATGTTCGCAGTTTCTTTTTGACAATTAATTATAATATCATTTTTTATGTATGATATATAAAGTATATAAGAACGAGAATAAAATAAAAGATCATTCGATTTTATAACGTGGTAAAAATCAGTCGTTTTTCCATCTATTTTTTCGGAACATTTTTTACAGCAAAAAACGGAAAAGTATAATAACAGAAGTGTGTGGAAACGTTCGAACACAATTGAAACGGTCTCAACAACCTCTATTGCACACTTCACTTATAATTTCGCCTAGATTTGTAGGACAAATAGGTGATTTCTGACATTGTGGACATGATTTAAGACATCTATGATCGGTTTTAGTATTGTATGGTATGTTACACTTTTCACAATAATAAGTGCAGCAAAATGCAGCCGTTAACGATCTGATAACATTGAAGTGACCTTTATAATACAATAAATTTATCTTCTTATTGCTGGTAATGTAGGTGTCTTTAAATATAATACTCCGTCCTTTAAGTCCGTATTCGAAGACTTTGATTTTATAATCCCTCAGATGGTTCTGAAAGATACGAATTTCTGGAATACCGCAACCCTCGGACGGTATGGTAACACCAGTCATGCTTATCAGATCTGTAGTTCTTAGGTCTTGAAGTTTACCGATATTTTGACGAATTTGTTTGTATTCCGAATCTTGATCTGCAATAGCAATTGCTACAACTAGTGCACGTTGTAAACATAAGTTGTCTTTGTTTCGTATTACAACTATTCCATGCCTCTTTGCACATTCTTCATCGAAAGTTGTATATTGTTTTCTTCGATCGTTTCCTTTCCCTTTAGGAAGTTTTACCGATGTCACATTTATGCGAAAGGTATCTGTACTTAACCCTGCCGAATTGCTTTGGAAAATTTTGCTTATCATTGTCCATACTTCGCTCCAGTTTAAATCAGACGCCTTTCTATAATTCAACCAACCAGGACCATGATGTTCAAAATTCTTACCCGTAAATGTTATTCCCACCATATCTGAAGAATCAAGATCATCGGTAACTTTTCTGAACATACCCTCTACAGCATCTTGAATCCACTTTGTTGGTTCAGTATTTTCTGCTACATCCTTGATACGGAACTCAACTTTACGACCATTTAAATTGAATCTTCTGACAAATGTTGAATGACCAGCAACTACCTCGAAACGCTTACTAATCATTGAAAGAAGAAAAATACACAATAAATCAATTTTTTTTGTTTCAAACAGTTTTTATTTTTGTCTTAGGTAATTTTTAACATTTTTTTTTTACAAGAAAAGTTGTGAATTAGGAATATTCACCTCTTTTATGTTAGATGCATCCTCTGACAGGAAGGAACTAGAACTCCAACTCAAATGAGTTTCCTACTGCTTGCACCACCTCTATCTCACTTGCTGATAATACTTTCATAGTATCCTCTTCCATCGTATTGAATCGTACAGGCAGGAACACCTTCAGTTTTTCCAGCTCTACCAAAATACGAGGCCCGTATTTGGTTTGACACCGTAGCGCTTTGAAGATGCGATATCGTTTTTTCAACTCCAACGATTTGAGGGGTTCTAATGGCTTAATTTTGCCAAGTTGCTTTAAGGAATCCATTATATGTACGTACTTATGTAACAACAAAGAGTTCACTCGTGTGATGTTATAATAAAACTGATAATTCGCAGTCTTAAAATGAGAGCTTATATAGGGCGCAAACATTTTGCGTCGACTCTAAAACTATATACACACATACACAATAAGATTCCTCCTTTGTTATTCTCCATATGAGACAATGTATATCTACGAACAGATCATCATTGATCAGAGCATGATCAAACACGATCAATGATTTCTGTCACCAATGTATTGAAATTTTAATTACCCTCAAAAATATGATCGTTAATGACGCTTGAACGGAAAGCGAAAAGGTCTGTGTTTATAAAAGTGTCGATTATCGCTAAAGCAGAGGATATGAGTTCTCCTTTGTTTTTCTCCATATGAGACAATGTATACAGATAGGTTCTTTGATGGACCAATGATGGTCACCAGAGTAATGAAATTTTAATTATAAATAAAATTTATGAGTCTGCTAGAGAAGCATTTTTGATTATTGGCACCACTTTGTTTCTCTTCATATGAGACAAAGTATACGGATTGATCAATGCTTGTCGCCAGTATATTGAAATCAAAAATATGATCGTTAATGATACTTGAACGGAAAACGAAAAAGGTCTCTGCTTATAATAGTGTCGATTATAATTGCTAAAGCAGAGTAGCAGAGCAGAGATATGAGTTCCCCGTTGTTTTTCTCCATATGAGACAATGTATACGAATAGATCATCATTGATCAGAACGCGATCAAATATGTTTGTTTTTCTCCATATGAGACATTGTATATGGATAGATTCTTTGATGGAGTCCACATACATATCTGCTACAGAAGTATTTATGGCTATTGGGACCACTGTCCGGACACGAAATTGATCTCTGTGTTTATGCAAGACTCGATTATTGATAAGTCAATGGATATGATTTCTCCGTTGTTCCTCTTTGTCTTAAGACAAAGTATAGATACGGATAGATCTTTTGATTGATCAATGCGTGTCACCAGTGTTTGAAATTTTAATTACACTCAAAAATATGATCGTTGAAACCTCTCTCAATGTCTCTGTTTATTAAAAGTGTCGATTATTGCTAAGACAGAGGACATAAATTCTCCTTTTGTTTTTCTCCATATGAAACAATGTATACGGATAGATTTTTTGATGGAGTCCACATACATATCTGCTAAAGAAGCATTTTTGATTATGGGGACCACTGACCCAATTCTCCATATGGGATAGGGCATGTGTATGGATTTTTTACGTATAAATAAGACTTACTGAATCTATGCTATTCATAGTAGCACTACAATGATTGATCAGATCATAAGTCAATTCATCGAGGAATTCAAAAAATCCTGCTGGGATTATCCAGAATTCGTTGCTGAGGCAACGAAGCTGCTGAAGAAATACCAAAATCAGCAAAGGACTGCAGATTTGAAAACGTTATTCCATCTCCTAAAGGTGATGGAGCATTTGGGAATCAGTGGACAGTTTGATGTCCCTACTGTTCCAGAAGAAGTAGATATAATAGGAAAACTATTATAAAAATAATAAAAACTAAAAATAAACATTGTTTTTTTTAAGTTTCAGGAGGTTTAATTCGTTGCTTTGTTTCTGGTGGTTTTATCGTAAAACCAATTTTGTATTTTATCTTTCAGAAGGTTTGCTTTGCATTGTTCCTGCTGGTTTTATTTTAAAACCAAATTCATATTCACAACTACCAAACAAAAACTCCAACAACATGATCACACAATCCAACGCTCCAGCTATATCCAAAAACATTAAAATAACATAAACAAATATCCATGCCACGTCACACACACACTAATCAACACTATCATATTACAGTCTCTCGCACTCACCCCAGATAACAACGATCACGAATTACTCATCCCACAGATAAGATCTCATCCATTCATCATCATCCGCACACACACACACACACTCCCAGATACAAAATCCATATTCACTCCCACTTCCTAATTACACATCAACTATCATCCACCCCCTCACCCACACTTTCTACACTAACCAACTAAATTCCCATCACTGACAAACATAATACATCAAAATTTCAAAATCACACTTTTTACCCCAAAAACCAGTCATTCATGACGCGTTTCCCTAAAAATCATCTTCTTGGTTCCCATGCAGAAGGGGCCTAGTACCTACTCACAATGGTTGAAAGAGATACCTCATGATGAAAATGTTGAAATTGAAGAAGCTGGCTGTCCGAGTTTAAAATAATTGAAACGTCTGCATCCTAATTAAACAAAATGTTTGTTTCATTAGGATGCAGACATTGTATATGGATACATTCTTTTGATGGAGTCCACATATCTGCCAGAGAAGAATTTTAGATTATGGGGAGCACTGTCCGAACGAAATTAAATATCGAACTTAAAAGGAGAGTTAATGATAGATCTCTGTGTGTGTGTGTGTGTTTATCCAAGTCCGAGGGCAGTGAATTATCCCTTGTTCTCGTTTGTATTTCTCCATATGAGATAGGACATGTGTATGGATTTTTTACATAGAGCACGATCAATGAGCGAGAAAAATTTCAGTATAAATAAGACTTATGAATTTATGTTATTCATAGTAGCCACAAAATGATCGAAGTTATCATAACTAATTTCATCGAAGAGTTTGAGAAGTCTTGCTGGCACTACCCAGGATTTGTTGCGGAGGCGACAAAACTTCTGCGCGAATATAGGAGAGACCTTAAAACTAATCAGCTGAAAACGCTATTAAATATGATGAAAGTACTGGAGCATCTAGGAGTTAGCGGACAGTTCGATCTCCCTACTATACCAAAAGAACTAAATATTATAGGCAAACTACTATAAAAATAAAAAAAATTTAAAAAATAAAAATGGTTTCTTATTTAATTTTAATTTTTCAGAAGGTTTAATTCTTTTTTCTGACGGAGCAAAGAATTTCTATGTAAGCTTTGTAGGAATTTTTCTTCATTGCTTCTTCGTAGGAAATTGATCAATATGTTAAATTGATCTCTGCTGATGATCTGGAAACTCATTTTCCAACAGTTGCCTGGCTTCAGTATCATGAAATGTGTTTAGGTCAATCAATGGGTGGCTCAAGAGATTTTTGTATAAGCTGACTGTTTTTTATCATGCACAGGATGGGGGTAATTGCTCATTGATCTGGGATACTGGGATCTGATCAGTAACATTTCACTTATTGATCGTAAACATTATTTTTCAGAGGAAGTAATGAGTTTTGAAAGAAGTGCAAGTGGATTTACTACAATACGATAAAACAGATTTGATTGTGACGATCTCAGTAGGTATCAGGTCCCTTCTGCATGGGAACCAAAAAGATGATTTTTAGGGAAACTCGTCATAAATGATTGGTTTTTGGGGTAAAAAGTGTGATTTTGAAATTTTGATGTATTATGTCTGTCAGTGATGGGAATTTAGTTTGTTAGTGTAGAAAGTGTGGGTGAGGGGGTGGATGATAGTTGATGTGTAATTAGGAAGTGGGAGAGAATATGGATTTTGTATCTGGGAGTGTGTGTGTCTGTGTGTGTGTGCGGATGATGATGAATGGATGAGATCTTATCTGTGGGATGAGTAATTCGTGATCGTTGTTATCTGGGGTGAGTGCGAGAGATTGTAATATGATAGTGTTGATTAGTGCGTGTGTGGATTGTCATGGATATTTGTTTATGTTATTTTAATGGTTTTTTAATTGTTTTTGAATATAGCTGGAGCGTTGGATTGTGTGATCATGTTGTTGAAGTTTTTGTTTGGTTGAGAGAATGATGCGAATTTTGGAGGATGAGTGAGAGTTGAATGGAGAGGGTTTTTCATTATAGGGGAGGGGTTGGCTGTGTGTGATGACGATAGATGGTTTGTATTTTGCTAATTCGGTGTGCTGGCGTGTTGTGTCATGAATTTTTTGTCAGCGTTTTTGTTGGATATTGCTGCAGCATTGGAGTGTGTGGGATATTGTGTAATTGTGAAGCACAGTATGTGGATGAGTAATTTCGACGAATGGGTGAGGGAATATGCGATAAGGGGTGATGTTTTTGGATGTTATCGTGAGTAATGCATGATCTACCGATCGTTAGATGGGGGACCGTGTGTGTTGTTAGCATTATTAAATTAAGAACGACGAAAAGGGGGACCCAATACTCTGGTCTGGTTTGGTTTGCAAACTCTATCTAATAATAGTATATATTGTGAAATGTAAAGAAAAAACAATAAAACTTTTTGATAGTTGTGTTTTATTTATTATTCAACATTGATCAAATCAATGTATCCATTCTTTTCATTTATAACTTTACACTTAATTAGTTCATTCACATATGGTCTAAATATTCTATTTTTATAATTTGTCCAGTTCAATAGTCCTTCTGTATTATTGGGCAATCGAACAAGATAGCCTACCCCATATGTACTTAGGATAGTACACTCCAAGAGTAAATCTTTTTCTTCTATTTCCATGATGCTGTTACCATATCTGATTTCTGCCTGTTGATAACCTGATGACTTTCTAAGTTTCGTGGTTTAACCATAACTAACTTCCCTTATCAAAGCAATTGTTTTCTAGTTATCCATGAATTATGTTCATTAGAGAAACCAAGCAACTTTACATATACTTGGTCACCTTTAGATTTCAGCACTTTTTCCACAAGGAATACATCGGGATGATTGGTTTTCTGCAATTCCTTTTCATAGAAACCACCTTGAATGGGTTGGCCTTGAAAATCATTCAATTGGTAAGTGATAGGATGAGTCATGTTAACCTTTTTTATCGTGAAAATTTCCCTTGACCAATTGGGCGTGTAACCTTTCTCAAATGCATGTTTAAATTTCCTTATTCGAACTTGATCGTCAACTTTAAATTTCCCATTTTGTGCGTGTTTGATGTGTTTGTAAGCCGATAATAATAGATCTTTAGAATTCTTCTTATTCACCTCAACTGGTCGCATTTTTATTGTTCTATGTATAGAGTTATTATATTCATGGAGTATGTTTTTTAGAATGGGTAGCCATTTATAGTTGCCATTAAAAGTGAATTCTCGCCACATTTTCTCCTTAAGTGTCCTATTGAAGCGTTCAACAATTGATGCTTTCAATACACTATACGTCGAATAATGATTAATCTTGTGGGTCTTCATTAGGTCCTGGAAAATCTTATTGAAAAATTCCTTACCATCGTCAGTTTGTAGATTTTTTGGTATGCGACGAGAGTCATTGAAAATTGATTTCATTGCTTCTGTAGCGGATGATGATGTTTTATTTTTCAAGGGGACCACCCAGGCATATTTTGAAAAAGAATCAATCACGGTCATTAAATATTTGTATCCTTTATTCTCTTCACTGTAAGGTATCATTTCTACCAAATCTGCTTGCCATAAATTGTCGAATCCCTTAATTATAACTCTACGTCTAATGAAATGTCTTCCTGCAGGTTTATGAAGCTCCTCAACAACATTTCGTTTACTCATCATGGCAAAGAGTGAACAAAAATAAACAAATTAATTTTCTTTTATTATCATTTTTTTTTTATTGGAAACTTTTTTACAGATTCTCTAAACACATTTTTTACTTCTGCTCCTTTAGTTTCTGGTATGGTATTGTCTCCTTCTCTTTAGCCTCTGTTGTAGACTTCGATTTAATACTGAAACTTTTGAGTCCGTATTGCAACTTTTTCTGAAGCGTTTCCTTCATGGAAATATTATTTTTAGCTCCGCTTTTATCCATCATATACCAACAATCTATTGAAAATAACTGATACCTGATTTCAATCAAAACGCTTTAAATAGTAAAAACCTTATTAACTCATCAAATGGATAAAAAAAAAAACAGAAGAACATGTGATTCTTTTTTACAATTCTTTATTTTTCAATCTTTGATATAATGACATAAATTTTTTTATTCTAATCATTTTGTTTTCAAGCATATAGCACGCACAGGTGTCTGGTCCATCCTTGCATAAATTTGTAGACCATGCACAGTTGACAAAGTGACATCCATGAACAGATCTAGTGCAGACACGTTTTCGAAAGTTCTTAGAAAAGATATACATCCTATAATTTCATGGTAATGCTCCTCTAGTAAAAGGTGTTGATTGGTTTTTAAAAATTGTAAAACCTGATCGAAAATTAAAGATGCATTTATATTAGACATCATTTCAGTTGAACTTGTAGATATGTACTGATGGGTTTTAGTTACTTTAATCAAATTTAAATAGGTGTATAGTTTTCTCTTTTTTTATTAACTTCTACATGACTCTCTTCGAGTTTCTTTTCAATGTGGTCCTTTAATTTCTCGAGTATATCGAGGAAATAGTTTCTAAACTTATCCAACATTTTGAGTATATTTCAAGTTTTTCATCCATACCATGAAGACATCTTTTAAATTCCTTACTCATATGGCTATCAACATACTTTTTTGTTGCAGCATCATCAACGTCGATGGGTTCTGTAATATTCTTCAAATATTCTTCTATGTCTCCCATCAAAGAATCCATTTAAATGTAGTTTTAAGGCCAATTTAGCTTCGTCATTTACGGTCTCCATGAGCGTGTTATAATTACTATCAACATACTGACGAAGAATTAAAATTGTTTTATCTTGAAAATCAATACAATTGTCTATATATTCCTTGTTGGCTGCTTGGTCCAATGTAGAGGGTTTTCCAACATTGTTTAAACACTTTCCTTCAATGTCAAAGTCACCAGTAGATAATATCTTAAATCCCTCTCCAGGGGCCCTTGAGGACCAATTGTTGAACTGTGAACCTGATTGAAGCTCCTTCCGAACTTGTCAACACTCATTTTGTTTGTAACGATTTGTCTGCTAGAATTGATGTTAATATATGATATTTGATTCGCGTAGCTCTTCCACAATTGAGTTTATCTCATTTTGGAGATTGTTATTACCAGCTTTTTGAGATTCAATTAAAAGCCTTAATCTATCAACCAGTTCATTGGGATTATCCCAATACACATAATCAATGGGATTGTTAGAGTATGTCATTGCAGATAAATTGCTATATGATTTACAAATTTTTCTTTTAATGTTCTGTGATTGATCCTGAATTAAAGGGTGAATAATATGTTTATACTTTTGGCCTTTGTTGCCTTTAATTTGGGAAGTACTATCATAGTTTCTCATATGCACATTCGTTTTTTATACCCTATTCTGAGGGTATATTAAGTTTGACACATAGTTTGTAACATAGAGAAATAATCGAGATAGACCCTATAAAGTATATATATTCGTGATCAGCATCAATAACGAAATCGATTGAGTCCGTCCGTCCGTATGTCACCGCTTTTTGGGCCTTAAATTTTGAGCTAGGACGATGAAATTTCATATCTGGGCTTCTGAGAAAAAGATACAGTCACAAGTGTAAAAAGTTTTGAAATCCGACCACTGCCACGCCCACTTTTTCATAACTTCACTAAATTATATGAAACCGAAAAATTTTGTGAAGACCAAATATTTAGACATTCAGATTCCCTACAATCCACCCATACAAAACTTTTGGCCGCGCCCACTTTTGGGGGCGTTTTCATCACAAAACCGATTTTTGTAAATTTTTAACTGGGACGCTGAAATTTCATATCTGGGCTTCCGAGAAAAAGATACAATACTAGTGTAATTTTTTTTTTAATCCGCCCACTGCCACGCCTACTTTTTTATAACTTCACTAAATTATGTGAAACTGAAAAATTTTGTTAAGACCAAATATTTGTGCATTTAGATTTCCTACAATTCATCCATATAGCACTTTTAGCCACGCCCCCTTTTTGGGGGCGTTTTCATAAAAAAACTTATTTTCATGAAATTTTACGTTTAACATCCTCAAACGTTCGACGTCGTATTTCAGTACAAAATGCAATATCACCTCGCCCACTTTATAAGGGCTACATAGCAAGGAGGATAGGGTATCATACGATCCGTTTTTTTTGTAGTTTTTCTGTATGTTTGTAATATTTTTCGATATTGTTGTAAATCCTCATCAGTATACCGTGATTTTCTAGGGTTTTTACGTAAAATCAACTCATAGAGTCCATCTGTTCCACTGAAGATTTCATCGTCAATAACGAAATCATGGTGTTCGTTGATTGAAAATGTTGATATACCTAGTTTCGTAGAATTTGATTGTGAATCGAAATGTGGACCATAGATCTTGTCACGATTCTCATTTGATGGTGATGATCGATTGAATGGAGTACTTTGACTGAGACTATCGTTATAGAAATTTGTGGGTGTTCTAAATGAAGGATCTTTATCTATTGTTGCTGAAGTCGATAACAATGGTTCCAGAGATGAGTACTCGAAACTCTCCTTAAATTGTTCTTTTTCTTCTGGTGGGCTTTGAAATTTTAATCGTCTTTTTTCTGTTTCATTTATATCTTTAATTTTATTAGTATTTTGAGTATCCTCACTCTTGACCTTTTTCGAGACTTCTCTTAAAGGTTCAATTATTGGTTTAAAAGTATTTTCAAAGTCTGTTTCCTTCATAGTTTTTCCAGTTTTGAGAAACATATATTTCTTCTTTAAAGCATTTCTAGTTTTTATAAGATCCTTAAGTATATTTTCATTGATATTCATATTTGTGTGTGTGTGAATGAATTGTAAATAGGGTTATTCATTCAACAGGGCTATTCACTCAACAGGGCTGTTCTCAACAGGGCTGTTCCTTCAACAGGGTTGTTCCAAATAAATTAATTCCAAATAGAGATGGTTCATAAGAGCGGTTTTCTGTTGTATGTGTACTCATGTAAGCAGTTGTTGAATAACTGAATAGGTTTATATAATCACAATGTCTTTAAATGATTTATTATACCGTCCTTCACCTACACTGCAATCTTTGTTAATAACCAAGAACCCGTACGCATCTTTCCAACAATTTGAGCACAATTCTCTGAATTGACTGAATGTCATATCGGAATTTATATGATCATTGTATATATGCTTAAGGTTGAGTTCATCTTGCTTAAAAATAACAATGTATATAGTTTGCATTGTCTCGAATCAGATGCTTTGGTATGTGTGTATACGACTGACATCACTATGACGACCCATCCAAAAATAGTCTCGAATGTTATTTTGTTTATCACAAGCCACATCATCAAATAGAAATATTGAATTGCGTTTTGCTTTGGAAGGCGGTATAATATCACAATTATTTGTAAATTCATTATATTCCATGCCTTTGATAGACTTTTTTAGTTTTCTTAAGTATGCATATTTTGCCTGGTGCAGAGATTTTGAATATATATATATGTTTTCAAATTTCAATCCGTTAGGGTCCAGGAGAATACTTAACATGACATTTGTTTTACCGCAGTTTGAAAGACCCACAATTATTCCACGAATACTATTGAGGAAAAATGCACCATGTTTCTTTTTATCCCGAGTTTTATTATCAAAGTTCTTAACTTTAATAACATCTAGTTGTTTTATGAACCTCATTTCGGAGAATGGCATCGTCCTTTACAAAACATTGTGTTTTATAGACAGGAAATTCATACTTGATCAAACGATTCAACAGTGAAGAAGTAATATAAGATGATTGATCATAGTGTGAAGCCCGTCAGTAAGAAACATACATTCCAAGGGTATGGATTACTGAATTCCTTAATCAATAAATTACCAATTGAATTGCATCTTCCCACATATAATTTCTGTGGACCTGGAACTAAATTAAAAGAACGTCTTGCGAGGAATTAATCAATTGGATGAAGCTTGTCGTCAGCACGATATTTCATATGCTAATACTAAAAATTTAGACGATCGACATATTGCTGATAAGATTCTAACTGAAAAGGCGTGGCAGAGAGTAAAAGCAAAAGATTCATCAATACCAGAGAAATTAAATAGTCTACTGGTTACGAATATGATGAAAGCTAAAACTAAGCTCGGTATGGGTTGTCAACCTAAAAATATCAAAGGGAAGAAAAGAAGTTCACGTTCCAAATGCAAATGGAATAATCTATTTAAAAAGGCAATTCAAGAGGCTGGTAATGCCATTAAGAATTCAATAAATGAAGATCCAAATACACTTGCAAAAAGTGCTTTACAAACAGCTGAAAGAGTTATTAATAACAAACGAAAGAGCATTACTATTCCACGAGTTATACCATTGCCAAAAGTTGGAATTTTTTTACCACTGCTACCTATCTAAGCTGCATTATCAACAATTGGGTCGGTAGCTGGCGGAACTGCTGGAGTAGTTAAAGCAATAAACCACTCAAGGGCTGCCAAGAAACAGTTGGAGGATAATAAGTGTCATAATCAAGCAATGGAAGCAATACAAATAAACCAAGGCCATACAAAAAGGGGTTTGGTTTTTTTCTAAAATCACGAGATTCAAAAAACTTTTAGGTTCGCTACCTAATCGCCCTCTCACCAATGTTGATATTATGAAATTCGGGAAATTCAGTATACCCAACTTTCGTGGCGTTTACATGAGAGATAAATTGCCAATGAGACCATTTGAGAACGAATGTGGTATTATTAATTTAGATAATGAGAGTGGACCAGGATCACATTGGGTAGCATATATTAAATTTAAAAAGATTGTAAAATATTTTGATAGTTTTGGTAATTTGAGGCCACCTCTAGAAGTTGTAAAGTATTTACGTAAAAATATTCATTATAATTATACCAAGTGTCAAAATGTTAATACATTTATATGCGGTCATCTATGTTTGAAGTTTCTAATTGAACAAAATATAAATAAATAAAGCAAAGAAATCAAAATGTGTTCATTTCCATATCAACAGCAATGTCGTTAACATTCACGTTAAGCGGAAGCAAATCTACCCTCACTGCCGAGTACTTTCCACCAATTCTCCTAAATTCTTACTATGTTTGCGGATTGGTGGACTTTCAAACCTACAACTCTATACCTAATGTAGATGTTTTTAATAATTTATTTCATTTTGATGATACCGTGCTAACACTTCCTGTGGGATCCTATGAGATTGAAGATATAAATAACCGCGTTCAAGAGTTTGTCAAAATACATAATAGTAATAGTAAAGATGACGCTAACAAAATATCAATCAAAATAAAAGCAAATAATAATACTTTGAAATGTGAAATCGACAGCACTATAGAGATTGATTTCTCACAGCCCAACTCTATTGGATCGCTTTTGGGATTCAGCAAGAAAAAGCTAGCTGCAAATAAATTACATGAATCAGATCTCTACGTCAACATAAATAGAGTAAATATTATGCGAATTGAATGTAATTTAACTGATGCAACATATATCAATAATCGACCTGCTCATATACTACATGAATTTGCAGTTAAGGTCAGTCCTGGATATAAAATAGTAGAAGTTCCCAGAAATGTCATCTATTTGCCCGTGAACACGAAGAGGATAAGTTCTATAACATTGAATCTCCTAGATCAAGGCGGAAATTTTATAAACTTTAGAGGCGAAACCATAACAGTGCGATTGCACCTTAAATCATAATAACGATAATATATGACAGCTCATCTCACATCTCTAATTATAAAAGAGCAGGTATTCCCATTAAACCTGTTACTATGCAATCAACGTCTGATAAGAGAACATCAAAACTCACTGTACGAAATCAACAGTTTCTATTATCACAAGGGTACAAATTGAAAAAGTAATCAAATCTTTCAAGGTCATGCTGAACATTTTCGAAGAACCAAAGTTTGAGGAGAGTATCTCAAAATTGGAATATCACACATACTCGCCGTATTTAAATAATTTCGAGAAAAATTACATTATACAAATTTGTGTTGAATATCAAAATCTTAATATTCTACCTTCAGAAAGTTACATTTATATTGAAGGTAGTGTATCGAAAACTGATGGAACGGCAGTCGCGAATACAAAACTTATAAATAATGGAGTGGCTTTTTTGTTCGATGAAATTCGCTATGAATTAAATGGTGTCGAAATCGACAGCAATCGTAGTGTTGGTATCACTTCAACTATTAAAAATTATATTTCCTTAAATAAAAATGAAAGTGATATGCTGCTTAATGCATCTTGGTCTCCTGAATCTTCAATCAACGTCAATGCGCTCTTCTTTAATTTTTGCATACCTTTAAATAAATTACTAGGATTTGCTGAAGATTACAAAAGAATAATTCCAAACGGCCGGCATGATTTAATTCTAACACGTTCACGAACCGATGAAAATTCCTTAATTGCTGAGGAGAATGAGGAGACGAAGATAAATTTGTTCAAAGTACAGTGGTAAATTCCCCATATTACATTGGCTGATACTTACTCACCTATTAATAATGGTGAAACTATAAAGATTGTTTTTCGGAACTGGGATCTATACGAATATCCAGCACTACCTAGTACCGATCATCATATTTGGAATTTGAAGACAACATCTCAATTGGAAAAACCACGCTACATTATCTTTGCTCTGCAAAATAACAAACGTAATCTACTGAATGGAAATCCAACTCATTTTGATCACTGTGATGTTACCAATGTGAAAGCATATTTAAATTCTGATTCCTATCCATGTGAAGATTTAAATCTGGCATTTGATAAAAACAATTATAGTTTACTGTACAAGATGTATTGTGATTTTCAAAAAACCTACTATAATCGATCTGTTGCAGAACCATTATTATCAAGAGATACATTCAAGTCTCAAGCTACTATTTTCGTAATAGATTGTAGACATCAGAGTGAATTAATAAAAAATGGACCAGTCGACATTCGCATTGAAATCAAAACATCAAAAATAATTCCTGCTAACACGTCAGCATACTGTTTAATGTTACATGATCGTATTATAAATTATAATCCATTGAGTCAGATAGTTTCTCGAGAAGTATAATTGTTAGTTGAGGACAAACTTTAATTGAGGAAACACACGCACTCATACCACACAAAATGTATTTTATTTTCGATGCTCAAGGCTTTAAAGGTCAAAATAACAACTTTATCGCTAAGGAAATAGCATTGCTACACAATGGTCAACATCATCATTTCATCTTAAAACCTCCATTCAACTATGATCAACTATCACCAGCACTAAGGAGACAAGCTCATTGGCTTTATCAGAATTACCACGGTTAAACTTGGAACGGTGGATTTATGGAATTCCAAAAAGTTAGAAAATATCTTCGAGAACAGATCAAAAATACTATTGTTTATGTTAAAGGAACCGAAAAAGCACAATGGTTGAAGGAGTTACTTCATGATGAAAATGTTGAAATAATGAATATTCAAGAAGCTGGCTGCCCGAGTTTAAAAGAATTGAAACGTCTCCATCCTAATAAAACAAAATGTTTGTCCCATGGCAAATGCTGTGCTTTGCAAAATGTTTACCTGTTAAATAAATTCTTGAGCTAAAAAAAAAATTATTTTCCTTTTAAATAGCATTTTTGTTTTAATTATATTAAATATTTATGTTTTTACAAACATGGAGTACACAAATTATGAATCTTTGAAGAATTTAATATGTGCCAGAAATGTGACAACACCATTTTGCCAGTACCGAAACAATCTATTTCCTGTACGAAAATAAAAAAAGTACAGTTAATATTCATAAAGGATTTTGGTTGTTTAGAAAGCTGTATCATACCTATTTTATTAATCGTCTCTTATATCCATATGGTAGGGAACTGTGATCGTCCAGAAATCTACGTTTTTCTGCTCTGGGCTTATATGTTTTTATCTCCGGAATAGTGATAACTTCATGTTCTCATGTTCGTCGAATGTTTTTTTGATAAAATTTGAATATCCTCCGAATTTTCTGCATTAAGTACTGCTTCCTTAATTGACTCAAAATTTACCTTTTTCGATGCTGAGTAATTCAGATTGATTCCTTTTACTTTACACAGAATATGTTCACTATTGTTTTCTGTACTATAGACCTTATAAGCATAATTCTTAGGACCACCACTAACAAATTCATTAATAAAACTTCCATGACCATAACACTCTAATTCATCAGTCATATCACCTATAAATTCACCAGTCTGTGGGTCACTTTCTCCATCACGACTTACATAAATTACTGAATCAGTATCAAAGTATAAACCTCGCTCGCCTAATATATCCAAGTAATTGTATAGTTTTAGTGGTTGTATAAGCTGCAATGCATACATTTACAGTTGACAGAGTTTCTGCTTCTTCTTCTTTATACAACCAATTTACTACAATAACTTCCTCATTTATAGGGAGAATATGACAAACTTCAATAAGTGAACTTGTAAGCATTTGATATAGTTCTGAGGGTGTATTAACTATACTTGTTTTCTGTTGGTTTTCTTTCTCCGAATTTACCCCAAAAAGAATTAAGTATAAGTTTAGCAAAAGATCTTTTCCCAGGATTGTTGCAAATTTCTGCCGAATCTAGTTTAACATCTTCATTATGTAGAAAATTTGTTACATACTTGTTTCTTTCTTCCTCTGTAGCACATTTATTCGGCCATCCTGATGCTTCTTGTTTCATTTTAATAAATTTATTCATCATTTCAGTGAAAAGACCACCTGTTTTTGCAGTTTTATCATATTGCACCATCGAATATTCCCATATTTCATAAATATCTAGTAACTTATAGCCTTTCTCTATAGCTTTCAAAACCTCGTCAATTACCCAGGTTCCTTGCAAAGCTCTTTCATCATCATCATGGGTGCAACACTCTGCTTGAGATATTTGTTCACTGCATGTCCTGCATAGTGTAAACATAAGTTTCTTATTTTGTTTTATGGGCAATACTGGATGTAACAACTGTTCTGGTGGAAGTATTCTACATTTTATAATTCCATTTGTCTTGTTTAAATCCATTCGAGAACAATCTGTGGTGTGAACTTTAGGATGATCCACTGGAAATTTTCCGTATTTACAAACCCATGGATATAGGGAACATACATCTATGTACTTGATTTTTTCACCTTCCTTACATTTGTAATAATTATAAGTGTTTCCTGTACGTTCCTCCTTAAAATGCATCGCTAGGGTCTAACGGAGAACAATGGATTACGGGATGTGCTTTTAAATAGTTTATATCATCAATACTCAACAGTTTTTCGAATTCACAAGCATACATTTCAATTACCTCATATCCAAATTGTCTTAGTCGATTCGATTTGGCAATGGTTTTTTCATAACGTACTTAGGTTTAGTGTGTCATACGGGTCATCGTTTATGGGGGCATGACGATTATTTTTTAAACATGTATGTCCGTGATAATAGCATCCGTGAAACTTAAAAACTTGTTTGGTTTCTTTGCAAAAACCATCAACTTTCACACCGGCTACTACTGCTTCTCGATGTTTAGCTGCGTGCTGAATACAACAATTTTGCTTCCATTCCACCCAAATGAGCCATTCAATTGCCTGTTGTGACTGATTATCAGCGTATCTGTACCCTCTTCTAGGAATTAATCCTATACTGTTTTGCTTAAGAAAATTACGACGATATACAAGATTACAAGCCGCAGCTATAGTTACAGCTTCCAAAAACGGTTCCACATTGCACTGATCCAAGAAAATATTTCTGAACTTTATACATGCTTCAGACAAGATCTGCACATCACTGACACAGTATTCGAGAAGGTCACGTTGCATATTAAATTCGATGTGTTTATTTTCTTCGTATCATTTGAAGAACACATCACGATCATTTATCTTCATGGCATCCGGATTGTAATATTCTGCGGGCGGTAATGGGCCAATATAATTCTCATTTTCTATGATATTGAAGAAATGTGGAAAATATCCCTTTTTTAATGTTTGTGTTAAATCAAAAGCTTTTGGAAGAATTGCCAAGGCCATGGGGAAATAATTCAATGAATCTATAAACTTCACATTATCCAATTTCATGAGTATTATTTTAATTCCTCGCATAATCAATTCTGGCTGGAATTTTGTATTTTGTAAGATATAGTTCAAAATAAACTGGTGATCATACGCTTTTTTTAAATTTTTTTCGTGCATTAAGAATATGTTCTAAGAACTCCGATATAACATTGTGCCCCTTTTTATACCCTATCCTAAGGGTATATTAAGTTTGACACATAGTTTGTAACATAGAGAAATAATCGAGATAGACCATATAACGTATATATATTCGTGATCAGGATCAATAGCGAAATCGATTGAGCGATGACCGTCCGTCCGTCCGTCCGTCCGTATGTCACCGCCTTTTGGGCCTTAAATTTTGAGCTAGGACGATGAAATTTCATATCTGGGCTTCTGAGAAAAAGATACAGTACAAGTGTAAAAAATTTTTTAAATCCGCCCACTGCCACGCCCACTTTTTCATAACTTCACTAAATTATATGAAACCGAAAAATTTTGTTAAAACCAAATATTTGGGTAATTAGATTCCCTACAATTCACCCATAGAACAGTTTTGGCCACACCCACTTTTTGGGGGCGTTTTCATCACAAAACCGATTTTTGGGCCTTAAATTTTTAACTAGGACGCTGAAATTTCATATCTGGGCTTCCGAGAAAAAGATACAATACTAGTGTAAAATTTTTTACATCCATCCACTGCCACGCCTACTTTTTTATAACTTCACTAAATTATATGAAACCGAAAAATTTTGTTAAGACCAAATATTTGGGTATTTAGATTCCCTACAATTCACCCATAGAACAGTTTTGGCCACGCCCACTTTTTGGGGGCGTTATCATCAAAAAACCTATTTTGATAAAATTTTACATGTAACATCCTCAAACGTTCGACATTATAGCTATATTTGAGTACAAAATGCAATTTGGCCAAGCCCATTTTATAGAGAGGAGGATAGGGTATCATACGATCCGTTCCAGACGGATTGTAGCTTTTCTGTATGTTTATACCCTATCCTAAGGGTATATTAAGTTTGACACATAGTTTGTAACATAGAGAAATAATCGAGATAGACCATATAAAGTATATATATTCGTGATCAGCATCAATAGCGAAATCGATTGAGCGATGACCGTCCGTCCGTCCGTCCGTCCGTCCGTCCGTATGTCACCGCTTTTTGGGCCTTAAATTTTGAGCTAGGACGATGAAATTTCATATCTGGGCTTCTGAGAAAAAGATACAGTACAAGTGTAAACATTTTTGAAATCCGCCCACTGCCACGCCCACTTTTTCATAACTTCACTAAATTATATGAAACCGAAAAATGTTGTTAAAACCAAATATTTGGGTAATTAGATTCCCTACAATTCACCCATAGAACAGTTTTGGCCACGCCCACTTTTTGGGGGCGTTATCATCAAAAAACCTATTTTGATAAAATTTTACATGTAACATCCTCAAACGTTCGACATTATAGCTATATTTGAGTACAAAATGCAATTTGGCCAAGCCCATTTTATAGAGAGGAGGATAGGGTATCATACGATCCGTTCCAGACGGATTGTAGCTTTTCTGTATGTTTATACCCTATCCTAAGGGTATATTAAGTTTGACTCATAGTTTGTAACATAGAGAAATAATCGAGATAGACCCTATAAAGTATATATATTCGTGATCAGCATCAATAGCGAATTCGATTGAGCGATGACCGTCCGTCCGTCCGTCCGTCCGTATGTCACCGCTTTTTGGGCCTTAAATTTTTAGCTAAAACGATGAAATTTCATATCTGGGCTTCTGAGAAAAAGATACAGTACAAGTGTAAAATTTTTTTAAATCCGCCCACTGCCACGCCCACTTTTTCATAACTTCACTAAATTATATGAAACCGAAAATTTTTGTTAATACCAAATATTTAGGCATTCAGATTCCCTACAATCCACCCATAAAAAAGTTTTGGCCACGCCCACTTTTTGGGGGCGTTTTCATCATAAAACCGATTTTTGGGCCTTAAATTTTTAACTATTACGCTAAAATTTTATATCTGGGCTTCTGACGAAAAGATACAGTAGACGTGTAAATTTTTTTTACATCCGCCCACTGCCACGCCTACTTTTTTATAACTTCACTAAATTATATGAAACCGAAAAATTTTGTTAAGACCAAATATTTAGGTATTCAGATTTCCTACAATTCACCCATAGAACAGTTTTGGCCACGCCAACTTTTAGGGGGCGTTTTCATCAAAAAACCGATTTTCATGAAATTTCACATGTAACATCCTCAAACGTTCGACGTTATAGCCATATTTGAGTACCAAATGCAATTTGGGCATGAGCACTTTATAGAAACGAGGATAGGGTATCATACGATCCGTTCCAGACGGATTGTAGCTTTTCTGTATGTTTCACATTAATTCTGAACTTACATGTCTGGCAAAAGCATAGATTATCTTCATTCAGACAGAGGTCACATCTTTGTTGGAAAACGCATAAATTCGGCTCGTGAAGTTTTATTGAATCAGTAAAATCGTTAAGAATCTTCTCGCAAATAACTCTTTCTTGACGACTCTCCAAATCGTAAAACACATACAGAATATTTTTCAATATTGGACTTTTCCTGTCAACCTGAATGTAACACAAATGTTCTTGAGAAACATGTTGACTGCATTTCTTGCAAAGTATTCACCGCAGATATGTTTTCTATCAGTCTTATATGTTTTTAGACAATCGACACATATTTTAATTAATTCACAAATCGCTTTTTTTCCGGTTGATCCTGACGCCTTATGATTATCAAAACATGTTTGTCCTCTAAAACCTCTACTGCACACTTCACATATAATTTCGCCTAGATTTGTAGGACAAATAGGTGATTTCTGACATTGTGGACATGATTTAAGACATCTATGATCGGTTTTAGTATTGTATGGTATGTTACACTTTTCACAATAATAAGTGCAGCAAAATGCAGCCGTTAACGATCTGATAACATTGAAGTGACCTTTATAATACAATAAATTTATCTTCTTATTGCTGGTAATGTAGGTGTCTTTAAATATAATACTCCGTCCTTTAAGTCCGTATTCGAAGACTTTGATTTTATAATCCCTCAGATGGTTCTGAAAGATACGAATTTCTGGAATACCGCAACCCTCGGACGTATGGTAACACCAGTCATGCTTATCAGATCTGTAGTTCGTAGATCTTGAAGTTTACCGATATTTTGACGAATTTGTTTGTATTCCGAATCTTGATCTGCAATAGCAATTGCTACAACTAGTGCACGTTGTAAGCATAAGTTGTCTTTGTTTCGTATTACAACTATTCCATGCCTCTTTGCACATTCTTCATCGAAAGTTGTATATTGTTTTCTTCGGTCGTTTCCTTTCCCGTTAGGAAGCTTTACCGATGTCACATTTATGCGAAAGGTATCTGTACTTAACCCTGCCGAATTGCTTTGGAAAATTTTGCTTATCATTGTCCATACTTCGCTCCAGTTTAAATCAGACGCCTTTCTATAATTCAACCAACCAGGACCATGATGTTCAAAATTCTTACCCCGAAATGTTATTCCCACCATATCTGAAGAATCAAGATCATCGGTAACTTTTCTGAACATACCCTCTACAGCATCTTGAATCCACTTTGTTGGTTCAGCATTTTCTGCTACATCCTTGATACGGAACTCAACTTTACGACCATTTAAATTGAATCTTCTGACAAATGTTGAATGACCAGCAACTACCTCGAAACGCTTACTAATCATTGAAAGAAGAAAAATACACAATAAATCAATTTTTTTTTGTTTCAAACAGTTTTTATTTTTATCTTAGTTAATTTTTAACAATTTTTTTTTTACAAGAAATGTTGTGAATTAGGAATATTCACCTCTTTTATGTTAGATGCATCCTCTGACAGGAAGGAACTAGAACTCCAACTCAAATGAGTTTCCTACTGCTTGCACCACCTCTATCTCACTTGCTGATAATACTTTCATAGTATCCTCTTCCATCGTATTGAATCGTACAGGCAGGAACACCTTCAGTTTTTCCAGCTCTACCAAAATACGAGGCCCGTATTTGGTTTGACACCGTAGCGCTTTGAAGATGCGATATCGTTTTTTCAACTCCAACGATTTGAGGGGTTCTAATGGCTTAATTTTGCCAAGTTGCTTTAAGGAATCCATTATATGTACGTACTTATGTAACAACAAAGAGTTCACTCGTGTGATGTTATAATAAAACTGATAATTCGCAGTCTTAAAATGAGAGCTTATATAGGGCGCAAACATTTTGCGTCGACTCTAAAACTATATACACACATACACAATAAGATTCCTCCTTTGTTATTCTCCATATGAGACAATGTATATCTACGAACAGATCATCATTGATCAGAGCATGATCAAACACGATCAATGATTTCTGTCACCAATGTATTGAAATTTTAATTACCCTCAAAAATATGATCGTTAATGACGCTTGAACGGAAAGCGAAAAGGTCTCTGTTTATAAAAGTGTCGATTATCGCTAAAGCAGAGGATATGAGTTCTCCTTTGTTTTTCTCCATATGAGACAATGTATACAGATAGGTTCTTTGATGGACCAATGATGGTCACCAGAGTAATGAAATTTTAATTATAAATAAAATTTATGAGTCTGCTAGAGAAGCATTTTTGATTATTGGCACCACTTTGTTTCTCTTCATATGAGACAAAGTATACGGATTGATCAATGCTTGTCGCCAGTATATTGAAATCAAAAATATGATCGTTAATGATACTTGAACGGAAAACGAAAACTGAACTGAACTTGAACGGAAAAAACCAATTTTGTATTTTATCCTTCAGAAGGTTTGCTTTGCTTTGTTCCTGCTGGTTTTATCTTAAAACCAAATTCATTTTCACAACACACACGGTCCCCCATCTAAGTAGTAAACCACCCGATGCTGCTTGATTTCAACGATCGGTAGATCATGCATTACTCACGATAACATCCAAAAACATCACCCCTTATCCCATATTCCCTCACCCCTCCGTCGAAATTACTCATCCACATACTGTGCTTCACAATTACACAATATCCCACACACTCCAATGCTCCAGCAATATCCAACAAAAACAACAACAACAAATAATACAGATGATTATGACGCTGACAAAAAATTCATGACACAACACGCCAGCACACCGAATTAGCAAAATACAAACCATCTATCGTCATCACACACAGCCAACCCCTCCCCGATAACGAAAAACCCTCTCCATTCCCCTCTCACTCATCCTCCAAAATTCGCATCATTCTCTCAACCAAACAAAAACTCCAACAACATGATCACACAATCCAACGCTCCAGCTATATCCATAAACAGAATTAGAGAATTACTCATCACACAGATAAGATCTCATCCATTCATCATCATCCGCAGACACACACACACTCCCAGATACAAAATCCATATTCACTCCCACATCCTAATTACACATTACCTATCATCCACCCCCTCATCCCCACTTTCTACACTAACCAACTGAATTCCCATCACAGACAGACATAATACATCAAAATTTCAAAATCACACTTTTTACCCAAAAACCAATAATTTATGACGCGTTTCCCTAAAAATCATCTTTTTGGTTCCCATGCCCAAGGATCCTTATACCTACTAATGTGGTCTATCGTTTCGCCAATTTCTCCACATCTACGACATCTGCCTTCCACTGTTTCCTTTAAAATGAACTTGCGATGATTTCTTGTAGCAATGACTTTGTCCTGAACAGCCATTATAAAGTCTTCAGTCTCGAAGAACAGCTGCCCTCGAGTGAGCCATATGTTTGATGCATCCTGATCAATGTGATCCATTTGCAGCTCATGCGGGTGTCCTCCATGTAAAGGTTTCGACTTCCACGCGGTAATAAGTTCACTCGTAGTTTTGATATTTTCAGGGCAAGGAAAATTGTCTGAGCTTAGATGTAGAGGGGTGTAGCCTACATCCATGTGTACAATAGCTCTTAGAAGTGGCGAAGCGCTTCTCTGGAAGTAGCTGCGGAGATTTAGAATCTGTCCCAAGCAAAACCAGAGAGGACTGAGGGAGTTTCCTTGAAAAATACTTTTCTTAATGGAGATAGATTAGCTGATTCCACCGTTTTGCCATAACCTGGTATTTGTTTACCACGATACCTAGAAGCATACAGAAAAGCTACAATCCGTCTGGAACGGATCGTGTGATACCCTATCCTCCTTTCGATAAAGTGGGCGTGGCCAAATTGCATTTGTTACTCAAATATGGCTATATCGTCGAACGTTTGAGGATGTCACATGTAAAATCTGATCAAAATCTGTTTTTTTTATGAAAACGCCCCCAAAAAGTGGGCGTGGCCAAAAATGTTGTATGGGTGAATTATAGGGAATCTAAATATTTGGTCTTAACAAAATTTTTCGGTTTCATACAATTTAGTGAAGTTATGAAAAAGGGGGCGTGGACAGTGTACTGTATCTTTTTCTCAGAAGCCCATAAAGCGGTGACATACGGACGGCACTTCGCTATCAGCTCATGGGCTGCGGTAAGATTCTTTAACCAGATATTCTGCAGTCTGTCTATGCCAGATGCCTTCCAGTTACTGGTTTTAGTAATTGCTTCTTCAACTTCCTCTTTGCAAATTTTAAGCATTTAATGTGAAGTCTGAAGCCGAACTGCACACCTGCATATATTTTAGTATTAACTTTAGTGATTTGTTCCTTAAGGACTTTTTCACATAGTTTACTTACACTACTCAGCAAACTTATCGGTTCGCAGCTTGCTGGATTCGGGTTACTTTCCAGGTTTAAGTATGAAGACAACTTTAGCTATTTTCCAAACATAGGAAAGTATTGGGTCTTAAGACATGCATGAAAACGTCTTCGACCTACATTTTTGCAATCACATAAAAATACACATTACAATGATACTAGCACTGATTGGTTATATCAATTATTTTAATCTACAAAAAAAAGTGAATTTTTAACATACTATTATTTACTAAAGACGCGACCTTTCACTGCAAGACTTTATAGCATTACATTTACCCCAGCTTTCAACTCATCTTTCTTTTTCGGTCATATTTCATACCCAAAATTTACTGCGGGCTCTTGGTCTAACGTTATGTTTAACACCATAGCTTTTTAAATTGTCTAACAGAACGTTCTGATCAACTGGAAACAATGCACAAATTTTCACTCATTTATCTTTAATATCTTTTCACTCGCGCTCCATCCACATGGGCGCAGTTTCACAGGATCTACCTGACCGAAAACAGGATTGTTGTTCACACAGTATATTATTTTGTTCAATATATTCACGCTGCGTTGTGTCTATAGAACTGTAAAAGTGTAACTTTTTCTTGCACTAAAACAACAAAATACACTGGCTGTATTTTTTTTCTACCCTTTTACACTATAGTAATAGCCCGACCCTATTGCAACTCAGAGTGTAAAAGTGTAACGTTGAGAGGTGAGATTTCGAAAGTTGTCGTATTCATTTCGGTCACTTAGTGAAATGGCCAAGCCCACTTTTCTACGACTTTACTATTTTACATGAAATCGAAAAATTTTCTTAAGACCAAATATGAGATAATCGAATTCTTTACAATTCACCCTCACATTATTCTTAGACATGCTCACTTTTTGGGGGCGTCTTCATTAAAAACTGATTTTTAAAATATTCCAAGTAACATCCTCAAACATTCGAGGTCATCGCTGTAGTTCGACAAAAAAATGCAGTGTGCAACCCACACTTTATTAGGGCTGCGTTGAAACGAGGATAGGGTATCAAATGATCCGTTCCAGACGGATTGTAGCCTTCCTGTATGTTTTACTTACTTGCGCCTGTAATCTATAGAGCAAACAAATGTTCGAACTTGAGATTTTAATCAAACTTGACATTAACTATGATGGAAAGTCCAAAAAAGTGAAAATGGACTTCTTTGAAAACGGCTCTAACGATTTTGATAAAATTCCATATGTGAGTTAGTTTGAGCATATGCAATTGAATGGCATGCCCTTAGAGGTTGCCCCGCAGAACCTAGATATGAAGTTTGAAGCAAATCCGTTCAGCCATTCAGGCTGCAGTCGAATAGACAGACACACGGAATTGGCGTAACCACTTTTTTGGACTTCTCTATCATAGAAATGTCAAGTTTGATAAAAATCTCGAGTTTCTCGATGTTTCCTTAATTTAAATGTTCTAATGCTTCTTTTTCACACTTGTTTATATGCGTGCGCACAAGTTGGGGTATGACTTTACTACTATATGATACCATATCCTCCTTCTTATGCAGTCCTAATAAAGTGGCGCACTGCATTTTTATACCCTATTCTAAGGGTATACATATTAAAATTAACACATAATCTGTAACAGTGAATCGAGATAGACCCTGTAAGGTATATAGCACATATATTCGCGAAAACGATTAATTCATATCTTTCTGTCCATATGTCACTACTTCTTGGGTCTATAATCTTAAGCTAGAAGAATGAAATTTCATAACTTGTGAGATAAAATGTAGCCACGTTTATGGGGCCATTTGTAAGTGGTGCATAAAACGGAGAATACGATCTGTTCCTCAGATAAAGTGGGCGCATCGTATTGTATTCGTAATGGTATTGATTGTTGCGAGAGGTTTGAATTTCTATTCATGGCAGGGCTTTACGCAATAGGTATCTGCCAGAGTTTACTCAAAAAAGAGTAAGGCTAAGGAGCCATAAATGAGAACACGTTTTGCTCTGAGTCAGAAGTGATTCTAATTTTATTCAAAATATTCGGGAGCTTATATACTAATTCCCTTCAGCATTTCCAATAGCAATCTATACGTACGATCACCAATACGTCACAATTCGGTTACAATGTCCGAGGGTGCATGCACTAGAATCGGGTCATAAAAGCTAGACACTTGATCTACCCAATGCATTCATTCAGGAACGTGGAAGTGCACACAATGTATTGTTTATGCTGTGCCTCCGTTCTTGCAGCGTCATCAATTTGTATTGTCGTACTTTAAGTTTGTTTTTTTTTTTGAATTATGCTAGTGTTGCAACAAAGTTATGCAACATATTAAATGCGTGCATTGTTATTGTTCTGGGTAATGAACCCATCACAGTATTATGATTTGAGATTGAGATACAATGATAACCTCAAAGTTATGTTGATGTTGCAAAATATCATTAAAATCGATTTTGAATAGCTGATGTAAGGGTGAATACCTAAAAATTTGGTCTCTATGATTTTTCAATTTCAAGAATGTACAGTCAGTCACGATACAGCCCTGAAAAGTGCTAAATCCTCATTTATAGACAAAATTTCAATTTTGTTTTTTATTAGATAACATTATTATTGTTTAACAACATGATTCAAAACAAAAACAAATCATATCCTCACAATAATTCTAAGAAAACAAGAAAAAAACCCAAAATTCAATTCAAATTTAGCACTTTTCATTGCTGTATGTAGACTTTCGTGACTGACTGTAGGTTATGAAACTGTTTACGTATGTATTTCATCTTTTTTGCGGACAGACAGACACGGCTAAATCGTCTTCACTATTAATAATGATGACGATATTCTATATATGTATGTGCATATGTATATATATATAATTTATAATTATATCTCTATGTTACAAACGATGTATCAAATTTAATATAACCTTAGGATAGGGTATAAAAAGTATCACTTTAGGTAAAAAGTTATCATACTAGCAACAGTGTTCATTATTTATTTTAGATGGATATTGTTGCATTGGCATTGAGCATTGGGGGATAATGCCTGTAAAAATGAATTGATTCTAACTCCATTTCTAATATTTCTTACTTTTCAATGTTTGACGAGTTATAGTTTATTGCAATATTAAATACTTTTGTATTTAACGCAAACTCAACTATTCTTGTACATACTCGTACACACATATTGATTGCAACCCTAATGCATTTGTGTGTGTAGTATATGCACGTGTACATATATTGTAGTACTTAAAAGGCATTAGTGGCGTTGCGAAAATAGTATGCATTCAACTTTGAATGCGTCAATCTATTGCTGGCGTACCCTAGTGCATGACATCATCCCTCGTCATGAAACATGAAGTGCGCATGCGATAAAATTGTACATATGTATGCTCATATATGCTCTGCATAAAATATCCTTAGTATTGAAAAGGATATACAATTCTTATACCCAGTCTTCATTTAACATTTAAAGTATTAAGAAGCAAATTGGAAATAAACTAGTATCGAATTCTTTGAATCATTTAAAAAATATTTTGAAATAATAACTAATAACAAAGAATGCCAGAGGGTGTGAAATAATTTTGAACCCGGATAATAATTTACCTAGTTAATTGTTAAAGTTGTCAGAAAGTGGAAAATGGTGACCGAAAACGGAGTTCAGGTAAATGTCCAGTAAATTAGTTCACTTTATTGTTGTATTTTATTGTAGCTATTTGCGTAGATGTGCTTTATTTCGTAAATATGCATATGTAATAAGTATATGCATATATTTTTTATTACAAATAGAAATAATTTGAAGAAATCAGCCGATATAACTGCGTCCATTTCTTCGATTGATATTTTTTTTTGTTTTTTTCTAAAGATAGCGATATAAAGCAAAATACAATTTAATGATATCCTAAATTCAGAATTGAATGAGAATAACATGTTGAAAAGCTAATACGAAAAATAAGATGTCAAGTACATTAATTCTTAATTACACTTAGTGTAGAAGGGTGTGGCTGCAAAGAAGAAGTTTCTAATTAAATATGCGTGTTTAACTGTAGTCCTTATATTATTTTACGTAGTGTAACATTGCCGGCATGATTTATGTTATTTTCTATATATTTTCCAAATGAGATTATATGTATATAAAATAACTCCTTGGCTGCAGTTTTTCTGTAACTGCGCAATGAGTGTGTCGGCTTTTTGAAATCAATGATAACAAGGGCTAGTCTAAAATATGTACATATACATATGTATGTATGTATCTATAATGTCAACTTCTATGTGGTAATTTTCTGTGAAGACAAAGTAACAGTTTTAAAAAAATGCTTAAGCATTTAAACTGTTCTAATTTGCATGGGCTCAAGTATTTAGTATGTACATATATTAATGAAGATTCTTTAAAGAGATCTTAAATTTCAATTAAGTAATAAATTGCCACTTTTATTACTCCACTATCTTTGCATTTGATGCGTTCACTTCTATAATTAAGCTTTTCATTGTAAATTCAGAGACACTTATAAAGAGTGATCTTAGAGGACTTTAGACATTTTTGTAAAACGGGTTATTTAATAATCTTCCGATTGATTTATAAAAACAAAGAATATTGTTTTCATCAGTTAATATATTCTGCCACTCATCGTCTACCTTATTACTAGGCGAGGCATATTGGTTTTAAAGTCACTTGGTATAAATTTGTTGCTACTTTAGCGCCCCTTATAACATCCAACTTAAGGGAAATTCAATAACACAAGTAAACAAAGTAGGTATACAAATATCGTTGAATCTTTTTTCGATTTTGAATAAAGTTTTGAACTTCCATTTCACGTGAGTAACTACATATGTATGTATACCAGAAAATGTCGGCTGCCAAAAGTCAATGGACAATGCTTATTTTACTCGAGTCCTACTGAAAATGTAAGTGTGAGAAATCAACAACTTCATCTCCAATCATAGGTTTGGCTTGTGATATAGAAATGGTGAATTAGAATATATGACCAAAAATAAATATTTTACTAAGGTTAGTCTGACGCAACACAATTTTTCCTTAAATGTAACATAAGCTTTTCTATCATGCTACCAGTAAGTATCCTCGTTATGTACACTACCGATCTAATTAATATCTAGATTAAATTTTTTCACATTTGTATACACTATCCCAAGGATATACGTACATATGTATGTATTCAGTTTTAAACATGACGTTTTTCTTAAAAATAATATTTCAATGAAACGTATGAACATTCTCACACGTTCGAAATTATGTATTGTATTTCAATCCAAAAAACAGAATCTGATGCAAACCTAGATGGATAACGAATCACATTATCATCACAATCCTCTCGAAGCGGGTTATAACTTTTCTACATATGTATAATTTATTTAATTTTGATAAACCGCAGCCAATTTGTTATTATTTGACAATCACAGCTTACGCAGTTATTCATTGTGCTTAGTACCTGTGCCCAATTTTCGCACTACAGCGTTTCGTAATTTTTATACAGTAGCTTCATGTCGCTTATATAATAAACTACCTCAATCTCTCAGATCAATAAGCCTTTATAGTGCTTTAGTGAAGTATATGCAGCATTGGCTTTTTGCGTTTTTAAATTTGGAATTACTTTTAAATATCGTGTCTTAGCATTCTCTGTGATATTTCGTTGTGATGATAAAATATGTTTACTTTTGTTTTCTTTTTCTTTTTTGCTTTCTGCCATTAGCTTATTATACCCTATCCTAAGGGAAAATTAAGTTTGACACATAGTTTGTAACATAGAGAAATAATCGATATAGAACCTAAAAGTATATATATTCGTGATCAGCATCAATAGCGAAAACGATTGAGCGATGACCGCCGTCAGTCCGTATGTCTCCGCTTTTCGGACCTTAAATTTTGAGCTAGGACGATGAAATTTCATATCTGGGCTTCTGAAAAAAAAAAAACAGTACAAGTGTAAAAACTTTTGAAATCCGCCCACTGCCACGCCCACTTTTTCATAACTTCACTAAATTATATGAAACCGAAAATTTTTGTTGAGATCAAATATTTAGGTATTCAGATTCCCTACAATTCACCCGTACAACAGTTTTGGCCACGCCCACTTTTTGGGGGCGTTTTCATTAAAAAACAATTTTGGTAAAATTTTACGTGTAACATCCTCAAACGTTACATACGTTACATACGTATACACATCATATGGTAGAAAACCTTACGACGCACATTACACCTACAACTCTATACAGAAACTAGTAGATATGGAAGAAGTGATACATTACCCCCAGGTATTCCTTCATACAAACAAATATTGACTGACACGGAACCAGATTACAGGTTAAAGCTGCACATACATACATACATATCTATGTATTTAAGAATGTGAAAGAAGAAATGATCTTTCTTACACCTAATTGCCAGTCAAACAAATTTATCTGTCTGATTTGTTATGCAATGACGGTGACCAACTCTTAACCGCCAGAATCATGATAAAGAAAAGCATACCTATAGTATATATATACATATGTACATATATGTACAAACAAAGTTGCACGCAGTCCACTTCGGCAGAAACTTCACAGGACACATAACGATCATCTAATTGTTTTTTCTATATTCTCGCTTTCCACCTTTTTTATACCCTATCCTAAGGGCATATTAAGTTTGACACATAGTTTGTAACATAGAGAAATAATCGAGATAGTCCCTATAAAGTATATATATTCGTGATCAGTATCAATAGCGAAATCGATTGAGCGGTGACCGTCCGTCCGTCGGTCCGTCGGTCCGTTGGTCCGTCCATCCGTCCGTCCATCCGTCCGTATGTCACCGCTTTTAGAGCCTTAAATTTTGAGCTAGGACGATGAATTTTCATATCTGGGCTTCTGAGAAAAAGATACAGTACAAGAGTAAACATTTTTGAAATCCGCTTACACCCACGCCCACTTCTTCATAATTTCTCTAAATTATATGAAACCGAAAAATTTTGTTAGGACCAAATATTTAGGTATTCAGATTGCCTACAATTTACCCACACAACAGTTTTGGCCACGCCCACTTTTTGGCGCTCATAAAGTGTTCGAGGCCATTGTATGTGTGAATTGTAGGGGGAATTGTAGGGAATCTAAATGCCTAAATATTTGGTTTCAACAACATTTTTCGGTTTCATATAATTGAGGGAGCTTATGAAAAACTGGGCGTGGCAGTGGGCGAAAAATTCTTACGCTTGTACTGTATTTTTTTCTCAGAAGCCCAGATGTGAAATTTCATCCCACTAGCTCAAAATTTATGGCCCGAAAAGCAGGGACATACGGACGGACGGTCATCGCTCAATCGATTTCGCTATTGATGCTGATTACGTATATGTGTGGGAATCCCGGGAGGTTAATGACGGACAAGTTATTTTTTACAAAAGCAAAATTCACTTTAATTAACTGTATATAATGTAGGTAAGTTAAGAAAAAAAATACATTTCTCTGTGGTGCAGCACGTCCTTATTAATCTGTGTTCTCTTTCCTACTGCCATTGTATATAAATCTAATAGTATCACTTGAGGATATCGACACTAGCGCCTCTAAGCTTTTTTCTCATTCGCTCTCAACTATCCATTTGCTCTTACAGTCGCAGATATCAAGTGAGAAGAGAAGAAAGAGAACAAAGAGAAAAAAAACATACAGAAAAGCTACAATCCGTCTGGAACGGATCGTATGATACCCTATCCTCCTCTCTATAAAGTGCGCGTGGCCAAATTGCATTTTGTACTCAAATATGGCTATAACCTCGAACGTTTGAGGATGTTACATGTAAAATTTTATCAAAATCGGTTTTTTTATGAAAACGCCCCCAAAAAGTGGGCGTGACCAAAACTGTTCTATGGGTGAATTGTAGGGAATCTGTATACCTAAATATTTGGACTTAACAAAATTTTTCGGTTTCATATAATTTAGTGAAGTTATAAAAAAGTAGGCGTGGCAGTGGGCGGATGTAAAAAAAATGTACACTTGTATTGTATCTTTTTCTTGGAAGCCCAGATATGAAATTTCAGCGTCCTAGTTAATAATTGAAGGCCCAAAACTCGGTTTTGTGATGAAAACGCCCCCAAAAAGTGGGCGTGGCCAAAACTTTTGTATGGGTGGATTGTAGGGAATCTGAATGCCTAAATATTTGGTCTTAACAAAATTTTTCGGTTTCATATAATTTAGTGAAGTTATGAGAAAGTGGGCGTGGCAGTGGGCGGATTTCAAAAATTTTTACACTTGTACTGTATCTTTTTCTCAGAAGCCCAGATATGAAATTTCATCGTCCTAGCTCAAAATTTAAGGCCCAAAAAGCGGTGACATACGGACGGTCATCGCTCAATCGATTTCGCTATTGATGCTGATCACGAATATATATACTTTATAGGGTCTATCTCGATTATTTCTCTATGTTACAAACTATGTGTCAAACTTAATATACCCTTAGGATAGGGTATAAAAAAGGTGGAAAGCGAGAATATAGAAAAAACAATTAGATGATCGTTATGTGTCCTGTGAAGTTTCTGCCGAAGTGGACTGCGTGCAACTTTGTTTGTACATATATGTACATATGTATATATATACTATAGGTATGCTTTTCTTTATCATGATTCTGGCGGTTAAGAGTTGGTCACCGTCATTGCATAACAAATCAGACAGATAAATTTGTTTGACTGGCAATTAGGTGTAAGAAAGATCATTTCTTCTTTCACATTCTTAAATACATACATATGTATGTATGTACATATGTGCAGTTTTAACCTGTAATCTGGTTCCGTGTCAGTCAATATTTGTTTGTATGAAGGAATACCTGGGGGTAATGTATCACTTCTTCCATATCTACTAGTTTCTGTATAGAGTTGTAGGTGTAATGTGCGTCGTAAGGTTTTCTACCATATGATGTGTATACGTATGTATGTATGTACTGTGCGCAGCTTTGACGAACTCTGGACATAATGTGTGTATATTCATAGATATATTTATGTACATATGTATGTTTGTATGTAAATTTATTATTTATGCCATTTTTTATACATACATACATACATATGCTAATACATTATATATATAATATATGTATATATGTATATGTACATAATAACCTTTTTTTAAATACATGTGCAATAATCTAGTCATTGCAAAAATATAGTTTATGAAATTGTTATATATATGCACATAGGTATCTACATACATGCATACATACGTATGTATTAAATGTATATTATATTCCTACATACCTGAGTACCTACCTACATATAGTTAGGGACAATAAAAATATTAAGCAAAATCCGTATTGGTAACCGCAATTTACTCCAAAAAGGTTGTTTTCATAAATTTGTCCTTTCAATCCAATGTTTGTAATTAAATAAAATAAATCTGTTGTTGTGGTACAAAACATTAAAATACGTATTAAATATTTACATGTATTAATACATACACATACATATGTATTAACAAGAAGAAACGCATTTGCATTTGCATTAACATTGAAATCTACAATATTACAACGTCGCTAATTCCCGCGTAGAAATAATAAAAAGTGGCAGCGTTTGAGTGTGTGTGCAATTGTGTATATTGCAGAAAAATAACTTCATTCATAATTAAGGTAAACACCAAAAAATACAAAAACAAAACACGAAAGAAAAACATAATCCTCCCGTCTCGTCCATCACGATGGTATTAAACCACACGAACATGTACATATTTGGATGTACATATGTACATGATCAAGAAGAGTCAGTTTTTTTTTATATTCCTTGCCGTTTTTCCTTTTGTTCGCTCGTTTATCAATTTGTCAAAACTCTCTTTCTGTGTGTAAGAGAAATCACTTTGCTTTGCGCCCTCTGTCGAACGAGGTAGGAATTTCGTCAAGTGATAATACTATTAGATTTATATACAATGGTAATATTCAATATTTTCTACGCCACTCTGTTAGTTTATTAAATTATTGACGAACAATTTTTCTTTTTTTTTTTACATTTTTTTTTTATTTACTGACCTTCATTTATCACTGACATATTTTTATTTTGTTTTATTCACTGCACAAATAAAATTTATTTAACTTTAAAATGCCCAACAAGCTCTCAATAACTCTTGCAATTCGAATCAACAGTCAGTTATGCCGCTTATTTTCCATTACTCAATTACCCTCCAACACTGCAAAACATAGTGATAAAAAATTACGTTAACTTGGCAGCAGTATGATTGTTTTATGAAAAACAGTTAATTTGAATTTTGCATTTTGGGCACTCTCTCAGTACAGAGTCCCAGTGTGCGTCGGTCCGTCCATCCGTCCGTATGTCACCGCTTTTTGAGCCTTAAATTTTGAGCTAGGATATCTGGGCTTCTGAAAAAAAAAATACAGTACAAGTGTAAACATTTTTGAAATCCGCCCACTTTTTCATAACTTCACTAAATTATAGGAAATCGATAAATTTTGTTAAGACCAAATATTTAGGCGCTTAGATTCCCTACAATTCACCCATACAAAGGTTTTGGCCACGCCCAATTTTTGGGGGTGTTTTCATAAAAAAAAAAAATTTTATGAAATTTTACATGTACCATCCTCAGACGTTCGAAGTTATCGTCGTATTTGAATACAAAATACAATATGGCCACACCCACTTTATAAGGGCTACAAAGATAGGAGGATAGGGTATCATAGATCCGTTCCAGACGGATTGTAGCTTTTTTGTATGTTTTTTTATGGCCTGCTATGTCGAATTATAACTGTTCTTGTCTTTTCGAACAAGTACTCCTAGGATTTCGACCCACACCCTCCCAACTGCAATTAAATTGTTGTTTAATTTATATTCATGATTGTTTATATTCTTAGGCATTCATCAGATTTAACAATTTTTATACTCTATCCTAAGGGTATATTAAGTTTGACACATAGTTTGTAACATAGAGAAATAATTGAGATAGACCCTATAAAGTATATATATTCGTGATCAACATCAATAGCGAAATCGATTGAGCGATGACCGTCCGTCCGTATGTCACCGCTTTTTGGGCCTTAACTTTTGAGCTAGAATGATGAAATCATATCTGGGCTTCTGAGAACAAGATACAGTACAAGTGTAAACATTTTTTCAATCCGCCCACTGCCACGCCCACTTTATCATAACTTCACTAAATTATATGTAACCGAAAAATTTTGTTAAGACCAAATATTTAGGCATTCAGATTCCCTACAATCCAGCCACACAAAAGTTTTGGCCACGCCCACTTTTTGGGGGCGTTTTCATCACAAAACCGATTTTTGGGCCTTAAATTTTGAGCTAGGACGATGAAACTTCATATCTGGGCTTCTGAGAAAAAGATACAGTACAAGTGTAAACATTTTTGAACTTCGCCCACTGCCACGCCCACTTTTTCATAACTTCACTAAATTATATGAAACCGAAAAATTTTGTTAAGACCAAATATTTAGGCATTCAGATTCCCTACAATCCAGCCACACAAAAGTTTTGGCCACGCCCACTTTTTGGGGGCGTTTTCATCACAAAACCGATTTTTGGGCCTTAAATTTTTAACTAGGACGCTGAAATTTCATATCTCGGCTTCCAAGAAAAAGATACAGTTTAGACCAAATTTTTTCAAAATTGTAAAATGAAGTGCTAAATTGGCTTTTTGTGGTCAATGCCTATATCAATTCTGAATCGAACGTAAAAAAGCGAAATTGGTCTAAACTTTTTTTTTCATTTTTTTTATCAAAATTTTGAGTTTGCATGCGAATTTTTCAAAAACTATTAACATAAATAATTTACTTACTTTAAATTCAGAATTAAAGAACAGGTTTCTGGCTTTCAAAACCGGTATAGTACTTCATTGTAAGTGTTGCCGTTGTTTTGTAATATTGTTTTTTTCATTTTAAGTCATTTTTTCTAAAATTCCCCCTACCTCCTAAACGGGGCGAGATAGCCCCCCCCCCCCCTCCCGTAGTAAAAAATGCTTGTTTTTGACCCCTCTACAAAAAACCGTTATCAATTTTTGGCGCTAAAGTTATCGTACTCTCCCCGAAATAATACTTAAAGACATACTGACATTCAAATTATAACTACAATTGTTGTTAATACGACTAACGGCATTACAATTAAAGGCACTGTGTGTGTCCACTATTTCGCACAGTTTGAGAGCCCCTGGCGGCGTTATCAGGAGGGTTTCGCCCTTATCACTTAAGAGCTTCTGTGTAAACGCCTTCCGCTTTCATCATCACACTACAATTTATTGTTCACGTCAAAATAAAATATGTTTTCCGCGATTTTAATTTTATCTCCTCGTACTTGTATTCTAATTTTTGGGTTTTTTGCTTCTATTTGATCTTTTAGTTTCAGCACGCGTCTCCTTCTTTCGCGTGCCGCTGCCGGGTAATCCCTGTGTAAAGATATACCCCTGCCTCTTAGCTTGATTGCCGACTTTAATATTCGGTATACGTTTTCTCTGTTTTGTAATTCCACGATTACGTTTTCAATATTGGAATTCGTGGATTTAATCGGTCTGACCGCTGCGACTGTTGAATCATTTTGGGTCTTAAGCAGGTCCATACACACCATTTTCGCTTTATCAGAAGAGATTACACCGTTTTCCGTTGGGAGGTGGATGATGATATTTTTGTCAGTTGCTTTTCGTGACAGCCAGTCCACCTGCCGTTCTAGCGAAAAACAGCGGCACTCCATTTGATGCAGTTGGCTTTGCAGTGACCGATTTTCCTGCTTCAGTGAGGACAATTCGGCACCTATTCCTTCCAGGTCTGCTTTTGTAGCTACATCCCTCAATTTGTCATCTAATAGTTTTGACATGGAGCATTGGATTAAATTTTTAAAGTCGTTTACTGACATATTTCCGACACCCAGAAGTTATTTTCTGAGGTTCTGAGGAAACATCCCCAGTTTCCGCTAATCTACGCTTTGACAAGACAGCTTGTATTGTGGTGTTGGTGTTTTTCCCTGAATCGGTGCTTTGGGGAGTCCGTTGCATAATCTTATTATACCCTATCCTAAGGCTATATTAAGTTTGACACATAGTTTGTAACATAGAAAAATAATCGAGATAGACCCTATAAAGTATATGTATATATTCGTGATCAGCATCAATAGCGAAATCCGTATGTCACCGCTTTCTGGGCCTTACACTTTGACCTGGAGGATGAAATTTCCGATCTCTACCATGCCCACTTTTTCATAACTTCACTAAATTATATGAAACCGAAAAATGTTGTTAAGACCAAATATTTAGGTGTTCAGATTCCCTACAACTCACCCATACAACAGTTTTGGCCAAGCCCACTTTTTGAGGGCATTTTCATCAAAAAACCAATTTTGATGAAATTTTACATGTAACATCCTCAAACGTTCGAAGTTATCATCGTAGTTCAGTAAAGAACTAAACTTTATAGGGGCTCGATAGGATGGAGGATAGGGTAACATACGATCCGTTCCAGACGGATTGTAGCTTTTCTGTATGTTTTTATCTGTGCTTCTACTTTTCCTGAATTGAGGGAATCCAAGGAGGCTAATTTTTTTTTTTTTTTTTGTTGCGCCTGGAGGTGAGGAATCTTCAAAAGATACCAATGGTCCGTACCATTGGTGATGCCCGATTCATATAGCTGACCTTTCAATGTCATTAGTTTTAGTCAGTATATGCCTACGGGCTAAACCTCACCCCTCAGAGAGGCACTATGAGCCGCGCGTGCTCATAGTAGTACAGCTTCAATCCTCTCATTTCTTCATTGTTTGATGACTACGACTAAGTTCCCTTAACAAGTACTTTACGCTTCTGTAGTGTTAATCTCGTTAGGTAGGTAGCCTTCCAGCGAAGGCACCTACTAATACCGTCATTAAATGCGGTTTTTCCTTACGGCGCTAGATCGAATGGTCTTGTTCTTTGTAGTCGGCGCTCGATGTTTGTCACGTCCATAGTACGGATTATTTCATTATTGCAATGAGCATAAAGACGAGTACGAAGTTTGCGAGCAAAGTTCATTACTTCGTCATTCACAGTAGCAATTCCTAGATCTCTGTGAATATCACTATTCCTTATATACCATGGAGCATTCACGATTGCTCGTAGGGCTTTGTTTTGGAATGTTTGCAATATAGCCATATTGCTTGGTTTCGTACAACCCCAAAGTTGTATTCCATATGTCCAAGACGGTTTTAGCACTTGCTTATACAGAAGCAGTTTGTTATATACGCTTAGCTTCGAGTATCTTCCGAGTAGCCAATGCATTTCTCTTAGTCTGATTTCTAGCCCGTCGCGCTTTTTTTTAACGTGTGACTTCCACTTAAGTTTTGCGTCTAGGGTCATTCCTAGATATTTTGCCTCATTTGCGTATGGTATTTGTACCGAGTTAAAGGAAATAGGTAAGTGGTTTACCTTTTTGTACGTAAAATTGACATGCGTTGACTTGGTCTCGTTAGGTCTTTGTCCATTCGCATACTTTGTTTAGAGCCCGTTGTAGTTTACCCGTTGATGTTTCGACTGACTCATCCGTTGCGAGGATAGCCGTATCATCTGCGAATGTTGCTACGACGGTCCCTTCATCTTTTGGCATATCTCTTGTGTAGAGCAGGAACAGCATTGGACCGAGTACGCTTCCTTGCGGAACGCCGGCATGGATTTCCTTGAATTGTGAGTATTCGGTCCCGTGTCTAACACGAAAGAGCCTGTTTTCAAGGTAAGATCCCAGTATTCTACACAATTTTTTCGGTAGAATTAGCCTTAGTTTATACCTTAGACCTTCGTGCCATACCTTATCGAGGCTAATGACGGACAAGTTATTTTTTACAAAAGGAAAATTCACTTTATTAAGCAGTATATAATGTAGGTAAGTTACGAAATATAAAACAAAATACGTTTCTCTTTGGTGCAGCACGTCCTTCTTATTCTGTGTTCTCTTTCCTACTACCTTGTTCATGTTGTTGAAATCGTCTTTGTGAGGTGTTGCCAGCCCACATATACATATTTAAATACTTTTTAGGGACTATCTCGATTATTTCTCTATGTTACAAATTATGTGTCAAACTTAATATACCCTTAGGAAACGGTACAAACGTACGGAAATGCTACAATCCGTCTGGAACGGATCATATAATACCCTATCCTCCTTTCTATGTAACCCTCATAAAGTGGGCCTGGCCATATTGTATTTTGTAGTGAAATACAACGAAAACGTTTGAGGAGGTTTTTTGATAAAAACGCCCCCATAAAGTAGGTATGGCAAAAAGTGTTGTATGGATGAAATGTGGGGAATCTGAATGCCTAAATATTTGGTCTTAATAAAATTTTTCGTTTTCACATAATTTAGTGAAGTTATGAAAAAGTGGGCATGGTAGACGGCGGATTTCAAAAATTCTTACACTTGTACTGTATCTTTTTCTCAGAAGCCCAGATATGAAATTTCATCCTCCAGGTCAAAATGTATGGCCCAGAAAGCGGTGACATACGGACAGACGGTCATCGCTCAATCGATTTCGCTATTGATGCTGATCACGAATATATACATATACTTTATAGGGTCTAACTGGCAAAGAGTCTGTCGGTTTGTTGCGTTTGCAGCCATTCAACGGTTAATCTTCGCATAGTATTTTCCGGTTGTTGTGGCGTTTGAGATATCCGTGGACGTACCTTGGCTGCAAGTAGGTAGTGGCCCGAGTCTATGTGGGCCGCTCGGAATGTTTGGACATCTAGGATACTGGAGGAGTACCTTTTGTCGGTCGCAACATGATCAATTTGGTTGACAATTTGGTGATCTGGTGAACGCCATGCTTCCTTATGAACTAAGGGTTCATCCGCCACCATCTCTCTTCCAAGAGAATACTCGCTCAAGTATTCCGAAGCAGCTCATATAGGGATAAACACTAATAGTTCGGCCTAACTGGAACTGGTAGACGCCACCGTTGATTCCATCTAGGGAATTCGTCCGCTACCGCCTGGAACAAGAGGAGGTGTCTTAGTGAAAAAAGCACTCCTCCCTCCCCTCTGGTCCGCTGCCACCAGCGACCTTCTAAAGGGGTTGGTTACCCAATCTCCAGTCGAGGCATTAGGCACACAGCAGCCACCATTGTGTACACCTACACACGAGTAGAAGTTGATAGTGAGAGCGCTTGTGCTGGCATATATTCGCATCACTACCTTTTGGCCGTCTGAGAATGACAACTTATCCGCCATAAATAACTGGTCGTTTAAAAATGGGTTACTTATAAATCCAGGAAAGTCCAAGGTGATCCCTATCTCGAACGTGCTGCTTTTCAACAAGTTGTAATTAGTAGTAAGATTGAAATCTTTTGGTTTTGTAATTATTCGTAGCATGTCTTGCTACGACCATATTAACCTAGTAATAGGTCGTATCTACGGATGTTTGCGAAAACTATGGCTGGCTGCCACTTTTACAGCGATGGAGACTTTTACGCTTATAATTCCTGTAAAAACGTGTGCTGAGGTCGTTAATTATAACATCTATCCCTTATCTCGTATTATTTCCTCTAGTCCTTTTCTCTCTTGGTTTATCTTTAATTCTATGTAAATCTGTAACTTGAATTTCTTTATTTTGTATTTACTTCCTTTTTTACTTTTTCTTAAAGTTGTATAAGAATGTACATATGTACAGTACTATAACAGGCACTGTCTTAAAGTACATACCAACAATTTCGAAATATATTGAATTAAATCCGACTGGAATGGATTGTTTGATACCCGATTCCTTTTCTGTTCCATAAGCTCTAACAAAGTGAACGTGGCACACTGCATTTTTATACCCCATCCTAAGGGTATATTAAGTTTGACACATAGTTTGTAACATAGAGAAATAATCGAGATAGATCCTATAAACTATACATACTCATGATCAGTATCAATAGCGAAAACGATTAAGCCATGTCTGTCCGTCCGTCCGACCATATGTCATTACTTTTTCGGCCTTAAATTTTGAGTTAGGAGAATGAGCGCCGTGACTCAATTGGTTAGTGCGCTGGACTACGGAGCGAGGGGTTCCAGGTTGAGTCCCCAGACAACAGCTAAAATTGCTTTCACGGCCCCACCTCTCGCGAGCGTCTGACAGACATCCGATAACTGTCATGAAAAGCTTCTCAAATAAAAAATTGCCCTTCGGACACGACATTCAACAGTAGGCGTCTTCCATTCGTGCAAAGAACACGAAACACTAATGGTTGTGAAAAGCTAGGCTCTGGGTCCCATGGATGAAATTTCATATTTGGGCTTTAATTTTTGAGAAAGAGAAGTAGTACAAGTGTAAAATTTTTTTAAATCCGTCCAATGCCACTTTATATATATATAACTTTACGAAATAACATGGTATCGAAAATGATTGTCTACAATTCACCTATTCATCGTCTTTAGCCACGCCCACTTTTCGTGACAGTTTTACAAAAAAAAAATACGATTTTGATTAAATTTTCCAAGTAACATCCTTAAACGGTCGAAGTTATCGTTGTTGTTCAAGAAAAAACTGCAGTATGCCAAGTGATGTGTACACAGTGCTTTTACTGTGTAGTTGTGGAGAATAGATCACGGTTCTTGTACCGTGACTACCAGTGGTATTGCTAGTACATTAACTAGAACACCCAATTTAAACTGCCTTCCAAGCAGACTCACTTGGAATGAAATAAAAGTCTTGGTTAGCTGTCTGATCATAAGTGATCGTTGATATTTATTTCACGCTATTTATACATATAAATAGCTTACTTAACATAAACTAACAATATTGACAAACATACGGAAAAGCTACAATCCGTCTGGAACGGATCGTCTGATACCCTATCCTCCTCTCTATAAAGTGGGCGTGGCCAAATTGCATTTCGTACTCAAATATGGCTATAAACTCGAACGTTTGAGGATGTTACATGTAAAATTTTATCAAAATCGGTTTTTTGATGCACACGCCCCCAAAAAGTGGGCGTGGCCAAGACTGTTCTATGGGTGAATTGTAGGGAATCTGAATACCTAAATATTTGGTCTTAATAAAATTTTTCAGTTTCATATAATTTAGTGAAGTTATAAAAAAGTAGGCGGTGGGCGGACTTAAAAAAATTTACATTTCTACTGTATCTTTTCGTCAGAAGCCCTGATATGAAATTTCAGCGTTATAGTTAAAAACTTAAGGCTTCTAAGAAAAAGATACAGTACAAGTGTAAAAATTTTTGAAATCCGCCCACTGCCACGCCCACTTTTTCATAACTTCACTAAATTATATGAAACCGAAAATTTTTGTTAAGACCAAATATGTAGGCATTCAGATTCCCTACAATCCACCCATACAAAAGTTTTGGCCACGCAAACTTTTTGGGGGCGTTTTCATCACAAAACCGAGTTTTGCGCCTTAAATTTTTAACTAGGACGCTGAAATTTCATATCTGGGCTTCCAAGAAAAAGATACAGTACAAGTGTAAATTTTTTTTACATCCGCCCACTGCCACGCCTACTTTTTTATAACTTGACTAAATTATATGAAACCGAAAAATTTTGTTAAGACCAAATATTTGGGTATTTAGATTACCTACAATTAACCCATAGAACAGTTTTGGCCACGCCCACTTTTTGGGGGTGTGATCATAAAAAAACCTATTTTGATAAAATTTTACGTGTAACATCCTCAAACGTTCGACATTTTAGCTATATTTGAGTACAAAATGCAATTTGGCCACGCCCACTTTATAGGTATAGCTTTTCTGTATGTTTATACCCTACCCTAAGGGTATATTAAGTTTGACACATAGTTTGTAACATAGAGAAATAATCGAGATAGACCCTATAAAGTATATATATTCGTCATGAGCATCAATAGCGAAATCGATTGAGCGATGACCGTCCGTCCGTCCGTCCGTCCGTATGTCACCGCTTTTTGGGCCTTACATTTTGAGCTAGGACGATGAAATTTCATATCTGGGCTTCTGAGGAAAAGATACAGTACAAGTGTAAAAATTTTTGAAATCCGCCCACTGCCACGCCCACTTTTTCATAACTTCACTAAATTATACGAAAATGAAAAGTTTTGTTAAGACCAAATATTTAGGCACTCAGATTCCCTACAATCCACCTATACAAAATTTTTGGCCACGCCCACTTTTTGGGGGCGTTTTCATCATAAAACCGATTTTTGAGCCTAAAATGTTTAACTAGGACGCTGAAATTTCATATCTGGGCTTCTGACGAAAAGATACAGTAGAAGTGCACATTTTTTTTAAATCCGCCCACTGCCACGCCTACTTTTTTATAACTTCACTAAATTATATGAAACCGAAAAATTTTGTTAAGTCCAAATATTTAGGTATTCAGATTTCCTACAATTCACCAGTATAAGAGTTTTGGTCACGCCCACTTTTTGGGGGCGTTTTCATCATAAAACCGGTTTTGATAAAATTTTACATGCAACATCCTCAAACGTTCGAGGTTATAGCCATATTTGAGTACAAAATGCAATTTGGCCACGCCCACTTTATAGAGAGGAGGATAGGGTATCATACGATCCGTTCCAGACGGATTGTAGCTTTTCTGTATGTTTATACCCTATCCTAAGGGTATATTAAGTTTGACACATAGTTTGTAACATAGAGAAATAATCGAGATAGACCCTATAAAGTATATATATTCGTCATGAGCATCAATAGCGAAATCGATTGAGCGATGACCGTCCGTCCGTCCGTCCGTCGGTATGTCACCGCTTTTTGGGCCTTAAACTTTGAGCTAGGACGATGAAATTTTATATCTGGGCTTCTGAGAAAAAGATACAGTACAAGTGTAAACATTTTTGAAATCCGCCCATTGCCACGCCCACTTTTTCATAACTTCATTAAATTATATGAAACCGAAAAATTTTGTTAAGACCAAATATTTAGGCATTCAGACTCCCTACAGTCTACTCATACAAAAGTTTGGGCCACGCCCACTTTTTGAGGGCGTTTTTATCATAAAACCGATTTTTGGGCCTTAAATTTTTAACTAGGACGCTGAAATTTCATATCTGGGCTTCTGACGAAAAGATACAGTATAAGTGTAAATTTGTTTTACATCCGCCCACAGCCACGCCTACTTTTTTATAACTTCACTAAATTATATGAAACCGAAAAATTTTCTTAAGACAAAATATTTAGGTATTCAGATTCCCTACAATTCACCCATAGAACAGTTTTGGCCACGCCCACTTTTTGTGATCGTTTTCATCAAAAAGCGATTTTGATAAAATTTTACATGTAACATCCTCAAACGTTGGAGGTTATAGCCATATTTGAGTACGAAATGCAATTTGGCCACGCCCACTTTATAGAGAGGAGGATAGGGTATCAGACGATCCGTTCCAGACGAATTGTAGCTTTTCTGTATGTTTATACCCTATCGTAAGGGTATATTAAGTTTGACACATAGTTTGTAACATAGAGAAATAATCGAGATAGACCCTATAAAGTATATATATTCGTCATGAGCATCAATAGCGAAATCGATTGAGCGATGACCGTCCGTCCGTCCGTCCGTCCGTATGTCACCGCTTTTTGGGCCTTAAATTTTGAGCTAGGACGATGAAATTTCATATCTGGGCTTCTGAGAAAAAGATACAGTACAAGTGGAAAAATTTTTTAAATCCGCCCACTGCCACGCCCACTTTTTTATAACTTCACTAAATTATATGAAACCGAAAAATTTTCTTAAGACAAAATATTTAGGTATTCAGATTCCCTACAATTCACCCATAGAACAGTTTTGGCCACGCCCACTTTTTGGGGGTGTGATCATAAAAAAACCTATTTTGATAAAATTTTACGTGTAACATCCTCAAACGTTCGACATTTTAGCTATATTTGAGTACAAAATGCAATTTGGCCACGCCCACTTTATAGAGAGGAGGATAGGGTATCATACGATCCGTTCCAGACGGATTGTAGCTTTTCTGTATGTTTATACCCTATCCTAAGGGTATATTAAGTTTGACACATAGTTTGTAACATAGAGAAATAATCGAGATAGACCCTATAAAGTATATATATTCGTGATCAGCATCAATAGCGAAATCGATTGAGCGATGACCGCCTGTCCGTCCGTCCGTCCGTATGTCACCGCTTTTTGGGCCTTAAATTTTGAGCTAGGACGATGAAATTTCATATCTGGGCTTCTGAGAAAAAGATACAGTACAAGTGTAAAAATTTTTGAAATCCGCCCACTGCCACGCCCACTGCCACGCCCACTTTTTCATAACTTCACTAAATTATATGAAACCGAAAAATTTTGTTAAGACCAAATATTTAGGCATTCAGATTCCCTACAATCCACCCATACAAAAGTTTTGGCCACGCCCACTTTTTGGGGGCGTTATCATCACAAAACCGATTTTTGGGCCTTAAATTTTTAACTAGGACGCTGAAATTTCATATCTGGGCTTCTGAGAAAAAGATACAGTACAAGTGTAAAATTTTTTTACATCCGCCCACTGCCACGCCTACTTTTTTATAACTTCACTAAATTATATGAAACCGAAAAATTTTGTTAAGACCAAATATTTAGGCATTCAGACTCCCTACAGTCTACTCATACAAAAGTTTGGGCCACGCCCACTTTTTTGGGGGCGTTATCATCAAAAAACCTATTTTGATAAAATTTTACATGTAACATCCTCAAACGTTCGACATTATAGCTATGTATATTTGAGTACAATATGCAATTTGGCCAGGCCCGCTTTATAGAGAGGAGGATAGGGTATCATACGATCCATTCCAGACGGATTGTAGCTTTTGTGTATGTTTATATTTTATTATATGTGCATTTTTTCTGGTATTCCTGTTTTTATACCCTATCCTAAGTGTATATTAAGTTTGACACATAGTTTGTAACAGAGAAATAATCGAGATAGACCCTATAAAGTATATATATTCGTGATCAGCATCAATAGCGAAATCGATTGAGCGATGACCGTCCGTCCGTAGTAGCTTTTGTGTATGTTTATATTTTATTATATGTGCATTTTTTCTGGTATTCCTGTTTTTATACCCTATCCTAAGGGTTAAGTTTGACACATAGTTTGTAACAGAGAAATAATCGAGATAGACCCTATAAAGTATATATATTCGTGATCAGCATCAATAGCGAAATCGATTGAGCTATGACCGTCCGTCCGTCCGTCCGTCCGTATGTCACCGCTTTTTGGGCCTTAAATTTTGAGCTAGAGCGATGAAATTTCATATCTGAGCTTCTGAGAAAAAGATACAGTACAAGTGTAAAAATTTTTCAAATCCGCCCACTGCCACGCCCACTTTTTCATAACTTCACTAAATTATATGAAACCGAAAAATTTTGTTAAGACCAAATATTTAGGCATTCAGATTCCCTACAATCCAGCCATACAAAAGTTTTGGCCACGCCCCCTTTTAGTTGGCGTTTTCATCACAAAACCGATTTTTGGGCCTTAAATTTTTAACTAGGACGCTGAAATTTCATATCTGGGCTTCTGACGAAAAGATACAGTAGGCGTGCACATTTTTTTTAAATCCGCCCACTGCCACGCCTACTTTTTTATAACTTCACTAAATTATATGAAACCGAAAAATTTTGTTAAGACCAAATATTTGGGTATTTAGATTCCCTACAATTCACCTATAGAACAGTTTTGGCCACGCCTACTTTTTGGGGGCGTTATCATCAAACAACCTATTTTGATAAAATTTTACATGTAACATCCTCAAACGTTCGACATTATAGCTATATTTGAGTACAAAATGCAATTTGGCCCACTTTATAGAGAGGACGATAGGATATCATACGATCCGTTCCAGACGGATTGTAGCTTTTCTGTATGTTTGTATTTTTATTAATTAATTTCGTTTACCTATGTACTTTTATTTAAATTTGGTGTATTTTTTCAAGACTGGTTTATTGATTAATTTAGCTATATCTCATAGCTTCTTATCCATTTATTAACCAAATTTAGATTTTTAGCAATAGAATAGTTCGAAAAAAGAGTAAAATGTCTTGGAAAAGAATAAAGTGTGCAATTGCAAACTGTCAAGCAACAATAAATGAGTTTCCAGACATTAAATTGCTTGCTTTCCCAAATAAAGGTACCGATAAATATAGAGAATGGCTAGCTTTGGCAGATCTTACGTACAATAAATACAAACATGTAATTGAGGGTTTTTTTGATTATGGAAGAAATCAAAGGTCTAATATATGTGCTAAATCAGCATGCGTTTTCATGATTCATAGTTTATGTGGAAACTTCAAGCAAGTCTTATATCATGTTGTTTGCCCAAGCAATATACCTGCAGAACAACTCAAGCTTGAGGTTTATAACTGTCTTGATATATGTGGAAAACCTAAACTAAATGTTAGAGCTATTTCTTGCGACCAGGGACCTACAAATCGATGTTTGTTTAACAAATTTAACCTGGATGAAAACAATTGTCATATTGTTTACCTACTGAAATTTTTTTTCAATGTAATTATATTCGAAATTATGATACCCTATCCACCATCCTATCTAGCCCCTATAAAGGGGGCGTGGCCGTATTGCATTTTCTTTACTGAATTACGATGATAACTTCCAGCGTTTGAGGATGTTACATGTAAAATTTCATCAAAATTGGTTTTTTGATGAAAACGCCCCCAAAAAATTGGTCTCGCCAAAACTGTTGTATGGGTGAATTGTAGGAAATCTGAATACCTAAATATTTGGTCTTAACAAAATTTTTCGGTTTCATATAATTTAGTGAAGTTATGTAAAAGTGGGCGTGGCAGTGGGCGGATTTCAAAATTTTTTATACTTGTACTGCATCTTTTCCTCAGAAGCCCAGATATGTAATTTCATCCTCCTAGCTCCAAATTTAAGGCCCAAAAAGTGGTGACATACATAGAAAACATACAGAAAAGCTACAATCCGTCTGGAACGGATCGTATGATACCCTATCCTCCTCTCTATAAAATGGGCTTGGCCAAATTGCATTTTGTACTCAAATATAGCTATAATGTCGAACGTTTGAGGATGTTACATGTAAAATTTTATCAAAATAGGTTTTTTGATGATAACGCCCCCAAAAAGTGGGCGTGGCCAAAACTGTTCTATGGGTGAATTGTAGGGAATCTAAATACCCAAATATTTGGTCTTAACAAAATTTTTCGGTTTCATATAATTTAGTGAAGTTATAAAAAAGTAGGCGTGACAGTGGGCGGATGTAAAAAAATTTTACACTAGTATTGTATCTTTTTCTCGGAAGCCCAGATATGAAATTTCAGCGTCCTAGTTAAAAATTTAAGGCCCAAAAATCGGTTTTGTGATGAAAACGCCCCCAAAAAGTGGGCGTGGCCAAAACTGTTCTATGGGTGAATTGTAGGGAATCTAATTAGCCAAATATTTGGTTTTAACAAAATTTTTCGGTTTCATATAATTTAGTGAAGTTATGAAAAAGTGGGCGTGGCAGTGGGCGGATTTCAAAAATTTTTACACTTGTACTGTATCTTTTTCTCAGAAGCCCAGATATGAAGTTTCATCGTCCTAGCTCAAAATTTAAGGCCCAAAAAGCGGTGACATACGGACGGACGGACGGACGGTCATCGCTCAATCGATTTCGCTATTGATGCTGATCACGAATATATATACTTTATATGGTCTATCTCGATTATTTCTCCATGTTACAAACTATGTGTCAAACTTAATATACCCTTAGGATAGGGTATAAAAATAGACATATAGAGAAAAAATAAAATAAAGAAAACTTTTCGAAGACCATTAAATATAAATAGAAATGAAATAGAAATTTCATATACACATAATTTAAATGTACATACGTACATATATGTATGTACATACATATACACACATATTGTGTGCCTTGAAATGAACACTGGATCAGAACCAGTCCGAAAAGATTTGTAAGCGCAAACCTTACGATCTGAATTCCCGCATTTTGCAACTGTTCTATTTTTATACCCTATCCTAAGGGTATATTAAGTTTGAGACATAGTTTGTAACATAGAGAAATAATCGAGATAGACCCTATAAAGTATATACATATATTCGTGATCAGCATCAATAGCGAAATCGATTGAGCGATGACCGTCCTTTTGGGCCTTAAATTTTGAGCTAGGACGATGAAATTTCATATCTGGGCTTCTGAAAAAAAGATACAGTACAAGTGTAAATTTTTTTTACATCCGCCCACTGCCACGCCTACTTTTTTATAACTTCACTAAATTATATGAAACCGAAAAATTTTGTTAAGACCAAATATTTGGGTATTTAGATTGCCTACAATTCACCCATAGAACAGTTTTGACCACGACCACTTTTTGGGGGCGTTATCATAAAAAAACCTATTTTGATAAAATTTTACATGTAACATCCTCAAACGTTCGACATTATAGCTATATTTGAGTACAATATGCAATTTGGCCAGGCCCACTTTATAGAGAGGAGGATAGGGTATCATACGATCCGTTCCAGACGGATTGTAGCTTTTCTGTATGTTTGTCAATTACTAATGGTTGTTAATTGAAATCTTCTACAACTTTTATGTGTGTTTGCCTAACGATTCTGTTAAAACACGTTTATCTATCCCGTAATACAGAAGGAATATTGAATCAAAATTCGATGAAAAATAAAATCAGTTTGACAAAAAAATAATTTCTTATTTAAGAAAAAGAGTCGTTTTGATGGCATTCAATTCGAAAAACAATCAATAATTATTTTAAATTGAATTTCTGATATTAATTTCCTCGTTTCGCATTGATTTTCCAGTACTCTTTCCAATGCACTATATTTGTAGTAAATTTTAGTTGAATGCTTTCGTTTTATGCCAACACATCCGCTGGCGTACTTACTCCACCACTAAGGGAGTTATTGTTGCCAATGACTGACAATAAGACTTTTGGGCAAAAAGTCATTGAAATTGATTGTTTCACCATAGCTTATAATGGGATACATTCAGCCAAAACCATTTTTGAGTGTTGACATCTATTGATTCTAGTTTAGACAAGCCCCAAAGGTTTTTGCCAATGCTCACACGTATTCACAGTCGAGAAGCGAATTACAACAAAAACAATGTAAACAAATGGGTTTTGAAAGGAAGGAGGGGTAATGCTCAAAACACATGTGCAGCAAAGCATCGCGCATCAATGCGTGCAGCGACGCGTGTGAAACACACGTGCAGTTAAAAGTTTGACATTTTTCTCCATGGCGATTTGAATTTAAAAATTTAGTTTTGTTTTTTTTTTCAATAGGTTTAAACAGTGAACTGTCATACAGGTGGCAATTTGCAATGTCAAATCACGAAATTGTACTATTTTGCAGATCTACTACATTGCATTGCATCGAAATTAGAATTAGCGACGACTTTCGTGGCTGCGTAGGCACGCAGTACGCACATGTAGTTGCCTACATATAAAGCTATGTTCTATAATTTTGGTGCACGCATTTCGCTGCACATGTGTTTTGGGCATAAAGGTTTAATATCTCTTTACTCAATGATTTCTGGCCAAAATATGAAATTATTCATAAAATACGAAAATTAAATTTTTCATGTTTTGCTGTGAGACAAAATTAAAATCCCATGCACAATTAAAGCTCGCCCTAATACTAGCAAGGTAAGTTATCCATACATTCCTACTATACTACTTCATTCATATTGTTACCCAGCAACGCAAATATAAACAAAAAATTAACTTAGAACGACACCCTCCTATAACCAGTCAGTTTGCCACTAAAGCAAATACTGAAAAATGTATTTGAATAGAATATTTTCAAACATTTTAATTTCGAAAAAAAATTGTCTAGTTTATATTTTAACCCACTGGTTGTTCTCTAAACTATGTGTATGTTCGACTCTGAGTTCGAACTTTTAGGTGGAGGCCTCTTAAGTAGCTCTAAAAAAGTGGACGCGGCATACTGTATTTTTTACTCGAATTACTACAATAACTTCGAACATTTGAAAATTTTACAGGAAAAAATTCATCAAAATCGACTTTTTGATAAAAACGCTCCCAAAAAGTGGGCGTGGCTAAGGATAATATAGCGGTGAATTGTAAAGAATATGATTATTTTTCATATTCGATTTCATGTAAAATAGTGAAGTTATAAAAAAGTGGGCGGATTTCAAAATTTTTTATACTTGTACTTCTTCTCTTCCTCAAAAGCTCAAACATGAAATTTCCTTCTAGCTCAAAATTTAAGGCCCAAAAAGTTGTGACATACGGACGGACGGATGGTATGTTAAGTTGGACACATAGTTTGTAACATAGAGAAATAATCGAGATAGACCCTATAAAGTATATATTCATATTCGTGATCAATAGCGCAGACGATTTAGCCATGTCCGTCCATCTGTTCGTATGTCACCACTTTTCACATTAAACATCCACAAACGTTTAAAGTTATCGTCGTAATTCGATCAAAAACATACAGCAAAGCTACAATCCGTCTGGAACGGATCGTCTGATACCCTATCCTCCTCTCTATAAAGTGGGCGTGGCCAAATTGTATTGCGTACTCAAATATGGCTATAACCTCGAACGTTTGAGGATGTTACATGTAAAATTTTATGAAAATCGGTTTTTTGATAAAAACGCCCCCAAAACGTGGGCGTGGCCAAAACTGTTCTATGGGTGAATTGTATGGAATCTGAATACCTAAATATTTGGACTTAACAAAATTTTTCGGTTTCAAATAATTTAGTAAAGTTATAAAAAAGTAGGCGTGGCAGTGGGCGGATGTAAAAAAAATTTACACTTATACTGTATCTTTTCGTCAGAAGCCCAGATATGAAATTTCAGCGTCCTAATTAAAAATTTAAGGCCCAAAAATCGGTTTTATGATGAAAATGCGAAAAGTGGGCGTGGCCAAAGCTTTTGTATGAGTGGATTGTAGGGAGTCTAAATATTTGGTCTTAACAAAATTTTTCGGTTTCATATAATTTAATGAAGTGGGCGTGGCAGTGGGCGGAAATTTCAGCGTCCTAGCTCAAAATTTAAGGCCCAAAAGCGGTGACATACGGACGGACGGACGGACGGTCATCGCTCAATCGATTTCGCTATTGATGCTGATCACGAATATAAATACTTTATAGGGTCTATCTCGATTATTTCTCTATGTTCCAAACTATGTGTCAAACTTAATATACCCTTAGGATAGGGTATAAAAATACAGAGTGCCACGTTCGAAATTATCGTCGTAATTCGACAAAAATTACAAAATGCCACACTCACTTTATTAGGGTTGCATAAAACGGAGGATATTGTATGAAACGATTCGTTCCAAACGGATTGCAGTTTTTCTGTAGGTTTTTTTATTTTATTAATTTTCGTCTCCATATACGAGAAGCGAGGCGGTGCGAGCGGTGAAGTAATAATGAACGGTGAAGTAATAATGAACTTACCTATATATATATTTTAGAGAGATTTCGAACCAGACCACAGTATTGGGTGCTTTTTCATCTCTCTTCTACGATCCATCTTATCCCGTGAATCTCTCTGGATTTCTCCACAATTCCTCTCTAGCTTTGATTCCTCGTGTCAACGCTAGCGTCTGTTTAACAGAAATCTGGTTCATCCTCTGGGTTTCTACCAAGTGGCTCCCCAGAACCTCCCTACACCATCAAGGTGTGGGGTAATTTTCATCTACCAACATAGGTGTACACGTCTCTTTCAACAGCTGATTGCAAATGCTGTAGCTGCGACTACACCACAAGTGGTTTTCGTTATTTTGGGTACCCTCCCATTCAGTTTATCCCGTAACACTTCCTGGTATTTTACTATGTCCGTGTTACTTGGAATCCTGACTTATATTCCACCTTTCTTCCTTTTAGATCCGTATCGAACATCAAATGAGATGACTCTGTGGTCAGACATCATGGTCTTAATCCATTACCGTCTAATTTGGTATTCTATCAAGCATTCTGTTACTACACAGAATCACGTTAATAACTTCCCTTTGTCTTGCATCCACAAAGGTCGGTTCTGTTCCTCTGTTGATAGTAGTTAGCTCTTTGCACACTACAAATTCGAATAAAGCTTCTCCTCTGTAGTTATCGTTGGTGCTTCCCCACACTGTACAGTGTGGTTTAGCATTGCAACCAATCGCTGGATCTTCGCTCCTATTCCTGCAAACATTCACCAGAGACTCTACCTCTTTTGAGGGGCGAGGCTCTAGTGAGTTATACGGCAGGTATGCAGAAGCCATGACAAAACTGTCTGCACCTGCTCCTAGTCGCACAGCGACAAGGTCAGGGACACATAGTTGCGGTAACATAACCGCTTTAACTCCGTGCCTCACCAGTACAGAAGATCTAACTCTTTCGCCTGATCGCACATAGTGTAAAAAGGCAATAATTTCAGGTAGACCTCTTATCCTTCCTTTAAAGATCGAAGGCTCCTGCAGCAAGGCAATATCAATCGACTCCTTCACAAAGCATCTGGTCAACATTGCTGATGCAGCTTTGTTGTGGTGAAGATTCAATTAAATCACCCTAAGTTTTTCCTGGTGCGGTTCGGGTTGACTGACCTTCTGTTTCCTGGTTTGTTTATCAGCCTTTCCACTTTCACGTGTTCTAGATTGATTAACATTCCCGGACAAAGGCTGTCCATCACCTTCTCCGCTTTCCGCCTCAACCACCCTGGCTTTAGCTGAACTGAAAATCTCGGTATCATTTTTGAACCGTTTCCTAGGTCCTGCCTTTTCTGGGGTGGTTTCGGCTAAATTAGCAATCATATCAGTCAATTCATTGACCGATATGTCACTGTTTCCCGAGACAAATCCTGCCAATGGCAACCTTTGTCTCCCTGTCCCCATTTTCATCTTTTGCTTAAGCTGCTTTGGCAGCCTCCGCTTAGAATCAGGGTCATCTTTGGGTTCGGTTTTCACAACGTCGATTAACCTCTTAGCGCATTGCAGCACCGCATTGTCTATCAACATTGACCTTTTGAGAAAAAGAAATAGAACAAGTGTAAAAATTTTTGATATCCACCCACTGCTATGCCCACTTTTTCATAACTTCACTAAATTACCTATATGAAATCGAAAAATTTTGGTAAAAGCAAATATTTAAATATTCAGATTCTCTACAATCCGACCATTTTCTTTTTATCAAAAAACCGATTTTGATTGTATTACGGTGATTGCTATAGAGAATTACAGAATATTCAGTATTTGACAAAAAGACTTAAACTTTCGACACGTCAGCGAACGTCTAATGATAATCCGCTTCAGCGCCTTATGTGCGCTCATGCCCCCACAGAAGACACCAAAAAAAGTTTCTAAGAGCTCCTCGACAAAACTTACTAGTAATGTCCAAAATATGACGTTACAATCGTACTGGGTGATTTTAACGCCAAGATAGGAGAGGAGGACTTCTTTTGTAGGATGTGCCAAGCACAGCTTCCACGACATCGCATGTGGAAACGGATTTAGGCTTATTGGTTTCGCTGCAGGGCGAAACGTGACTATAGCAAACACGCGTTTGCCTCATCTCAATAGACACAAGGGGGCATGGCGGTCTCTGATCATCAACCAAATTTATCATATTGCGATCGACTTAAGGCATGCCTCTAGTATTTATTCGAATATGGTTCCTATGGATTAGCAAATCATTCAGTTGATTTGATGTAGTTCAAAATGTCATTGACTGGTCTACTGGATAATTCTTCTAGGTCACGGAAGAAGTGTCGCTGTAGAAATTTAAAACTAAGGTGCATAAGACCTGGACAGTGACAGAAAAAGTGGGTTGTATCCCCATTGACATCCTCATCACCACATCCACGACATATGTATGTATGTCTTCTTCCGTTAGTTTTAGTTTTTTCATGTGTTACCGCAGATTGTTCTGACGAGTGATAACTCCTATCAGAGTAGAAAGAGATTTCCTATCCTTTTGCATAATTCTGTCGATCCTATACAGATCCATATACTTCTTTTGATAAAACAAGTATCTAGGGAGGACCATCTAATCTTAGTCTCCCTACGGATCCTAATCCCTGCTTCGAGCAACAAAGAAGAATGTGAGAAGATATAACGTCGAAATGTGTATCCCAAAATATCGATACGACTCCTATGCCGTCAGCATCAACTGTCGAAAACCAATGGCAACGCTGCAACATGCCATCAGAAACGCCGCAACTGATGTGCTGGGTTTCGCCTGACCACCACCATGAAACCCATGGAAACCACAGACGAATGCCGGCAAGCAAATGCAACTAAACAAGGGGCATACAAAGCGACCGGTGCTGTAAAGAAGGACGAGAGACGTAAGAACATCGGCCTCTCCGAAAGACGAAAAAAAAACACAACAAGCGCACGATCGAAAATATTGAAAATATTTTACCAAAAATATTACACAAAAGAACGTGTCAGGCCAACAAGACCCGTCCAGAAGCCTGTAGCGATGAAGAAAAAAACCTCGTAGTAGAATCACAGTCGATGCTGAGAATATGGTAAAATTTATTGTGCAGACTGTATAATGGCGACGAAGACCAACATCGCTCTATCGTGCAGAACGAACCATTCAACATAGCCAAAATTTCCGTCCACCCTTCGTCAACAGCCTCATTAGCCCCTATCAGTGAGGTTTCAGGCCTGGAAAGTCCACGGTCAATTTGTACGCTTCGGCAGATCCAATAAATCCAAATGGATACCTACCATCTTTGTATCGATTTCAAGGCCGCATATGGAAGCATTTATAGAGACGAACTATATAGAGCCATATCTAGTTTTAGCATCCCTCCCAAATTCGTTCGCCTGTGCAGGATGACGATGGAGAACGCCCGCTGCTCCATCAAGGTCGGTAACGATCTTACCGAGACCTTACATGTGAAAATAGGATTTAGACAAGGTAACGCGTTGTCATGTGATTTCTTTAATATCATACTTGAAAGAATTATACGAAACTCACAAGCCAACATCGGAAGCACAATCTATTGAAAGTCTGTGCGTGCAATTACTAGCGGGATGCCAAAATGGGTTTAGCCGTTATCGAAGTCAAAACTTATATCCTCAATCGCTTCGAGAGAAAGATTCTTCATAAAGTTTTCGGTCCCATTTGCGTTGACGGGCTTTAGAGGAGGAGATTCAACGACGATCTATACAGCCTGTACAGCGCCATCGACCTAATCCAACAAATTGGGTATTAGTCGTCTAGATTAGGTTGACGGGGCAAGAGAAACTTGCACCCGTCACACTTCGATCAATGTAAATCCATTGTGATGCCCTAGCGGTTATACCTCTCATACTATGAAAATGATAAACCTATAGATCTTTAAGCCATCCCGAGGCGTTTACGAATTTATGCAAATCTTTTAAAGATTTGTCAGAAGTATCCTCATACACATTCTCGTCACCACCACCTCTGCACAGTTCGTCCGTGCTAAATTTCATCTTCTTTGTGTGATATTTCATCATGTTATATCCGGTAATTTCATTCACAAGGTCAAGGATTTTAACTCATTTGTAAAATTCTCTCGGTTTTTGTTATAGACTCGACACATTTTTCTAGTTGTAACACAGAAGTTGAGTCTGCTCTATCTCCCATTTGCTGCTACTAGTGTTTTGTTCCCAATCACTTGTCTAAGATTACAGGTTGGGATGTTTAATGTAGATAGTATCTGTTTCATTTAGTTCAATTGATTATCCTTTTCTTACCAATTCATCAGCTCTTTCATTTCCCGTCATACCTTTGTATCTTGGAACTCAGCAAAGTCTGACATTGTGCTGCACGGTAAGAATCCGTATCTCTTCGCGACAGCGACTTATAGCTTCGATTTTGTTTCAGTGGCAGAAATCGCTTTTATTGCCGGTTGACTGTCAATGAAGAAGGTAATATCAGCGCGTGGTAATATCATCATTGCAGCCTTTTTAGCAGCTGCTGTCACTGACAGGAGCTCAGCTAGAAAATTCACAGAATTTCGGAAAAGAAACCTGTGCCAACGCCAGGCATCGTTGATCTGTTTACTGGTGGCTGTTTTTCGTGTCATTCTTTTCTATCTTATCTTAAATACTATTAAATCCAAAACGCTAAGGCTACAAAAGTCCTTGAAACCACAGTTTCTGAAAAACCCCTAAACATAGAAAAAATGTTTACACACCTCTAAATAAATAATGGTTTATCGAATTGAAAAACAAAAGAAGTTGTTTTTAGTAAATTTGTCTCCGATTTATTTAAGATAAAAATCATCCTTCTGTTTTATTCTGAAGCTGAGCAATGCTCATAAGAAGTAAATCAAGTCATCCCAATAATTTTCCGTCACTGGAGACCACAACCAGCAGACTTGCACCAGTTGCTATCATTGTCATATTTTATTTTTTATGGTTGCGCCAATGGATGTGGTAATCTTCTAAAGATACTAGTAGCCCGGGCTACCAGCATGCACGATTCGCAGAATTACTCGATGCCAGGAATGCGCCTACGTACTAATCCACACCCAGCACTCTTCTACCACTCTCCCCGCGGGACTGCCGTTAGGTACTACTTTGCTGGGCTGGTTAGCTTTATGCTATGCTCTCTGTTTCTGCTGTTACAGCTCGCCTTATTTTCTCTATTCTTCTGAGCTGGGTTTGGACGTTTGTTACGAAGCCAGAAATTTCCATCCAATCATCCTCTGAGCGCAGCATTCGCTCTATAAGGCACTGTGGGCTTGGAAGACTGTTTCTCCATTCCACGAAGCGTCTGCAATGGAAAAAAGCAAGCATCTCGCCTGCGAGGATGTCAATAGGGATCATTCCGCCTATGACAAAAGCAGCTTCGTCCGAAATTGTTCGAAAGCCACTGATTGTTCTTAATGCACAGAGTCTGTAGACTGACGATAACTTTCTTCTCGCTTCCTTCGTCGATAGTGCCCTTGCCCATACCGTGGCAGCGTATAATAGGACTGAGCTAACTACTCTGGATATCAAGATCCTTCTAGGATACCCAGGTCCTCCAATATTTGGCAGAATTCGGGAAAGTGCTGCTTGCATTAGTGACGCCTTTTTACTCGAGTAGTCTACGTGCACTTTAAAATGTAGCCTATTGTCGTTCATTACTCCTAGGTATTTTATTGCTTCCTTCTATCTTATACTTTGGTTTCCAACCCTTATATTCGCGTATTCTACAGTTTTTCGACTGGTTATTAAGACGGCTTCTGTGTTGTGGTCCACTAATTCAAGGCCAGCGGTTTCCAACCAGTCTTTGATTTTAGCCACTGCTTCGTTGGTGGCCGCCTTTATTTCGTGAATATGTTTTGCCACTGTAACAAGGGCAAAATCGTCAGCAAAACCAAATATTTTAACTCCTTGTGGGAACTTTAGTCGTAGGACTCCATCATACATGATGTTTCATTGTCATATCATTGCGATATCATGTGCGTGCGTGTGTGTGTGGGTGCGCGCGCAGTGTCTTGATCGTTTTTGCAGTCATGTTTCTTCATAAGTAAAAACGTTCGGCATGTTTGCAATTTAATTAATTATGATATTAATAGCAGAAGAAAAATTATGATAAGTATATGGTCGAACTGTACCACGACCTCTATCGCGAAACAGATCTGGCCCAAGCTGGATCTCAAGCGCTCCAATAGTCTAATAAGACTAAAGAGATCCCTCATCAGCACAATAGTAGATGTCATTACGGGACACTGTGTCATCGGGAGGCATGCCTTCAGGCTGGGTCTCCCGGCAAACGACTTCTGTAGAAGCTGCATGGACGAGGAAGACGACGACACTATTTCTATGCACTTGCCAAGCTCTTCTTCAACTCGAAGGAAACTGTATCTAGGAGAGTACTTCTTCTACAATCTTGGCGAATTAGCTAACATAAGTATTAACCGCCTCCATCGCTTTATAATAAGCTCATGTTGTCACAACGGTGTTACAATGGGCGCGTTGCTTTCTTAGTTTATTAAGGGAAGAGCGACCAAGGGAGAGTAATTCAAAAGACCGATTTTGCTGTACATACAATATATTTATTTGCTTATAGGGTCCGCTGTCTAGGCGTGGCTGCGAGCTTGTCTTTAATATTTAATTTATTGATTTCTTTTGAAGGCCCGCTGTCTATGGCTTGGCTGCGACCTTCTAGATTGCTTGAAAATTATACTCTGCTCACTCCTTTTTATACCCTATCCTAAGGGTATATTAAGTTTGACACATAGTTTGTAACACATAGAAATAATAGAGATAGACCCTATAAAGTATATATATTCGTGATCAGCATCAATAGCGAAATCGATTGAGCGATGACCATCCGTCCGTCCGGCCGTATGTCACCGCTTTTTGGGCCTTAAATTTTGAGCTAGAACGATGCAATTTAATATCTGGGCTTCTGAGAAAAAGATACAGTAAAAGTGTAAAAATTTTGGAAATCCGCCCACTACCACGCCCACTTTTTGATAACTTCGCTAAATTACATGAAATCGAAAAATTTTGTCAAGACAAAATATTTAGGCATTTAGATTCCCTACAATTCATCCATACAAAAGTTTTAGCCACGCCCACTTTTTGGGGGCGTTTTCATCAAAAATCCGATTTTGATGAAATTTTACATATAACATCCTTAAACGTTCCACTGTATAGCCATATTTGGGTACAAAATGCATTTTGACCACGCCCACTTTATAGAAAGGAGGATAGGGTATCATACGATCCGTTCTAGATGGATTGTAGCTTTTCTGTATGTTTCTACCATTCTTTTCCACTCGACTCTGTTGTGATCTTGATTTGCAGTTTTTTACACCTGCATCATTGTCTCGCGGTTTTGCCGTCTTTCCTGGGTTTTTCTGGGGCACTTTTATTTCTTCTCCCTTGGGCACTTCGGGACGCTCTGTTTCAGCACTGCTGGTTTTTTTGTGACGATTTCAGCGTATGACAATGTCGAGGGCTCTTCATTACTTGGAGATCTAGTCCTTTTCCGCTTAGGCTCTCGCATAAGAAGAAGGGGCCGATTCGCATATTTCCGATGACTGTATGGTTTGGGTAGCTAGACGCTCTATTCTTTGTCATGTTGTCTTTCTCCGAATCTACTAAACAGTTGTAGTGTCAGCGGATAGCACTAGTCAGCTTTCTAATTTCGTGATGGACGAATGTATTGATGTTCTCTCCCAAGAATTGCATAGCTTCACGTTTTTCTCTTTCCTCGCTAGTTTCTCTTCGCCTTACTTCAGTGTTGATTTCAGGCGTCAAACTAGCAGTTGGTATGTCTGTGAGGTGGAAGTCCGGCTGCACTTGTGATGATGTTTGCTCCACGTCCTTACATTCTTCTTCCATAGCACCCTCTGTTATTTTTAACGGCGGTGATCGCATTAGTACAGAATTTCTCCTGAATGGATTTTGCTCTGTACTTTTGACTCCTGAATTTTGTACTTTTTTGTTATTCTTTTTTTTCTGCTTTGTTTATATTTATTTTTGTTTGATTCATAATTTGATTCCCACGAGTATGGGGGAAAGGAAGTCCACCACATCAGAGACCCCTGTAATGTGGTAAGGCTCTGTTAGCGATGCTGTATGGATTTTTAGTTCCCCCCCCCCCAGCATCATTCAGGCTTCGGCACGGGTCGCATAACGCATTGCCTTGGGGACATGACGCTTAGTTACTGGCTGCATCTACTCGCCCTGTCACAAAAATTTCACTGGGTTTATGTGTTTTTTCCGTCACACCCTCCGTTCTTGCCGCTCTTGGTCGGGGTCTGCTTATTGGTTATTTGCAGCTAGCTTACATATCTATACGTCGTTCGTGAATGTTGAGGACTGAATGGTCAACACAGTATGGATGTCTACAATAAATAATTGATACTGCTCGAGAATTTAGTGGTTGTGTTGGGATGTCACTATGAATTACCACAGCCCTTAGTGAAACTCCTGTCAACCTTAATTACTTCAGAGAAATGTCATATGACATAGGGACGGAGAACATTTTTCTCAATAACCTGTTGCTTGATAAGGTAAGAGCATTGATGTCGCTTCGTCTGGAATAGCTGCAACACTTTTGGAGTGGGATTGCGCATTCAGCATTCAAGATACATCTCAATTCAAACATATTTGCACGTCCTCTTTGCAACATATATAAATACAGTTATATACAATGTCATAGCCTAAGATGAGTGCACTACGTCAAAAGAGTTTTGTGCTGACGAAATAAGGGCCTGCCTAAAATCATCCTACTTATGACCAAAAACGATGCAGCTGTGTCTTAAACATACAGAAAAGCTACAATCCGTGTGGAATGGACTACTAAAGTGTGCGCGGCATACTGCATTTTTGAATTCAATACAAAAATGCGATACTACGATAACTTTGAAGTAAAATATTTTACACTTCTACTGGTCTCTCCTTCTCAAAGCCCAGATATGAAATTTCATCCTCCCAGTTCCAAATTTAAAACCGACAGACAGACAGACGTACGGACGAATGGACAGACATGGCTCAATGGGCTGTGCTATTAGTACTGATCACGAATATAATATATACTTTATAGGGTTCATCTAGATTATTTCTCTATGTTACAAACTATGTATCAAACTTAATACATATATCCTTCAGGGTATAAAAAAAATATGAGGGTACATTTAGGACTTGTTTGTGACGTGGGTATTTGGGACGTAGCGAGTCTGCGCAGCTTGAAAATGGAAATAGACGATGGAAATATAGAAGAAGAAAAGGGAAAAATACAAATTCTTAATAGTTTGTGTCAAATCGTTTGAAAAACATAACCATCAAACCTATTCCAAGGCTGAGGGAGCGGGCTATACTAACACCAAAAAAATTATGCAATCGAAATTAGAGCTTAGCTCAAATTAAATGCTTTTGATATGACCTGCAACTCTATAGGCATAGTCGATCGTAGATATAGAAGAATATACGACTTCGTGTGGTCGTAGGTACCTTTGTTGTGACTTCCTGTCCCATAAAGAGTTGAGCAAGTGACAGCAACATATTGGCTAGCGGTGTACCGTTATACTCTAAAATTCGATACCTCTTTTTCATGACTCTCATCATAACATTTTTTTAATATTCGTTTTCCTATTCCCACACCCTTCTCGACCAAACCGTTATTTCGTGGATAACAATGGTTAGAGAAAGAGAATTGTAAAGAATTGGTCCATTAACATGTTAATTATGTGACCTATCGATTTGTCTTTGAGCCGTTCAACACCTAACCAATTTGAATATGCGTCGATTACTGCCAAATACACACCGGCATGCTTAAAAATATCTACAGCAATTGTTTCCCATGCAAACTCATGTGACTCATGTTGTTTTAGTGGTTCTTTTGCGTTGTTATACCGGTGCTTTTCACATACTCGACATCGTTGAACTCTTTGCTCTATTTCTTTTGAAATACCTGGCCAATAAAATAATTTTCTTGCACGCAATCGAGTTTTTTCAACACCCAAGTGAGGAACATGCAACATATCAATGATCTGACTTCTCAGTGTTTCAGGCACAATCAACTTGTCACCGAAGAACAGAATCCCATCATTGACACTAATCTCACTTTTAATTTTGTAGAATTGCTTGCATGTTGAACTCAATGTCTTGTAATTTGGCCATTCAACCGCATGAAACTTCAAAATCTGTCCTAAACATTCATCGTTGAGAGTAGCCTCCTGATAACTTAGTTTGTTTCTTTCGAACATACAGAGTCGGTTAACCAGACTGTGTACGACATAGTTCATTTCAGGCTTCTCTACATCCTAAGCACTTACATAGGCCCTCGATTAACAGTCGGCCAACAATAATTACTTCCCGGGTAATTTGAACATTCGTTGGAGCCTGACTGTTACCTTGTCTAGTTCCCTCTTCATCAACGTTTCGAGAGGCTTGTGGTCGGTATGAACTTCTACCTCCCGACCATAAATGTAAAAATGAAATTTCTCACATGCAACCACTATGTCAAGTAACTCCTTTTCAATTTGAGCCCATCTTTGCTCACTCGCCGATAGGTTTCTTAAAGCGAACGCTACTGGTTGACCTGCTTGCAGAAGAACGCAACCTACACCATCTTTCGAAGCGTCAGCCTGAATGACTAGAGGCTGCTTGGGGTCAAACATGCGTAAAACCGTTACTTGACTTACTATATTTTTTATATTTTCAAATTCTCTTTGATGTTTCACTTTCCACTCCCACTTTGTTCCTATTTTTGTAAGGTCTCTAAGTCCTGTTGTTATGATCGACAAATTAGGTACATATACATATATTTTGATAAGTATTTACACAAACCCAATAGTCTCATCACACCTGCCCTGTCTTGGGGTGGTGGTAATTCAACTATGGCCCTAAGATATTTGTCGTCTGGTTTTACTCTTCCCGCTGATATTGACTGGGCCATGAATTTTACCTCTGTCTGTCTGTACTGTAATTTATCTGGATTAAATTTGATATTATTCGCCCTTGCTCTTTGTATGACCTTTGTAAGTGCTCGCTCGTGATCTTCGTAATCTACGCCTGAGATAAACAAATCATCTCAACGCCATACCAGGCGTTGAATAAAATAAATAATTGAACCATTTTTCTCATGAATAACTCAGGGGCACTACTTATACCAAACCGCACCCTATGCCATCTAAATCGACCAAAAGGTGTGATGAAAGTCGTCAAATCTGAGCTCACATCATCCAATTCTAACTGCCAGAATCCATTTTTTAGATCCATCACGGTGAAAACTGATTTATTTGCAAGTCGACTAGTAATGGATTCAGCTGTTGGAATCGAAAAATGCTCTCTGCGAATGCATTCGTTCAATGATTTCGCGTCCAAACACAGGCGTTGGACTTGGGACCCATCCGATTTCTCTACAATCTGTAAATTATTTACCCATTCTGTTGGGTGCTCTACCGGACTAAGAACACCGACGTCAACCATGACCTTCAACTGGGCCTTAAGCCTATCGTGTAAACTAAACGGAATTTTCTTTTTGTACGCGAGTACTGGTTTTGACTCATCTTTTAATTTTATGTTGCATTTGCCGGGGATGCGACCTAGACCTTCAAAAATATCGTTAAACTGACGACAAAAATTTTCTTTAGAATTAGGTACTCTACTATCTTTGATAGCTTGAATTCGCTTTATAAGGTTTAGAGTTTCACAATCAGCACGACCCAAAATGGGTTGACATTTACTGTCAACTACTCCGAAATCAATTGGTACCGTTCCTTCTCTAAAATTCACAACGCATTCCAATGTTATCTTTCCAAAAGAACTGATTTTATTACTACACTGAATTACAAAAAAAGTGGCGCAGTGATACTTTTTCGTATGTTGTTATCATTTTGGTAATATGCCGCTATATTTTTGCCGAGCTTTATTTGTTTTTAGTGGGTTACTGGTTTAATGGTTTATTTGTTTGCTAGTTTGCATAATTTCTTTTAATTTTCTTTGTGATATGCACATCGTATTGAAGAAAACCGTATTGTATTCGTGTTTTCCTGTAGACGTGAGGCATACCAAATTTAGCTTCCATGATTCCTTGTATGTGTTTTATTAAGTTTATTGTTCTGGATTTGTTTTAATTTGATTAATCATTAGTTGTTAGTGATTTTTGTAAAAAAAAATGGCACAAGAAGTCGCCTGTGCGCTGGCTTTAGTTGAGGGTTTCCGATATTGCGGTATGCCGATATTATGATAAGAAAACCGGAGAAGACGTTAAGAAAAGCCATTAAAGGAACAGGGAGACCAATTCCTACAAACGGCGTCAAGGATCAGGTCGCCGCGGAGTAACTACTGCAAGGGATGACCGATATTTGGTTATTCAAAGTCTTCGGAAACGTCACTACACAGCAGTTGAGCTGGCTCACAGACTGCGAACTGTTAGAGAGACAGCTGTGAATGCTCAAACGGTAAGGAGGCGATTAGTAGAAAGTGACCTGAGAGCAAAAAGACAAAGGCCGACTGGGGTAGAGTCCTTTCCACTGTTGACTCCAGGTTTCGTCTCCGCTCAACAGATAGACGTAGCAGAGTGTGGGGATGATAAGATGAGAGATACTCTTCGGCAACAGTTGCCCAGCGGGAATATTTCTGGAGCGGTTTCGTCATAGTGTGGGCAGAAATTGTCATGCTCGGAAAAACCGAGCTGTGCATCATGGAAGGATCAGTGACCTCTACGTATTATATCACTAACATTGTGGAGGAATATGTGGTTCTATTCGCACCATTTATGGAGGAAAATTTCTTGCTGATACAAGACAATGCTAGACAACACGTCGCCAGATGCGTTACCGAATATTTGCAAGAAGTAGAAATCGACGTTATGGCTTGCCCTGCGATGAACTCTGACATGAGTCCCATTGAACACGTTTGGGACCGGCTGGAGAAAAATATTGGGATACGATCTGCCCTTCCAGAGACACTCAGCGGCCTGAGATCTGTTCTGATCGAGGAATGGGACAATTTGGACAATACCATCGTAAAAAATTTAATCCACTCTATGCCTCGCAAATACCTTATTTGTTAGATGTTCGGGGAGACAATACACACTATTACAGGAACAAGGACTCGTTAAAAAAAAAATAATAATAAAAATGTAAAATGTTAATTTATGAAGTTTTTGTCCATTTTCCTTAATTTATGTTTATACCCTATCCTAAGGGTATATTAAGTTTGACACATAGTTTGTAACATAGAGAAATAATCGAGATAGACCCTATAAAGTATATATATTCGTGATCAGCATCAATAGCGGAATCGATTGAGCGATGACCGTCCGTCCGTCCGTCCGTCCGTATGTCACCGCTTTTGGGGCCTTAAATTTTGAGCTAGGACGATGAAATTTCATATCTGGGCTTCTGAGAAAAAGATACAGTACAAGTGTAACATTTTTTTAAATCCGCCCACTGCCACGCCCACTTTTTCATAACTTCACTAAATTATATGAAACCGAAAAATTTTGTTAAGACCAAATATTTAGGCATTCAGATTCCCTACAATCCACCCATACAAAAGTTTTGGCCACGCCCACTTTTTGGGGGCGTTTTCATCACAAAACCGAATTTTGGGCCTTAAATTATTAACTAGGACGCTGAAATTTCATATCTGGGCTTATGACGAAAAGATACAGTAGAAGTGTAAATTTTTTTTACATCCGCCCACTGCCACGCCTACCGATTATATGAAACCGAAAAATTTTGTTAAGTCCAAATATTTAGGTATACAGATTCCCTACAATTCACCCATAGAACAGTTCTGGTCACGCCCACTTTTTGGGGGCGTTTTCATCAAAAAACCGATTTTCATGAAATTTTACATGTAACATCCTCAAACGTTCGACATTATAGCTATATTTGAGTACAAAATGCAATTTGGCCACGCCCACTTTATAGAGAGGAGGATAGGGTATCATACGATCCGTTCCAGACGGATTGTAGCTTTTCTGTATGTTTTATTTCCAAGTTCTTCCTTTTTATACCCTATCCTAAGGGTATATTAAGTTTGACACATAGTTTGTAACATAGAGAAATAATCGAGATAGACCCTATAAAGTATATATATTCGTGATCAGCATCAATAGCGAAATCGATTGAGCGATGACCGTCCGTCCGTCCGTCCGTCCGTATGTCACCGCTTTTTGGGCCTTAAATTTTGAGCTAGGACGATGAAATTTTATATCTGGGCTTCTGAGAAAAAGATACAGTACAAGTGTAAAAATTTTTGAAATCCGCCCACTGCCACGCCCACTTTTTCATAACTTCACTAAATTATATGAAACCGAAAAATTTTGTTAAGACCAAATATTTAGGCATTCAGATTCCCTACAATCGACCCATACAAAAGTTTTGGCCACGCCCACTTTTTGGGGGCGTTTTCATCACAAAACCGATTTTGGGGCCTTAAATTTTTAACTAGGACGCTGAAATATCATATCTGGGCTTCCAAGAAAAAGATACAGTACAAGTGTAAAATTTTTCTACATCCGCCCACTGCCACGCCTACTTTTTTATAACTTCACTAAATTATATGAAACCGAAAAATTTTGTTAAGACCAAATATTTGGGTATTTAGATTCCCTACAATTCACCCATAGAAGAGTTTTGGCCACGCCCACTTTTTAGGGGCGTTATCATCAAAAAACCTATTTTGATAAAATTTTACATGTAACATCCTCAAACGTTCGAGGTTATAGCTATAGTTGAGTACGAAATGCAATTTGGCCACGCCCACTTTATAGAGAGGAGGATAGGGTATCATACGATCCGTTCCAGACGGATTGTAGCTTTTCTGTATGTTTTAATATTTTTTTTTGACAAGAATTACTTATTTTTATATTAATAAACAAAATGTATTAAAAAAATCCTTTTTTTCCAATTTACTTGAAGTAATTGCGAAATATCAACGTGCGCCACTTTTTTTGTAACTCAGTATATTATATGCAAACAAATAACTTTTCGATTTTTGTACACTATCCTAAGGGTATATTCATAGCTTGTAACATAGCGAAATAATCGAGATAGGCCATATAACGTATATATATTCTTGATCAGCATCAATACCGAAATCGATTGAGCGATGTCCGTCCGTCCGTATGTCACCACTTTCTGGGCCTTAAATTTTGAGGTAGGAGGATGAAATTTCAGATCTGGGCTTCTGACAAAAAGATACAGTACAGGTGTAATCTTGTGTAAAATTTTGAAATCCGCCCACTGCCACGCCCACTTTTTCAAAACTTCACTAAATTATATGAAACCAAAAAATGTTGGTAAGACAAAATATTTAAGCATTTAGATTCAATACAATTTGTCCATACAAAAGTTTTGGCCACGCCTACATTTTGAGGGCGATTTCATCAAAAACCGGTTTTGATGAAATCGTCCGTTCCTATGTCACCGCTTTTTGGGCCTTAAATTTTGAGCTAGGACGATGAAATTAAATATTTGTACTTCTGAGAAAAAGATACAGTACAACTGTAAAATTGTTTTAAATCCGCCCAGTGCCACGCCCACTATTTCATAACGTCACTAAATTATTTGAAACCGAAAAATTTGTTTGTTAAGACAAAATATTCAGGCATTCAGATTTCCAACAATTCATCCACATGAAAGTTTTGGCCACGCCCACTTTTTGATGGCGTTTTCATCAAAAACTGATTTTGATGAAATCGTTCGTCAATGTGTCACCGCTTTTCGGGCCTTAAATTCTGAGCCAGGACGATCAAATTTCATATCTGTTCTTTCCAGAACAAGATACAGTCAAATGTACAAATAATTATTAAATTTTGAGCTATTACGATGAAATTTCATATCTGGGCTTTTGAGAAAAAGATACAGTACAAGTGTAAAAATTTTTGAAATCCGCCCACTGCCACGCCCACTTTTTCATAACTTCATTAAATTATATGAAACCGAAAAATTTTGTTAAGACCAAATATTTAGGCATTCAGATTCCCTACAATCCACTCATACAAAAGTTTTGGCCACGCCCACTTTTTGGGGGCGTTTTCATCAAAAAACCGATTTTCATGAAATTTCACATGTAACATCCTCAAACGTTCGACGTTATAGCCATATTTGAGTGCCAAATGCAATTTGGGCATGAGCACTTTATAGAAACGAGGATAGGGTATCATACGATCCGTTCCAGACGGATTGTAGCTTTTCTGTATGTTTTTTTATACCCTATCCTAAGGGTATAATAAGTTTGACACATAGTTTGTAACATAGAGAAATAATAGAGATAGACCCTATAAAGTATACATATTCATGATCAGTATCAAAGCGAAAACGATTGAGTCATGACCGTCCGTCCGTACGTATGTCACCGCTTTTTGGGCCTTAAATTTTGACGATGAAATTTAATATCTGCGCTTTTCAGAAAAATATGCAGTACAAGTGTAAAAATTTTTGAAATCCACCCACTACCACGCCCACTTTTTCACAACTTCACTAAATTATATGAAACTGAAAAATTTTGTTAAGACAAAATATTTCCTACAATTCACCCATACAAAAGTTTTGCGCACGCCTACTTTTTGGGGCGTTTTCATCAAAAAACCGATTTTAATGAAGTTTTACATGTAACATCCTCAAACGTTCGACGTTATAGCCATATTTCAGTACAAAATACAATTTGGCCACACCCACTTTATAGAAAGGAGGATATGGTATCATACGATCCATGTATGATTTAACATACACATCATTCAGCTAATAATGGTTTGTTCACATTAAAGTTTACCAGAATTCTTTTTATACCCTATCCTAAGGGTACATTAAGTTTGACACATAGTTTGTAACATAGAGAAATAATCGAGATAGACCCTATAAAGTATATATATTCGTGATCAGCATCAATAGCGAAATCGATTGAGCGATGACCGTCCGTCCGTCTGTCCGTCCGTCCGTGCGTCCGTCCGTATGTCACCACTTTTTGGGCCTTAAATTTTGAGCTAGGACGATGAAATTTCATATCTGGGCTTCTGAGAAAAAGATACAGTACAAGTGTAAAAATTTTTGAAATCCGCCCACTGCCACGACCACTTTTTCATAACTTCACTAAATTATATGAAACCGAAAAATTTTGTTAAGACCAAATATTTAGGCATTCAGATTCCCTACAATCAACCCATACAAAAGTTTTGGCCACGCCCACTTTTTGGGGGCGTTATAATCAAAAAACCTATTTTGATAAAATTTTACATGTAACATCCTCAAACGTTCGACATTATAGCTATAGTTGAGTACGAAATGCAATTTGGCCACGCCCACTTTATAGAGAGGAGGATAGGGTATCATACGATCCGTTCCAGACGGATTGTAGCTTTTCTGTATGTTTATTGTATCGGTTTGGACATTATTGAAGGCCCGTCGATATCTGGACAACCAGTTGGAGTGTACCCTTTGTCGTTCAGTGTTATCTCCACGATATGGAGGACACTGTGGAGTAATATTTCTACACTTTTCTCTTTGTATATGCATGTTGGGCCGGAGATATATATAACTTCAGGTTTTTGTTTACTACGAATGTAATTTCTTATTTTTAGCATTTCGAACGTTATCAAAACAAATGACGTTAGGCTGATAGGTTTTAAATCTTTTGCGATAGTGTGACTGGGTTTACCAGCATTGGATATAAAGACCACTTTAACTTTTCGCCATGAATGTGATATAATTCCCAAATTAGGCTACTTAGAAAAATGTTTTCCAGATGTGTGGTGATTTTGTAGCATCACAGGGAAGATGCCATCTGTTCCCAGAGATTTAAACGATGAGAAGGAGTTAATAACCCATCTTCTCCTCTCTTTCGTTATCATTTCCGTTGTAGCTGTGCGTTCTGTATTGTACTCATCTCGGTCAATAATTCTATTGGTGGCGATTGGTTCCTTGGCAAGGACTTTTCTAAGCCTAGCCAATTCAGTAGTATTCATTACAAATGGTTCTCCATGAACAAGGTTTTCCTCGTTGAGTCTCTGTCTTTAATTATCTTTGACTGGATTTTTATCGTTCCCAGTCCCTATCCGTTTTTGAGTATTTTGCAACATTCAAAAGTTTTCTGGTTTCTTTCCTTATGTTGTATAGTTGCTTTGTCCACCATGAAGGAGTCTTCTTGCTTTTCTTTATCTTTCTTAGTGAACATGCTTTCTCAAAGAGCCTTTCCGAGAATTTTAGCGAATTTATAGGTTGTTATGTCTATACTCTCAGGCTCATGCATAATATTCGTCCGAAGTGTTCTTGTCTTAATTTCGATTTCCATATTGAAAATATCCCAGTTAGTTTTCCATGGTTTCTATATGGTTTTAAGCGAGAGTTGCTGTCTCGTATTAGAAATTCGATGAACTTGTGGTCAGAGAATGATTCATCTTTCAGATCTCTCCACTGATCAATTTCGATTGTATTTGAGTTACATACTAGAGTATCTAGCATCAATTACTTCTTGCCTGTTTCTTATCACAAAAGTTGATTCGTGACTCTATTCGCTTCTATTAAATTATTTACAAATATACAGAAGAGTTACAATCCGTTTGAAATGGATCGTTTGATACCCTATCCTCCTATGTGGACGTGGCATACTGCTTTTTTTTCAAATTATAACGATAATTTGTAACGTTTGAGGATGTTACATGAAAAATTTTATCAAAATCGGTTTTTTAATGAAAACGCCCCCAAGAAGTGGGCGTGGCTAAAGACAATTTATGGGGGAATTGTAGACAATCTCAATATCTAAATAATAATAAAATATCTTTGAAACCGATCAATTTCAATAGCAGAATTGATTTGTGGCTGAGCAGCACTATCACTTCCGCACACGATTCATTGCTTTCTCCCATTTCAATTACTTCCCACTCGTGACTCAGTTGATCCTTGTTGAGGGATTTGAGGTATCTTTTGATACGATCTTTAGGGATGTAAGGTCCTCGGTCGATGAGACAAAGGTCAGCGCTTGGCCAAGGAGCTTCGGTTCTTGAAATAAATGCTTCATATCTTAAATCCCTAAATGGTATTGAGGTACTAAAAAGGGGGAGAGGTCCAATATTTTTGACGATGGTGTCGTTTACCTCATCTAGGATTTTAATTTCAATTAGTCGTAGTAGTCCTCAGTGAGTTTTTGTTGAGGAATTCTGTAATCGACTACGGCCACTTGTTGGCCGGTTACAGTTATCATTGAGAATCTGGTTTTTCCGGATATTTGAAGTTGGGAAAAGGGTGTCGTTAAGCCTGGCTCTTTTGAACGTACCTGCAGTCGGCCCAAGATTGGGTTGTACGTCCACCCTCTGGTCGGTTATGGGGAGCTTAAGTCTATCCGCAATTTGAATGGTTTCGCGCATTGGTTTAATCCTTTCTATGCGTTTGTCCGTCGTGGTCGTTTCTAGTATCGTCCGGAGTCTAAGTTCGGCCATGGTGAAGCTTCTTTCTTCTTTTCCGTGAAGGCATTGGGGTGTCTTCTACTTAGTCTTCGGATGATCCTGATGATCCTAACGGCGTTCCGTCTTTGTCTACGAAGGATTTCTTGTTCGCTCTGAGGTTTGAATGGCTTGGGTATATGGGCAGAGACTAAATACACTTGCTGCTTGAAAACACTTGGCACAACCTCCACTACCGTCCTATGACTGTAGGTTGTCGAGTTCGGTATATCCTGACTGATATCATTCGGTTAAAGAGAGGTGTATGCATGCAAATTGTGTCTGGAGCTAAGGCTCTGGATATTCGTCAGATGCATGTCCCTCTCTTCTGCCTTACCAGGCTTTATCCCCTCTCCTTTCAGGCCCATATGAGTCTGAATGGTGACTTCGGTAGCCCAATGGATGGTTCAAGCGATCGTTCAATCTCTGTTTTGTCCGCCTCTGGGTTAGAAGAAGTTGCCTGCTACATCACGAGTTGAATTATATCAGTCTGGTTATCAATCGACAACTTTCTCCCCCCAGCGGCTATCTGCCCTCCGTCAGACCCATACGAGCGGAATGTCCGATGCAACGTCTTGTTGAAGGGATTGAAGCCACCTCGGCGGTACGCTTTGGCGTGTCGCTTGATGCAGACTTCCCTTTTCTCGAATGGACTTCGACTCCGTAGCGCTGGTGTTGTCTGCAGTAACAATTTGAATCTTTTCCACGGTTGGTATTGCAATAATTTGAAGTTTGAGGATGTTAAACGAAAAATTTTATCAAAACCGTTTTTTAATTGAAACATCAAAAACAAGTGGGCGTGGCCTAGGACCATGCATGGATGAATTATAGACAATCTAAGTAGCTTAACATTTAGACTTAATAAAATTTTTCGGTGTCATGTAATTTAGTGAAGTTATGAAAAAGTGGGGTGGCAGTGGGAGGATTTCAAAATTTCTTACACTTCTTCTCGTTCTCAAAAGCGCAGATATGAAATTTCAATCTCCTAGCTCAAAATTAAGGCCCAAAGTGGTGACATACGGACGGACGGACAGACATGGCTCAATCGATTTCGCTATCGATACTGAACAGAAATATATGTATATAATTTAGAGGGTCTATCTCTATTATTGATCTATGTTACAAACTATGTATGTATCAAACTTAATATACCTACCCATAGGCTAGGGTATAAACAAGGATTGAAAAAACAGAACGACAATACTTAAATCAATGATAGCTATTCTGGCAAATAGCTGCACGTGTTCCATTGGCTGCCACTGCAACCCAATATGTAAGAATGGTATGAATGGTAGAATGTGTGTACGATGCGATTGTGATAGTACAGTTTTCAGTTTTCAGTACAGTTTTCTTGTTATTTGCGACGGATAGATGTACAAAATGCATGTATGTATGTGGTAATAATACCTATTTACAAGGCGAGAACCGTTGAGGTATCGACTGATGGGTTTTGGTGCGATTTGTGTGCATACAGTACACAGTACGGGATATCGGGTGATGTTTGCGCTGCGACAAATGTGTGTATGTATGTACAAATGTACATATATTGTAGTGGCTGTAATTTTGCTGGCGCCCCGCCGAAGTTCTTTACTGTTATCGGCACCAATATCTTTAGGATAGGATATAATCAAACTTAATGATTAAAAAAAAGTTTTCTTAAATTTCAAATTATATTCTTTTTTTAATCACACATTTAACAAATACATTCTTTTATTCTAGGGTGATGGAAATACTTCATTTCTTCGTTCAGCCCGTGCTGGAAACCTGGAAAAAGTATTGGAGCACTTAAAAAATAATATTGACATTAACACTTGCAACACTGTAAGTTTACGAAGATTTTTATTAAAATATGCGAAGTCTTTTTATCTGAAATAAATTGAATGATACTTCCTCTTTAAAAATAATGTTAATAATATGGGTGAATTTTAACATTACAAAATATTTCGCTCATTTAGAATAAAGTCGTTCCAAAACTCGGATTATATAATGTAGCATTGCAAATACAAATATTCGGCCCGACAAGTCCGCGGGGACCCAGCGCCTATCTTCTGGCAACCATTAGTGTTGTGCGGTGTGTGTACGTATGTACATATCTACATACATATTATTTTTACCGAAAAATACACTCATACCTCGGTTAGTGGCCTAGATACGTTCCACAAAATCAGGCCGTAAAGCGAAATGCCGTATAACGAGTCATTTTATTTCCTACAAACCCATACAAAATCCATTAGATTGGTTCCAAATCTTCAAAAATAACCAAAAAATTGAAATTGAAAAATTGACGATGATATTTTCGAACTTTTGAGTATGTTACATGTAAAATTTCATCCAAATCGGTTTTTTGATGAAAACGACCCCAAAAAGTGGGCGTGGCCAAAATTGATGTATGAGCGAATGTCCGTCTGTCCGTATGCCACCACTTTTTGGGCCTTAAATTTAGAGCTAGGAGGATGAAACTATGTACATATCTGGGCTTTTGAGAAGGAGAAGCAGTACAAGTGTAAACATTTTTCAAATCCGCCCACTGCCACGCCCACTTTTTCATATCTTCACTAAATTAAATGAAACCGAAAAATTTTGTTAAGACCAAATATTTAGGTATTCAGATTTCCTATAATTCACCCATACAACAGTTTTGGCCGCGCCCACTTTTTGTATGCGTTTTCATTAAAAAATCGATTTTGATAAAATTTTACAAGTAACATCCTCAAACGTACGAGGTTATAGCCATATTTGAGTACAAAATGCAATTTGGCCATGCCCATCTTATATAGGATAGGGTATCATACGGTCCGTTCTAGACGGATTGTAGCTTTTCTGTATGTTTATACCCTATCCTCAGGGTATATTAAGTTTGACACATAGTTTGTAACATAGAGAAATAATCGAGATAGACCCTATAAAGTATATATATTCGTGATCAGCATCAATAGCGAAATCGATTGAGCGATGACCGTCCGTCCGTCCGTCCGTATGTCACCGCTTTTTGGGCCTTAAATTTTGAGCTAGGACGATGAAATTTCATATCTGGGCTTCTGAGAAAAAGATACAGTACCAGTGTAAAATTTTTTTAAATCCGCCCACTGCCACGCCCACTTTTTCATAACTTCACTAAATTATAGGAAACTGAAAAATTTTGTTAAGACCAAATATTTAGGCATTCAGATTCCCTACAATCCACCCATACAAAAGTTTTGGCCACGCCCACTTTTTGGGGCGTTTTCATCACAAAACCGATTTTTGTACCTTAAATTTTTAACTAGGACGCTGAAATTTCATATCTGGGCTTCCAAGAAAAAGATACAGTACAAGTGTAAAATTTTTTTACATCCACCCACTGCCACGCCTACTTTTTTATAACTTCACTAAAGTATATCAAACCGAAAAATTTTGTTACGACCAAATATTTGGGTATTTAGATTCCCTACAATTCACCCATAGAACAGTTTTGGCCCCGCCCACTTTTTGGCGGCGTTATCATCAAAAAACCTATTTTGATAAAATTTTACATGTACATAACATCCTCAAACGTTCGACATTATAGCTATATTTGAGTACAAAATGCAATTTGGCCACGCCCATTTTATAGAGAGGAGGATAGGGTATCATACGATCCGTTCCAGACGGATTGTAGCTTTACTGTATGTTTTTGTCTCTCTTTGTCTAATATGAGAAAAGTATAAAATGGAAACAATACCTTCAGGTATCTACATATGTCCCTCAAGGTCCTGTATTTATTTTTTTTTATAACTGATGCAAAATTAAAGATGTAATGTTCTGAAGAAACACTTTATCTAATAATATGTATGTATACTGGGGTACAGAGCTGTCTTCATTATGTGTTTAGTGGCCAAAGGATGGTGATGCGGAATATATGGGAACACAAGCGTTCTCACCTTAGCCTCTCACTACCAACTCCTACTCTACACCTCCGCGTTGGTGGCTGCTGGGTGCTTAGGCAAGAAGTCTTAAGCTTTCGACACGTGAGCGAACGACTTATGACAATCCGCATCAAGGCTAAATTCGCCAACATAAGCCTTATATGCGCTCACACTCCCACCGAAGACAAGGATGACGCCACCAAAGAATGTTTCTACGAGCTCCTCGACAAAACCTACGAGCAATGCCCTAAATATGACGTTAAAATCGTTCTAAGCGATTTTAACGCCAAGATAGGAAAGGAGGACATCTTTGGTAAGACGATTGGTAAGCACAGCCTCCACGACACCACGTCCGGAAACGGACTTAGGCTTATTGACTTCGCTGCGGGGCGAAACGTCACCATAGCAAGCACACGGGGGATCGACGTAAGGCATGCCTCCAGTATTCTCGATGTCTGAACCTTCCGAGCAGCCAACATCGACTCGGATCATTACCTTGTTGCAGCCACGGTACGAATGCGGATATCCCTAACGTCACAACAAAGAAGAAATACTGTGAGAAGATATAACGAAATCTCGCTACAACTCCTATGCCGCCAGCATCAAATGCCGAGGACCAATGGCAACACTGCCAACATGCCATCAGAAGTGCCGCAACTGATGTACTGGGTTTCGCTCGACCTCCACAAAAAAACCCATGGTTTGATGAAGAATGCCGGCAAGCAAATGCAGCTAAACAAGAGGCATACAAAGCGGCGCTGCAAAGAAGGACGAGAGCGGCTCGTGAGCTCTACGAGCAAAAGAGACGGGAAGAACATCGGCTTCTCCGAAAGAAGAAAAAAGAGCACGAGAAGCGCGCGATCGAAGATATTGAGAGATTATACTCCAGGAATAATGTACGGAAGTTTTACCAATAGGTAAAAAGAACGCGTCAGGCCAACAAGACCCGTACAGAAGCCTGTAGAGATGAAGAAGGAAACCTCGTAGTAGAGTCACAGTCGGTGCTGAGAATATGGAAAAATTTCTTCTGCTGACTGTATAACGGCGACGAAGACCAACATTCCGCTGTCAGGCAGAATGAACCATTCAACATAGACGATCATAGCCAAAACTTCCGTCTACCTGACCAAAATGAAGTGAGGATAGTAATATCCAAACTTAAGTCCAACAAGGCTGCTGGACCTGACGGCTTACCAGCCGAGCTGTTCAAGGCACCTGGAAATGACCTGGTAGAGAGCATACACCAACTCATTTCTCAAATTTGGTCAGATGAGCGTATGCCTGATGAATGGAATCTCAGCACCATTTGCCCGATCCACAAGAAAGGAGATCCCCTCAATTGCGCCAATTACAGAGGTATCAGTCTCCTCAACATCGCGTATAAGATCCTATCTGCCATATTGTGTGAACGTCTGAAACCCTTCGTCAACAACCTGATTGGGCCCTATCAGTGTGGTTTTAGACCAGGAAAGTACACAATAGATCAAATCTTCACACTTCGGCAGATCCTGGGAAAAACTCAAGACGTCCAAATCGATACCCACCATCTTTTCATCGATTTTAAGGCCGCATATGACAGCATTTATAGAGACGAGCTATACAGAGCCATGTCTAGTTTTGGCATCCCTGCCAAACTCGTTCGCCTGTGCAGGATGACGTTGGAGAATTCTCGCTGCTCCATCAAGGTCGGTAACGATCTCACCGAGACCTTTGATGTCAAAAAAGGATTTAGACAAGGTGACGCGCTGTCATGTGATTTTTTTAACATCGTTCTTGAAAGAATTGTGCGAAACTCACAAGCCAACACCGGAGGTACAATATTTCAAAAGTCTGTGCAACTACTAGCGTACGCCGACGATATCGACATTATTGGAAGAACACAGCGGGCTGTCACCGGTGCGTTCGCTAGTATTGAAACAGAAGCTGCCAAAATGGGTTTAGCGGTAAACGAGGGCAAAACCAAGCATATGCTGTCCACCAGAAAGGATACGCAACATCGACGAATTGGACAGAACGTCAGAAATGACAGCTATAACTTTGAGGTAGTAAGGGACTTTGTCTACCTCGGCTCTGCTATCAATTCTGACAACAACACCTCGGCAGAAATAAAACGAAGAATAACTCTTGCCAATCGCTGTTTCTTTGGGTTGAGAAAGCAATTGAGTAGTAAGGCCCTATCCCGAACAACTAAGGAGACTCTATATAAGACCTTGATCATCCCAGTCCTGCTTTATGGCGCTGAAGCTTGGACTTTATCAAAAGCGGATGAAGATATCCTTGGTCGTTTCGAGAGAAAAATTCTTCGTAAAATATTCGGTCCCGTTTGCGTTGACGGGCTTTGGAGGAGAAGATTCAACGAAAAAAAAAAACGTCAAAAAACTGCGCATTAGTCGTTTGAGGTGGCTAGGACATGTAGAGCGAATGGACACCAGTGCTCCGGCCCGAAGAGTCTTCGAATCACACCCGGAGGGACAACGCAGCAGAGGAAGACCTAGCCTTAGGTGGCGCGCACAAGTTGAAGGGGACCTGAACAAGCTTGGAGTGCGCAACTGGAGGCAGTTAGCTAAGGACCGAGCTAACTGGAGAGGCTTGTTAGTTGAGGCCCAGGTTCACCCCGAACTGTAGCGCCACCTAAGTAAGTAGGTGTGTTGTTTGTGTAAAGATGTCGGTAAAAATCCCATGCTAATGTTAGCTTCTTTAAAAAATTTTATTGGTGTTTTTGTATAGGGAACTTTTATTTGAAATTACAAATTAAATACTTTCTTGGCGGGATCTCAAGAAAAATGTTAACTTATCTTCAAAAGGGAGTTGTTTATTATTGTGAGACGGTTCGTAGAGACCATTAAACGAAACTATAAATTGATAGCAAGATATATAGCTTGCTATGTAAAGCATGCTTTGAAAGCAGGTGAAGCTGTCATTTTATCGTCAAATGCAGTGTTGCCATAATAAATATTTTTTATGTGGTGTGGACATATTAAAATTTTCATATAATAATTTTTTAATATATATCCTATCTTAAGAGTATATTAGGTTTGACACATAGTTTGTAACATAGACAAATTATCGAGATATACTCTATAAAGTATAGACATGTATACATATGTATATTCATGACCAATATCAACAGCGAAATCGATTGAGCCATGACCGTCCGTCCGGTTTTGACATACAGTGTTATGAACCTATATGAATATAACACGCACGACACAAATGGTTGTGAGAAGCTAGGCCCTGGGCCCATGGACCTGTCGCGCCAAAAAATTGGGTATATAGTAACATGTTTATGTGTAATCTTCGGAAGATTCTTAGATAGCAAGAAACCCTCCTTGGAAGATAAAAGTAGTAACAGAAGTGGTCTGACAGGCTTAAAATTCCGACTCCTAACCCATTAGGCATTTTCGACAAACCATATTTATGACCCCGACGAATTTTACACTGCACCAGGAGTCATTTGTGGAAGTACAGATACATACATATGCACATATGTATGCATTTTTTCATACCGCTAATTACCGCCACTTACGAAGCGTACAGCGCAGTCTTGGAAGTACCTCGTGGACTGAAGTACTCCCACGTACCCCAAACACACATCATCTTCAGTTAAACAGCAACTATAGTATGTCGTAGTCAACAACAACCACCATCGTCACCAACAACACCTACACACATATCTCGATATTACCACCCATCATCAAAATTCATTACCATTTTGGAAAAAGTATTACCCGAACTGAAATTCCATTCATCATGCATACACTTATCTGACCGAATTTTAGAAATAAGTTGGTGTATGCTCTCTACCAGGTCATTTTCAGCTGCTTTGAATAACACTGCTGGTAAGCTGTTAGATCCAGCTGAATTCTTGGATTTAAGTTTGGATATTACTATCCTCACTTCATTTTGGTCAGGTGGACGTAAATTTTGGCTATCATCGTCTATGTTGAATGGTCCATTCTGCCTGACAGCGGGATGTTGGTGTTCATCGCCTTATATATAGTCTATGTACGGAAGATGTAATAGAAAATCAATAAAAAACAACAAAAATTTATAAATCCTCGCTCGCGTAGTGCAAATTCTGTACAGTGTAGTGTGTGAACGCCAGTACGGGTCATCCTCTCCCTCCTCTCCATCTCTTAACTGTCGCTCGACCGCAATCATTGCATTCGCCGTATGGTTTTTATACCCTATCCTAAGGATATATTAAGTTTGACACATAGTTTGTAACATAGAGAAATAATCGAGATAGACCCTATAAAGTATATATATTCATGATCAGTATCAATAGCGAAAACGATTGAGCGATGACCGTCCGTCCGTCCGTCCGTATGTCACCGCTTTTTGGGCCTTAAATTTTGAGCTAGGACGATGAAATTTCATATCTGGGCTTCTAAGAAAAAGGTACAGTACAAGAGTACAAGTGTAAACATTTTTTAAATCGTCCCACTGCCACGCCCACTTTTTTATAACTTCATTAAATTGTATGAAACCGAAAAATTTTGTTAAGACCAAATATTTTGGCATTCAGATTCCCTACAATTTACCCATACCAAAGTGTTGGCCTTTGGCCACTTGTTGGGGGCGTTTTCATCATAAAACCGATTCTGATGAAATTTTATATGTAATATCCTCAAACGTTCGACGTTATCGTCGTATTTCAGTACAAAATACAATATGGCCACGCCCACTTTATAGGAGCTACATAGAAAGGAGGATAGGGTATCATACGATCCGTTTCAGACGGATTATAGCTTTCTGTATGTTTTTTTATACCACATAATAAAATAATCGAGATAGACCGTATAAAGTATATACACTCAGTTACAAAAAAGGTGGTGCAGTGATACTTTTTCGTATGTTGTTGTCATTTTGGTAATATGCCGCTATGTTTTTGCCGAGCTTTATTTGTTTTTAGTTGGTTACTGGTTTCATGGTTTATTTGTTTGCTAGTTTGCATAATTGCTTTTAATTTTCTTTGTGATGTGTACATCGTATTGAAGAAAACCGTATTGTATTCGTGTTTTCCTACAGACGTGAGACATACTAAATTTAGCTTCCATGATCCCATATGTGTTTTATTAAGTTTATTTTTCTGGATTTGTTTTAATTTGACTAGTTATTAGTTGTTACTGATTTTTGTAATACAGAAAAGCTACAATCCATCTGGAACGAATCGTCTGATACCCTATCCTCCTCTCTATAAAGTGGGCGTGACCAAATTGCATTTCGTACTCAAATATGGCTATAACCTCGAACGTTTGAGGATGTTACATGTAAAATTTCATCAAAATCGGTTTTTTGATGAAAACGCCCCCAAAAGTGGGCGAGGCCAAAACTGTTCTATGGGTGAATTGTAGGGAATCTGAATACCTAAATATTTGGACTTAACAAAATTTTTCGGTTTCATATAATTTAGTGAAGTTAAAAAAAGTAGGCGTGGCAGTGGGCGGATGTAAAAAAATGTACACTTCTACTGTATCTTTTCGTCGGAAGCCCACGTATGAAATTTCAGCGTCCTAGTTAAAAATTTAAGGCCCAAAAATTGGTTTTGTGATGAAAACGCCCCCAAAAAGTGGGCGTGGCTAAAACTTTTGTATGAGTGGATTGTAGGGAGTCTGAATACCTAAATATTTGGTCTTAACAACATTTTTCGGTTTCATATAATTAAATGAAGTTATGAAAAAGTGGGCGTGGCAGTGGGCGGATCTAAAAACTTTTTACACTTGTACTGTATCTTTTTCTCAGAAGCCCAGATATGAAATTTCATCGTCCTAGCTCAAAATTTAAGGTCCAAAAAGCGGTGACATACGGACGGACGGACGGTCATCGCTCAATCGATTTCGCTATTGATGCTGATCACGAATATATATACATTATAGGGTCTATCTCGATTATTTCTCTATGTTATAAACTAGGTATAAACACGGCTATTGAGAATCTTCTCTTCAGCTGACTTCCTTGTTGACTTTTGCGCGACGTTACTATGCGACTGAACATTTCTTTTATTGAAAATTTGATGCGTTAATTTTTTTTAAGTAACCAATTGTTTAAATTTATTTGCAGATACCAAATGAGAATAATATTTTGTAGCTAGCCTTTTTTGTCTATGTTTATTTAATACATATTTGTTTTGACTAAGTATACTTTACCGGTACTTCATAATTCATCCAAATGGTATTAATTCATTCATTAGGGTCCAGAAATTCAAAGTTTATTATTGATTTCCAAATAATATGAGCAGAATATTAACTAATTCGAGCATAAAAATTATTGAATAAAATTTAGTTTGTAAATAATATTTCAGATTCTAATCTGGCAACATGGAAAAGTGTCAATCGTCGATAATTATACCAACGAACAAAAGTGTATCCTAGTTAGTAATTTTTGGATCACGAAAATTGATCTTGATCAAAAGCAAGATCTCGTATAATTTTTGTAATGCATACAAACCAATGATCTATATGGATCATGAGTGATAATAAAACATGGCTATTATTAATTTGTTTTTGTTCGACAATTTTTCGATATAACTTAATAGGGTGTTAAAATAACTTTACATGAACACAAACAAAAACATACACAAAAGCTACAATCCGTCTGGAACGGATATTATGATACCCTATCCTCCTCTCTATAAACTGGGCCTGGCCAAATTGCATATTGTACTCAAATATAGCTATAATGTCGAACGTTTGAGGATGTTACATGTAAAATTTTATCAAAATAGGTTTTTTGATGATAACGCCCCCAAAAAGTGGGCGTGGCCAAAACTTTTGTATGGGTTGATTGTAGGGAATCTGAATGCCTAAATATTTGGTCTTAACAAAATTTTTCGGTTTCATATAATTTAGTGAAGTTATAAAAAAGTAGGCGTGGCAGTGGGCGGATGTAAAAAAATTTTACACTTGTACTGTATCTTTTTCTTGGAAGCCCAGATATGAAATTTCAGCGTCCTAGTTAAAAATTTAAGGCCCAAAAATCGGTTTTGTGATGATAACGCCCCCAAAAAGTGGGCGTGGCCAAAACTTTTGTATGGGTGGATTGTAGGGAATCTGAATGCCTAAATATTTGGTCTTAACAAAATTTTTCGGTTTCATATAATTTAGTGAAGTTATGAAAAAGTGGGCGTGGCAGTGGGCGGATTTCAAAAATTTTTACACTTGTACTGTATCTTTTTCTCAGAAGCCCAGATATGAAATTTCATCGTCCTAGCTCAAAACTTAAGGCCCAAAAAGCGGTGACATACGGACGGACGGACGGACGGAGGGACGGACGGACGGTCATCGCTCAATCGATTTCGCTATTGATGCTGATCACGAATATATATACTTTATAGGGTCTATCTCGATTATTTCTCTATGTTACAAACTATGTGTCAAACTTAATATACCCTTAGGATAGGGTATAAACATACAGAAAAGCTACAATCCGTCTGGAACGGATCGTATGATACCCTATCCTCCTCTCTATAAAGTGGGCGTGGCCAAATTGCATTTTGTACTCAAATATAGCTAAAATGTCGAACGTTTGAGGATGTTACATGTAAAATTTTATCAAAATAGGTTTTTTGATGATAACGCCCCCAAAAAGTGGGCGTGGCCAAAACTGTTCTATGGGTGAATTGTAGGGAATCTAAATACCCAAATATTTGGTCTTAACAAAATTTTTCGGTTTCATATAATTTAGTGAAGATATAAAAAAGTACTCGTGGCAGTGGGCGGATGTAAAAAATTTTTACAGTTGTACTGTATCTTTTCGTCAGAAGCCCAGATATGAAATTTCAGCGTTCTAGTTAAAAATTTAAGGCCCAAAAATTGGTTTTGTGATGAAAACTCCCCCAAAAAGTGGGCGTGGCCGAAGCTTTTGTATGGGTGAATTGTAGGGAATCTGAATGCCTAAATATTTGATCTTAATAAAATTTTTCGGTTTCATATAATTTAGTGAAGTTATGAAAAAATGGCCGTGGCAGTGGGCGGATTTCAAAAATTTTTACACTTGTACTGTATCTTTTTCTCAGAAGTCCAGATATGAAATTTCATCGTCCTAGCTCAAAATTTAAGGCCCAAAAAGCGGTGACATACTGACGGACGGACGGTCATCGCTCAATCGATTTCGCTATTGATGCTGATCACGAATATATATACTTTATAGGGTCTATCTCGATTATTTCTCTATGTTACAAACTATGTGTCAAACTTAATATACCCTTAGGATAGGGTATAAAAATTCAAATGCCTGTCACCTTACCCCTAACGAATATTTGGTAACTGTTTACAAAAGAATCGATTGTGGTCTTATGGCTCAGTAAGGTGGATCCGTTCCCATAGGATTGTATCTTTTCTGTATGTATGTCACCGCTTTTTGGGCCTTAAATTTTGAGCTAGGACGATGAAATTTCATATCTGGGCTTCTGAGTAAAAGATACAGTACAAGTGTAAACATTTTTGAAATCCGCCCACTGCCACGCCCACTTTTTCATAACTTCACTAAATTATATGAAACCGAAAAATTTTGTTAAAACCTAATATTTAGGCATTCAGATTCCCTACAATCCACCCATACAAAAGTTTTGGCCACGCCCACTTTTTGGGGGCGTTTTCATTACAAAACCGAGTTTTGGGCCTTAAATTTTTAACTAGGACGCTGAAATTTCATATCTGGGCTTCCAAGAAAAAGGTACAGTACAAGTGTAAATTTTTTTTTACATCCGCCCACTGCCACGCCTACTTTTTTATAACTTCACTAAATTATATGAAACCGAAAAATTTTGTTAAGACCAAATATTTGGATATTTGGATTCCCTACAATTCACCCGTAGAACAGTTTTGGCCACGCCCACTTTTTGGGGGCGTTATCATAAAAAAACCTATTTTGATAAAATTTTACATGTAACATCCTCAAATGTTCGACATTATAGCTATATTTGAGTACAAAATACAATTTGGCCACGCCCACTTTATAGAGAGGAGGATAGGGTATCATACGATCCGTTCCAGACGGATTGTAGCTTTTCTGTATGTTTTTATTAGACCGTTGCACTATACTTCATAGATACTTATGTATATGTAAGTCCACAATGCATAAAAAGTGGAATATATGTATATGGGGGGCATGGTGCAATTCCCCTGCTTGGAATCACTGTTGGATTTGGAGTAGGTGCGACGTTGGGTATATGCAAAGTTTTTTAAATCATTGGGAAACATGCTCAGCGTGTATATAAAGGAACTTTGCATACACCCAACGTCGCACCTACTCCAAATTCGACAGTGACCCAAAGCAGGCGGTTGCAGGGGGACAGCATTCCCCCAAATATATTCCACGGTTTGTTATATAAATGCCCGTCGCTGCATTACACGAATTTCATCTAGTTTTTTTTTTTTATGCAAATTGTGGAATTATGATCCACTAAACTTATTAAATTGTGGATTTATGACTCGGTGAAATGTGTAATTATGACCTACTTTAATGGGTCATAAGTTCACAATCGATTTGTGGACTTATAACTCACCCAGGTGGTTCAAAAATACATTGTGGACTTATGACCTGTGAACTTATGACCCTGCGCCATTCGACTCATACACCAGACGGCTTTCGCCTCACATGCAGGTATGCGGCGTATAGCACAGTATGGTTCAAAGGAATGATCGCTTAAAATAAGGTTTCGGACAATCGTTCATTTTTGGATTTTTCTTTGAGCAATTTTTCGCACAGACGCCTGTATCATGGTGGGGGAAAGAGTTTTTTTTTACCTACATACATCTTACCTTTAAGCCTTTATCTCGTAAACTATGCGTTTGCGACCCCTACATATGTACATACATAATATCAAAATGCTAAGAAAAATGCCCTCTACCACTTACTTAAAGTTTATCAAAGTCGAGGAGGCCCCTTTCATAAGAATTTACCGAATATTTTACTACATTCATGCATATGTATGTATGTATATGTGTATGCATGCATACATATGTGCATATATTACGCTTGGTACATATTACATATTGAATTTATATAATTAAAATGAATTGTAATACAAATATAACATCATTCTGACTACATTTATTGTTTCTATTATATTTACAGAACGGTTTGAATGCTTTACACTTAGCTTCGAAAGATGGGCACGTACATGTTGTATCCGAATTACTGAAAAGGGGAGCGATAGTAGACAGCGCTACAAAAAAAGGGAATACAGCATTACATATTGCTTCTTTAGCTGGGCAAGAGGAGGTGGTTAAACTGTTGTTACAATCTTCAGCGTCTGTAAATGTGCAATCTCAAAATGGATTCACTCCTCTATACATGGCGGCGCAAGAAAATCACGATTCAGTTGTTAAATTACTTCTAGGAAATGGAGCTAATCAAAGTTTAGCCACCGAAGATGGTTTTACACCACTTGCTGTCGCGATGCAGCAGGGTCATGATAAAGTTGTTGCTGTACTTTTAGAAAGCGATACACGAGGAAAAGTAAGATTACCTGCATTGCACATCGCTGCAAAAAAGGATGATGTAAAAGCTGCAACTCTGTTACTTGAAGTAAGTCATCAAATATTATTTTTGTTTGGTGTGCTTGTGCATGTAGTTGTTGTGGAAAGTTTGGTTTAAACGTTATAAATTTTAGCTGTATTAATAAATGTATTTCAGTTTATTTACAAATTTTTACGCAATAAGAAAAAATCATACAGAAAAACTACAATCCGTCTGGAACGGAGTGTTTGACACCCTATCCCTATTTCTTTACATCACCCCAAACAAAGTGCGCGTGACATATTGCACTTTTTTATACCCTATCCTAAGGGTATACTAAGTTTGACACATGGTTTGTAATATAGAGAAATAATGGAGATAGATCCTATAAAGTATATGTAAGTGATAATGAAATAAGTGATCAGCATCAATAGCGAAATCGATTGAGCGATGACCTCCGTCCGTCCGTATGTCACCACTTTTTGGGCCTTAAATTTTGTGGTATGAAGATGAAATTTCATATCTGGGCTTCTGAGAAAAAGATACAGTACAAGTGTAAAATTTTTTTAAATCCGCCTACATTTTCATAACTTCACTAAATTATATGAAACTCAAAAATTTTGTTAAGACCAAATATTTAGGCATTTAGATTCCCTACAATTCATCCAGACAAAAGTTTTGGTCACGCCCACTTTTTGGGGGCGTTTTCATCAAAAAACCGAAATTTTACATGTAACATCCACAAACGTTCGACGTTATGGCCATAATTGAGTACAAAATGCAATTTGGCCACGCCCACTTTAGAGAAAGAAGGATAGGGTATCACACGATCCGTTCCAGATGGATTGTAGCTTTTCTGTATGTTTTTATACCCTATCCTAAGGGTATATTAAGTTTGACACATAGTTTGTAACATAGAGAAATAATCGAGATAGACCCTATAAATTATATATATTCGTGATCAGCATCAATAGCGAAATCGATTGAGCGATGACCGTCCGTGCGTCCGTCCGTCCGTCCGTATGTCACCGCTTTTTGGGCCTTAAATTTTGAGCTAGGACGATGAAAAGCTTCCGAGAAAAAGATAAAGTACAAGTGTAAACATTTTTGAAATCCGCCCACTGCCACGCCCACTTTTTCATAACTTCACTAAATTATATGAAACCGAAAAATGTTGTTAAGACCAAATATTTAGGTATTCAGATTCCCTACAATCCATCATGGTGGTCTACTGATGAAGAAACGGTCAAGAAGTGCTTCAACTGATGTGCTGGGTTTCACTTGCTTACCACCAAGGAACCCCTGGTTTGACGAAGAATGCCGGCAAGTAAATTTAGCTAAACAAGAGGCATACAAAGCTGCTTTCCCAAGAAGGACGAGGGCTGCTCGTGAGCTCGACGAGCAGAAGAAACGGGAAGAACGTCGGCTTTTCTGAAAGAAGAAAAAAGAACATGAGAACCGAAGATATTGAGAAGCTAAACTCCATGAATAATGTACGGAATAGGTAAAAAGAACGTGTCAGAGGTCAAGACGGATGCCTCCTAGTAGAGTCACAGTCGGTGAATATGGAAAAACTTTTTTTTTTTTGATATAATTCGCGCGACTTAACTATTTTTTATTATTTGGAAATAAAAACATGCATCTCTTCTAAATAATTCTTTATTTAGAATTTTGATGTGGACTCTTCGGAGTGATGACTTTAACTTATCTTAATCAACAAAAATATTTTCTTAGAACTCCTTCCCGAGTGAGAAGTTGTTGCGTTATCATAAATTTCCACCTTTGTTTCTCACGGTGAAACTGAGCCAACATACTTTTGCTTGATCAACTCAATGTCATTGCAATGAAAATCTGCTAATGAATTTGAGCTGATGTCTGGAGCATTTCCGCTGCAGACTTGTATGTCGGAATTTGGATGTGGAAGACTATGGGAGTTTATAGGAATTTAATGAGCTTAACATACGCTGCCGTTCCAGTTTTACGGCCGATGAGCAAGGTCGTGATTCTGGGAACGAATAAGAGAAGCTGAGGGTACTGTCGTCAGCGAAGGAATGTATTGGAATAGAAGTAGCAGACGAGAGACCATTTATGAATATAAGAAAGAGAGTCACAGACAAATCGGAGCCTTGGGGAACACCAGCATTTATTTGGTGGATAGCGGACTTGAAACCGTCCAAAACCACTTGAATTGAACGTTCCGAAAGGTAGTTTCTAATCCATTGAAGAAGAGATTCATCGATGCCAAATGCTCGCATTTTCGACAAAAGAGCTTGATGCCAAACTCTGTCAAATGCCTTTGAAATATCAAGCGCAACAATCTTACATTCACCAGAATGATGCAGAGAGTGGTTCCACTTTTCGGTGAGATATACCATCAAATCACCAGTGGACCTTTTGCTACGAAAATCATACTGACGGTTATTGAGAGGCTTTCGTGATTCAAGATATTTCATAAGCTGACGATCTATCAGCGTTTCCAAGAAGGGACGTAAGTGCAATGGGTCGATAGTTGGAGGGAGAAGAAGATTCGCCTTTTTTAGGGACGGGCTGGACAAATGCTGTTTTCCATCTACTCGGAAAAAGTCCAGAAGAGTAGGATAGATGAAAAAGCTTACGCAGTGATTTTGCCAGCGTGGAAGAACACCTCTTCAGAATAACGGGTGGGATACCATCTGGACCAGTGGATTTGTTTATGTTAAGATCTTTAAGTACTCTTGCTACTGTACGAGTGCGAAAGTGGATTTGTCCCATAGAATATTCAACGCGCTCAAGTACAGGGGGAGGCAAAGCATAATCTGGGAGTGTGGAGTGCGCAGCGAAAATGACTGCAAGCAGATTGACCTTGTCTAAAGAGCTGACAGCTGGAATGTCATTGTGAACAAGCATTGGGATGGAAGATGAGGCACAATTTTTTATGTTTTTGATGAATGAATAAACATTTCTACTACCTTTCGGACAATGTAGGATTTTTGCAGGCATTTCTGGCTCGCTTAATTTTTTTTCGATTTTCCTCAGAGGGGTCGGCCTTGTAAGATCGAAAACTTAACTCCCACAATCTGATAGCCTCTTTACAGCTCGAGTCATATCATGCATTTTCCTTTGGCTTGATACTCTTTATTCGGTTAGGAATAGAGCATTTCAAGCTAAATGCTATTAGTGATCATATCGGCTTCGGTATCCACGTCGCTATCGAGGAAACATAGCGACCAGTTAAAACTCTTAAGGAAGTCGTTGAAGCCATCCCAATTGGCTTTCTCGTATTGCCACACTATTCTTTTATGAGGTTTTTCTGTAACTGAGTGGTTGAAGTACGAGAAATTAGCCGATACGACACAGTGGTCTAACGAACCTAGAAGCAAACATACAGAAAAGCTACTATCCTCCTCTCTATAAAGTGGGCGTGGCCAAATTGCATTTTGTACTCAAATATAGCTATAATGTCGAACGTTTGAGGATGTTACATGTAAAATTTTATCAAAATAGGTTTTTTGATGATAACGCCCCCAAAAAGTGGGCGTGGCCAAAACTGTTCTATGGGTGAATTGTAGGGAATCTAAATACCCAAATATTTGGTCTTAACAAAATTTTTCGGTTTCATATAATTTAGTGAAGTTATAAAAAAGTAGGCGTGGCAGTGGGCGGATTTCAAAAATTTTTACACTTGTACTGTATCTTTTTCTCAGAAGCCCAGATATGAAATTTCATCGTCCTAGCTCAAAATTTAAGGCCCAAAAAGCGGTAACATACGGACGGACGGACGGACGGACGGACAGACGGACGGACGGACGGTCATCGCTCAATCGATTTCGCTATTGATGCTGATCACGAATATATATAGTTTATAGGGTCTATCTCGATTATTTCTGTATGTTACAAACTATGTGTCAAACTTAATATACCCTTAGGATAGGGTATAAAAATATGTTTATAATATATTTATCAGGGTGGGAACTGACAAACAAGTCCAGAGTGTTGGTGGAATGACTATCAATATTGGGTAGCCGTGTGGGCTCGTTCACAAGCTGGGTCAAATTATTTACTTCAGCAAAGACCTCAACATATTTTCCTTCGGGTGTTGTCTGTCCAGAATGTCGAAGCCAACCAGAATTGTGTATATTGAAATCGCCCGCAGTACGACGATCTCAGTAGGATGATAAATGGAAACAATTCTTGTGAACTCAGACAGTGCATCAAACTTATTATAAGTAGAATTGCTGTCTAAATTGGGGCTTCTATAAATGAAACAGCAGTGAATAATTTGCCTAAGGACGCTGAATTTCAGCCACATGAAGTTAAATTCCGGATTGGAACATAAGCCGTACCGTGGTTGAATTTGGTAGGCAACATCACTACGAACGTATAGGCAGCAGGTTATACACAGGAGGGCTCAAATCTGAGGAATCAGAATTCTCCTCAACCTGTGTTTCACCCAGTGCCAAAACAGCTGACCTCTATTTACAGACGTGGGCGTACGTGGCAAAGAAGTTTTTCCTCAACCCATGAACATGCCCGTACGACAATACGAGTTGGTCCACCAACAAAATTTTCACTCACAACCCGCTATTCATCTGGTGTTACTTTTCCGCAATCATTGCATTAACCACATAAATAAAAAACATACAGAAAAGCTACAATCCGTCTGGAACGGATCGTATGATACCCTATCCTCCTCTCTATAAAGTGGGCGTGGCCAAATTGCATTTTGTACTCAAATATAGCTATAATGTCGAACGTTTGAGGATGTTACATGTAAAATTTCATGAAAATCGGTTTTGTGATGAAAACGCCCCCAAAAAGTGGGCGTGGCCAAAACTTTTGTATGGGTGGATTGTAGGGAATCTGAATGCCTAAATATTTGGTCTTAACAAAATTTTTCGGTTTCATATAATTTAGTGAAGTTATGAAAAAGTGGGCGTGGCAGTGGGCGGATTTAAAAAAATTTTACACTTGTACTGTATCTTTTTCTCAGAAGCCCAGATATGAAATTTCATCGTCCTAGCTCAAAATTTAAGGCCCCAAAAGCGGTGACATACGGACGGACGGACGGTCATCGCTCAATCGATTTCGCTATTGATGCTGATCACGAATATATATACTTTATAGGGTCTATCTCGATTATTTCTCTATGTTACAAACTATGTGTCAAACTTAATATACCCTTAGGATAGGGTATAAACATACAGAAAAGCTACAATCCGTCTGGAACGGATCGTATAATACCCTATCCTCCATCCTATCGAGCCCCTAATATTATAATGAATTACGATGATAACTTCGAACGTTTGAGAATGTTACATGTAAAATTTCATCAAAAATTTTTTTTTAAGAAAACGCCCCCAAAAACTGGGCGTGGCCAAAACTGTTGTGTGGGTGAATACTAGGTGTTTAAGATTCAAAAAAGTCAGAGAAAATCAACCACGAAACAATAGTCAAAATCCAGTAGTAACTCAAACGATATAATTTATTATAATATAACAATAAATTCATACGTAGTATAATATATGGAATAGATACGATTATCTTTTTACAAACCACTGCATGCTGCGACCAAAATCCAAGTGAACGAGAGTTGCTTGATTTGAAGTGCATCTACATTTACGCACATTAGCATTCGTTTTCACCTACGCAGTGCAAGAGAGCAGCGCGTATGTGTGTTCGCACTGCAGGAGCGTGTGCGCTTGTGTGTGTGCGAGAGCAAGTGCATCGTACGATAGTTAATGCGTGCAATTGTTGGTAGGATACAACTGCAGAAAAGTGGTTCGATACAAATGAAGTGCAGTGAATCAAAGTAATTTTTATATAAACAAAAAAATGCAGTGACCCCAAAAAGTTACTTTACAAAACAAAGCTATCGAAAAACTATAACAATAATGAATAACAATAATGAATAACAAAAAAAATAATTCTGGTGTTGTTATTATCGAACATCCCGGCCCTCCTGGAACGTGTTTCAGGACCGAGGTAGTAACGCCAGCTTGGTTATTGAACGTATGAAGGTGCCCCGATTAGTTTTAACCGTAGCTACCCGAACGTGCTCATCCGCACCTGGATTGATCGCTTCGACTTTTCCAAGAAGCCATTTCGTTGGCGGAAGGTTGGGCTCCTTGATTACGACCACGTCTCCCTGGGTGAAATTTCGGTTGGTATGCTGCCATTTCGGTCGCTCTTGGAGTGTAGTTAAATATTCACTCTGCCACCTTTTCCAAAACCCTTGGACCATGTTTTGGATGTGATTCCAGTGCCTTACACGATTGATAGGTGTGTTGAGAGTGCTTGGTTCAGGAACAGCTGTGAATGGTTCACCTATAATGAAATGAGCGGATGTTAGAGGATTGAGATCTTCATCAGATAGAACACATAGAGGACGAGAGTTTAAAATAACCTCGATTTGAGTAAGTACTGTGTACAACTCTTCAAAGGTCAAAATTGCGGATCCAACTACTCGCCGTAAATGCGATTCGACCGATTTGACACCAGCCTCCCACAGACCACCGAAATGTGGTGCCGAAGGAGGAATGAAATGCCATGCGATATTATCCTTGGCAAGTGATGCAGCAATGGTGTCGTTGTGGACTTGAGACATAACCAACTTATGCATTTCATTTAAACAACGATGAGCTCCTTGAAAGTTGGTGCCATTGTCGGTGTAGATGTTTGAACACAGACCCCGACGAGAAACGAATCTGCGTAATGCAGCCAGGAAGGCATCCGTTGTGAGATCGCTCACCACCTCCAGATGAATCGCCTTTGTAGCCATACACACAAACAACGCGATGTATGCTTTATGAGTTTTGGGTTTGCGGCAGCGGGAAAATTGGATGCTTATGGGACCAGCATAGTCGCACCCAGTATTGGAAAAGGGACGACTCGGCTGGATTCGATGGCATGGTAAATCTCCCATTAGGTGCGTACTTGTCAGCTTTCTTTGCATAAAGCAGACCTTACAATTGTGAACTATCCTCCGAATGAGATTGCGGCTTCCCAAAATCCAATACTGCTGCCGCACAATAGCAAACGTTTGCTATTGTATTGTCCGTCCGTCCGCCCGTCCGTCCGTCCGTCCGTCCGTATGTCACCGCTTTTTGGGCCTTAAATTTTGAGCTAGGACGATGAAATTTCATATCTGGGCTTCTGAGAAAAAGATACAGTACAAGTGAAAAATTTTTGAAATCCGCCCACTTTTTCATAACTTCACTAAATTATATGAAACCGAAAAATTTTGTTAAGACCAAATATTTAGGCATTCAGATTCCCCTCAATCCACCCATACAAAAGTTTTGGCCACGCCCACTTTTTGGGGGCGTTTTCATCACAAAACCGGTTTTTGGGGTTTAAACTTTTAACTAGGACGCTGAAATTTCATATCTGGGTTTCCAAGAAAAAGATACAGTACAAGTGTAAAATTTTTTTACATCCGCCCACTGCCACGCCTACTTTTTTATAACTTCACTAAATTACATGAAACCGAAAAATTTTGTTAAGACCAAATATTTGGGTATTTAGATTCCCTACAATTCACCCATAGAAGAGTTTTGGCCACGCCCACTTTTTGGGGGCGTTATCATCAAAAAACCTATTTTGATAAAATTTTACATGTAACATCCTCAAACGTTCGACATTATAGCTATATTTGAGTACAAAATGCAATTTGACCACGCGCACTTTATAGAGAGGAGGATAGGGTATCATACGATCCGTTCCAGACGGATTGTAGCTTTTCTGTATGTTTAGTATTAGTATTCTTGCCCCTTGAATTTCATTTAAGTTGAGGCCAGTAGTGCGCCGATCAACCCTTCTGGCGCGGCAGTTAAACGAATACCGAAGACAATACGCGATTATCCTTTGCACACGATACCACGAGGATATTCTGTCGATGAGGGTTTGAATTACGCCTGTATCGGTAGAGGTAACTAGCACTTGTCGAGATGATTGTTTTTCTTCGATTAAAATGTCATTGCACTCCGATTTTCGCGAAACAAATCTAAACTTTGGCCAATGCTCATCTGTTAATGAGAAGAATGGTGGGCCGGTCCACCAGAGATTATGGTTGACGAGATTCGATGGAGTTACACCGCGCGACGCACAATCGGCTGGATTTATTTCCGAAGCAATATGATGCCATGAATGTCGTGGAGCTATTTCAAGGATCGCAGCAGTACGGTTAGCTACAAATGTTGTCCAACGACGAGGTGGCGAAGATAACCAATGGAGTACGATTTCCGAATCGCACCACGCCAATATCCGGGAAATCTTTGTTGAAAACGATAACTTCACTAGGTTCAGCAACCGAGTCAACAGCAAAGCACCACAGAGTTCCAACCGCGGGATGGAAACCGGTTTAATTGGTGCAACCTTCGTCTTGGCTGCGATGATGGTGGTTTTGAATTCTCCTTCGGCATTTCTCCAACGGCTGTATACAACTGCAGCATAGGCTACTGAGTAAGCATCTGAAAATCCATGAAGTTCGATCCCTTCCGACGATGAGAATATATTTCTTGGAACTCGAATTCGTTCTAAAAATGGAAGCTCCTGTCGATAGCCAGCCCACCGTTCGGCTAACTGGGTGGGTAACGGATCATCCCAGCTTAAGTTCAATTCCGAAGACCACAGTTCCTGAAACAGGATCTTGAACAAAATTACGGAGGGAGCTAACAGTCCCAAGGGATCGAAAATGCGCGATACTTCTGAAAGTAAGGTTCGTTTGGTCGACAAAGACGATAAAACAGATTTCGACATACGAAAAGAGAACTCGTCACTAACAGGACTCCAGTACATACCGAGTACTTTCACAGTCCTCTTTTGGCAAGCGAGAAAGAAGTGGCCAACAGTTCGAACTCCATTTTCGAAGCTGGAGTTTAGCTTTTCCTAACAGCGCAACTAGCTCAGACTGCAAGTCAATTAGCGATTGAATGGAGCTCGATCCTGTCATGACGTCGTCAACATATACATCATTTAATAGAACCTGGGATGCATTTGGGTACTTTGATTTATAATCAAGTGCTAGCTGCTTTAATATTCGAACTGCCAAGAACGGAGCGGACGCGGTACCGTAGGTGACAGTACATAAACGAAAATGTTGGATGTGTTCAGTTGGATTTTCACGCCACACAATCCTCTGAAAGTCAGTGTGCGACTCCTCAACCCAGATTTGGCGAAACATTTTTACAACATCGGCGGTGAAAACGTATCTATGCTCCCGAAAGCGCAAGCACACGCCTATCAAATCCCGTTGAATTGGAGGACCTACTAACAACGCGCTATTTAATGATTGTCCATACGAATCCTTTATAGATCCATCAAACACGACACGTAATTTAGTTGATGAACTGTCTGGTTTCAAAACCGCGTGATGTGGCAGGTAAAAATGTTTGCCAGGGATTGTTTCGATTTCGTTAGGAGGAATTTGCCGCATGTGACCAAGTTTAAGGTATTCCTTCATAAATTCCGAGTACAAGCGTTGAAGTTCAGGATTATACCGAAAGCGACGTTCCATGGAATATAAACGAGGCATGGCAGATTTTAATGTATTCCCGAAAGATGGATTTGACGTTTTAAAGGGAAGTTGGACGATATATTTCCCATCCGATGAGCGAGTGAATGTTTCCTGAAAACGTTTTTCAGCCTCATCGTTAGCAAAACACTCATTCTTTGCCGGAGCCACGTGTTCCAGCTCCCAAAAGCGCTGCAACAAAACATCAACGTCCATAGACGAATGAAGCGAAGACAAAGTTAAATTGTCAGAAGCCGAACGATCAAAAACCTCTCCTGTCACTACCCATCCAAAGGACGTATTTTGAGCGAGTGGAATACCTTCAGGACCGTAGATTTGCTCTCCTTTTAAAATACACCAAAGTTTATCGGCGCCAAGTAGAACATCGATCGGACTAGCTAGATTAAAATGTGGATCAGCTAAGTCTAGATTAATGGTATGCGGCCAAGAAGATACATCTAACGACTTGGATGGTAGATTTGATGTCAACTTATGTAGGATAAATGCATCGACAAATAAGCTAGTTGAGTTGTATCGAGAACAAAGATTTAAGGAGATATATCCTTTTGTATACCCTGCTTCCTTAGATGACAACCCGAGAACTGGAATCCTAGCATGAACACGAGGATACCCGAGTCTTTGAGCGAAGGACTCGACGACAAATGATGATTGGGATCCAGAGTCCAGTAACACTCGACAATCAATGAGATTCCCCTGAACATCCCGAACTTTAGCTAGCACAGTAGGTAGAATGGTCTGCTTCCGACGACTAAATTCAACAGAATGATTATTCACGAGTGGAGAAGCAGATTTTGAATGTGGTGCGAAAGACGGAGATTGTTGGAGAAGCAACGACGGGTCATGATTCGGCAATGGCCTTGAGGACGATGACGATGGAGAATTATTTGGTTCATAAGGATGGACTAACGAATGGTGTCGTGATTTGCAAACGCGACAACGAAATGTAGATCGGCACTTACTCGACGAATGTCCTATCCGAAGACAATTAAAACAAAGTGAATTGGTTTTTACGAAATTCCGACGCGACTCAACGTCTAAAGCCACGAATTTGGGACACTGGGGTAATAAATGGTCATTTTTGCACTTGGGGCACTGTGATTTAAGATTACATTCTTCTGCTATATGGGTTCGAATTGAAGCTGCTGACTTTGAACGCGATGTAGCAGAACGATTCACTGTTTGGCACGATTCGAGAGCGTCACAACGTGATTGCAAAAAATCTACAAGTTCATTGAATGTGCAATCATCCCGATACCCGGCATCCTCTGCCCAAGCTTGTTGTGAGTCTTGATCAAGCTTGTTCAGAAGCAGGTATATTAGCCACGGATCACGACCGTTTTGTTCAAGGGCATTAAGTCCGCGCACGACCTCATTTGCCCCGTCAGTGATTTTTCGTAGCGTTTGAACATTACTGACACTGATTGCAGGAAGTGATAGAAATGTCTGAATAAAAGAGCGCACTATTAGATGAACCCGATCGTAACGCTTTTCTAGCCGCTCCCAGGCCTGAACATAATTTGTTTCGGAACTTGACATATGTTTAATTAGGTTAGTCGCATCATCTCGAAGGAATGATTTTAGGTAGTGAAACTTCTGTGTAGCAGTGAGATCACTTCGATTGTCAACCGAGCCTAGGAAAAGATCACGAAAAGACGGCCAGTCCTTATAATTTCCCGAAAACGACGGTATGACGATTTTTGGAAGACGTATAGACGACGAATTGTTTGTAGAGGAGTTAAGTTTTTCCAAAAATCCAGACTGCTGGTTAGCAAGATCTTCTACAACCGACACGTTTACTTCCTTTTGTATCACGCTTTTACGTTCGCGAGTGGCTTTGACAATTTTTGAATGAGCTATGAAATATTTCGATTCATATTCGCCAAATTCAGCTTCAAGCTCAATTGATTCCGCTTCTTGCACTTGCTGCAAAAGTTCGTAATGCAGCGACGAAAATTCAGACCACGTTTCCTCTAATTTACTTAAACGAATTTCTATCATCTCAAGAGTTGTGGATGCTTCGATTGTGTCTACGAAAGTTGCTGCACGAGTCAGACGGCCTTTCGCATTTCCGCGTTTTAGATTTAAAGTGTTCATGATTATGAAAAACGATTAACTGACACGAGATTTTTAAAGGGAAATTTCTGGTAAACGGCTTGAACTTAATGTTGCCCCCTTACGGAATTATAAGGCTCTCACTATAAATCATAGGGGATTATCTTTGCAACAAATTTTGTTGTCTCTAGATGCACTAATCACACATGAAATTTCAAATTAGATTATTTGTCAGCAACGCGATTGTCTAATTCATTTAAATTAATCCGGCTCGAAGGAAAAATTTCTTTTATGTTTAAGATTCAAAAAAGTCAGAGAAAATCAACCACGAAACAATAGTCAAAATCCAGTAGTAACTCAAACGATATAATTTATTATAATATAACAATAAATTCATACGTAGTATAATATATGGAATAGATACGATTATCTTTTTACAAACCACTGCATGCTGCGACCAAAATCCAAGTGAACGAGAGTTGCTTGATTTGAAGTGCATCTACATTTACGCACATTAGCATTCGTTTTCACCTACGCAGTGCAAGAGAGCAGCGCGTATGTGTGTTCGCACTGCAGGAGCGTGTGCGCTTGTGTGTGTGTGAGAGCAAGTGCATCGTACGATAGTTAATGCGTGCAATTGTTGGTAGGATACAACTGCAGAAAAGTGGTTCGATACAAATGACTGAATACCTAAATATTTGGTCTTAACAAAATTTTTCGGTTTCATATAATTTAATAAAGTTATGAAAAAGTGGGCGTGGCAGTGAGCGGATTTAAAAAAATTTTACACTTCTACTACATCTTTTTCCCAGAAGCCCGAATATTAAATTTCATCCTCCTACCTCAAAATTTAAGGCCCAAAAAGTGGTGACGGACGGACGGACATGGCCCAATCGTTTTCGCTATTGATAATGATCATGAATATATGTATATACTTTATAGGCTCTATCTCGATTATTTCTCTATGTTACAAATTGTGTATCAAACTTAATATACCCTTACGATAGGGTATAAAAAAAACCATACGGCGAATGCAATGATTGTGGTCGAGTGACAGTCAAGAGATGGAGAGGATGACCTGCACTGGCGTTCATACACTACACTGTACCATTGTATATAAATTTAATAGTAGTATCAATTGAGGATATCGACACTAGCGTCTCTAACGAGCGACGAAACTTCTTTCTCATTCGCTCCCATCTATCCATTTGCTCTTACAGTCGCAGATAACAAGTGAGAAGAGAGGAAGGAGAACAAGGAGAAAAAATTATTATGATACCCTATCCTCCATCCTATCTAGCCGCTATAAAGTGGTCTTGGCCGTATTGCATTTTCTTTACTGAATTACGATGATAACTTCGAACGTTTGAGGATGTTACATGTAAAATTTTATCAAAATAGGCTTTTTGATGAATACGCCCCAAAAAGTGGGCGTGGCCAAAACTGTTGTATTGGTGAATTGTAGGGAATCTGAATACCTAACTATTTGGTCTTAACAAAATTTTTCGGTTTCATATAATTTGGTGAAGTTATGAAAAAGTGGGCGTGGCAGCGGGCGGATTTCAAACATGTTTACACTTGTACTGTATCTTTTTCTCGGAAGCCCAGATACTAAATTTCATCCTCCTAGCTCAAAATTTAAGGCCAAAAAAGTGATGACGGACGCACGGACGGACATGGCTCAATAGTTTTCGCTACCTATTGATATTGATCATGAATATATATATGTACTTTATAGGGTCTATCTCGATTATTTTTCTATGTTACTAACTATGTATCAAACTTAATATACCCCTAGGATAGGGTATAAACAGGAAAAAGCTAGTTCTACCATTTTTTTACGTGCACCTATTTCAACTGTGAGCTTTTAAGGAAGCTTATTTTTTCTGCGGATTTTGTGTTCAATGCACTTTTTGCCATATGAATGAGACATCTGTATATTTTTTATCTGTGGTATCAGATAAAGTAGAAAAACATACAGAAAAGCTACAATCCGTCTGGAACGGATCGTATGATACCCTATCCTCCTCTCTATAAAGTGGGCGTGGCCAAATTGCATTTTGTACTCAAATATAGCTATAATGTCGAACGTTCGAGGATGTTACATGTAAAATTTAATCAAAATAGGTTGTTTGATGATAACGCCCCCAAAAAGTGGGCGTGGCCAAAACTTTTGTATGGGTGAATTGTAGGGAATCTAAATACCCAAATATTTGGTCTTAACAAAATTTTTCGGTTTCATATAATTTAGTGAAGTTATAAAAAAGTAGGCGTGGCAGTGGGCGGATGTAAAAAAAATTTACACTTGTACTGTATCTCTTTCCTGGAAGCCCAGATATGAAATTTCAGCGTCCTAGTTAAAAATTTAAGGCCCAAAAATTGGTTTTATGATGAAAACGCCCCCAAAAAGTAGGCGTGTCCAAAAATTTTGTATGGGTGGATTGTAGGGAATCTGAATGCCTAAATATTTGGTCTTAACAAAATTTTTCGGTTTCATATAATTTAGTGAAGTTATGAAAAAGTGGGCGTGGCAGTGGGCGGATTTCAAAAATTTTTACACTTGTACTGTATCTTTTTCTCAGAAGCCCAGATATGAAATTTCATCGTCCTAGCTCAAAATTTAAGGCCCAAAAAGCGGTGACATACGGACGGACGGACGGACGGACGGACGATCCTCGCTCAATCGATTTCGCTATTGATGCTGATGACGAATATATATACTTTATAGGGTCTATCTCGATTATTTCTCTATGTTACAAACTATGTGTCAAACTTAATATACCCTTAGGATAGGGTATAAACATACAGAAAAGCTACAATCCGTCTGGAACGGATCGTATGATACCCTATCCTCCATCCTATCGAGCCCCTATAAAGTGGGCGTGGCCGTATTGCATTTTCTTTACTGAATTACGATGATAACTTCGAACGTTTGAGAATGTTACATGTAAAATTTCATCAAAAATTTTTTTTTTAAGAAAACGCCCCCAAAAATTGGGCGTGGTTAAAACTGTTGTGTGGGTGAATACTAGGTGTTTAAGATTCAAAAAAGTCAGAGAAAATCAACCACGAAACAATAGTCAAAATCCAGTAGTAACTCAAACGATATAATTTATTATAATATAACAATAAATTCATACGTAGTATAATATATGGAATAGATACGATTATCTTTTTACAAACCACTGCATGCTGCGACCAAAATCCAAGTGAACGAGAGTTGCTTGATTTGAAGTGCATCTACATTTACGCACATTAGCATTCGTTTTCACCTACGCAGTGCAAGAGAGCAGCGCCTATGTGTGTTCGCACTGCAGGAGCGTGTGCGCTTGTGTGTGTGCGAGAGCAAGTGCATCGTACGATAGTTAATGCGTGCAATTGTTGGTAGGATACAACTGCAGAAAAGTGGTTCGATACAAATGAAGTGCAGTGAATCAAAGTAATTTTTATATAAACAAAAAAATGCAGTGACCCCAAAAAGTTACTTTACAAAACAAAGCTATCGAAAAACTATAACAATAATGAATAACAATAATGAATAACAAAAAAAATAATTCTGGTGTTGTTATTATCGAACATCCCGGCCCTCCTCGCTTCGACTTTTCCAAGAAGCCACTTCGTAGGCGGAAGGTTGGGCTCCTTGATTACGACCACGTCTCCCTGGGTGAAATTTCGGTTGGTATGCTGCCATTTCGGTCGCTCTTGGAGTGTAGTTAAATATTCACTCTGCCACCTTTTCCAAAACCCTTGGACCATGTTTTGGATGTGATTCCAGTGCCTTACACGATTGATAGGTGTGTTGAGAGTGCTTGGTTCAGGAACAGCTGTGAATGGTTCACCTATAATGAAATGAGCGGATGTTAGAGGATTGAGATCTTCATCAGATAGAACACATAGAGGACGAGAGTTTAAAATAGCCTCGATTTGAGTAAGTACTGTGTACAACTCTTCAAAGGTCAAAATTGCGGATCCAACTACTCGCCGTAAATGCGATTTGACCGATTTGACACCAGCCTCCCACAGACCACCGAAATGTGGTGCCGAAGGAGGAATGAAATGCCATGCGATATTATCCTTGGCAAGTGATGCAGCAATGGTGTCGTTGTGGACTTGAGACATAACCAACTTATGCATTTCATTTAAACAACGATGAGCTCCTTGAAAGTTGGTGCCATTGTCGGTGTAGATGTTTGAACACAGACCCCGACGAGAAACGAATCTGCGTAATGCAGCCAGGAAGGCATCCGTTGTGAGATCGCTCACCACCTCCAGATGAATCGCCTTTGTAGCCATACACACAAACAACGCGATGTATGCTTTATGAGTTTTGGGTTTGCGGCAGCGGGAAAGTTTGATGCTTATGGGACCAGCATAGTCGCACCCAGTATTGGAAAAGGGACGACTCGGCTGGATTCGATGGCATGGTAAATCTCCCATTAGGTGCGTACTTGTCAGCTTTCTTTGCATAAAGCAGACCTTACAATTGTGAACTATCCTCCGAATGAGATTGCGGCTTCCCAAAATCCAATACTGCTGCCGCACAATAGCAAACGTTTGCTATTGTATTGTCCGTCCGTCCGTCCGTCCGTCCGTCCGTCCGTCCGTCCGTCCGTCCGTCCGTCCGTCCGTATGTCACCGCTTTTTGGGCCTTAAATTTTGAGCTAGGACGATGAAATTTCATATCTGGGCTTCTGAGAAAAAGATACAGTACAAGTGTAAAAATTTTTGAAATCCGCCCACTGCCACACCCACTTTTTCATAACTTCACTAAATTACATGAAACCGAAAAATTTTGTTAAGACCAAATATTTAGGCATTCAGATTCCCTACAATCCACCCATACAAAAGTTTTGGCCACGCCCACTTTTTGGGGGCGTTATCATCAAAAAACCTATTTTGAAAATTTTACATGTAACATTCTCAAACGTTCCACATTATAGCTATATTTGAGTACAATATGCAATTTGGCCATGCCCACTTTATAGAGAGGAGGATAGGGTATCATACGATCCGTTCCAGACGGATTGTAGCTTTTCTGTATGTTTTTTATTTATTTACATATATTTATCTTAAGCATTTTGATAGTTCTACTCAACCAAACATTTTATTTTTTTATTTCAAGAATGATCACAATCCTGATATAACATCAAAATCTGGCTTTACACCATTGCATATTGCTTCACACTATGGCAATCAGTCCATTGCAAATTTACTTATCCAGAAGGGGGCTGACGTTAATTACCTTGCTAAACATAATATTAGCCCTTTGCATGTGGCTGCAAAATGGGGCAAAACGAATATGGTATCCGTGCTTCTCGAAAAAGGTGCCAATATTGAAGCAAAAACAAGAGATGGACTAACACCATTGCATTGCGCCGCACGCTCTGGTCATGAACAGGTGGTTGATATGCTATTGGAAAGAGGCGCACCTATAAGCGCTAAAACTAAGAATGGACTAGCACCGCTTCACATGGCCGCACAGGGAGAACATGTTGATGCTGCCAGGATTCTTTTATATCACAGAGCACCTGTGGATGAAGTTACAGTCGATTATTTGACTGCCCTGCACGTTGCAGCTCATTGTGGACATGTTCGTGTTGCTAAATTATTATTAGATCGTAATGCAGATGCCAACGCAAGAGCTTTAAATGGTTTCACACCATTACACATTGCTTGCAAGAAAAATAGAATAAAAGTAGTTGAATTGTTATTACGGCATGGAGCCAGCATAAGTGCTACTACTGAAAGTGGATTAACTCCTTTACATGTTGCAGCTTTTATGGGTTGTATGAATATAGTAATATATCTTCTACAACATGACGCCAGTCCAGACGTCCCTACTGTCCGTGGAGAAACTCCGCTGCATTTAGCTGCTAGAGCTAATCAGGTATGTACCTCAAATAAAAGTGAAAGGAAAGTTAAACTGTATGAATTTGTTTTGTGTTATCTTTTTATAAGACTGATATAATTCGAATTTTACTTCGTAATGGCGCACAAGTCGATGCCAGGGCACGCGAGCAACAAACACCTTTGCATATTGCGTCTCGTTTAGGGAACGTGGATATCGTCATGCTTCTGTTACAACATGGCGCTCAAGTGGATGCGACCACAAAAGACATGTACACAGCTCTTCATATTGCAGCTAAAGAAGGGCAAGATGAGGTAAAAAAATTAATTGCTAAAAAAATAATGGATCACGTAGACACTGTTTATCTAATGCAACTCTTTTGGATTCGACATCAAGAATATTTTTTATAAATGCATATACTTTAATTTAGTTATTCTTTAATTTTATTGCTGTTTTTGTTACATTTTGGTTTTATGTTATGGTATATTTATAATTTTAATGGATATTAATAGAGGAAAAACGTTTAATAAAATTACTTTTCATTTGTTATTTTTGTTTTTCTTTTTTATTTTCTAATCATAAATACAAATTAACCAATCTAATAAAACGTACCAAAGCCATTTCAAAAATAATTTTACTTGAAGGTTTCTGCGGTCCTAATAGAAAATGGTGCTGCTCTAGATTCTTCTACTAAAAAAGGATTTACACCATTACACTTGGCAGCTAAATATGGTCACATGAAAGTTGCTCAGCTTCTTTTGCAGAAAGATGCTGATGTTGATGCTCAAGGAAAAAATGGAGTAACTCCTCTTCACGTTGCATGCCATTATGATAAGCAGAATGTCGCATTACTTTTACTTGAGCGAGGGGCGAGTCCACATGCTCCAGCCAAGAACGGCCATACGCCTCTACATATTGCAGCCAGAAAAAATCAGATGGATATAGCTACGACATTGCTCGAGTACGGTGCATTTGCGGATACAGAAAGCAAGGCTGGTTTCACGCCCTTACATTTAAGTAGCCAGGTAAATTATTACATAAGTAATTACTTTTTGATTCATAATTACTTATACGTATGTAGGTATATTATTCGGGAGCTAATGAGAAAATTGAATCTGTTCAGTGAGTTACGGGTATCGATTCAGTGACTTCACTAGGTCTATTTAAAAGAGTGTATTCATTTGTTCTTAAATATTCATATATGTATATGTGTGTATATATTTATATACAGTGAGCACCAAAAGCGAGTGCATATCAAAATTTAGCACTGTGTGGTGAAATTTGCAAAAAGTTAGAATCTGTTTTTAACGCATGAGCCCTAATAACGTTGTCATGGCTCACTGAATTTTTTATTAGCATTGGAATGATGAATTCTAAGCTACGTAGATTTGCACAATTTCATCAAAACTAGATTTTTGAATGAAAACGCCATACAAAATTTGGCAAGACCGTCTTAGATATATTTCATAAATGTGCCAATTGTAGATAAGTTGAATACCAAACACAAGTATGTGCTTTTAATGATATTCTTCGATTTAGAATAAAAATATTGACTTTTTGAACATTGTGTAGGTCAATGGGCGGATCTAAAAAATGTTAACGCTTGTATTGGTTTTTATTCTCGAAAGCCCAGGATGATTTTATAAGCTCAAAGTTAAGTGGCCTAAAATGTAGTAACATACAGACAAGTTTAAATCGGCTCGGGTACCAGATATTGATCAATGATCATACATATTTATGAACATACAGAAAAGCTACAATCCGTCTGAATCGGATCGTATGATACCCTATCCTCCTCTCTATAAAGTGGGCGTGGCCAAATTGCATTTTGTGCTCAAATATAGCTATAATGTCGAACGTTTGAGGATGTTATATGTAAAATTTTATCAAAATAGGTTTTTTGATGATAACGCCCCCAAAAAGTGGGCGTGGCCAAAACTGTTCTATGGGTGAATTGTAGGAAATCTACATACTCAAATATTTGGTCTTAACAAAATTTTTCGGTTTCATATAATTTAGTGAAGTTATAAAAAAGTAGGCGTGGCAGTGGGCGGATGTAAAAAAATTTTACACTTGTACTATATTTTTTTCTTGGAAGCCCAGATATGAAATTTCAGCGTCCTAGTTAAAAATTTAAGGCCCAAAAATCGTTTTTGTGATGAAAACACCCCCAAAAAGTGGGCGTGGCCAAAACGTTTGTATGGGTGGATTGTAGGGAATCTGAATGCCTAAATATTTGGTTTTAACAAAATTTTTCGGTTTCATATAATTTAGTGAAGTTATGAAAAAGTGGGCGTGGCAGTGGGCGGTTTTCAAAAATTTTTACACTTGTACTGTATCTTTTTCTCAGAAGCCCAGATTTGAAATTTCATCGTCCTAGCTCAAAATTTAAGGCCCAAAAAGCGGTGACATACGGACGGACGGACGGACGGACGGACGGTCATCGCTCAATCGATTTCGCTATTGATGCTGATCACGAATATATATACTTTATAGGGTCTATCTCGATTACTTCTCTATGTTACAAACTATGTGTCAAACTTAATATACCCTTAGGATAGGGTATAAACACATGTACATATGTACATATGAACTAATACACCTTTGGAGTGTTTCTTGATATCGCTATGTTACAAACTATGTAGAAACCTTTGTATGTCCAAATTTATGCGTCACTGGTGAGGGCTGTTTCACCCCGAACTGTAGCGCTATTTGAATTAATGGCATGCCCTATTAATTTTTACACCTGTCTATAAATAGGTACTAACTATTATATATTTGCTTATAGCTGATTTTAAGTCACATGTTGACACCAGCCCATACATAATTCAATTCGATCGCAAACTAAGTTGTCAAGAATTGATACTTGACCCCATACTACATATTTATTTTAGATTGAATTAAAAGACTGCTTTTACTTCCACTAAAAAAATCACCAGACGTAGATAAGTCTAAGTTGAAAGACTCGCCAGTAAAGTCACCCAAAACTCATAAAATGGGGTGATTGTTCTTGCTCGTTTATTCGACTATGTACATATTAAGAATGATTTTCCGTTCACATTTTAGAGTGTCTAATGCAAACTTTTTCTGGTTCACATTTTTGGAGAATTCATATTTTCGATACTCACATTATCGACGTAGTACCATTATATGTAGTCGAATGGGTATATATACATATAGGTACATACGTTCTCGTATGAACCATGCGAACGCAAGGAACTTGTATTCTGCACGCATAATAGCTTCTTGCTCAGATTCGTCAAGTTTTTGAGAGCACAGAATGAAACTTAACATCTTCCAGATTCCTATTTTTATACCCTATCCTAAAGGTATATTAAGTTTGACACATAGTTTGTAAAATAGAGAAATAATCGAGATAGACCCTATAAAGTATATATATTCGTGATCAGCATCAATAGCGAAATCGATTGAGCGATGACCGTCCGTCCGTCCGTCCGTCCGTGTGTCACCGATTTTTGGGCCTTAAATTTTGAGCATTTGAACATTTTTTGAAAACCGCCCACTGCCACGCCCACTTTTTCATAACTTCACTAAATTATATGAAACCGAAAAATTTTTTTAAGACCAAATATTTAGGCATTCAGACTCCCTACAATCTACTCATACAAAACTTTTGGCCACGCCCACTTTTTGGGGGCGTTTTCATCATAAAACCGATTTTTGAGCCTTAAATTTTTAACTAGGACTCTGAAATTTCATATCTGGGCTTCTGACGAAAAGATGCAGTAGAAGTGTACATTTTTTTTACATCCGCCCACTGCCACGCCTACTTTTTTATAACTTCACTAAATTATATGAAACCGAAAAATTTTGTTAAGTCCAAATATTTAGGTATTCAGATTCCCTACAATTCACCCATAGAAGAGTTTTGGCCACGCCCACTTTTTGGGGCGTTTTCATCAAAAAACAGATTTTGATAATATTTTACATGTAACATCCTCAAATGTTCGAGGTTAAAGCCATATTTGAGTATGAAATGCAATTTGGCCACGCCCACTTTATAAAGCGGAGGATAGGGTATTAGACTTTTCTGTATGTTTTGATTTATAAATATCCAAAGACGTTAAGACAGTGATATTTATTCCATCGGTTTTTGTTTTCATATAAGTATAAAACACAAATAAAAATTTTTAAGTTTTTCAAAGTGTCAAAATGTCCCACCAACAATTACTGCTATGCAGCCGCGATATGCGCCAAGCAGCGAGAAACACCAACAAAATTCGCTGGCGACTTCAAGTAAGCGGGGAGAGGAGAAGCTGTGGAAGAAAATCGAATTGCGAATGCAGAAACAATCCGATGAAATAAAGTCACTGATAATGGATCTACACGTTAAAATGACGGATACGCTAGAGAAACTTGATAAAATTGTATATGATTTCACCAAACGTTTCGAAGTAATCGGCGACACTGTGTCTGCCCTAGCTGAACGAGTACAAATAATAGAACGTTCGTATCAATCCACCCCAGCTAATCAAGTAAATATCGACGTACTACATCTTTTAAAGAAAATTGACCAACTGGAGCGTGAAAGTATATCTACCGATGCATCATATATCGCGATTCCGTCATATATGGCGTACCCAAAACAAACACCGAAGACCTTCACAATATGTTCAGACAGTTTTGTACATCAATAAATTGCAATCCGACACCTGTGCCAAGAGACATTTTTCGTATTAAACCGTACAGAGAATCTGAGGACACCGCAATCATCACAAAATTTAACAACAATGCAAATCTGCTAAATCTATCCATCAACGTTGCAAAACCTCTAAGAAATCGCTTTGTTTACATGAATCGCTTTGTTACATGACTCTGACAGTCACTTTTACTTTAATGAATGTCTTACCACACGAAACCACATAAGTTTCCCTGAAGCTTTTCACCTCAAACGGCAAAAAAAGTTAACATCTGTTTATACCCTATCCTAAGGGTATATTAAGTTTGACACATAGTTTGTAACATAGAGAAATAATTGAGATAGACCCTATAAAGTATATATATTCGTGATCAGCATCAATAGCGAAATCGATTGAGCGATGACCGTCCGTCCGTCCGTATGTCACCGCTTTTTGGGCCTTAAATTTTGAGCTAGGACGATGAAATTTCATATCTGGGCTTCTGACAGAAAGATATAGTAGAAGTGTAAAGTTTTTTTACATCCGCCCACTGCCACGCCTACTTTTTTATAACTTCACTAAATTATATGAAACCGAAAAATTTTGTTAAGTCCAAATATTTAGGTATTCAGATTCCCTACAATTCACCCATAGAAGAGTTTTGGCCACGCCCACTTTTTGGGGCGTTTTCATCAAAAAACAGATTTTGATAAAATTTTACATGTAACATCCTCAAATGTTCGAGGTTAAAGCCATATTTGAGTATGAAATGCAATTTGGCCACGCCCACTTTATAAAGCGGAGGATAGGGTATTAGACTTTTCTGTATGTTTTGATTTATAAATATCCAAAGACGTTAAGACAGTGATATTTATTCCATCGGTTTTTGTTTTCATATAAGTATAAAACACAAATAAAAATTTTTAAGTTTTTCAAAGTGTCAAAATGTCCCACCAACAATTACTGCTATGCAGCCGCGATATGCGCCAAGCAGCGAGAAACACCAACAAAATTCGCTGGCGACTTCAAGTAAGCGGGGAGAGGAGGAACTGTGGAAGAAAATCGAATTGCGAATGCAGAAACAATCCGATGAAATAAAGTCACTGATAATGGATCTACACGTTAAAATGACGGATACGCTAGAGAAACTTGATAAAATTGTATATGATTTCACCAAACGTTTCGAAGTAATCGGCGACACTGTGTCTGCCCTAGCTGAACGAGTACAAATAATAGAACGTTCGTATCAATCCACCCCAGCTAATCAAGTAAATATCGACGTACTACATCTTTTAAAGAAAATTGACCAACTGGAGCGTGAAAGTATATCTACCGATGCATCATATATCGCGATTCCGTCATATATGGCGTACCCAAAACAAACACCGAAGACCTTCACAATATGTTCAGACAGTTTTGTACATCAATAAATTGCAATCCGACACCTGTGCCAAGAGACATTTTTCGTATTAAACCGTACAGAGAATCTGAGGACACCGCAATCATCACAAAATTTAACAACAATGCAAATCTGCTAAATCTATCCATCAACGTTGCAAAACCTCTAAGAAATCGCTTTGTTTACATGAATCGCTTTGTTACATGACTCTGACAGTCACTTTTACTTTAATGAATGTCTTACCACACGAAACCACATAAGTTTCCCTGAAGCTTTTCACCTCAAACGGCAAAAAAAGTTAACATCTGTTTATACCCTATCCTAAGGGTATATTAAGTTTGACACATAGTTTGTAACATAGAGAAATAATTGAGATAGTCCCTATAAAGTATATATATTCGTGATCAGCATCAATAGCGAAATCGATTGAGCGATGACCGTCCGTCCGTCCGTATGTCACCGCTTTTTGGGCTTAAATTTTGAGCTAGGACGATGAAATTTCATATCTGGGCTTCTGACAGAAAGATATAGTAGAAGTGTAAAGTTTTTTTTACATCCGCCCACTGCCACGCCTACTTTTTTATAACTTCACTAAATTATATGAAACCGAAAAATTTTGTTAAGTCCAAATATTTAGGTATTCAGATTCCCTACAATTCACCCATAGAAGAGTTTTGGCCACGCCCACTTTTTGGGGCGTTTTCATCAAAAAACAGATTTTGATAAAATTTTACATGTAACATCCTCAAATGTTCGAGGTTAAAGCCATATTTGAGTATGAAATGCAATTTGGCCACGCCCACTTTATAAAGCGGAGGATAGGGTATTAGACTTTTCTGTATGTTTATACCCTATCCTAAGGGTATATTAAGTTTGACACATAGTTTGTAACATAGAGAAATAATCGAGATAGAGATAGATAAAGTATATATATTCGTGATCAGCATCAATAGCGAAATCGATTGAGCGATGACCGTCCGTCCGTCCGTCCGTCCGTCCGTCCGTCCGTCCGTCCGTCCGTATGTCACCGCTTTTTCGGCCTTAAATTTTGAGCTAGGACGATGAAATTTCATATCTGGGCTTCTGAGAAAAAGATACAGTACAAGTGTAAAATTTTTTGAAATCCGCCCACTGCCACGCCCACTTTTTCATAACTTCACTAAATTATATGAAACCGAAAAATGTTGTTAAGACCAAATATTTAGGCATTCAGATTCCCTACAATCCACCCATACAAAAGTTTTGGCCACGCCCACTTTTTGGGGGCGTTTTCATCACAAAACCGATTTTTGGGCCTTAAATTTTTAACTAGGACGCTGAAATTTCATATCTGGGCTTCCGAGAAAAAGATACAATACTAGTGTAAAATTTTTTTACATCCGCCCACTGCCACGCCTACTTTTTTATAACTTCACTAAATTATATGAAACCGAAAAATTTTGTTAAGACCAAATATTTGGGTATTTAGATTCCCTACAATTCACCCATAGAATAGTTTTGGCCACGCCCACTTTTTGGGGGCGTTAGCATCAAAAAACCTATTTCGATAAAATTTTACATGTAACATCCTCAAACGTTCGACATTATAGCTATATTTCAGTACAAAATGCAATTTGGTCACGCCCACTTTATAGAGAGGAGGATAGGGTATCATACGATCCGTTCCAGACGGATTGTAGCTTTTCTGTATGTTTTGATTTATAAATATCCAAAGACGTTAAGACAGTGATATTTATTCCATCGGTTTTTGTTTTCATATAAGTATAAAACACAAATAAAAATTTTTAAGTTTTTCAAAGTGTCAAAATGTCCCACCAACAATTACTGCTATGCAGCCGCGATATGCGCCAAGCAGCGAGAAACACCAACAAAATTCGCTGGCGACTTCAAGTAAGCGGGGAGAGGAGGAACTGTGGAAGAAAATCGAATTGCGAATGCAGAAACAATCCGATGAAATAAAGTCACTGATAATGGATCTACACGTTAAAATGACGGATACGCTAGAGAAACTTGATAAAATTGTATATGATTTCACCAAACGTTTCGAAGTAATCGGCGACACTGTGTCTGCCCTAGCTGAACGAGTACAAATAATAGAACGTTCGTATCAATCCACCCCAGCTAATCAAGTAAATATCGACGTACTACATCTTTTAAAGAAAATTGACCAACTGGAGCGTGAAAGTATATCTACCGATGCATCATATATCGCGATTCCGTCATATATGGCGTACCCAAAACAAACACCGAAGACCTTCACAATATGTTCAGACAGTTTTGTACATCAATAAATTGCAATCCGACACCTGTGCCAAGAGACATTTTTCGTATTAAACCGTACAGAGAATCTGAGGACACCGCAATCATCACAAAATTTAACAACAATGCAAATCTGCTAAATCTATCCATCAACGTTGCAAAACCTCTAAGAAATCGCTTTGTTTACATGAATCGCTTTGTTACATGACTCTGACAGTCACTTTTACTTTAATGAATGTCTTACCACACGAAACCACATAAGTTTCCCTGAAGCTTTTCACCTAAAACGGCAAAAAAAGTTAACATCTGTTTATACCCTATCCTAAGGATATATTAAGTTTGACACATAGTTTGTAACATAGAGAAATAATTGAGATAGACCCTATAAAGTATATATATTCGTGATCAGCATCAATAGCGAAATCGATTGAGCGATGACCGTCCGTCCGTCCGTATGTCACCGCTTTTTGGGCCTTAAATTTTGAGCTAGGACGATGAAATTTCATATCTGGGCTTCTGAGAAAAAGATACAGTACAAGAGTAAAATTTTTTTAAATCCGCCCACTGCCACGCCCACTTTTTCATAACTTCACTAAATTATATGAAACAGAAAAATTTTGTTAAGACCAAATAGTTAGGCATTCAGATTCCCTACAATCCACCTATACAAAAGTTTTGGCCACGCCCACTTTTTGGGGGTGTTTTCATCACAAAACCCATTTTTGGGCCTTAAATTTTTAACTTGGACGCTGAAATTTCATACATACATGAAATTTTTTTTACATGCACCCACTGCCACGCCTACTTTTTTATAACTTCACTAAATTATATGAAACCGAAAAATTTTGTTAAGACCAAATATTTGGGTATTTAGATTCCCTACAATTCACCCATAATAGAACAGTTTTGGCCGCGCCCACTTTTTGGGGGCGTTATCATCAAAAAACCTATTTTGATAAAATTTTACATGTAACATCCTCAAACGTGCGACATTATAGATATATTTGAGTACAAAATGCAATTTGGCCACGCCCACTTTATAGAGAGGAGGATAGGGTATCATACGATCCGTTCCAGACGGATTGTAGCTTTTCTGTATGTTTATACCCTATCCTAAGGGTATATTAAGTTTGACACATAGTTTGTAACATAGAGAAATAATCGAGATAGACCCTATAAAGTATATATATTCGTGATCAGCATCAATAGCGAAATCGATTGAGCGATGACCGTCCGTCCGTATGTCACCGCTTTTTGGGCCTTAAATTTTGAGCTAGAACGATGAAATTTCATATCTGGGCTTCTGAGAAAAAGATACAGTACAAGTGTAAAAATTTGTTAAATCCGCCCACTGCCACGCCCACTTTTTCATAACTTCACTAAATTATATGAAACCGAAAAATTTTGTTAAGACCAAATATTTAGGCATTCAGATTCCCTACAATCCACCCATACAAAAGTTTTGTCCACGCCAACTTTTTGGGGGCGTTTTCATCACAAAACCGAGTTTTGGGCCTTAAATTTTTAACTAGGGCGCTGAAATTTCATATCTGGGCTTCCAAGAAAAAGATACAGTACAAGTGTAAAATTTTTTTTACATCCGCCCACTGCCACGCCTACTTTTTTATAACTTCACTAAATTATATGAAACCGAAAAATGTTGTTAAGACCAAATATTTGGGTATTTAGATTCCCTACAATTCACCCATAGAACAGTTTTGGCCACGCCCACTTTTTGGGGGCGTTATCATCAAAAAACCTATTTTGATAAAATTTTACATGTAACATCCTCAAACGTTCGACATAATAGCTATATTTGAGTACAAAATGCAATTTGGTCACGCCCACTTTATAGAGAGGAGGATAGGGTATCATACGATACGTTCCAAACGGATTGTAGCTTTTCTGTATGTTTTTTTCACACAATGGCGAAGTTTATGTGCTTAAAACATTTAACGGTAAAACTACTTTGGTGGATTGGAGTCTTGCGAGGGATTCTGTTTTTAATACTCACAACACAGCTTAGAAGCCATTCATCTGTCTATCTGTCCTTATGGTATCTTACATCGTGCAATATATAGGTTTTGTTAATCGTTATCATTCTACATGAGTACGGCTGACGAAAATATACATACATACATAGTTAACAGCGATGGTGTCAATGATAATTTACGCTTAATGCTAAACGTTCTAAGTAAACAGCACCAGGGTATGCACATTTGTCACATTAATGCACAGGGTCTTTATCCGAAGACGAATTTAGATGTTTATTTGAGAAGTCTGATGTAGATATTATATGCGTATCGGAGACATGTGGTAGGTGGCTAAGGTGATACCAGTTCTGAAAAAGCCCGGAACCCGTCTTTCTTCACCTGAATACAGCCCAATTTCAATTCCTCCATATTTATGTAAGATTATGGAAAAACTACTTCACAACCAGTTATCAGCATTTGTGCGCTCGAAAAAAAACTATTATGTGATAACCAATCAGGTTTCAGACCTAAGCACAGTTGTATGTCGGCTTTGTTAAAAGTGAGTGACGAAATAAGAAAAGGTATTGATAATGACCTCGTTACATACCTGAAATTATTAGACTTTTCTAACGCATTTGACTTAGTAGATCATTTACAACTCTTACATAAACTTAATACGGACTTTAGATTCTCCTCGTTCGCAGTAAATTTAGTTCAATCGTACCTGCAGGGAAGGAGACAAGCTGTCGTTATAAATAATAAGAAGTCTCAATTTGCCGCAATCATTTGCATATGGTTCAACAGAACCCTCACGTGGGATGATCACGTTCGCTGTGATCGAGAAAAGTTTATAGATCGCTAAGGAACCTCTCGTTTTTTCAACAATATACCCTCCTTCCTACCAGACTTATTCTTGCAACAGCTCTTATTATCCCCATGATTTCGTTTGGTTGTGAAATTTTTCGTAACCATAGTGCTGAAACCAAACGGAAGCTAATTGTGGCTTGTGGCAACAATATAGTGAGGTACGTCTACAATCTTAAGCGATATGACCTATACTATTTACATAAAACCATCCTTGGCTGTACTTTATATTCGTATTTTGATTAATGTAGCCTAAAGTTTTTGCTGAAAGTCATCATAAAGGGAGAACCTACATACATCTATAACAATCTAAACTTGTCAATCTCTTCACGTTCGCTTGTACTTATCAATCATAGATTTAAATTTTTTACTTCAGAGCGTCAGTTTTTCGTCTACGCTATTCGACTATGGAATTCTTTCCTCTCGATGTAAAAAGATCGTACTGTTCGGAAAATTTTGATGTTTTGTTTTCTTATTTGTCTAGTGAGTATTACCAAAGTTAAAAATCTATGTATTTATGAACTATGTATTCCTTTTATTATATAATATGTACATAAATATTACGTTATTATATGTATTATTATTGCACACTAAAACAGCTTTCAAGCCAATGTATGTATTAACTTCATTCCGTATTTGAATTAATTGAATGTACTTTTGCAATCGCAAAGACCTTGGGTCTAATGCAAAAGATTTGAATTAAATAAATAAATGAAAAGAAAATGAAATGAAATAACGCATAAAGAAAACGTGTTAAAATGTGTTGTAATAAGAAAAGCAGTTTTGTAGATCTCGATGATATAAAACTAAAATGAAAAGTACCAAAAATCTCGTGTAAAGATGGAAGTGTAAAAAAATTATATTTTTCCAAAGAAATTTTTGTAGGAATATATTATAATATTCCTAGTAGGAATTTGGAAGATGAAACCTTTTTTTAGCATTTAACCTTTTTCGTCGCTCCCGAGTAATCAAACAGATTCACTTTCTTTTACACTTTAAAATTATCAAGTTTTTTGTTGTTTATCGCTTTGGAACTTTACATCCGGGCTTCTCAGTAGGCGATCAAAATTTCACTACACTAGGTACATAGGTGGACTGTTCGACCAAACAGAATTTTGGATGGAGTATGTCCGGTAGCACTGTGTGCTGCATTTCGGTAGGCCATCTAAAACAAGGGAATATGCTGATACTAATCACGTTAGTAGTCTCCTACGACCTTAGAAAGATGTTCGTTCAAAGTTCTGTTAAAGCGATTGTGGATGAAGCGGAGTTGTCCTCGTTTTCTTGATTTCGAGTCATTGACACACCACTTGGAATATGGTCGACTCGAACTTTTGCCCTTGGTCAGACTGTAGATTGCATTTGGTACACAAAATTTGCTCACCGAGTCATTGACGATTTGCTCTACAATAGTTTTAGTTTCCTGGTTATGGAACGCAGACGGCTCAACCCACTTGCTGAAGTACTCCATGACTACCTGGATGTATAAATTTCAATTGTCTGTTTCTAGAAATAGTCCTGCGATGTCACCCGCGATCCGTTTAATCCATTTTGTGAAAATCCAAAGGTTCATCTTATCTTATCTTAAATACTATAAAATCTTAAATACTTAAATACTATATATTAAAAACCCCTAGACGTAGAAACTCGAAATTTTGCACAATAATTCCGTATAACCTGTTCGATAAGAAGGGATTTTTCGAAATTAGAAATCTAAGTGGGAGAAAGGGGGTTAATATCGAATTTTTCATAATTAAAACATACACAAAAGCTACAATCCGTCTGGAACGGATCGTATGATACCCTATCCTCCTCTCTATAAAGTGGGCCTGGCCAAATTGCATATTGTACTCAAATATAGCTATAATGTCGAACGTTTGAGGATGTTACATGTAAAATTTTATCAAAATAGGTTTTTTGATGATGACGCCCCCAAAAAGTGGGCTTGGCCAAAACTTTTGTATGGGTGGATTGTAGGGAATCTGAATGCCTAAATATTTGGTCTTAACAAAATTTTTCGGTTTCATATAATTTAGTGAAGTTATAAAAAAGTAGGCGTGGCAGTGGGCGGATGTAAAAAAATTTTACACTTGTACTGTATCTTTTTCTCAGAAGCCCAGATATGAAATTTCAGCGTCCTAGTTAAAAATTTAAGGCCCAAAAAGCGGTGACATACGGACGGACGGACGGTCATCGCTCAATCGATTTCGCTATTGATGCTGATCACGAATATATATACTTTATAGGGCCTATCTCGATTATTTCTCTATGTTACAAACTATGTGTCAAACTTAATATACCCTTAGGATAGGGTATAAAAAGTTGTTTTTAGTAAATACTTTAGCTATAATCATCCTTCTGCGTTGTTCTGAAGCTGAGCAATGCTCATAACAATTAATCAAATCATCCCAATAATTTTCAGTCAGTAGAGACCACAGCCAGCGGGCGTGAACCAGTTGCTATCATTGCCATATCGTGTGCGTGCGTGTGTGTGTGGGTGTGTGCGCAGTAACATGATCATATTTTGAGTTTCAGTCGTGCATCTCTATCAGTGAAAACATTAAGCACGTTTTCAAATTTATTAATTAGGATATTAATAAGGGAATATACCAAGGATTTACTATAGAAAACCAGAGTTATGCGAGCGGATGTTCAGAGATTAAATAAAACGACCACGCTAGGAGAGGTACAAGTAAGAAGTGTATTGAAAGAATAAATTTATAAGATACAGAAAGTAAAAATTGTTAAGGAAGTAATTTTAGACAAAATGTAAATTATTTAAGTAAGAGGGCGTTGAGTTTAATTAGTGTTGCCACTTAATTTATAATAATATTTAACACACCCTCTCAACACTAAAGAATTCAAAGTTAGTAGCATTATACATATTTACATATATCAATATAACATTTAAAAGTTGGATGTTTAGGTAAGGAGGTGCATTTCGTTAAAGCATCAGCTAACATTAGTTGGGTTTGTAGATACTTCAGTTGAATAGTTCCTTCAGATATAGCTTCTCGGACATAGTGGTATTTGATGTGAAGATATTTAGTTCTGGAGCGTTTTCCTTGGTAGTGTGCAATATACTGAGCACTTTGACTATCAGTATAAACATCAATAGGCTGCTCTTCACGTAGGACTCCCAATTCAACCAGCAAAAGTTTGAAGTATTTCGCCTTCTTAGCAGCAGCTGTTAGCGTAACATTTTCGGCCTCGGCACTTGATGTTGTAATAATAGATTGCTTTCTTGATTCCCAATCAGAATAAGCACAAATTGGTCTTTTAGTTCTGGAATAGAGAATCTTTGAATTAGTTGTTCCTTTTAAGTATTTAAGAACAGATAAAGCAAAATTCCAGTGCTGTTGTCTTAAATCTTGGTTAAATTGAGATAGCATGTTAACACTGCAAGCGATATCTGGGCGGCTAAAAGTCGAAAGATGCAAAAGGCTTCCGATAAGTTCTTGGTACGCTTGTTTATTCATTGGCTGTTTTTCTAAATCATGTGTTGGTTCCTTTTCCAGCTTGGTTTTTGGTGGCATCGGTAAATTATGTGGTTTAGTATTCAAAAGATTATAGTCGGTTAAAAGATTTTTAAGATAATTTGATTGATTAATAGATAAAGTGCTTTTAGAACGATTACATTTTAAATGAGATTTAAGTTTAGAATAAGATGAGAAATCATTTGTAGCTACTATTAAATCGTCCACATAACATGTTATAAAGGTAACTAAATTGTCATTTCTTTTAAAATAAAAACACCTGTCATAGCTTGAATTGACATAGCCGTCCTGTTTTAAAGTGGTGTCTAATTTAAGATTCCACTGATGACCGGACTGCGTTAAGCCATCAATCGATTTTCTAAGCTTACAAAACTTTTTTTGATCATGAATAAACCCTTCGGGAAACTCCATATACATATTTTCCTCTATATCCCCGTACAGAAAAGCAGTTGAGACATCAATGTGAAAAAGATCTAGGTCCTGCACAGTTGCAATAGCATATAAAAGCCTAATCGAACTTATTTCGGCAACCGGAGCGAACGTTTGAAAATAATCTACTCCGTACTGTTGTGTGTATCCTTTAGCCACGAGTCTAGCCTTCCTGCGTTCAACTGAGCCATCAGGTTTAAATTTGGTTTTGAAGATCCATCTACAACCGACAATGTTGGTGTCCTTTGGTCTGTCTACCAGCTCCCACGTTCCGTATTTGTTTAGGAGTTCCATTTCCAAATTCATTGCGTCTCTCCATTCCCCCACATGTTCGGACATCTCAACTTCTTTCAGTGTTTTAGGATCGCCTATATTCACAAGATGAGCGTATTCATTAATGGCCATATTTAAATTTTCTAAAGCATCTTCAAAATTTTCTTTTTCTTCTAAATTATCTGGTTTTCAGTTTGTTCCTCTGTCATTTTTTCTTTTTCATAACTTAATTCGTAATCCAAAACTTTGTTTTCGTGTATTTATTTCTTCGACAAAAACTACGTCCCTCCTTTTTATTATTGCATGACTTCCTCGCTTCCATAATCTATAGGCCTTAGCATCATCACAATAGCCGATTAAAACGTTTACCTCGCTTCTTGGATCAAATTTACTATTTTTACCATCATTGGTTAAAACAAAAGCTTTGGATCCGATTTCTCGCTTTAATCATTAGGCAACGTGTCATTTCTACAAGGGTTCTGTTAGCGCACTCTGCGACCCCGTTTTGCTGGGGAGTATACGCAGAGGTAAATTCTTGTTTTATTCCGTTCGCTTTACATATTTCAGAAAAAGCTCTACTTGTATATTCTGAACCATTATTTGATCTAACTCTTTTAATCTTAAAGTTTGTTTGGTTCTCAACATAGTTTTTAAATTCAATGAACTTTTCGAGTAATTCAGACTTTTTGCGTATAAAATACACAAATGTTTTCCTAGAGTAGTCGTCTATAAATACAATGAAATAAAGTGACTTACTCAGTGATTCAGTTCTCATCGGTCCGCATATATCCGAATGGATTAGCTCCAATCACTGCGTCGTTGACTTTTCCTGTTTTTCAATAAACGGCAGCCTTGTTTGCTTTCCTTGTATGCAAGATGTACACTTGAACTCGAACGAATTAAAATCCGGCAATCCAATCACGTTACCTGTCCGCTGTAGTTGTTTCATAGATTCCCTATTAAGGTGACCCATTTGATAATGCCACATTTCGAAAGTATTGACTCCAGATTTATTTTCCTTTGAGCCTTAAGCTGCATTTTCTGTTTGATTTACAATGTAAAGTCCCTCCTGTTTCCTGGCACTCAAAAGAACCTTTCCAAATTTATTTACAATTTTTGCAGATTTGCCTTTAAATGATACTTTGCCTCCGCAATATGTTGCTTTGTTGATCGAAATAAAGTTTTCCTTTAGATCTGGAACATACAAGGTATTATAAACTGTGCACTTCTGAGATTTATCCTCTATTTTATTAGAAATAGTTACCGTACCGATGCCCATAATTTTAAGTTTTTTGTCGTTAGCTAATTTAACAAACCCCATGTGTTTTTTTGATAGATTGGTAAACAAGTCTTCCTCAAAACACATGTGCGAAGTAGCTCCACTATCTATACACCACCGACGTTCCCTACCTTTGTGAGTTTCACCAACAACTTCTAATGCCTTAGTTGATTTTGGCACTCTTGTAGAACAAATCCCTGTAGAAAACCAGAGTTATGCGAGCGGATGTTCAGAGACTAAATAAAACGACCACGCTAGGAGACGTACAAGTAAGAAGTGTATTGAAAGAATAAATTTATAAGATACAGAAAGTACAAATTGATAAGGAAGTGATTTTAGACAAAATATAAATTATTTAAGTAAGAGGGCGTTGAGTTTAAGTAGTGTTGCCACTTAATTTATAATAATATTTAACATTTACACTTGAAAAAGTGAGGTAATACTAAATATATGAGACCGGCAGTTCAGAGGCCGCTTGACTTAAATGAGAGATTTCCATCTGTTATGCATCTAAGTGTATATTTGGAAAATGAACAAACAGTATACTTTTCAGCAGACAACGTTATGGAAAGAACATTAAAGGCATTTTTCGAATGAAGCAAAATCGATTCCTTCGCCAAGTACATACATATGTATGTATAATACTTTTGTACTGCGTCTGGAGATAATAATTTTGTAGGATGAAGCAGGGGGCGGAGCACTCTGGATAAAAAAAGGCCATATCCTAGGTAGGCTTTATATTGTTCATTTAAACAACGCCAAGTGCTATTACCTTCGCCTGCTACTCCACGAAGTTCGAGGCCCTACATCCTTTTCAAACTTAAACATACAGAAAAGCTACAATCCGTCTGGAACGGATCGTCTGATACCCTATCCTCCTCTCTATAAAGTGGGCGTGGCCAAATTGCATTTCGTACTCAACTATAGCTATAATGTCGAACGTTTGAGGATGTTACATGTAAAATATTATCAAAATCGGTTTTTTGATGAAAACGCCCCCAAAACTGTTCTATGGGTGAATTGTAGGGAATCTAAATACCCAAATATTTGGACTTAACAAAACTTTTCGGTTTCATATAATTTAGTGAAGTTATAAAAGTAGGCGTGGCAGTGGGCGGATGTAAAAAAAATTTACACTTGTACTGTATTTTTTTCTCAGAAGCCCAGGTATGAAATTTCATCGTCCTAGCTCAAAATTTAAGGCCCAAAAATCGGTTTTGTGATGAAAACGCCCCCAAAAAGTGGGCGTGGCCAAAATTTTTGTATGGGTGGATTGTAGGGAATCTGAATGCATACATATTTGGTTTTAACAAAATTTTTCGGTTTCATATAATTTAGTGAAGTTATGAAAAAGTGGGCGTGGCAGTGGGCGGATTTCAAAAATTTTTACACTTGTACTGTATCTTTTTCTCAGAAGCCCAGATATAAAATTTCATCGTCCTAGCTCAAAATTTAAGGCCAAAAAAGCGGTGACATACGGACGGACGGACGGACGGTCATCGCTCAATCGATTTCGCTATTGATGCTGATCACGAATATATACACTTTATAGGGTCTATCTCGATTATTTCTCTATGTTACAAACTATGTGTCAAACTTAATATACCCTTATGATAGGGTATAAACATACACAAAAGCTACAATCCGTCTGGAACGGATCGTATGATACCCTATCCTCCTCTCTATAAAGTGGGCCTGGCCAAATTGCATATTGTACTCAAATATAGCTATAATGTCGAACGTTTGAGGATGTTACATGTAAAATTTTATCAAAATAGGTTTTTTGATGATAACGCCCCCAAAAAGTGGGCGTGGCCAAAAGTTTTGTATGGGTGGATTGTAGGGAATCTGAATGCCTAAATATTTGGTCTTAACAAAATTTTTCGGTTTCATATAATTTAGTGAAGTTATACAAAAGTAGGCGTGGCAGTGGGCGGATGTAAAAAAATTTTACACTTGTACTGTATCTTTTTCTCAGAAGCCCAGATATGAAATTTCAGCGTCCTAGTTAAAAATTTAAGGCTCAAAAATCGGTTTTGTGATGATAACGCCCCCAAAAAGTGGGCGTGGTCAAAACTTTTGTATGGGTGGATTGTAGGGAATCTGAATGCCTAAATATTTGGTCTTAACAAAATTTTTCGGTTTCATATAATTTAGTGAAGTTATGAAAAAGTGGGCGTGGCAGTGGGCGGATTTCAAAAATTTTTACACTTGTACTGTATCTTTTTCTCAGAAGCCCAGATATGAAATTTCATCGTCCTAGCTCAAAATTTAAGGCCCAAAAAGCGGTGACATACGGACGGACGGTCATCGCTCAATCGATTTCGCTATTGATGCTGATCACGAATATATATACTTTATAGGGTCTATCTCGATTATTTCTCTATGTTACAAACTATGTGTCAAACTTAATATACCCTTAGGATAGGGTATAAAAACAGTAGCTGCTTTCAGTCATCCTACATTCGACTCAGCTTGCAGAGACTATTGGAAGACGAAAAATATTGGAACCAGATAAAGAAAGCTGGTGTTTGGCAGTTTGGCAGTTGTTGAATCCACTACGTCTCTGGGAGAGGCGCAGAGATAGTCTGGTTGAAGATATAAAATAGCAGTTAGAAAAGAACGTCGGGGACTGTATGACCAACATAGTATGAGTGTTTGCAAAAAATACTTGATACTGCTCGAGAATTTAGTGGTTGAGGTGGGAGGTCAAGCCCTTAATCAGGAGCGATAACCACAGCCCTTAGTATCAGGTGAAACTCCTGTCAACCTCGATTACTTAAGAGAACCGTCATAAAACATAGACGCATTCAAAGCTTCAAATCTACAGATGATATCATTTTATTCTTAGATTCTCAAGGCGGACGGAAAACATTTTTCTCATTAACTGGTTGCTTGCTAAGATAAAAGCACTGAGGTCGCTTCGTCTGGAATAGCTGTAACACTTTTAGAGTGGGATTGCGCATTTATCATTCTCATACCAACATAGTATGAGTGTCTACAAAAAATACTTGATACTGCTCGAGAATTTAGTGGTTGAGGTGGAATTTCAAGCTCTTAATCACGAGCGATTACCACAGCCCTTAGTATCAGGTGAAACTCCTGTCAACCTCGATTACTTGAGAGAACCATCATAAAACATAGACGCATTCAAAGCTTCAAATCAACAGATGTTAACATTTTCTTCTTAGATGCTTCAGGAGGACGGAAAACATTTTTCCCATTAACTGGTTGCTTGCTAAGATAAAAGCACTGAGGTCGCTTCGTCTGGAATAGCTGTAACACTTTTAGAGTGGGATTGCGCATTTAGCATTCTATGTCACATAAAAGAGCAATCGAGGTATTGGGCAGACGTTATCAGTCTTTCCAAGGGTATTTTGTGCTGATGAGCTAAGGGCCTGGTTTAAATCATTCTACTTGTGGCCAAAAACGAAGCAGTTGTGTCTCAGAAGGATCAACGAGTTTCTATGTAGTTTTGGAAGAAGTGGAATTGGATTTATAAGTATACAATACAATAGGTTTGATTGTGACGATTTCTGTTTATTCAGGTGTAATTTTAATTGCCCTCAATAATATAATTATTGCCGTTTAAACGGATAATGAAAAGATCTTTGTTTATTACGCTCCATGCCTTAGAAGTTCCTGAATGACCTGCTTTCGTTGTGATATTTTGCTGCATAAAACAGAACTGACGAGACGGTTTGACGCTATAGAGCGTGTATTTTGCTAAGTTCTATATTTTTCTGACGTATGTTTTGTCAAAGCATAAGAATGGACTTAGAGTGTGTCATAGAAATGCGCGTAGCCTTAACTCTTGTAAACTTGACTATTTGCGGTTTCTACTATGTGTTTCGTCTATTGATGTTATTTGTATTGACGAGACGTGGTTTAAACCAGATACACCTGATGAAATGTACAAAATAGAAAATTTTAATTTATTTCGTAATGACCAGATAACTAGTACCATTGGGGGAGGAGTTGCGATTTATTGTCATTCTTCCTTAAATTGCCGAGTGTAAATCAGAGAGTGGTTTTGTTGAATACTTAATATTAGAAATTTTTGATAATTGTATTAAATGTTGGATTTCATGTTGCTATATCCCTGACCGACTATTGTGGCCAGAAGCGTTTTTTTTCAGCGCTATCCGAGTTCTCTGCAATCTATGAGAACATAATTGTGTGTGGCGACTTTAATTCCAATTTGTTAAAAAATGATTCTCGTGCGCTTCAAATTAATGACTTTGCATCTTCCAGTGGTCTTACCAACTTGTTTGCGACCGAATGCATCACATAGTCTTTTTGATCTTATTTTAGTCTCGTGATCCATCATCCGTTCTATTATACAATCAGCTATCTGTAAAAGGTATAAGTGAACATGAACTGCTTTTTTGGAGCTACAACATACTTTTCTCTCATAATGTTTCACCGACATCGTTTAAGTTTAGAGATTTTAAATCAATAGATTTAGTATACCTTTATACGGAGTCGTCTTTAACTCCCTGGGAATATTGCAGGTTGAGTGCTGATCCCAATGAAAAAGTTACATACTTTCAACAATTTTTGGCTCATTTGTATGATAAACATGTACCTATGAAAACTGTTGCCGTGCAAAATCGAGCATGCCCCTGGTTTACTTCTACAGTACTTAATGCGCTTAAAACTAGAAACAAGTTTTACTGCAAGTGGAAACAAGTAGCACGAAACAAGGCAACATGCATTGTTCGAGAGCCTAAGCGCAATTATTACTCCTCAAAGTTGAGCACCTCCCTGCCTCAAAAAACGCTGTGGAGGAATTTGCGACAAATAGGTATCAGTAACAGAGGTGGTAACGAGTGTACAATATATCCTGATGAACTAAACGATCACTTTCTTGCAAATTGGTGACTCGGACTTCAATATTAATGCAGATACCATTGCACTACCGCAATCGGAATTTTAAGTGGTCTGTATCGTAGCTTCCATAAAATTTAACGCTATTGGTGAAGATGGGTTACCTATACGATTTGTGAAAATCCTGCTACCGCAAATTGTATGTCACTTAACGCACAAAATAAACTTTTGCATTATGACATCCACTTTTCCCCAGTCCTGGAAGTGTGCAAAAGTAATACCAATTGCAAAAAAAGCGAATTCCATCGTTGCTGGCGATTACAGACCTATCAGCATTCTCCCATGCTTGTCAAAAGTTTTTGAGAAGGTCCTAGCTAAGCAGATTCAAAGTCAACTCTCTACCTATTCCCTCCTAACACCGTATCAATCCGGCTTTAGAACTAAACATAGTTGCTCAACTGCAATGGTCAATATATTAGATGATATACGTGAAGAATTTGATAAGGCTTACATAAACTTGCTCTTCCTACTTGACTTGTAAAGCGTTTGATAAAGTCAATCACACGATTCTCTGCTGGAAACTTAAACACTTTTTTGGTTTCAGTGAACGAGCGATAAAACTATTGAAAAGTTTTCTATCTAAGAGTTGTTGTGAAAGGAAAAAGCTCGGCTTTGAAACCCCTTATACAAGGTGTTCCTCAGGGTTCAATATTAGGACCTATATTGTTCTGCATTTTTATTAACGATCTGTCGTTGGTATGCAAGCATACCTCAGTCCATCTGTACGCGGATGATGTACAACTCTATCTATCCCAACACCTAAATAGAATAGATGAACTTGTTCTACATCTCAATGAGGACTTATCCGCCATAAATAAATGGTCGGTTAGTAATGGGTTACTTATGAATCCAGCAAAGTCCAAGCTGATACCTATCTCCAACAAGATTTTCGACATGAATTGTATTTCTGACGTGTTGTTGCAACAACAAATTGCAATTAGTAGAAAGAGTGAACACTCTTGGTTTTGTAATTAATCGTAGCATGTCTTGCTATGACCACATCAACTTAGTAATAAGTCGTATCGTTATTGTAGCCTCGATTCCTTATCTCAACATAAGCTCCAGGTAGCTTTTAATGATTCAGTGCGGTATGTTTACGGATTTTTTAGATTTAGATTTAGATTTATTTTTTCCATACATACAATACAATGTTCATTTTTTTACAAGTGACTCATTGAGGCTTCCAGAAAAGTTAATTTACAAATATTAATTATTTAGGAATTTAGACAACTATCTCCTTGTGGATAAATTGATTATATAATAGCTAGATCTGTTTAATCATGAGTGCTGTTTTTTATACCCTATCCTAAGGGTATATTAAGTTTGACACATAGTTTGTAACATAGAGAAATAATCGAGATAGACCCTATAAAGTATATATATTCGTGATCAGCATCAATAGCGAAATCGATTGAGCGATGAGCGTCCGTCCGGACGATGAAATTTCATATCTGGGCTTCTGAGAAAAAGATACAGTACAAGTGTAAAACTTTTTGAAATCCGCCCACTGCCACGCCCACTTTTTCATAACTTCACTAAATTATATGAAACCGAAAAATTTTGTTAATACCAAATATTTAGGCATTCAGATTCCCTACACTCCACCCATACAAAAGTTTTGGCCACGCCCACTTTTTGGGGGCGTTATCATCAAAAAACCTATTTTGATAAAATTTTACATGTAACATCCTCAAACGTTCGACATTATAGCTATATTTGAGTACAATATGCAATTTGGCCATGCCCACTTTTTAGAGAGGAGGATAGGGTATCATACGATCCGTTCCAGACGGATTGTAGCTTTTCTGTATGTTTTTTTTTTTTTTAAATCGTATTGAAATGGTTAACATACACTTTGTGGTTAGAGGAACCAGTGGCAAGTGTATACAGTGATACCATGGAGCCGCACAAAAAGAAGAAACGCGTTATGTAGGAAGAAATGAAAGATATGAAAAGATGTCTCAAGTGACAAGTAATGAATTAACATTATATAATAACATGCATTAAAGTCATTACATCAGATCTGGAGAGTAACCAATTCCTCAGAAGATTAAGGAATCTAGATTTACATCCTGCTTGGTTGCGTATATTGGCCGGCAATCTGTTGTAAATTGAGGGAGCTATGTTGGTGGCAAATCTTCTGCAGTGTTCTGTTCTAACTCTTGGAACTACAACGTTAGTCGAAGAACGTAGTGAGTACACTTCATTTCGACTTACATGGAAGTAACCACCTCGAAGGTAGAACAACCTCAACACTTTGAATACATAAAGGTATTGTAGCGGCAAAATATTGACAGATTGAAATAAGGGAAGTGATGGTTCCCATCTTGGTTTAAACAATATTGTCCTTATTGCCTTCTTCTGGGCTGTTATGAGAGGCTTTAGGCTACTTATAAATGCACTACCCCCACAAGAAATACCATACTCCAAACGGGAATTGACTAGGGCATAATATATTGTTATAAGAAGATTAGCCGGAACAAGTTTTCGAAGATGATAAATCTTATTTAAGCCAATGTATAAAGCTCTTTTAACAATAGATATATGTGGTTTCCAATTTAATTTGCTATCTAGAGTTATACCTAGGTATTTGAATTCAGTAACAGATAGTAGAGACATGCAATTTTTACCACAGATCAAGTGGTTACAATCATGCTCATGGAAACCGACACCATTGAGTACATATTTATTAGACAGGGAAAAAGACATTACTTTTGACTTACTGCTAAGGATCATTTGATGATACCTAAACCAGTCATTTAGCAATGTTAAGTCCATATTCATCTGTTGAATTAGGTCAATAACGCTGGGAGCAGCATAAGAAAGAGCCAAGTCATCCGCAAAAGCAACTATTTTACCATTTAAAGGCAACTTAAAGATGGAATTTGTATATATTATAAAGAGCAGAGAACCAAGTACTGATCCCTGCGGGACACCTGCTCCTGTGCAGACCAAGGGCTCACTCATGGTTGAATTTATGCGAACGTGTTGCTTTCTGTTGCTTAGGTAGGACGAAAACCAACTGAGGATATTATTTCTGAAACCAAAGCTCTGTAGTACTTTTAGTAGGATTTTATGATTAACAAGGTCAAATGCTTTAGTTAAATCCAGAAACATACCACCCGACTTTTTATACCCTATCCTAAGGGTATATTAAGTTTGACACATAGTTTGTAACATAGAGAAATAATCGAGATAGACCCTATAAAGTATATATATTCGTGATCAGCATCAATAGCGAAATTAATTGAGCAATGACCGTCCGTCCGTCCGTCCGTCCGTCCGTCCGTCCGTATGTCACCGCTTTTTGGGCCTTAAATTTTGAGCTAGAACGATGAAATTTCATATCTGGGCTTCTGAGAAAAAGATACAGTACAAGTGTAAAAATGTTTGAAAACCGCCCACTGCCACGCCCACTTTTTCATAACTTCACTAAATTATATGAAACCGAAAAATTTTGTTAAGACCAAATATTTAGGCATTCAGATTCCCTACAATCCACCCATACAAAAGTTTTGGCCACGCCCACTTTCTGGGGGCGTTTTCATCACAAAACTGAGTTTTGGGCCTTCAATTATTAACTAGGACGCTGAAATTTCATATCTGGGCTTCCAAGAAAAAGATACAGTACAAGTGTACATTTTTTTTACATCCGCCCACTGCCACGCCTACTTTTTCATAACTTCACTAAATTATATGAAACCGAAAAATTTTGTTAAGACCAAATATTTAGGTATACAGATTCCCTACAATTCACCCATAGAACAGTTTTGGTCACGCCCACTTTTTGGGGGCGTTTTCATCAAAAAACCGATTTTGATACAATTTTACATGTAACATCCTCAAAAGTTCGAGGTTATAGCCATATTTGAGTACAAAATGCAATTTGGTCACGCGCACTTTATAGAGAGGAGGATAGGGTATCATACGATCCGTTCCAGATGGATTGTAGCTTTTCTGTATGTTTATTATTATCTATTGCCTCGTGAATATTGGTCAAGAAGGACATTATGGCATCTTCAGTAGACTTCCCTTTCCGGAAACCAAATTGAAAATCACTAAGAAGCTTGTATTTCTCAATAAATTTAAGCAATCTATTAGAAATAATTTTCTCAAAAATCTTAGAGAAAACTGAAAGCAACGATATTGGTCTGTAGTTATTGGGATCGCATCTATCGCCTTTTTTATATACAGGTACAATGATAGAAGTTTTGAGACACTCAGGAAAAATACCTGTATCAAAACTTCTATTGATTAAGTACGTTAGTGGACGAATTATTAGGCTACTAATCCTTTTGACAACCAAGCTGCTTATACCATCAAATCCACATGAAAGCTTTGGTTTTAGGTGAGAAATCACACCTACTACCTCAGCTTCATCAACTACACCAAAGAAAAATGAGGATACTATTTGAGAATTAATAAAAGATTCTTCTGCGAAGCCTGTTAGAGGTAGTTGAGACTTGTCGGCTATATTTTTAAAGAATAAGTTTAGACCGTTACTCATCTCGTGCTCATCTGAGGTAGTGTAATTATCAGTTAGTTTTAGGGCTTTAAGACTGCTTTCGTTAGAACCTTTACCTAATATGTCATTCACTATACGCCACTGCATTGAATCTGCTTTCAAATAGCTGACGCTTATAATAGAGTTATTTTCGCTTTTTTATTAGTTCAAATACGTCTTTTCTCATATCTAGGTTTTTTTTTTTATAGAGCAGATGTGGAAACGGTTTTTATTGGTACGGTAGAAGATATTTTTTTCATAAATACTTTGGCAGAGAGAGTCTGTCATCCATGGCTTAATTTTATTCAGTTTAGATTTTTGCATACTGGATTTGCTTTTAGCTACAGCGTCAGAAATAATATCAATAAATTTTCCAAAAGCAACAGAAGGACAATCAGAACAGAACACATCGCGCCAAGTTTCCACAGTCAGATAACCATTCAGCTTAGAGAAATTAATTTTCATGTACAAATGCTCATTACTATTAGAAAGGACATCCCTTTTTCTGTTATTGTGATCCTTCAAGAGATTAGGAAATGAAACACCAATAGGAAAGTGATCAGTTATATCCCATTCTAATAAAAACGGACAAACGTTATAGATATTTCTATTCCGAAGAAAATATGATCGATACAGGATCTCGTATTTTCAGTAACTCTAGTTGGAAGTGTAATTAACGACTCAAAGCCCAAAGAAGACAATAGGACAACATAGCTATCACTACTCGAAGGTAGTCCGAGTATATCAATATTTATATCACTTATTAGACAGGTATTGGGATTGCTCACCCGAGATAGTACACCCTCAATTTCCTGCAGAAAAATGTCCCAATGGACAGATTGTAACCGATATACGCAAATAAGATCTAAGATAAAATTATCTATTACTATTTTTAAAGTAATACAATCGGCACTCTTCAGATCTGGTGTAATCACATCCGCAACTACAAGACTATTCTTAACAAAAACAACTACTCCACCTGAAGAATATTCTTCATTACAATTAGAATAGGGAGTATAACCCGGCAAAAAATAATGACTTAACTCATGATTAAACACCCAGATTTCAGTTAAAACAATTATTTGAGGTAAATCAATAAAATTATTTTGCAAATAAGAACATAGGTTATCAAAATTTATTCTTGGGATTCTTATGTTTAGATGGAAAATTGTTAGAGCATTAGAATTTAAATTGAGTGACGATCTTATAAGGGTTTCATTACTGTGGCTACTAATATCAAGATCAAATAGTTCATTTGGATGTAACATTAAGAACAAATAAGAAGAAAAAAGAAATTAAAATTTAAGATACAGATGTCTTAATCCAAGTGATTAAGATCATTCATACTATTGATAAATTTGATCTTCATACCAGTAGCTTGCCTCATCATAATCTTTCCATACCGCATCCAGAGGAATTGATAATTTGATTTCTTCTTTGCCTTCTTCGCCTCGTTTAAGAGATGTTTCGTTTCCTTTGACAGCCAGTCGTTTACGTAGATGTTTGTTTTGCTTTTACTCGAAGAGAATATTTGGTTTCCATCGGTGGGTGTTCTCTTTGCATATACCGCCGACATGATGCGCTCTTTAATACCATTACTGCGGAGCTGCACCACAATAGCGCCAGATGATTTCCCTCTACTCTTCTTTCTGTAGCACATATCGACGTCATCATCAGTTATCTTAACACCAACTCCGTTGTTAAGAATTTGAACCACTGAGTCACGCACATTTTCGTTCTCAATTAGCGGAACTTCACGCAGTTCGATAAATTTTGCATGAATCAGCATTTCGGCATTATTAAGTCTCTCTTTGGTTTCGGTTAACTGAGACTTCAGCTGTTCATTCTCTTTTTTGATTTCAGTCAGCAATTGGGTTGACTTCTCCAATAGGGCGAGTTGTTCCTGTACAGCCTGGATGGACTGGACAGTAGAAGCAAAGGTCAGTTGAAGTTGAGTTACTTGGCGGTGAATTCCCTCGAGAGTTATTTTGTCTTTGCTTGGTTCAGTAACACCACAGGATGAAGTTGACAATCTGCGCGAGTTGTTTAGTTTCTTCTGGATACAGATGTGATAACTCCAAGGTTTCTTGCTGTTAATTATGTGCTCCACATCCTTGGGTTTTAGTTTAGCACAATCCGCATGGAGAAGACAATTGCAGTCGTTGCAACTTATTTTGCAAGAGTCTCTTGCTATTTTGTTTTTACAAACTTTACAGAAGGTCATTTTATAAACACGTCTATACTTTTTGGCGGCTAAATGCGGAATCGTAGGTATGACAGAATTCCTGTCTTTTCTAAGAACTTGCTAGGGTGTACACTAAAGGATTACCTAAATGCTCTAACTTGTATGATATTACATAACATCATAATATCGAAATCCCCAACTTATTTGTTCTCTAGGCTGGAATTTTCCCGTTTTCGCAGGACATTGAACATCAATATACCTTACTTTAAATATTTAAATTCTTCAAGACTTTTTTTCATTCACGCCATCAGGTTATGGAATTCCTTACCTTTGGACATCAATGGTATAAACACAAGCGTTAAATTCAAGCTAATTACTTTACATCGCAGCAGTAGAACCTTTCCCTACAATCCTTTTCCTTTCTTAATTGTATTTTCTCTCTTCCTTTTTGTTCTTTAAATTTAACTTTAATTTTATAAAAATCCGTAATTTAAATTTCTTTAATTCTTATTTACTTAGTTTTTCCTTTTTTTTTTAATGATGTATATAATGTATGTAATTTATTCTCAGTACTATAAAACACATTGTCTTAATGTACATACCAATAACCGTAAATAAATTGAAATTAAAACATACAGAAAACCTACAATCCGTCTGGAACGGATCGTCTGATACCCTATCCTCCTCTATATAAAGTGGGCGTGGCCAAATTGCATTTTGTACTCAAATATAGCTATAATGTCGAACGTTTGAGGATGTTACATGTAAAATTTTATCAAAATAGGTTTTTTGATGATAACGCCCCCAAAAAGTGGGCGTGGCCAAAACTCTTCTATTGGTGAATTGTATGGAATCTAAATACCCACATATTTGGTCTTAACAAAATTTTTCGGTTTCATATAATTTAGTGAAGTTATAAAAAAGTAGGCGTGGCAGTGGGCGGATGTAAAAAAATTTTACACTTGTACTGTATCTTTTTCTTGGAAGCCCAGATATGAAATTTAAGCGTCCTAGTTAAAAATTTAAGGCCCAAAAATCGGTTTTGTGATGAAAACGCCCCCAAAAAGTGGGCGTGGCCAAAACTTTTGTATGGGTGGATTGTAGGGAATCTAAATGCCTAAATATTTGGTCTTAACAAAATTTTTCGGTTTCATATAATTTAGTGAAGTTATGAAAAAGTGGGCGTGGCAGTGGGCGGATTTCAAAAATTTTTACACTTGTACTGTATCTTTTCCTCAGAAGCCCAGATATGAAATTTCATCGTCCTAGCTCAAAATTTAAGGCCCAAAAAGCGGTGACATACGGACGGACGGACGGACGGACGGACGGACGGACAGACGGACGGACGGACGGACGGACGGACGGACGGACGGTCATCGCTCAATCGATTTCGCTATTGATGCTGATCACGAATATATATACTTTATAGGGTCTATCTCGATTATTTCTCTATGTTACAAACTATGTGTCAAACTTAATATACCCTTAGGATAGGGTATAAAAATTGAAAATAGTGAGAAAACACAAAAATCTCGAATGAATAAATCTCGAAACATTTTTTTCTCTATTTAACTGTGAAAATAATGAAAACGAATCTGAAATGTAAACACTGTAATTTTTGATTGAAAATAATAAGGGTTTAATATATTTTCATAGCAAAAACAAAACAACCTTATGTCCCACTTATTAAATGTACATAGGCGCCTGCCTACCAAATTCCTACGACGATCGTTAATGAGCAGCGAAGCGAATGGAGAGGTGAATTAATTTTTCTGGATTATTGTGGACTTACATATATCCCATCTTCGCCAAAAAAAATTCTGGATTTATTCCCCGAGGGCGTGGGATTACTATGTGTATGTATGTAAGTTCAAAATTCAATTGTAGACTTATGTTCTTATCGAAATAGACCCTATAAAGTATAAATATTCGTGATTAGTATCAATAGCGAAATCGATTGAGCCATGTCTGTGCGTCCGTCTGTATGCCACCACTTTTTTGGCATTAAATTTTGTGTGAGGAAGATGAAATTTTATATTGTACTGCTCTTGAGAAAAAGAAGCAGTACAATTGCAAAAAAAAGTTTGAAACCGTACCACTTCACTAGTTTACATCAAATTGACAAACTTTCGATATTCAGATTTTTTACCTACAATTCACCTTTAGACACGCCCACTTTTTGGGGCAATTTAATTAAAAAACCGATTTTTCTGCAATTTACCATATAACTTGCTCAAACGTTCGAAGTTATCGTTGCATTTCGAGAAAAACAAAAACTACAATCATTATATATTGAGGAAAAACAAAAACTACAATCGTTATATTTTGAGGAAAAACAAAAACTATAATCCGTCGATTGTACCCTATCCTCCTCAATATGTAGCTCTTATAAAGTGAACGTGGCCGTGTTGCCTTTTTTTCGGAACTACGACGATAACTTCGAACGTTTGAGGAAGTTAGATATAAAACTGCATTAAAATCGGTGTTTTAATGAAAAGTGAGCGTGGCTAAAGACAATGTATGGATGGATTGTTGGCAATCTGAATATCTTAAAATTTGGTCTTAACGCAAATTTTCGGTTTCATATAGTTTGGTGAAGTTTTAAAAAAATGGGAGTGGCAGTGGGCGGATTTCAAAAATGTTTCCACTTGTAAATTAGGACAAAAACATCCAAAAACGCAAATTTTTTTATGGTTAGGCGAATATAAATGTTCCCACTTGAAACGTCTTGTATTCAAAGGAAACCTCTTTTATCGATCGATCTATCGTATGATACCCTATCCTCCTTTCTATCGAGCCCTATCCTAAGGGTATATTAAGTTTAACACATAGTTTGTAACATAGAGAAATAATCGAGATAGACCCTATAAAGTATATTCGTGATCAGCATCAATAGCGAAATCGATTAAGCGATGACCGTCCGTCCGTATGTCACCGCTTTTTGGGCCTTCAATTTTGAGCTAGGACGCTGAAATTTCATATCTGGGCTTCTGAGAAAAAGATACAGTACAAGTGTAAATATTTTTTAAATCCGCCCACTGTCACGCCCACTTTTTTATAACTTCATTAAATTATATGAAACCGAAAAATTTTGTTAAGACCAAATATTTAGGCATTCAGACTCCCTACAATCCAATCGTATAAACGTTTTGACCACGCCCACTTTTTGGGGGCGTTTTCATCATAAAACCGATTTTTGAGCCTTAAATTTTTAACTAGGACGCTGAAATTTCGTATCTGGGCTTCTGACGAAAAGGTACAGTAGAAGTCAAAATTTTTTTTTAAATCCGCCCACTGCCACGCCTACTTTTTTATAACTTCACTAAATTATATGAAACCGAAAAATTTTGTTAAGTCCAAATATTTAGGTATTCAGATTCCCTACAATTCACCCATAGAACAGTTTTGGCCACGCCCACTTTTTGGGGGCGTTTTCATCAAAAAATTGATTTTGATAAAATTTTACATGTAACATCCTCAAACGTTCGAAGCTATAGCCATATTTGAGTACAAAATGCAATTTGGTCACGCCCACTTTATAGAGAGGAGGATAGGGTATCAGACGATCCGTTCCAGACGGATTGTAGCTTTTCTGTATGTTTTAAATGATTATTATACCACGGAAGCTTTGGTAGTTGCTTCGATTTAGGGGAACAAAGAGGAACAAATTTGGAGAAACTTTCAAATATAATTGATGTAAACCTCATGTACATTTGCTCAAGATTAAGGTTTACAACTTCATGACACCAATCAAAAGATTCAAGAAAGCTATTAAGTTCAATGAAGTTTGCCTTTTTTAAGTTATAAAATTTTAAACATTGGTTAGATTCATTTGACGAGAAAATATACAATTCGATTTCAACAAATAATTCTTTATGGTGAATAGAATCATTTAAAAGTGAGAAAGGAACTATTGAGACTTTAGATATTCATTGCATACAAAGACTAAATCTAATATGTTATTCAATGTATTCGGAATTCTATTAATTTGATTCAGGTTGAGCGAAAAAGAGAATCTATAAAATAAAATTCAAAACCATTCATCATATTAGAAGCTAACAACATATTATCACTCTCTGACCAATTCCATATAATATTTGATAAGTTGAAATCTCCAAAACAACATACATTATCAGATTCAGAACAAGTATTATAAATTGCTTCTATATTTCATACACTTCAAAAATACTTCTTGGTGAGATATAGCTTATAATAAAAAATAAACAAACATTATGTGTTGAAAATAAGTTAATGGAAATACATAATTGATCCATATCCAAGTTAGGCAAGGCAACTTCCTTACAGCATAGCTTTGTACTGACGGCAATCAGGATTCCTGTTTCACGTTCGGAGGTAGTATTACATTTGTCTCGTCGATAAACGCCGAAATGCCGGAAATCAAAAAGTTCAGACGAAGATAAGTCAGGGTATAACCAAGATTCGACGATAATGATTACATCGTAATCAAGATGACTTGAGTTGTTAAACAGCTCAGAGATTTTCGTGCGAATGCCACTTGCATTGTGAAAATATACCTTGATCATGACGTAGTATAGGCTGATTATTTTGGCGAATTGATTGACGAAAAGAACTTGAGGGTATCAGAGATCCCTCAAACCTTCCAAGCTTTTTGGCTTGAACATAAAAGGACGCATTTTACCCCACTGGGCCAAAAAGTGTCAACGTAAATTTTCATGGCACATTTTAATATTAACGAACCTCACTCTACGATCCGATTCCTGGTGCTTAAGGAGCTTATAACATTGAATTTCACTTGGATGGAATTCAAGATTAGTCAATATGTAATTGCGATAGCATCCGTAGCGGTAGAGATCCGAAAACTTCCAATATGGAACCATTTTAGTTTCTTCGCTATTTTAAGATCATTACATTGGGGCTTAGAACCTATTATAGTTTTATTTTTAACTAAATTCAACACCTTAGCAGAAGCGAGGGCAGGAACCTCCAGAGTATAGCCAGCAACGACACTATCAGCAAAAGAAGCGCCAGTCGCAGCAATCGCATTACCAACATCATTATCAAAAGCATTCAAATTACTAACAACGTTCTCATTACCAAGAGCAGCAACAGCAGTGTCAGTAGCGACGTCCACAGCATCATGAGAAGCAACAACAACTTCATTAGAAACATCCGTAATTGTAACTCCCACGGCAACAACATCATTCAAGTTATTAGCATTGGGTGCAACAACAACGACTTCTGATTTTTTTCTTTTCTTTTTTAAGTCTTGTTCGTTATTATTGCTTGCAATATTTGGGTATGACGATGACCTGCGAGAGGTATTAGCACTTGTCTTAATCGATTCACTACCGGTGCGAGGGACAACAGGGGATCCACTTGTGGTATAAGGCGAAAATCGAGACAAAGAGGGCAACGAAAGCGCAATCTTAGTTGCTTCTTTATTAGGAGTTTTTGCTTTGGAGGGTTCACTGACCTTAGGCTTTCGTTGCAAGCGAGTGGTATCACGTATATCACGACTAATATGTAGTTTTTCATTAGATTCTTTTCGCTTATTTAATAAACTCAGATGGTTGTTAAGCAAACTAACACTTTCTTGCAAGAGCGCAAAGTGATCATTAATATTCCTTATGCACTCATTAAGTTTTTTTTTGCATTTAACACATTTAAAGAAAATGTTATCAGAATCACAAATGAATTTCATACATATATTCTGCGGATAAGTCTGTAAGTGAGTTGGTAAACCACACAATCCGCACGATATACATATAACAATCTCCAGTTAAAGGATTTAGGCATTTAGAGCAAACGGAATTCATACTTAAGCAATAGTGTGTGACTTAACGTCTAACGTTATTTATAGGGGCTACATAGAAAGGAGGATAGGGTATCATATGATCTGTTCCAGACGGATTGTAGCTTTTCTGTATGTTTGTACCAAAATTTGCTTTTGCCTGCGGCATTATAATAAGAGAGTAGTTGGTCGGAATTATCAACTCCTCCCATTCCCATATTGTAATCACGTGTTGGCATAAGTATTTTGACAAGTATGTAATACTAAGAAAACAAAGTTTAAACTTAACGAAGGTAAAGAAATAAAGAAGAATTTAGTAAAATGTATAACCTTCTTTGGCTTCAATAACTTTTTAAAGGCGTCTCGGTACTGAATCTACTAAATTTTAAAGAATCTCTGGAGATACCTCTTTCCAAAGGAAAGTGACCCCAGAAATTGTCTCCTCTCTGGTTTTATTTAACGAAACAGTTCTTTTGCGTTTCAAAAGTGACCATCCGGGGTTTGTGCCATGGGGCATTATCTTGTTGCAGGATAAATGATTCCCCAATAAGCCTATCTCCAGAAGGAAAGGAGTATTAACGTCGTATCATTTAGGGCACTAACGTATTGATATTGGTTCATCGAGCCGGTGATAGGAACCAAGTCACCCAGCCTCCACCATGGCTCACTTTTGGATAAACGGGCCTTTTTTTGCCTTACTTCCCTTGGCAATCTTAAAAAAAAATTGTTTTTTTGATGAGTTATACTCAAAAGAGCTTTCATCTGTCCATAGAACGCTTCTCCAGAACTCCTTTGGCTTGTGCAGATGTTCCTTTGCGAAGACCATTCTTTTAAGCTTGTTTGCCTTTGATATGTACGGCACGTCCCTAACTTTTATTGTTCTAAAATCTGCTTCCCTTAAACGTAGTCGGACAGTGCGCTTACTGATTGGATTCCTGGCCGTCAAATTCCATTCATCTGCAGCAGATTGAGGCTTCACAAAAATATTTTTTTTAGATTCCCGTAGAAGGACTCGGTCTTTAGTGGGCGTAGTTTTGCGCTTGGCACCTGACCTCGTTAAGTTTCTTATGTCATTATGCTTTTTAAACTTATTAATTTGATAGTGCACAGTTTGACGCGACACATTGAACTCATTTGCAATGTCTTTTACTGCCGTTCCAGCGTTAACGCTTAATATCAATTAGAGTTAATTACAAAAGTTGCTTGGTTTTCACGTGCTCAAAAGTGTAGAAACATTTAAACAAAGATTCCGTCAAAATACTTATGCCACGCAAAAATTCGTTGTCTACATGCATTCTTATCAGCAGAAAGAGACTACAAACGATAAACAATATAAAATTTGGCACGCATAGAGTTAAAAATAGCTTCTTTGTTTTGCGCATCATTTTCGCACCATTATTTAACGATACTAAGCAAAGCCTGCAGGTTGGGGGTTGTGCGTGGGGGTAACTTCCCCACCATGAAAAAAAATAATAGTTACAAAACCACCAACCGCCTCGGATAAGGATGATTCAACTGTTGACGACCCAAGCAAATGTGATAAGGACAACGACTTTCGGTTCTGCACGTGGAATGTTAGCTCCCTTAACAGACCACGTGCGACCGAACAACTAGTGGATGCCCTGGACTGCTGTAAAGCAGACATTACCGCCATTACCGAACGGGCCGGGCAAAAGAATGTGGGTTTGTTATTGGAAACAGACTTCGGCAAAAAGTCTTGACTTTCAGGCATGTGAATGAACGTCTCGTAACAATTCGCATCAAGGCTAAATTCGCTAACATTAGCCTGATATGTGCTCATGCCCCCACTGAGGAGAAAGATGACGATACCAAAGACAGCTTCTACGAGCTCTTAGACAAAATATACAGACAAAATATACGAGCAGTGCCCCAGCTATAATGTTAAAATTGTCCTGGGTGATTTTAACGCAAAGCTAGGAAGAGAGAGCATCTTTGGTAGTACTGTCGGAAAGCATAGCCTGCACGACACCACCTCCGATAACGGTTTATTTGTAAAAATATACAAATATACAAATTCAGGGTGCAACCCAGGAAGTCTCTAGAGTGTTCAGAAACATGGTCATGCCTACGAATGCCATAAACATATCGTACTGCATAGTTGTAAGCAACTTGTAGTTTGTGCTGAGACAATGAATCAAGGTTACAGTATACAACGTCAGCATAGCTTATGATTGGTAAGACCAGAGTTCTAATAAGCAAATTCTGCCGTATTACTCAGAGGGCAAGCTAAGTGTAGCTGAACATCGTCCGGATATAAGTGTACGGAAGAATGTTTGCATACGGATCGCAAGTCATTGATAATTATACAAAATAAAATTGGCCCAAGAATTGATCCCCGGGGGACACCTTATTGAATAAATAGGTCTTAGCACCGACGAATTTTCACCCACCACAACTCTTTGTGACCTGTTGGAAAGTAAACTCTGTAATAGCTTTGCAGCTCTCTCACTGAAACCGAAATAATGTTACAGAGCAGAGGATTTTATGATTGACTTTGTCAAAGGCCTTAGAGAAATCGAGCGAGCAGAGAAGCGTGACATAACCTTTGTCATAGGCTTGTCTTATGTCTTCTAGTACGTTAATCATAGCCGTAGAGCAGCTATTGTGTTGTCTGAATCCCGATTGAAAGAAACTCAATAGAAGATTACGAGACAAGTCTCGTATCTCAGTATCTGCTTAGCTATAATTTTCTCGAGGACTTTTGTTAAGCACGGTAAAATACTAATAAGTCACTTACAGCAGTTGCATTCGGTTTCTTAGCAATGGGAAAAACTCTCGCGATTTTCAAGGACTGCGGAAAAGTTGAGCTCATTATAGAAAAAATTATAATATGGGTTAATTGGCTGACGATTAGAGGCAGTATTAACTAAACAAAGCGAATAGGTACCCCATTCACCCCAGCGGAATTTGACTTAATGGCTAGCACGTCATCTTTCATTACCACTTCAAAATCGGGACAGCCCGGCTATAGATGACTCCGAATATGCAGCGAAGTTAAAGCCATTCACTTCTCTTTTTGAGCCACTTTATAAGCACACCAATTCGCATCATATGATCGATGTTTCCATTTACTATACAATTTATTCCTAGTTTCGATTTTGTCAATAACATCGGATGTAGATGAAAAATCCTTAAAGGTGAATGACAGCGGAGTAGCAGAATGAGAGAAATTAATATCGTAAGTACAGAAAAGCAGGTCGTGATCAGGCAATTGTTTAGCAGCAATCTTTTGCGAGCGTGTATTAATTTTTGGCGTGTGCTGATATGTTGATCATCTTTGTGTTGATTGATCTTTGTATAGTTGAGTGCAAAGATTGTAGCGTTTTATATAGTCACTCAAGCAATCATAAAATTAAAATTATAATAATCGACAATATTAACTTTATACACAAATTTTGAAAGATGCTCTTTAACTAAAGTAGAAAATAGAGAATCGGTTTTAACTCAACAAACCGAATGAAAGTGGTTTCAGGAAATTTAAACGAAGATTTAATTATTTGCACTTAAAAGGGATTGTCATTCGAAGAAATATGTACTCCATGTGATTGAGCACTACTGACTATTAATGCCAGCACTGTTCATATGCGTTCAAAGGAAGCCAACAGCGCTGTAAAATAGCCTACGTTCACTTAGCGATTTCGTCAAAGAAAGTAAAATGATTATACTCTATTAGAATGTTATCTACTTATCTCTTATATGTATCTCATAAATACGCAATTTGGCCACTTCAGCAATGGAAGAGCGTATTATTCAGAGATGGGATTATTTTTATACCCTATCCTAAGGGTATATTAAGTTTGACACATAGTTTGTAACATAGAGAAATAATCGAGATAGACCCTATAAAGTATATATATTCGTGATCAGCATCAATAGCGAAATCGATTGAGCGATGACCGTCCGTCCGTCCGTCTGTATCTCACCGCTTTTTGGGCCTTAAATTTTGAATTAGGATGATGAAATTTCATATCTGGGCTTCTGAGAAAAAGATACAGTACAAGTGTAAAAATTTTTTAAATTCGCCCACTGCCACGCCTACCTTTTCATAACTTCATTAAATTATATGAAACCGAAAAATTTTGTTAAGACCAAATATTTAGGCATTCAGACTCCCTACAATCCACTCGTACAAAAGTTTTGGCCACGCTCACTTTTTGCGGGCGTTTTCATCATAAAACCGATTTTTGGGCCTTACATTTTTAACTAGGACGCTGAAATTTCATATCTGGGCTTCTGACAAAAAGATACAGTAGAAATGAAGAACTTCACTAAATTATATGAAACCGAAAAATTTTGTTAAGACCAAATATTTAGGCATTCAGATTCCCTACAATCCACCCATACAAAAGTTTTGGCCACGCCCACTTTTTGGGGGCGTTTTCATCACAAAACCGATCTTGATAAAATTTTACATGTAACACCCTCAAACGTTCGAGGTTATAGCCATATTTGAGAGGAGGATAGGGTATCAGACGATCCGTTCCAGACGGATTGTAGCTTTTCTGTATGTTTTTTTTTTGTTTGGAGGTCGCTGGAAGGAAGGAGCCTTCTACAATAGTAATAATTAAATTGAAAAGCCGCCGTTTGTCGAATTTCTGAACTTTTTGGTTTGAAAGTGTTAATTTCTTAAGTTATTATTTAGTTTTGTTTTGTTTAATATTCCCAGCTACCTACTATAAATCAATAGGCTTTACCCTTCTTAATCTCCTGATTAAATTCGCGGTATTTAGTAGTTGTGTTACTTCTAAATAAACGTGGTGGAGAAGTCTAACTCTATGTCTTTCAGCAACTTTTTTAACCTCATCTGCAACCATTTCAATAACTAGACCTCTATGTAGATCGGCGTTTCGTATGTAGCATTATGCATTAACTATGTTTCGTAGTACTTCATTTTGGAAAGTTTGGATTTTCTTTAAATTTGTCTGGCATTTATGTATGTATATGCCCGTAACTGGAGGCCGTAGGTCTGGTTTCAGAACTTGCTTATACTCTCCTGAGACCCTCGGTATCACCAGTGATACGTTTAGTTTAGAATTTTTTTCCACGACATCTTTTCGATTTCGGTAGAACCTTTTGTAGAGCCAGTTTGGAGAGCCATTATCTTGTATTTGAGCCACATGGCATTTCTCTAGTTATCAAATTACGTCAATTGCAATCAGTTTAAGTTTGTTTTTTTTTTGCGTTGCCCCCATGTCGACGTTGCGCAAGTGTAAGCATTAATTTTATTTACTAGTGTTCTGTTTTAAATATTTAGTTTAAACTGTATATATATAATTAAAGTGAAACGTTTTGTGGACATTTTTTTTTTAAATAAAAAAACGGATGGAATAAATGGAACGGATCGTATGATACCCTATCCTCCTCTCTATAAAATGGGAGTGGACAAATTGCATTTTGTACTCAAATATGACTATAAACGTTTGAAGATGTTACATGTAAAATTTTATCAAAATCAAATCTTATCAAATATTTCAAAGTGGACGTGGCCAAAACTGTTCTATGGGTGAATTGTAGGGAATCTGAATACCTAAATATTTGGACACAAAATTTTTCGGTTTCATATAATTTAGTGAAGTTATAAAAAAGTAGGCGTGGCAGTGGGCGGATTTAAAAAATTTACACTTCTACTGTATCTTTTCGTCAGAAGCCCAGATATGAAATTTCAGCGTCCTAGTTAAAAGTTTAAGGCCCAAAAATCGGTGTTATGATAAAAACGCCCCCAAAAACTTTTGTATGGGTGGATTGTAGGGAGTCTGAATGCCTAAATATTAAGTCTTAACAAAATTTTTCGGTTTTATATAATTTAATGAAGTTATGAAAAAGTGGGCGTGGCAGTGTGCAGATTTAAAAAAGTTTTACACTTGTGCTGTATCTTTATTCTCTCAGAAGCCCAGATATGAAATTTCATCGTCCCAGCTCAAAATTTAAGGCCCAAAAAGCGGTGACATACGGACGGACGGACGGACGGACGGTCATCGCTCAATCGATTTCGCTATTGATGCTGATCACGAATATATATACTTTATAGGGTCTATCTCGATTATTTCTCTATGTTACAAACTATGTGTCAAACTTAATATACCCTTAGGATAGGGTATAAAAAGGATAAATGTGATTATTAACTTGCTATAAAATTAGGAATATACTAATGGCAAAGATTAAGATGTATTTATTGGAAGGACACAAAGCTTGGTTATAGGGCGAGTGATGAAACCCTTTTGTTTTTTAAAGTCCACTACTCTGACTTGTTTGTCAGGACCAAATTGTGTCTTGACCACTCTACCCAATCGCCATTCATTTGGAGGAAGCTGTTCGTCTCGAATGACAACTAAATCGTCCACTTCGACATTCATATTTATTTAAAGAGGTATCAACCAGGGATGGCTCGGGAACACTGAGGACCCCTTGCCCACTCTCAGGAAATGTCCAAGAGTAAGAGTAACAATGTCAGAAGAGTTCTCTGATATTGGGGAACTAGGTCGAGAATTAAGGCAAGAATCTACGCGTGCAAGAAGTATTGAAAACTTCTCAAAAGTAAGTTTAATATTGCCTTCTGTCTTACGAATATGTGACTTAAAACTTTTGACTCCTTCCTCTCACAACCCACCAATATGTGGGGCACCCGGAGGTATAAATGTCCACTTTATTTGAGAAAAAGTGGTATTTTGGTAACTTTTGAGTGCATTTTGAAAATCAAGCAGAAGTGATTTTGATGCGCCGACGAATTTAGTTTCGTTGTCGGAAAATATCTGATCAGGCATACCTCGACGGGCAACAAAACGAGAAAAAGACGCAACGAAAGCGTCAGTTGATAGATCGCTTACTACTTCTAAATGTATTGCTTTCGTTGAAAAGCATACAAACAGATTAGCCTTTCTCTAATCGACAAGTCCGTCCATAGTAATTCTTCATAAGAAAAGAGCCCGCATAGTCAATGCCAACATTTGTAAAAAACGGCGTATATATTGTTCTTTCCAAGTTTAGCACACATGTACATATTTTACAATACATAATTTAAAATCGTGGATTACATTTCTTCACCAAATTTTTCAGCTTTGGTATCCAAAATTCAGATTGTACTATGCGAACTGTTTGGTAATAAACGAGCGAAAAAAAAACTTTTCGATGACGGACGGACGGACGGTCATCGCTCAATCGATTTCGCTATTAATGCTGATCACGAATATATATACTTTATAGGGTCTATTTCGATTATTATACCCTATCCTAAGGGTATATTAAGTTTGACACATAGTTTGTAACATAGAGAAATAATCGAGATAGACCCTATAAAGTATATATATTCGTGATCAGCATCAATAGCGAAATTGATTGAGCGATGACCGTCCGTCCGTCCGTCCGTATGTCACCGCTTTTTGGGCCTTAAATTTTGAGCTAGGACGATGAAATGTCATATCTGGGCTTCTGAGAAAAAGATACATTACAAGTGTAAACATTTTTTAAATCCGCCCACTGCCACGCTCACTTTTTCATAACTTCACTAAATTATATGAAACCGAAAAATTTTGTTAAGTCCAAATATTTAGGTATTCAGATTCCCTACAATTCACCCATAGAACAGTTTTGGCCACGCCCACTTTTTAGGGGCGTTTTCATCAAAAAACCGATTTTGATAAAATTTTACATATAACATCCTCAAACGTTCGAGGTTATAGCCATATTTGAGTACGAAATGCAATTTGGCCACGCCCACTTTATAGAGAGGAGGATAGGGTATCAGACGATCCGTTCCAGACGGATTGTAACTTTTCTGTATGTTTTCTCTATGTTACAAACTACGTGTCAAACTTAATATACCCTTAGAATAGGGTATAAACATAGAATTCACCTAATTACTGTAAGCAATCAGAGTATGCAAATTTAAGTTACGTTAGAATAGAATACGATCAATTGAAAGAAAACAGCAAATTATATTTTAGGGTATGTTCTGTTAAGTTTGTTTATAAAGGCGCATAGTATGTCAAAACATTCCGCCGGCCCTGGAACATAGTTTCAGCTTAAGGGTAGAAGTGCCAGCTTATTAATAGGCCGTCGAACACTTCCACTGGCCATCTTTAGGGTAACAACTCGAACACGTCCGTCCTTTCCCGGATGGGTATCAGTCACTCGCCCCTTCAACCATTTGCCAGGGGGTAAATTCGAATCCTTGACAAGAACGAGGTCATCAATCTTCAGGTCTTGTTGAGTCTGTTGCCACTTCGGTCGGTTTTGGAGTGAAGTCAAGTACTCCATACTCCATCTCTTCCAGTAACCTTGGATCTTAGCTTGAATTGACTGCCATGACGATAAGCGATTTCTTGGTATGTCCAATGACGGCTCTGGAATCGAAGAATAAGGCTGATCTAGAAGGAAATGTGCAGGAGTTAGTGGATCAATATCAAGGTCAGAAATACGACATAAGGGTCTAGAATTGATTATTGCTTCTACTTGTGTAAGAAGTGTTGTTAACTCTTCGAAGTTAAGCACAACTTCTCCTATGACCCTTCGAAGATGGTGTTTGACGGATTTTACGCCCGCCTCCCACAATCCGCCAAAGTGCGGTGCTTTTGGGGGTATAAAATGCCACGTTATACCATCACGGGCAAGCGTTTCTTCGACTAACGAATTGTGGTGCGCCGAAAGGACGAGATTATGCATTTCTGATAAAGTGCGAGCAGCTCCTCGAAAATTTGTTCCGATGTCGGAGTATATGTGTTATGATGGGGTGCTTGGCGTTGTAAGCAATGTCCGCTTTCTCTATTCTTCCTCCTACACGAAGTATTTTGTCGGCATCTAGAAATGGATTAAGACTTAATATTTTGCAATGGTTGGGAAATCTACCAAATTTTTCCAAATACTGTATGGACTCTCCAAAGTAGAGATTCTGTAACCACCTGATGATTCTCAGCTTGGCGTTGCGATATTCTTCACCTAGTAAATGATGTGAAATGTTATGGGTTAGATTACGACTGTTTGAGATGAATCGAAGAAGAAACGCTACGCTTCTTATTAATTTTATCCAAGACGAAGATGCCGTTGAAACAATTTCAAAAGGATGATCTGAAGTTGCGACGAGTAAGAACTGTTGCACTTGTTTCCTTTCTTCGTTAGTGCAGTCAGGATGTTCCTCCAAACCGATCGAAATAGGCCACCTTTCTGCACCTTCAAAGAGCCAATCGGGCACCAGATACGATGATCCAAAATTGTTGACGGTGATATTCCTCGAGATGCGCAATCAGCTGGGTTGTACTCCGACTTTACATGAAACCAGCGACTTCTGGGAATTGTATTCAGGATTTCGGAGGTGCGATTTCCGACAAATGTACTCCATCGGCGACATGGTGAGGATAACCATGATAAAACGACTTGTGAGTCACTCCAAGCAAATACATTTGGGCAGGTGATATTCAACGATGTTTGTACAGCTTCAAGAAGTCTAGCAAGTAACAGAGCAGCACACAATTCGAGGCGAGGGATGCTAAGTTGCTTGAGCGGAGCAACACGAGACTTAGCTGCTACAATTCGAGTTTCAACTTCTCCATTTGGTAGGGGATACCTCGAGTAAATCACAGCTGCGTACGTAGCTTCTGATGCATCTGAAAAGCCGTGGAGTTGAAAGGATGTTCCTGCCAAACCAATCGATTGATGGATAGTCACTTGAGTTAGCGCGGACAATTCTTCACGATACTGCAACCATTTCCTTGAAATAACTTCCGGAACGTCGTCATCCCACTCTAGTTTCGATGCCATAAATCCTGAAAGATGATTTTGAATAAAACGACAGAGGGTGCGAGAAAACCGAGCGGATCAAAAATGCTTGCAACATCTGTCAAAATTTGGCGCTTTGTAACACGTCCGATCGGACGAAGGTTAAGCCGAAAACTAAAGACGTCTAACTTAGAGTTCCAACACAATCCTAACACCTTGACCCAAGGATCACCATCCATGTCCATTGAAACAAATTCGTTCTGTCCTTCATTTTGATTGGGCAGAAGATCCACGCAATTGCTTTGCCACTTGCTGAGAATAAATCCTCCCTTCGATAAAAGTTCTACCAGCGATTGTTTTTTGGCTAATGCATCCTCTATTGAGTCTGCGACAGATGCAACATCGTCGACATAAAAATCGTTGTCAACAACCTCCGCTGCAATTGGAAACACATCCCGATAATCATGAGCAAATTGTTGCAATACACGAACTGATTGAAAGGGTGCACATGATGTGCCGTATATGACGGTATTCAACTGATAATGTACCAGGGGATCAGTAGGCGACTTCCGCCAAACGATTCGAAGGAAGTCCCTATCCTTTTCTGATACCCAAATTTGTCGGAACATTTTTATTATGTCTGCTGTAAATACGAATTTAAATTTTCGAAATCTCAAGCTCACAGAAAACAGATTCCTTTGAATAGGTGGGCCTATCATTAGGCATTCATTCAGCGATCGGCCATTAGTATCTTTAAATGAGCCATCGAAAACGACACGAATTTTAGTAGATGCGCTGTCGGGTTTGAAAACAGCATGATGTGGTAAATAGAACACATTTTTCCTTTCAATGTTTGATTGCGAAACTTTACTCATGTGCCCCAACGACAAATACTCATCGAGAAATTGAGTATAGCCTTGACGAAGGTGTTCATCCTTTTCAAATCTCCTTTCAGTGGCTTTTAGACGATGAACTGCACCGTTCAAAGTGCCTGTGAACTGCGGGTGATTTTTAAAGGGTAGGTCTACTATATATTTCCCGTCAAAATCTCTTTTATGGGTCCTAAGAAAATGGTGTTCTATTTCCCTTTCCTCCTGGGTGCGACTCGATTTTGGATTTACTTCTTTAATAGTCCAGAAAGCTTGTAACATTGAATCAATGTCCAGGAAACTGTGATGCGAATAAGTATTTATTTCCTGTCTGTCGTAGCCGTGAGGCAATCTTCCTGCTAAAACCCAGCCAAAAACGGTTTTTTGAGCAATCGGATACCCTCCCTCACTATACTGGGATTCACCGTGCAGAATGTCCCATAGCTTGTCAGCTCCTAACACCATGTCTATGGAAGTCGATTTGTTAAACGAGGAATCCGCTAATTTCAGTTTGCTTAAGTGATCCCAATCCTTGATGTCAAACGAGACCGTTGGTAGATTTGCTGTGACCTGCGGTAGTACATACGCATCAACCGAAATGGTAACTGGTTCGAAACGAGAAGCGATACACATTGAAATTCTGCCTCTAGATTTGCCTGCACTACTAGTACTACCAATTCCATTGATAAGTATACGAGCATTTCGACGTTTCAGCCCAAGTCGTTGCGCACAGGATTCCGAAACGTAGGATACCTTAGATCCTGAGTCAAGCAGAAATGGCACTGCGTGATTGCTCTTACAGCTTTCCAAGGCCTCACACCGGCGATCCAAGAAAGTGAGGAAATTGTCAATAGTTGGATGGTCATCATCAACAGTATGCTCCGACCATGCCTGTCGTGTTTCTATATCAACTTTGTTCAATAAAATGTAGATTAGCCAAGGTTCTCTATCTACCGAGTTAATGGACGTAAGTCCCCTGACTACTTCAGCCGCTCCGGCTGATATCGAAAAACAACTTAATGAAATTGGATATGATATGACGCGGTCTATCATACCGTTTTTCTAGGCGTTCCCACGCCTGAGTATATGTAGCGTCCGATATCGGAATATGATTCAACAAATTAAAGGCTTCTCCTCGAAGATAGGATTTTAACAAATGAAACTTCTGAGTTTTTGATAGATTTGTCTGACTATCTATAGATCCCTCGAACATGTCCCGAAATGTGGGCCATTCGCGGTAGTTTCCCGAAAATGGTTCAATCCTGATTGTGGGTAACAACGTATCCACGCGTTGTGACGATGGCGGCAAGGTTGCATTTCTAAGACGATCTGATAAGGTAGCATGCTCTTGAGTCAGACGATCTACACGAGCTACGATATCATTGGAATCGTTTTTAACTGAACGTTCCCTAATGGCAGAGAGGAGAATTGATTTGACGATCAGGTGTTTTGATTCGAACTGCTCAAACTCTGGGTCAGGATCTATATAACCTTCTTCCTCGACCAAATCGTACATCGAATTCTGAGTTTCCTTAAACTCAACCCATAATTCGTCCACCTTTTCCAAACGAACCTGCAATGCTTCTAGTGTGATAGTATCAACCAACGTTTCCGTAACGGAAGCATGCTTGGTTAGTGAACCTTTGATGCGACCACGTGTACAGCGCAGCTTTGCAAATTGGGCCTTCGCATTCATCTTCAACGTATATGTTTAAAGCGAAATTTATATTGTTGAGCTCCGAAACGAATGACTTAAACAAATTTTTACACACTGTGGGAATTCTGTAGATGTTTCTTTTGCGTACGAACAGCAACCACGCCACTAAGCTACCTTCGGACTCCCAACCTGCACCAAATCCACGAGAAATCAGGAATTACAAATCCAAAAAAAATCTGCTACGATATCAGTGAGTACAACGAAAATGCACTACAGACTCCCTAAGCAATCACAAGCTATCTTATACAGCGAAGAAATTAACATGTTTAACACTATCCATGCGACAATTACCAAAACCGATCAAATATCGAAGAGCCTAATCCACATGCAAATATGTATTATAATCCAATTTGAATCCAATAACTTCAATTCAGGCGAAATCCAATAAATACAAGCGAAAAGAATCCGGCTCGATACGGACCAAAATGTTTGGTAATAAACGAGCAAAAAAAAAAACTTGTCCGCGATGAAGGCGAGAAACAGAAAAACGAGTAATCCAAATAATTTTACCAATTTATTACCGTCCTCCTTGCTGGTTCAGATCGAAGTGGACGAGAAAGAGATTTATTTTACATGATTCAAATAAAGCACAAAGAGCATAAGCAAAAACATAGAATTCACCTAATTACTGTAAGCAATCAGAGTATGCAAATTTAAGTTACGTTAGAATAGAATACGATCAATTGAAAGAAAACAGCAAATTATATTTTAGGGTATGTTCTGTTAAGTTTGTTTATAAAGGCGCATAGTATGTCCAAACACGAACCATTAGCTGTATTTCACCATGCAAAGAAAGTTGATGCACGAATGCAACGAATAGTTTTGAGAAGTAAGCATTATAGAAATTAGTCTTCCATTAACGCGAAGGATTTGTTTAGAATCCAAAAAGGGGTAAGTGTCAATAAACAGCTAGTGGTTTTGAGGGGTTTACTTTGAAGTAAAGCTTTATATTCTAAGGGAAAGAATATTTGTTGAGAAAGCATGATCATTACCCTATACCATATCCTAAGGGTATATTAAGTTTGATACATAGTTTGTAACAAAGAGAAATAATCGAGATAGACCCTATAAAGTATATATTCATGATCAGTATCAATAGCGAAAACGATTGAGCCATGTCCGTCCGTCCGTCCGTCACCACTTTTGGGCCTTAAATTTTGAGCTGGGAGAATGAAATTTAATATCTGGGCTTTTGAGAAAAAGATGCAGTACAAGGGTAAAAAGTTTTGAAATCCGCCCAGTGCCACGCCCACTTTTTCATAACTTCACTAAATTATATGAAACCGGAAAATATTGTTAAGACCAAATATTTAGGTATTCAGATTCCCTACAATTCACGCATACAACAGTTTTGGCCACGTCCACTTTTTGGGGGCGTTTTCATCAAAAAGCCGATTTTGATGAAATTTTACATGTAACATCCTCAAACGTTCGAAGTTATCATTGTAATTCAGTAAAGAAAATGCAATACGGCCACGCCCACTTTATAGGGACTCGATAGGATGGAGGATAGGGTATCATACGATCCGTTCCAGACGGATTGTAGCTTTTTTGTATGTTTTTTGGTAATGATTATCTCGTCAGGAGAGGGTGAATGAGATGTATAATTCCTTTGACGATATCGAGTTGCGTTGAAAAATCGAAACATGTAGCTAAGAACACGAACTGCTTTATGCCATGTGGAAAATCTACGAAGTATGAGTTCGAAGTCATCGTCTGTGGTTGTAGCAAAAGTTTTAAGAGGTTTCGGCTCTAGCAATGGCTCGTCTGGAGGAGACGGAATTGAAATTGGCCAGTTACTTGGATGTTCTCGCAACCAACTTGGACCAAGCCACCACAGTTTGCTTTCACTTAATTCGTCGGGTGTTAAACCACGAGTAGCCAGATCTGCAGGATTGTCTAAAGAGAAAACGTGGCGCCAAGAAGCGTTCTTCAAATTAGTTTGGATTTCGGAAGTTCTGTTAGCCACGAACGTTCTCCAAGTACATTGAGGTTTACTAAGCCATGACAAAACAATAGTAGAATGAATCCGCCCAAGCATGGTTTTCAATAAAGTGCAAATTTTCGAGTCCCACTCGAACCATGTTCGACAGTAATACGGCTCCGAGCAACTCTAGACCTGACAATGAGATTGAATGTACGGGAGCAACTTTACCTTTTTCCCAAGCAAATGACAAGAAAAAGAAGATTAGCTGTGTTGATTTGCTATGTTGTTATATACAAAGTAGCGGTATTCCGAAGAGTCGCAGAAGCCATGGATTTGGGTTGGGGCGCAGGCGGCATATTCAACCCACATTGGGATGCAGATTTTCTGTATAGCGGGAAAGTTGATTATGAATGATTTCCTCATTTGTAGTGTTAAGGGTTTCAGATTTTGATCCCATTCTGTCTGATCTTTCCAAATCTGTTGCATGATTATTTTTGCTGAAATGACGACTGGTGCAAGCCAACCTGTAGTATTATAAAGTTTAACAATGACAGAGAGGACCAATCGTTTGGTTATAAAGCAAAGTGTCTGAAGGGACTGAGTAAGAAAAGGTGTCTGAAATGGCCTTCCAACAGATGCCTAAGGTTTTTGCTGAACTCTTATGATTGATTACCAAAAAGTCTTCATTAAGAAGATGCTCCTTTGATATGTGGAGTAACAACTCCGGTGAATTGGTCCACTTTCGGAGACTGAACCCAGCTGAGCGAAGAGCGGTAACTAGTTGATGCTGAGCAGATTGTGCAGTTTGAATATCATGAGCTGTCAGGTGCTCATCTACATAAAAATCTCGCCGCAGAATGGTCGAAGCAAGGGTGTGAAAATTCTGAACATCGTCAGCAAGTTGCCGTAAGGTTCGAATAGCTAAGTACGGAGCGCAATTCACTCCAAACGTAACCATTTTGATTTGAAAATCATCTACGGCATCCATTGGCATTTCACGAAACAAGATTCTCTGAAAAGAGGTTTGCTTAGGGTTAACAAGGATTTGCCTATACATCTTTTCGATGTCGCTATTTAAAACGTATTTGACTATAATATAGGGCCGGGATAAAGAATGTCATTGAGACTCATTTCATTAGAAGAGGGGCTTGAAGCATTAAAAACAGCTCGGATTTTTCTTTTGGTACTTTGTGAATTTTATTGCATTTTGACACTTCAGATGAACTAGTTAGTTCCATATGATTAAGGGTGAGATATTCTCGGATTACTGAATAATAATGATCTTTGAATTGAGGTTTGGATAGTAAACGCCTTTCAGTGCTGAGGAATTGCTTCAATGCGATGTCTCTAGAAGTTCCTATTTCGAACTCATTGGGAAAGCTTTCTTTGAATGGTAGGGATACAATGTAACGACCTGTAGAGTCCCTTCGAGTGCTGTTTGCATACAACTTCTCACAGTATTGATCTGCCGGAGAAAGTGGGGGATTCTGTGACAACTCCTCTAGCTTCCAAAATTTCTCAATTTGTTTATCGAGAGAAATTTCATTAAAAGAAGATACAAACGTAGAATATGACGAGATATGCGCAGTTGAACAATCAACTGGGCCTAATAATACCCAACCGAAAACTGTATTCTGCACTATAAGAGTATTCCATATTTTATTTCTCACACCTTCTAGTGTTATCGATGGATATAAATCTGCTCCGATGAGCATATCTATTTTGGACCTTTGACTAAAAAAGGGGTCAGCTAAAGGAAAATCTATTTCACTTTTGAGATCATCAATATTAAGCGATTGTGAAGGGAGATGACCTGTTAATCGTTCAAGAACCAACGCTTGAACGTTGAGAGTGAAATCATTCCTACGACTTGAACAAAGAGTAAACGAGCATAATTTCGATGATGAGGCAGTGAAATTTGTGCGTGTATGGGTTGAGTGGGTAGATTTAACATAGTCTAAATCTCTTCAGAGATAAACGATACCTCTGAACCGGGATCAATTAGAGCCCGTGCATTGAACTGGGTCCCGTGATGGGGTATTTTCACCATAGCGGTAGCTAAACTAACTTGCCGGTGATTAGATGAAAAATGGAATTGGTGCTTCGTATTTAGAGTGGACTGTATAGTTGGAGGTGAGACAGCATGAGAAGCTGGAGTACGTCTTGAAGTTGCGGGTTCACTAAGACTAGCAGAAGGGGAAGTGTCTACATGTAACAATGTGTGATGTTGATCCTTACATCTGAAACACGTATTGTTACTCTTACATGCCACGTGTGTATGGGTTATTGCCAGGCAATTAGAGCAATAGTTATGATGTCGAACCATTGAAATCCTTCTATCAACACTCATATTCAAAAACTCAGGGCACAGACGGAGGGGATTCACCTCCACAAACCTTACAATTGTTATACCCTATCCTAAGGGTATATTAAGTTTGACACATAGTTTGTAACATAGAGAAATAATCGAGATAGACCCTATAAAGTACATATATTCGTGATCAGCATCAATAGCGAAATCGATTGAGCGATGACCGTCCGTCCGTCCGTCCGTCCGTCCGTATGTCACCGCTTTTTGGGCCTTAAATTTTGAGCTAGGACGATGAAATTTCATATCTGGGCTTCTGAGAAAAAGATACAGTACAAGTGTAAAATTTTTTAAATCCGCCCACTGCCACGCCCACTTTTTCATAACTTCACTAAATTATTTGAAACCGAAAAATTTTGTTAAGACCAAATATTTAGGCATTCAGATTTCCTACAATCCACCCATACAAAAGTTTTGGAAACGCCCACTTTGTTTGGGCGTTTTCATCACAAAACCGAGTTTTGGGTATAAATTTTTAACTAGGACGCTGAAATTTCATATCTGGGCTTCTAAGAAAACGATACAGCACAAGTGTAAATATTTTTAAAATCCGCCCACTGCCACGCCCACTTTTTCATAACTTCACTAAATTATATGAAATCGGAAAATTTTGTTAAGACCAAATATTTAGGCATTCAGATTCCCTACAATCCACCCATACAAAAGTTTTGGCCCAGCCCACTTTTTGGGGGCGTTTTCATCACAAAACCGATTTTTGGGCCTTAAATTTTTAACTAGGACGCTGAAATTTCATATCTGGGCTTCCAAGAAAAAGATACAGTACAAGTGTAAATTTTTTTTACATACATACGCCCACTGCCACGCCTGCTTTTTTTATAACTTCACTAAATTATATGAAACCGAAAAATTTTGTTAAGTCCAAATATTTAGGTATTCAGATTCCCTACAATCCACCCATACAAAAGTTTTGGCCACGCCCACTTTTTGGGGGCGTTATCATCAAAAAACCTATTTTGATAAAATTTTACATGTAACATCCTCAAACGTTCGACATTATAGCTATATTTGAGTACAAAATGCAATTTGGCCACGCCCACTTTATAGAGAGGAGGATAGGGTATCATACGATCCGTTCCAGACGGATTGTAGCTTTTCTGTATGTTCATACCCTATCCTAAGGGTATATTAAGTTTGACACATAGTTTGTAACATAGAGAAATAATCGAGATAGACCCTATAAAGTACATATATTCGTGATCAGCATCAATAGCGAAATCGATTGAGCGATGACCGTCCGTCCGTCCGTCCGTCCGTCCGTATGTCACCGCTTTTTGGGCCTTAAATTTTGAGCTAGGACGATGAAATTTCATATCTGGGCTTCTGAGAAAAAGATACAGTACAAGTGTAAAATTTTTTAAATCCGCCCACTGCCACGCCCACTTTTTCATAACTTCACTAAATTATTTGAAACCGAAAAATTTTGTTAAGACCAAATATTTAGGCATTCAGATTTCCTACAATCCACCCATACAAAAGTTTTGGAAACGCCCACTTTGTTTGGGCGTTTTCATCACAAAACCGAGTTTTGGGTATAAATTTTTAACTAGGACGCTGAAATTTCATATCTGGGCTTCTAAGAAAACGATACAGCACAAGTGTAAATATTTTTAAAATCCGCCCACTGCCACGCCCACTGTTTCATAACTTCACTAAATTATATGAAACCGAAAAATTTTGTTAAGACCAAATTTTTAGGCATTCAGATTCCCTACAATCCACCCATACAAAAGTTTTGGTCACGCCCACATTTTGGGGGCGTTTTCATCACAAAACCGATTTTTGGGCCTTAAATTTTTAACTAGGACGCTGAAATTTCATATCTGGGCTTCCAAGAAAAAGATACAGTACAAGTGTAAAATTTTTTTACATCCGCCCACTGCCACGCCTACTTTTTTATAACTTCACTAAATTATATGAAACCGAAAAATTTTGTTAAGACCAAATATTTGGGTATTTAGATTCCCTACAATTCACCCATAGAAGAGTTTTGGCCACTCCCAATTTTTGGGGGCATTATCATCAAAAAACCTATTTTGATAAAATTTTACATGTAACATCCTTAAACGTTCGACATTATAGCTATATTTGAGTACAAAATGCAATTTGGCCACGCCCACTTAATAGAGAGGAGGATAGGGTATCATACGATCCGTTCCAGACGGATTGCAGCTTTTCTGTATGTTTTTTTAAATGGCTTATGTTGCGTCGGATAGTTTTGCCTCCACCCTGCACTGTAACTTCATTCCCCTTTCGGTCAACAACTTGAAACTCAGTCGCATCAAAGTTAGGCGTAAGTTTATTTGCCACAACCAAATTCCGAAGTAAGACTTTGTCACCCACTCCTATCTCGGAATGTCTGGCTCCCCGCCGTCTGTCTTCTCCATCCTTTTCCTTTCTGTTTATACCCTATCCTAAGGGTATATTAAGTTTGACACATAGTTTGTAACATAGAGAAATAATCGAGATACTCTATAAAGTATATATATTCGTGGTCAGCATCAATAGCGAAATCGATTGAGCGATGACCGTCCGTCCGTCCGTCCGTCCGCACGTATGTCACCGCTTTTTGGGCCTTAAATTATGACGATGAAATTTCATATCTGGGCTTCTAAGAAAAAGATACAGTACAAGTGTAAACATTTTTAAAATCCGCCCACTGCCACGCCCACTTTTTCATTACTTCACCAAAATATATGAAACCGAAAAATTTTGTTAAGACCAAATATTTAGGCATTCAGATTCCCTACAATCCACCCATACAAAAGTTTTGGCCACGCCCAAGTTTTGGGGGCGTGTTCATCAAAAAAATAGTTCGGGATGATCAAGGTCTTATACAGAGTCTCCTTAGTTGTTCGGGATAGGGCCTTACAACTTAATTGCCTTCTCAGCCCAAAGAAACAGCGATTGGCAAGAGTTATTCTTCGTTTTATTTCTGCTGAGGTGTTATTTTCAGAATTGATAGCAGAGTCGAGGTAGACAAAGTCCCTAACTACCTCAAGGATATAGCTGTCGATTGTGACGTTCTGTCCAATTCGTCGATGTTGCGTGTCCCTTCTGGTTGACAGTATATACTTGGTTTTGCCCTCGTTTACCGTTAAACCAATTTTGGCAGCTTCTGTTTCAATACTAGCGAACGCACCGGTGACAGCCCGCTATGTTCTTCCAATAATGTCGATATCGTCGGCGTACGCTAGTAGTTGCACAGACTTTTGAAAGATTGTGCCTCCGGTGTTGGCTTGTGAGTTTCGCACAATTCTTTCAAGAACGATGTTAAAAAAATCACATGACAGCGCGTCACCTTGTCTAAATCCTTTTTTGACATCAAAGGTCTCGGTGAGATCGTTGCCGACCTTGATGAAGCAGCGAGAATTCTCCTACGTCATCCTGCATAGGCGAACGAGTTTGGCAGGGATGACAAAACTAGACATGGCTCTGTATAGCTCGTCTCTATAGATGCTGTCATATGCGGCCTTAAAATCGATGAAAAGATGGTGGGTATCGATTTGGACGTCTTGAGTTTTTCCCAGAATCTGCCGAAGTGTGAAGATTTGATCGATTGTGGACTTTCCTGGTCTGAAACCACACTGATAGGGCTCAATCAGGTTGTTGACGAAGGGTTTCAGACGTTCACACAATATGGCAGATAGGATCTTATACGCGATGTTGAGGAGACTGATACCTCTGTAATTGGCGCAATTGAGGGGATCTCCTTTCTTGTGGATCGGGCAAATGGTGCTGAGATTCCATTCATCAGGCATACACTCATCTGACCAAATTTTAGAAATGAATTGGTGTATGCTCTCTACCAGGTCATTTCCAGCTGCTTTGAACAGCTCGGCTGGTAATCCGTCAGGTCCAACAGCCTTGTTGGACTTAAGTTTGGATATTACTATCCTTACTTCGTTTTGGTCAGGTGGACGGAAGTTTTGGCTATCATCGTCTATGTTGAATGGTTCATTCTGCCTGACAGCGGGATGTTGGTCTTCGTCGCCGTTATACAGTCTGCAGAAGAAGTTTTTCCGTATTCTCAGCACCGACTGCGACTCTACTACGAGGGCAAGTATTACAAAAAAAAAACAAATTTTTGGCGCAACAAGTCCATGGCATCCAGGGCCTAGCTTCTCACAACCATTCGAGTGGTGCGTGTTATATTCTTTACACGAATGGAAGGGGCCTACTGTTTGATGCCGTATCCGAAGGGCAATTTTCGTTTAGAAAAGCTTTTTCATGACAGTTTTACTCTCGGATGTTTGTCAGACGCTCGCGAGAGGTGGGGCCGTGAAAGAAATTTTAAATGTTGTCTGGGGATTGAACCTGGAACCCCTCGCTCCGTAGTCCAACGCATTAACCACTTGAGCCACGGCGCGGCGCCCACGGGCAAGTATTGGTTTCGTGAAAAATTTCGAACTCGAGATTTTAATCAAATTTGACATTACTATGATGGAGAAGTCCAAAAAAGTGGGTCCGCCAATTCCGTCTGTCTGTCTATCTGTCGGTCTGTCTGTCTGTATATTCAACTGTAGCCTAAACGGCTGGACGGATTTGCTTCAAACTGCATATCTAGGGTCTACGGAATGATCCCTAGAGGTGAAATTGCAATTTTCATTCTAACCTCGAAATTAAGGGTACTTTACTTAAGACCGATTTCACTAAAAATGGATTTTCTCGAAAACGGCTCTAACTATTTTGATAAAATTTCATATGTGAGTTAGGCATGTGCTATTAGATGGAATACAACGTTTTTTCAGCGATTGGGCTTAAAATCGATATCTGAGGTGAATATGATAAATTCAAAATTATGATATACCAAGTTTTGGAACTGCCACGCCTACTTTAAAAAAAAATTTACTTGTTCAAAATTTTTACTACAAATCGAAAGAAATTGTTAAAACATAATTCATAGGCTTTGAAAATCTCTATAATTCACCTTAACATCATATATGGCCACGCCCACTTTTTGATGCTTTTTTTACAAAAAGAAACTTGAATTTCAGTGCTTATGCGATTGTAATCTATAGCATTAAGGTGCAAGTACGTACGACCCAGTCGTGCGCTTTATTTTTTGAAATATTTCAGCCGCAGAGTTCACCCCAAATAACAACCGCTTATATCTGAATGTTCCAATCAATGTATTGAAAGTAGTTATTTCTCGACAGCTTTCATCCAATTCAAACTGGTGGTACGCCATTTCCAAATCTAACCTCGAGAAAAAATTAGCTCCTTTTAATTTCGTCATAAATGACTCAAAGGGTGGTTCTCTCTTAATATGGCGAGGTTAGCCCTTCTCATGTCGACGCACAATCTTATGTCGCCATTCTCTTTAAAGACTACCACGATGGGTGATACCCAGGAGCCAATTACCGGTTCTATGGTATCCTGGGCTATGGCTTCTCTTAATTTAGTCTCCACTTTCTCTTCTAGGGCAGATGGAATTCTACGGAGTGGCTGTTAAATCGGCTTCACCGACTTGTCGATTGATAAGGATATGGTTATGCCTTTGATTTTTGGAAATGGCCGGATATTGTTGACTTGATTGATCTCCAGCCCCAACGTCAGAACATCAAGCTTGATAGCTGTCTCACGGTCCAGAAGCGATTGTCTCCCATTCTCAATGATATAGAATGAGGAAATCAGATCAGAGTCGTTCCTAACCCCTATGGTCGATTCAAATATCCCTTTTACCATGAGCAACTCATTACCGGCGTAAGCGAAGGTTCTATATTGTTGCATTTTTCCTGCGAAGGAGACCCAGTCTTCCTCACTGAGAAGGTGATAACGGGATCCTGAACCAATCAGCATCGAAATTTTGTGACCCCGATACAACAACTAATGATTTTGTTCATTTCACCCGCCGAGCCTTCGTCATCAGTTACTTTAAAACACTTGTGTTCCTGAAACTTATTGGATACATCCCCGGTCTCATTTATTTCTTCTCCAATAAACCGAATTTTCGAAGTCTCGACCCTGCGTCGTTTCGGGTCCGCATTATCAAAATTAATTTGCTTGCGCTTATTAAGCCTACATTTTGAAGCAAAATGGCCCAGAAAACTACATTTGTTGAATTTTGCGTTTCTAGCGGGGCAACTTGGACTATTTCCAGGATGTTTACGTGAGCCGCATCTACTATGTACATTCCCCCTTAAAGAATTTATTTTCGTTTTTAGAGACGACCCGGTTGATGTTCATGGAAGTAGATGGCGAAATCATGGCTTCAGATTCATTGTTGATCTGCTCGTATACGTGGAACATCTCAATAATATCTTTTAGCGAATGTTCTTTCTCTAATAGGCGCTTCTTGAGGTCTGGCGGTGACCACGCATTTATGAGTTTGTCTTACAAGTTGATATCCAAAACCGCTTCTTTTGTGTCTTCAAATTGACATTTGGCTGCCTGGTTTCGTAGTTTCAGAACGAATTTATTTACGCTTTCCTCCTGCTCAGGTTTCAGTGACCGGAACAAATGCCGTTCGAAGGTGGAGTTACGTTTGGAAGAAAAATATTCAATAAGCTTCTCCACCAGGGTTTTGAAGACGTCTACTTGCCCTGTTTTATCGTCAACTAGTGCCCCCGGAATATTGTAAAATACCTCTTGTAATTGTGTCCCTCCTAAATGTACCCGCTTATTCTTTTTTTTCGTCGGATCCGTGATCTCCTATACCTCGAGGTATAAAGTCAATACTCGAAGCCACTTCTCCCACTCTGACCTGATTAAGGACTTTTCTATAACATCACAAAGAAAGGGTGGTATCCCTGCACCACTCATTTTCCAATATGTTCCAGACTAACTTCCTATATTAGAAGTACCACTTGATTTTGTTGCTTCTGTAATTTGTCAACAACAAACTGTGTTAGCAATTTAATGCATGTATTGTTAGCAATTTAATGCATGACCATTAAGTGTCTCACCTTCAATTTACGTCCTCTAATTTTACGAGTAACGTTTCGCAATTTAATGCCTCTCCCGGTTCCGCAATTGAATGCAAAATTACTTATCACTCCAATTTAATAGATTTTTAGGCACTTGATAAATCATTCATTTATTCTAAAAGTAAACTCCCACTTTTATTGTATTCAAATCTAATCACTCGCCCTTGTTTCTCAGTATACTTCTTAACTTATAGGTATCTTAATGTACCAAACTTTTAAAAACTTGAATTCATACTATACATAAAATTAGTTAATACGCATACACTGCGCGACAACCGTTTGGTTCCAATCTGACTTTGTTGAATAACTTTGTTTCCTTTTGTTTTATTGCCCCAATATTTATACCCTATCCTAAGGGTATATTAAGTTTGACACATAGTTTGTAACATAGAGAAATAATCGAGATAGACCCTATAAAGTATATATATTCGTGATCAGCATCAATAGCGAAATTAATTGAGCAATGACCGTCCGTCCGTCCGTCCGTCCGTCCGTCCGTATGTCACCGCTTTTTGGGCCTTAAATTTTGAGCTAGAACGATGAAATTTCATATCTGGGCTTCTGAGAAAAAGATACAGTACAAGTGTAAAAATTTTTCAAATCCGCCCACTGCCACGCCCACTTTTTCATAACTTCACTAAATTATATGAAACCGAAAAATTTTGTTAAGACCAAATATTTAGGCATTCAGATTCCCTACAATCCACCCATACAAAAGTTTTGGCCACGCCCACTTTCTGGGGGCGTTTTCATCACAAAACCGAGTTTTGGGCCTTCAATTATTAACTAGGACGCTGAAATTTCATATCTGGGCTTCCAAGAAAAAGATACAGTACAAGTGTAAATTTTTTTTACATCCGCCCACTGCCACGCCTACTTTTTCATAACTTCACTAAATTATATGAAACCGAAAAATTTTGTTAAGACCAAATATATAGGTATACAGATTCCCTACAATTCACCCATAGAACAGTTTTGGTCACGCCCACTTTTTGGGGGCGTTTTCATCAAAAAACCGATTTTGATACAATTTTACATGTAACATCCTCAAACGTTCGAGGTTATAGCCATATTTGAGTACAAAATGCAATTTGGTCACGCGCACTTTATAGAGAGGAGGATAGAGTATCATACGATCCGTTCCAGACGGATTGTAGCTTTTCTGTATGTTTTTTTATTGGATTAGGTAGTGTATTTGTCACTTGTCTGCGTAATTACAGGAAATTTCCTTGTTATTTTTATACCCTATCCTAAGGGTATATTAAGTTTGACACATAGTTTGTAACATAGAGAAATAATCGAGATAGACCCTATAAAGTATATATATTCGTGATCAGCATCAATAGCGAAATCGATTGAGCGATGACCGTCCGTCCGTCCGTCCGTCCGTCCGTATGTCACCGCTTTTTGGGCCTTAAATTTTGAGCTAGGACCATGAAATTTCATATCTGGGCTTCTGAGAAAAAGATACAGTACAAGTGTAAAACTTTTTGAAATCCGCCCACTGCCACGCCCACTTTTTCATAACTTCACTAAATTATATGAAACCGAACAATTTTGTTAAGACCAAATATTTAGGCATTCAGATTCCCTACAATCCACCCATACAAAAGTTTTGGCCACGCCCACTTTTTGGGGGCGTTTTCATCACAAAACCGATTTTTGGGCCTTAAATTTTTAACTAGGACGCTGAAATTTCATATCTGGGCTTCCAAGAAAAAGATACAGTACAAGTGTAAAATTTTTTTACATCCGCCCACTGCCACGCCTACTTTTTTATAACTTCACTAAATTATATGAAACCGAAAAATTTTGTTAAGACCAAATATTTAGGCATTCAGATTCCCTACAATCCACCCATACAAAAGTTTTGGCCACACCCACTTTTTGGGGGCGTTATCATCAAAAAACCTATTTTGATAAAATTTTACATGTAACATCCTCAAACGTTCGACATTATAGCTATATTTGAGTACAATATGCAATTTGGCCATGCCCACTTTATAGAGAGGAGGATAGGGTATCATACGATCCGTTCCAGACGGATTGTAGCTTTTCTGTACGTTTTAAGAATTATTTTTCAGAAAAGGGGTATTTAAAAGTGCGACATCCGTTTGGGTCCATCAATAGTTTTTGAAACGTTTAAGAAGTAGGAGGTGATCTTATTGAGTCAGTTTGTTTGTTTATACCCTATCCTAAGGGTATATTAAGTTTGACACATAGTTTGTAACATAGAGAAATAATCGAGATAGACCCTATAAAGTATATATATTCGTGATCAGCATCAATAGCGAAATCGATTGAGCGATGACCGTCCGTCCGTCCGTCCGTCCGTCCGTCCGTATGTCACTTCTTTTTGGGCCTTAAATTTTGAGCTAGGACGATGAAATTTCTTATCTGGGCTTCTGAGAAAAAGATACAGTACAAGTGTAAACTGCCACGCCCACTTTTTCATAACTTCACTAAATTATATGAAACCGAAAATTTTTGTTAAGACCAAATATTTAGGCATTCAGATTCCCTACAATCCACCCATACAAAAGTTTTGGCCACGCCCACTTTTTGGGGGCGTTTTCATCATAAAACCGATTTTTGGGCCTTAAATTTTTAACTATTATGCTAAAATTTTATATCTGGGCTTCTGACGAAAAGATACAGTAGAAGTGTAAATTTTTTTTACATCCGCCCACTGCCACGCCTACTTTTTTATAACTTCACTAAATTATATGAAACCGAAAAATTTTGTTAAGACCAAATATTTAGGTATTCAGATTTTCTACAATTCACCCATAGAACAGTTTTGGCCACGCCCACTTTTAGGGGGCGTTTTCATCAAAAAACCGATTTTCATGAAATTTCACATGTAACATCCTCAAACGTTCGACGTTATAGCCATATTTGAGTACCAAATGCAATTTGGGCATGAGCACTTTATAGAAACGAGGATAGGGTATCATACGATCCGTTCCAGACGGATTGTAGCTTTTCTGTATGTTTTTATTTTATTTCAATAATGGGAAGTGGAAAAAAACTAGACGCGGAAGAAATTGGAAAAATTAAAGCCTTTAAGTCGGAAGGCATCTCCAATAGACAAATTGCATTAAAATCGGCAGAAGTCACAACGCTATTAACAATTTCGTTAGAGATCCTGACAATTATGGAACCAGACAAACTGGAGCCACAAAAAGAGCTACAACGGAAAGAGAGAGGCGTTATATTTTAAGAGAGGCATCAAATTCAGTGCTGAGTGCCCGGCAAATTGCAGCTAAAACTGGAAGTTCCGCAAGTGTAAGAACTGTGCAACGGGTTATAAAAGGGTGCCCACACTTGAAACGACTACGGTTGAAGAAAAAACCCTACCTCACCCCACGGCATCAAGCAGCTCGACTAGAATTTGCAAGACATCATTTAAATGCAAATACTGACTGGAAGGCTATTGTCTTTTCTGACGAAAAGCGATTCTGCCTCGATGGACCAGATGGATTTTCCTATTATTTCCATGATTTAAGAAAGGAACCGAAATTCTTGGCTCGTCCTCACAGTTGAATCGGGTCAGTTATGGTCTGGGGAGCTATTTCCTACTATGGAGTGGTGGATCTCGTTGTACTAACGGGAAATCAAGACGCCCAAAAGTACAGACAGCTACATGAGGCTAAAAAAACAAAATTGATAGTGTTATGGATAATAGGCACGACAGGTGCACGACAATGCACAAATTCAAACCGCAAGGATTGTTAAACAGTGGTTCAGTGAGAGCGACGTTGAAGTATTGCATTGGCCGGCGCTTTCTCCAGATCTTAACATCATTGAAAACGTCTAGGGATACTTAAGTCGCACAGTTTATGATGCCGGACAGCAGTACGAAAATAGAACTGACCTTATCAATGATATAAAAAGCAATTTTAATGAAATTTCTAGAGACATTTTAAAAAATTTGTATACTTCTATTCCGAACAGAATTTTCGAAGTTATAAATTATAATGGAAAGAATACACATTATTAATAAAACTGACAAAGGATCAATCATTTTAATTCTGTTTTTTTATTTTCTCATTTTGGTTTATTTATTTAAAAAATACGAGTTTAATTGCCGTGGACCCAAACGGATGTCGCTTTTTTAAATACCCCTTTTCTGAAAAATAATTCTTAAAAAATAACCGAACAAGGGAATTTCCTATAATTACGCAGACAAGTGACAAATACACTACCTAATCCAATAAAAAAATATTGGGGTAATAAAACAAAAGGAAACAAAGTTATTCAACAAAGTCAGGGTGTAACCAAACTTTTGTCGCGCAGTGTATACATACATATGTAGATAGTTAGTAATAAAGTAGTTGCTAAGAATTGGTTTCTTCGAGCATTTAACCGTAGCATCCACAATTGATGACCCTGAGTGCATACGAAACCTTCAAGTTTTCTCGATACTTCGATCTTCGAAAATCGCTGAATTCCAATGGGCAACGAGAACAAGCAATAGGGAACTTTATCCGAGGATGTTCCACCTCAAACGCAATCCGCTAACGAAAGTGAAGTCATGCGCGTGTCAGACTCTTCAAAACTTAATACGGTCATTGGATCCATGGATGACAAGATCTTGTCGCAAGTCAGGGACGCTGTGTTACAACCACCACTCAACGAGAAGTATGAAAATCTAAAAAAAGCATTAAAAGATTGTTTTTCAGACTCGGAGCACAAAAAGATGATTCTGTTAGAAGTTGATTTAAGCGATAAACATACAGAAAAGCTACAATCCATCTAGAACGGATCGTATGATACCCTATCCTCCTCTCTATAAAGTGGGCGTGGCCAAATTGCATTTTGTACTCAAATATAGCTATAATGTCGAACGTTTGAGGATGTTACATGTAAAATTTTATCAAAATAGGTTTTTTGATGATAACGCCCCCAAAAAGTGGGCGTGGCCAAAAGTGTTCTATGGGTGAATTGTAGGGAATCTAAATACCCAAATATTTGGTCTTAACAAAATTCTTCGGTTTCATATAATTTAGTGAAGTTATAAAAAAGTAGGCGTGGCAGTGGGCGGATGTAAAAAAATTTTACACTTGTACTGTATCTTTTTCTTGGAAGCCCAGATATGAAATTTCAGCGTCCTAGTTAAAAATTTAAGGCCCAAAAATCGGTTTTGTGATGAAAACGCCCACAAAAAGTGGGCGTGGCCAAACATTTTGTATGGGTGGATTGTAGGGAATCTGAATGCCTAAATATTTGGTCTTAACAAAATTTTTCGGTTTCATATAATTTAATGAAGTTATGAAAAAGTAGGCGTGGCAGTGGGCGGATTTCAAAAATTTTTACACTTGTACTGTATCTTTTTCGCAGAAGCCCAGATATGAAATTTCATCGTTCTAGCTCAAAATTTAAGGCCCAAAAAGCGGTGACATACGGACGGACGGACGGACGGACGGTCATCGCTCAATCGATTTCGCTAGTGATGCTGATCACGAATATATATACTTTATAGGGTCTATCTCGATTATTTCTCTATGTTACAAACTATGTGTCAAACTAAATATACCCTTACGATAGGGTATAAAAAGCCATCCCATCTCTTTAAAGAGCTGAAAGGCCTAGCTGGGAATTCTGTGGGTGAGGAATTTCTAAAAAATATTTGGCTTCAACGTCTACCACAAGAAGTGCAAGCGATATTGGTGGCTTTTAAGGACGATGACGTAAGAAAACTCGTTCACGTGGCAGACACAATTCTAGAAACAACCTCGTATGGACATGTTATAGCAAAAATAGACCAGGGTGTAACAGCATTATCCCACGAGCAGACATTGCAAAATAAAATTGAAGCACTCAGTCGAAGAATTGACAGGTTTGAACATGTGCATCGCCGCAACCGCCATCGAACACCTTCTCGACATCCAGACTCGACCACTTCATCTGACAAACACCTTAGAAAGAGACAAAAAGACATCTGCTGGTATCACTCAAAATTCGAAATGATGCAATCCACTGTCGTTAGCCATGCAATTACGGCAACATAGCGCAGCCAAAAAACTAAACCGCGTGTCACCACGGAAGGTGGTGACATCAGCTGTCAAACATATAAGCCGTTTATATGTTTCGGATATATGTTACGCACAAAAAATATTTGATAGACACTGGTGCGGATATTTCGGTTGTCTCGCCAACCCTTCGACAAAAAACCTAAAATTCCAATATTGAGTTGTTTGCCGCTAACGGCTCAAAAATAAAAACATATGGAAGTCTGCGCTTTAAAGTCAACCTCGGCCTACGCCGAAACCTTATGTGCATTTTTTTGATAAGTACGCCTATTATCGGAGCAGACTTCCTCAAACATTACGGACTTCTTGTTGACATAAAAAGAAATCGCCTAATAGATGAAACTACAAAGCTACCAGCTACTGGCAAGCCAACTACAGGTAAATCCGATATTAAAACATTTGATGTACAAAATTGATTTGCAGATCTGCTTGAGACTTTCAAAAACCTAACTTTTCTGAACACAGCTAGTACTCCAGCGAAGTCCCAGACAAGTCACTGCAGCATTTGCGTATTTAATAGAAAAGGAATCTGCCGACCATCGAAAAGCTGTTGGGCCAGTTCACTTCACATGGTAAAAAAGTCAAACGGCACTTGGCGGCCATGTGGGGACTACCGTGCCTTAAATGCCATTACACTGCCAGATAGATATCGCATTCCATACGTCGCAGATTTCGCCAACGTATGCCATGGAAAAACGATTTATTTCACTATCGACTTGCAGCGGGCCTACCACCAAATACCCCTCAACCCAGATGATATACCCAAGACAGCCATAATAACACCATTCGGCTTGTTTGAATTTCGATACTTTGACTTTTGGATTGAAAAACGGAGCGCAAACTATGCAGCGCTATTTGCATGAGGCGTTACGAGGATTGGAATATGCTTTTCCGTACATTGATGATATTTTCATAGCGTCTACAAGCCTGGAAGAGCATGCGCAACACCTGAATGAAGTATTTTTACGACTACGTGAGTACAATCTTAAAATTAATGCTTCTAAATGTCGTTTTGGGTTATCAGAAGTGCAATTCCTTGGTCATCTCGTCAATCCACATGGCATCAAGCCTTTGCCAGAAAAAGTGAAACTTATCGTTGAGTATAAAAAACCTTCCGTCGCTAAAGATCTTAAAAGGTTTCTTGCTATGATCAATTTTTATAGAAAATTCACTCCACACGCCATAGTAAATCAATCACCTCCTCACGATCTAGTTCGGGGCAACAAGAAAAATGATAACACCCCTATCGTTTGGACAGTAGAATCCAACAGTGCTTTTGAAAGATGCAAATCGGATTTAGCCAATGCTTCACTTCTAGCGCACCCCGCACCAAATGCAATGCTTGATCTCTTCGCTGATGCGTCCGATTATGCCATAGGAGCTGTTGTAAACCAAGTTTGCGACAACGTTTCTCAACCGCTTGGTTTTTTCTTGCGTAAACTAACTCCAACGCAAATGAACTACAGCACTTATGACCGAAAACTTCTTGCCGTGTATCACGGCGTAAAGCCTTCCGGTACCTGCTGGAAGGTAGATTGTTTTCAATTTTTACGGACCACAAGCCCTTGACGTACGCATTCCGTCAGAACTCCGATAAGGCACCACCTAGAAGGCTACGACAACTAGATTTCATAAGCCTGTATTCTACACGTTCCCGGCCCAGAAAATCAGGTTGCCGACTACTTTTCGAGAAATACTGCTGTTTACATAGCCAATCCAATCGACTTTGAGGCAATAGCAAAGGCACAAGAAGATGACAAAGAGCTTAAGACGTTACTCAAAAAAGGTAATACATCAAGTTCATTACATCTAAAACTCTTGGCTTTTCCAGAAACCGAATTCCGATTCTATTGTGATACGTCAACATCAAAAGTTTGCCCATACGTTCCTGCAGTCCACAGAGAATACATTCTCAAGAAGCTTCACAATCTGTCTCATCCTGACAGATTCGTTGACATCTCAACGATTTACACATACATATAAATATGGATATCGTTGGTCCAATGCCAACCATCATAGACCGATACACACGCTGGCCTGAAGCGTTTCCCATGGAGGATATGAAAGCCAAGACTTTGGCCCAGCATCTTCTCCACGGTTGGATAGCACGGTATGGTGTTCCACTTCAAGTTACGACTGACCTAGGGAGGGAGTTTCAATCAACACTTTTCTCGGAGCTAAAGTATTGCAAAACAACAGCATACCATCCCCAATCTAATGGAATCATCGAAAGGTGGCATCGTTCCCTCAAGGCCGCAATCATGTGTCACAACACTACGGATTGGTTCAAAGTCCTACCATTAGTTCTCCTGGGATTGAGATCATCCTATAAAAAAGATTTAGATGCAACACCAGCAGAGGTTTTGTACGGCGAAACACTTCGATTGCCTGGAGAATATTTAGTAGAATCGTCTAATAACATTAGTTCAGATGACTTCGTTAAAGACCTACGGAAGGCCATGTCCCTCGTTAAACCAACAAATACTAAATACCACAGCACTTTAAAAATATTCGTTCAAAAAGCGTTGCACGATTGCACCCATGTGTTCGTCAGGATTGACAGCGTTCGTACTCCACTTCAACAAAGGTTAAAAACAAAATAAAACATACAGAAAAGCTACAATCCGTCTGGAACGGATCGTCTGATACCCTATCCTCCTCCCTATAAAGTGGGCGGGGCAAAATTGCACTTCGTACTCAAATATGGCTATAAACTTTAACGTTTGAGGATGTTACATGTAAAATTTTATCAAAATCGGTTTTTTGGTGAAAACGCCCCCAAAAAATAAGCGTGGCCAAAACTGTTCTATGGGTGAATTTTAGGGAATCTGAATACCTAAATATTTGGTCTTCACAAAATTTTTCGTTTTCATATAATTTAGTGAAGTTATAAAAAAGTAGGCGTGGCAGTGGGCGGATGTAAAAAAAATTTACATTTCTACTGTATTTTTTCGTCAGAAGCCCAGATATGAAATTTCAGCGTCCTAGTTAAATATTTAAGGCCCAAAAATCGGTTTTATGATGAAAACGCCCCCAAAAAGTGGGCGTGGCCAAAACTTTTGTATGAGTGGATTGTAGGGAATCTGAATGCCTAAATATTTGGTCTTAACAACTTTTTCGGTTTCATATAATTTAATGAAGTTATGAAAAAGTGGGGGTGGCAGTGGGCGGATTTAAAATATGTTTACACTTGTACTGTATCTTTTTCTCAGAAGCCCAGATATGAAATTTCATCGTCCTAGCTCAAAATTTAAGGCCCAAAAAGCGGTGACATACGGATGGACGGATGGACGGACGGACGGTCATCGCTCAATCGATTTCACTATTGATGCTGATCACGAATATGTATACTTTATAGGGTCTATCTCGATTATTTCTCTATGTTACAAACTATGTGTCAAACTTAATATACCCTTAGGATAGGGTATAAAAATGGGCTTTCTTTAATTGTTTTTAACTTTTCGATTGAATTGAGTATTTGACCAAGCCACGAAACGTACGTGTCTGAAGCCGAACAATATTTGGCCTTAACGACGTCAAGGAAATCTTCTTGATTTTCAACAGTAGCCTCATCAGAACGAACGCACTCTTCATAGTGCTTTTTCACTTCAAGCCACAGATCTCTAAGCTCGATCTTATATGCTTGCAAAGATGAAACAGTATGATCAACTATTGCTTTTTCTATAAAAGAGGTACGAAATTCAACTAGCTGATCTGCGGAGAAAATTAATATATCTTAAAGGCACATATTGAAAATTGTGGGATCAGCGAATATGGATCACTAAAGAGAAATTTGAAATATATATACATATATACACGTACGAATAGTGAAAAAATTGTCAAATCACTCACTTCTAGGTAGTTTTGGGGGAAAATTACTTATACAGCGATAGGTAGATTTATATACATATATTTTTTGTCACAGATAGATTCGTAATATGCACATGGTATTTTATGTAAACTATCTCTTGCTTACTCGTATTTTATTAAAAATTGAATACAAAAACATACACAAAAGCTACAATCCGTCTGGAACGGATCGTATGATACCCTATCCTCCTCTCTATAAAGTGGGCCTGGCTAAATTGCATATTGTACTCAAATATAGCTATAATGTCGAACGTTTGAGGATGTTACATGTAAAATTTTATCAAAATAGGTTTTTTGATGATAACGCCCCCAAAAAGTGGGCGTGGCCAAAACTTTTGTATGGGTGGATTGTAGGGAATCTGAATGCCTAAATATTTGGTCCTAACAAAATTTTTCGGTTTCATATAATTTCATCGTCCTAGCTCAAAATTTAACTCCCAAAAAGCGGTGACATACGGACGGACGGACGGTCATCGCTCAATCGATTTCGCTATTGATGCTGATCACGAATATATATACTTTATAGGGTCTATCTCGATTATTTCTCTATGTTACAAACTATGTGTCATACTTAATATACCCTTAGGATAGGGTATAAACATACAGAAAAGCTACAATCCGTCTGGAACGGATCGTATGATACCCTATCCTCCTCTCTATGGGCGTGGCCAAATTGCATTTTGTACTCAAATATAGCTATAATGTCGAACATTTGAGAATGTTGAATGTAAAATGCATGTAACATTTTATCAAAATAGGTTTTTTGATGATAACGCCCCCAAAAAGTGGGCGTGGCCAAAATTGTTCTATTAGTGAATTGTAGGAAATCTGAATACCCAAATATTTGGTCTTAACAAAATTTTTCGGTTTCATATAATTTAGTGAAGTTATAAAAAAGTAGGCGTGGCAATGGGCGGATGTTAAAAAAAATTTACACTTGTACTGTATTTTGTTCTCAGAAGCCCAGGTATGAAATTTCATCGTTCTAGCTCAAAATTTAAGGCCCAAAAATCGATTTTGTGATGAAAACGCCCCCAAAAAGTGGGCGTGGCCAAAACTTTTGTATGCGTGGATTGTAGGGAATCTGAATGCCTAAATATTTGGTCTAAACAAAATTTTTCGGTTTCATATAATTTAGTGAAGTTATGAAAAAGTGGGCGTGGCAGTGGGCGGATTTCAAAAATGTTTACACTTGTACTGTATCTTTTTCTCAGAAGCCCAGATATGAAATTTCATCGTCCTAGCTCAAAATTTAAGGCCCAAAAAGCGGTGACATACGGACGGACGGACGGACGGACGGACGGTCATCGCTCAATCGATTTCGCTATTGATGCTGATCACAAATATATATACTTTATAGGGTCTATCTCGATTATTTCTCTATGTTACAAACTATGTGTCAAACTTAGTATACCCTTAGGATAGGGTATAAACATACAGAAAAGCTACAATCCGTCTGGAACGGATCGTATGATACCCTATCCTCCTCTCTATAAAGTGGGCATGGCCAAATTGCATATTGTACTCAAATACAGCTATAATGTCGAACGTTTGAGGATGTTACATGTAAAATTTTATCAAAATAGGTTTTTTGATGATAACGCCCCCAAAAAGTGGGCGTGGCCAAAACTTTTGTATGGGTGGATTGTAGGGAATCTGAATGCCTAAATATTTGGTCTTAACAAATTTTTTTGGTTTCATATAATTTAGTGAAGTTATGAAAAAGTGGGCAGTGGCAGTGGGCGGATTTAACAAAATTTTACACTTGTACTGTGTCTTTTTCTCAGAAGCCCAGATATGAAATTTCATCGTCCTAGCTCAAAATTTAAGGCCCAAAAAGCGGTGACATACGGACGGACGGACGGACGGTCATCGCTCAATCGATTTCGCTATTGATGCTGATCACGAATATATATACTTTATAGGGTCTATCTCGATTATTTCTCTATGTTACAAACTATGTGTCAAACTTAATATACCCTTAGGATAGGGTATAAAAATACACGCGGTAATACTCGCACTGATAAGGAAAATTACTGTACGCACCTGACTAACTCCAATTTTGACTGATTGTCATGTTCTCTGGATGTAACAGCGAGGCAGCGTTGTGTGAGCGTTGTGTGAGCGTGGGAACCGTGGGGATCGATGTCTACAATGATCCTGTAGAAAAAAATATTTTTTGATCTTCTCTTCGATGATTTGTTTTTAGAAAATCCGGCTTGATGTGACCAAATGTTTAGGAGGGGTTGCCGTCAGGCGACTAAAGTCGCCATTTGGTGACTTTTTAGTGCTAGGGACACCATGCCACTACTTTTTTTAAAAAGGCCGAAATTTGACACTTTTTCAATATCCGGGCGACTTTTGGGACACTTTTCTCAGGATTCATTTATAAATTGTGCTGCCAAATTACTTGCTTGGCTACTGTGAGCCAGAGTTGTAAAATAATTAAATCTGTTGCGATGTTAAGTCTATTGAATTCATCCAGAAATGATTTGAAATCTTTTTTTCTAAAAAGGATTGGGATAATTCGCCATTCTTTTGAAGTCAGTGATTAATGCATTCCATATTTAACACACACTGAATTGAAATCATTTTGGAAGTCAACCGAATTCGCATATTTCGTTGAAGTTCAGCAGTGAATTCTCTTGAAATCAGTTGAAGTTAGTAAATTTGTTGCCAATATTCCCGATTGAAGGGATTAATTACACGCGCGCAATCTAAGAATGGGAATTAATTTAATTACTTTAAGGGAGGAAAAAAAAGTAAAAAAAAAACTGGAGGTAATCACAAACACGGCCGCGCACGCGAAATGTAAAGTGTCGAATGAGGGAGAAAGGGAATATCGCAACAACAGCGAATGCGAATTCGCCGACTTCCGACCGCTCAGCAGGGATGGGTTCGGGATGTATTGGGGAATGTTCCTTGGGGTAGGAACACAAGGGCGCCAGGTAATCTTTTGCAAAAAGAGGTAAAATTACCAAAACCTTTGAAATAAAAAGACGTGGTGTAGGAACAGAAGTTGGTTTATATATATTTTGGTATATATATTCGGTGGAAAGAACAATGGAGGCCGCAATTAAAAGGAAAAAAAAGAAACGAAATTCCCAAATCAAAAGGATTGGGGTAAAAGTGAAAAAGATTAAGCAAGTGGCCACAGAGGGTAGCTCGCGATTCCCACACGATACAGAAGTTAGAAAAAAAGAAAAAGGGTCGCGAACAGTTTTAAACACCGGAATGAAATCTTCGGTGACTCAGAAAGAAACGGACGATGGCTTACGCGAAATATATATATATCAATATCCTAAACGAGTTTCAAAAACTAACACAAATCTAATATTGGAAAAAAACACTCTACTTATCTGGTCCTTTCACTAGGGGTTGGGGAACCTTCCTGCTCCTATCTATCTTCCTGGTTGGGGGAGGTTGGATGCTCTCCGCCACAGTCACTCTGTATGTTCCTGGTCTCGTCTCCTCGGTATGTCTCCAGGTTTCGTTCTTGTGGTGTGGGTATTCGTGTTCTGTTCTCGTGTTTTGGTCTCGTATGGTATGTTTATTTGGTTGTGCCTGGATCCTTCCTGGATCCTCGATATCTTCTCTAGCTTCTTTTTTTTTTGCTTCACAGCAACTCTCTCTCGAATTTCTCTCTCTTGTAAAAAAAAGAACCTCTCATAGGTCTTAATCTCAAACCAAAAAAAGGCGACGTGTCGAGACATGTTCGACTTTTTATACGTCGGTATGTTCGTCCATACACTCGTACGCATTCACGCACTCACACATTCTCACACTCACTCTCAAGACGAATTCAGCCGTCTCCGATGATCTCAGATTTTGAGAAACAGTTCCTGACGCCTGTCTCTTTGGCGGGGAACTGTATGGTGGTATTGGTGGTGGCTGAGTTCGCCTCGTTCTCTCCGCTGCAGTTGATTTAGCTGCCAGAGCAAAGGGAGTCACATCCAGAGCTCTGACAGCTTCCTCTCTCACGGCTTCAAGATTTCACTCTCTCGTAGTTCTGTTTGTTTTGAGTGACTGCTTGGGTTCACATTCACCCTCCTGACCAGGGCTAATTATAAAACTAAATGGAGACTGGACATTAACCCAAAGTGAAAGGATAAGTTTAACGCGAAAACTACCTATCGAGTAAACCATCGTGCAGACATTAAGGGACAAAAAGGGTACCCAGGGAATCGGGAGCTATCCTTTACAATAAAGGTTTTGGTCCCTTTTTGGGATATGTGGAATATAAAAATTGTTGTTACCATTAGGCAATATCAAACAATAAAATATAGGGTGGGCTCTCGGCCTTGTGAATTTGGCAGCAGATCGTTTTTGAATGTTGGGGGACCTTGTTAACCCCCTTGATGAAGATTTGTACAGATCGTTGGGGGACCTTGTTAACCCCTTTGATGAATTTATTTGGATCGTTGGGGGACCTTGTTAACCCCTTGATGAATTTATTTGGATTGGTGGAGAAGGATCAGGATGAGTCTCCAGGCGGTTTGCCTGGCTCTTCCTGCTTCAGACCGTCCGTCTGGCCCTTGGGTACCTGCTTTGTCATCCCCTTCGAGCATATGGGAAAGAGTGAGCACTGGGTTGTAGAACAACCTAGGAACGCTCAGTTAACCCACAGCTCTCAGAGAACAACGGATAAAAAGAGAAAAGGCAAGGCAAAAATGGTGGATGGGTAAGACTGGGAAGGATGGAGTGGACAAGGACTTTTGTGCGTAATTTGAACGCAACAAACCCCACCCTTACCTCCTAAAAGAAAGGAGTTGGCTTTCGAAAGAAAAGCCGGAGTAAAAGAAAAATCCGAACTTGGATTACCCCCAAAAACGACACAACAGAGGTGACAGGTACTACAGGGGAGACGACACAACTACCTAAATCTGGTTGGCCGCCTGGTTGGCCTGGCGCGACTTAATTCTACCTGTTGTGACTCGTGGTCACCGTTGCATGGCTTGAGGTCCTTCACGTGCCATGTCCCTCGCTCTTTTCCGCTCTCGTCGCGGAGGACATAAGTCCAAGGGGAAACCTTTCTGTGAACTATAAATGGCCCGACATATTTCGGCGCCAATTTCGCTGCGTAATAGTTCGCAGCCTCAGACAGGGTAAAATTCCTACGCCATACAATCTCATTCGGAAGATATTGGACATCTCTCCGCCTGAGATTGTATGCCCTACTTGCCTTCTTAGAGGCTATAGCTAGCTTCTTTCTAATGTCTTCCCTAAGCTGACTAAACCTACTGCCTAGTTCAGACATGTCTAATTCCCTATCAGCTGGGTTCAGTTCCCTATCTCCTATGCTACTTTCCCTATCTAATGACCTAGTTTCCCTATCTCCTATACCTATTTCCCTATCTTCCACAGCTGAGTTCCTACTATCCCTAACATTTGAAATGGTTCTTATCCGGCCGCCGGCGTAAGTAACCATTTCCCTACCAAAATTCGCGAAATAAGGGGAGACTCGAAGTACGTCATGCTCGGACGTACGGATACTACATGCCACCTTCGCGAGGTGTGTATCCCAGGTGCGATGATTTTCCGACACGTACGCGCGAAGAGTCGTTTTAATTATCTGGTTAATCCTCTCAGCAGGATTAGCTTGTGGGTGGTAATGGGCTGTGAACTTAATCTGTGAACCATAAGATTCACAGAGGGTTTTCAGTTCCTTGCTCCGGAACTGAGGGCCGTTGTCGCAGATAACAGTTTTGGGTACGCCGAACAAAAGAAAAACATGGTCTTCAAGATCCCTACAGACAGAAGACGCCGTTGCAGACCTAAGGGGAAACAACAAAGGGAACTTGGTGAAATAGTCAACGACGGTTAGAATGTACACGAAACCCCTACTCGACTTTGGAAGAGGCCCCACCAAATCCACGCAAATAGTCTCCCAGGGATTCGAAATCCCTCTCCTTTCGACCATCCAACCAGCTGGTTTGTCATTAACTGGCTTTACACTCTGGCATACCCTACAATTCCTAACGTATTTGGTAATATCTGACCTCATCTTAGGCCAATAATACCGAATACCTACTCTCGCAAACGTTTTGCGTACTCCCATGTGCCCTGCTAATGGGTTGTCATGACACTCTTTTAAAATCCTAACTCTATCTGCTTTCGGAACTACTTCCTTCCACTCTGAACTATCGTCATGAACAACCACGTGATTTGCCCTAACAAATTTAAATAAAATTCCCTTATCGACCCTCCAGGCCGGAAAAGCTAAAGGGTTCGACTCTACCTTCGTGATCATCTTAGCGATCCAAGGATCGGAACTTTGCTCATCTATTTCCGCTACAACCGCAACGTTCCTAGAGAGCATATCGGGAACTACATGGTCCTTTCCCTTCCGATGCACGATTTCGAAGTCAAACTGCTGAAGCCTAACCGCCCAACGCGCTAACCTACCGCACGGATCCTTAAGATTACTCAGCCATACTAGGGAGTAATGATCCGTCACAACCGTAAACCGAACACCTTCGATATAAGGCCGCAACTTCTCAACCGCCCACAATACAGCCAAGCATTCCTTCTCCGTGGTTGAATAATTTTTCTCATTCCTATTCAACGACCTACTCAGATAACATATGACCTTCTCACCATCATCAAATGTCTGACTCAGTACTGCTCCGACCCCATAGTCCGAAGCGTCTGTTTGAACGACAAACTTCCGCTCGAAATCCGGACAGGTCAGAATCGGGGCAGTCACCAGGCACTCCTTTGCCTTTTGGAAACTCCCCTCGCACTCCTCAGACCAGATGAACCTACTGCTCTTCTTCAGCAAGTCGGTCAACGGCTTCACCAAAACTGCGAAGTTTGGTATAAATCTCCTATACCAGGATACCGTGCCGACGAAACTCCTAATTTCCCTAACATTCCTTGGTGCAGGAATCCTCAACATACTCTCTACCTTCTCTGGATCCACATGCAAACCATTGCGATCCACTACGTATCCTAAAAATTTTAAAGATGACCTACAAAAGTTACATTTCTCCCTACTCACTTTCAGACCTGCCGCACATAATCGCTTGAAGACTTCTTCCAGGATTTCCAGATGTTGTCGGAAACTATTTGTGACGATAATTATATCGTCCAAATATACAAACACGTGCGGTTCCAAATCGGCACCAAGCACAGTGTCTATAAATCTCTGCCATGTCGCCGGTGCATTATGCAGACCAAATGGCATTCTCTTGAACTGGAAGAGTCCTCGGTTTGGGACTGTGAAAGCTGTGTACGGCCTAGACTTTTCTTCCACAGGGATCTGCCAGTATGCGGACTTTATGTCCAACGAAGACAAATACTTGGCATCCCTGAGCTTGTCTAGAGTGGCTGAAATGTATGGGAGAGGATAAGCATCTCGCTCAGTAACTTTATTGAGCTTCCTATAGTCCACGCAGAATCTGAAGGACCCATCCTTCTTCTTAATCATGACTATAGGAGAAGCCCACGGACTACCTGACTTTTCTATAATTCCGTCCCTCAACATATCCTCTAATTCTTTATCTATATGGCGTTGAACCGCAGGCGATACCGGATAATACCGCTGCTTTATTGGTTCGGACGCCGTCCTAATCTTGTGTTCTACCAAATGTGTGCATCCAATCCCCTCAGGCATGTTTTGGAAAACCTTTTCCACAAATCCGGTTAGTTGCCTGTCTTGTGTCTCATCCAACTCTGATCGTTCTTTGATCGTCGAAATCGAAGCCACCCCGGCTTGATTTGAGAACCTCCACTCGCCTGATCTTAAATCCGGGACAATTCCCGTTCGGGCCCAAAAATCGGCACCGAGGATCAAGACGTGTGGGAGAGTTGGAATGACAAGACATTCTAGCAACACCGATTTACCTTGCACCACAAATGGAACTAAAACACAACCTAACACTTTTATACCCGCACCATCTGCTAAAGCTACCTGCCTAATTTTCCCCTTTCCTAACTCTAAACCTAACTCTTTCAAAATGTTCCAACCGTCCCTACCGATGATCGTACGCGAAGCTCCTGAATCTAATAATCCTACCATCCTAATACCAAAAACACTAACTCCTAAATATGGGCGTACGTCATCATCTAATGCCTCAAGTGTAAAGCCTAGCTGAACAACTTTCAACTGGGTGCCAGCAGGCAACCTACTCAATTTCTTCGGCGCTCTTGTCCTGCCGACGCAAGAGACCGATTCCCATTTCCCGAACAGAATCTACAATCCCTACGAAGAACACCTACCCTACCACAACCTAAACACTTTCGAGGAGCGGAACAAGAACTCGAAAGATGTCCCTCTTGGTTACAGTTGAAACACCTCAACCGTCTAATAGGTTGGGGGTTTCTACTGGCAACCACCGATACTTCTGGTTCCTCAGCTGTCAGACACGCTAAATCAGGTTCCAGTAAGCCTCGGGAACGTTGAGAGGAAGGTGGAGCAAAGGAGTCGACATTGGCCCGGACCACCTCCAACCTTCTACCTAACGCAACCAAATCCGAAATGGACTTGGGGTCAGCCAACCCGAGTTGCGTCTGGTAGAATGGAGCCAGATTCCGCTGCACGATCCCAAGCTTTCGCCTCTCGCTCAGCGGTTCAGAGAGCCTACCAAACATGTTGTCCATGATGGCAACATAAACGCCAATGGACTCTTCCTTCCCTTGGGTGCGACGACGGATCTCTTCCAAAAGGAGATCATCATAGTTGGGAGGGAGAAACTCCAGTTTCAACTCCCTCACCAACTCCTGCCACGAATTCACTCTTTTCCTAATCGCCCTAAGCCAAAGTAAAGCCTTCCCTGAAAATAAATCGACAGACGACCTAAACAATTGGAGTTCACTAACTCCCCTAGCTTCGCGTAGTTCCTCCACTCGTTCTAAGAACGAGTTTACGGACGCTCCGCACCTCTCACCGGAGAACTTCAAGTCCCACTTGGACAAGTTCTCCACCCTACGCCCCTCTCCTATCTCTACGGTACGCGTCGGCGAACGTGCTTGTTCTTGTTGTTGCTGCTCTTGTTGTTGATGTTGTTGCTGATGATGTTGTTGGTACTGTTGCTGTTTCCGCTGCTGGTTTTGTTGTTGTTGGTCCCCATCTTGATTATCCTGGTCTTCTTCGTCGTCATCTAAGGTGGCCAACAACATCATCAGCTCAGTTTTTAGGGCTTTCTTATTCCCTTCTTCCTCTTTGGAGTCTGGACGGGATCTCCCAATACGCGCGGTCGCCCACTCGATTTTTGTGACGATCTTCGCGTACTCTGATGAATCGCGTTGAGGTCTGTTTTCTAACAGCACCTCAATTTCCGCGATCTTTTCTTCCACCGAGTCCCTATCTTCCGCGAAACTAAACGGATAGTCCGCCACTTCAAAAGACCCCCGCCTCTCAAGCACTTTCGCCGCCCGCAATGCCTTCCGCATTTTATCTACCGTTCCTACTGCTAACCCCCGAAACTCTACTTCGTAGGAGAGTTCCTCCTGCGAAAGCCTATTAATCTCCATAATTAAAAAAAATAAAAAAAATAAATAAAACAGTCGAAGAAAAAAAAAAACGCGACAAAAAAAACCAATGCAAAATAAAAGAACAAAATAAAAAATAAAAAACTCCTAAAAGTACTAACGATGAAGAAAAAATAAAAATCGGCAACACTGATACGCAGTGCACTAAGTACAAAAATGGTTCAAAAGTGGTTCACCAGTATATATATGTATATATATATGTATACCAAGAACCACTGCACCGAAATTCAAACAAAGAAAAAAAAGAAAAAAACAATGGTGGAATTATGCTTCCACAGAGAAAAATGAATGTAAAAAAAAACAAATCAAACCAGATGCACACAAAAAAAAATTACCCCACAGTAAAATAAGAAGGAAAAAAAAATGAAAACGCAAAGAAAAAAGAAATGTCCCCACAGTAAAAAAAAATAAACAAAAAAAAAATAGAAAAGAGAGAAAAAAAGATAAGACACCTACTTGGGGTCCAGGGTACAAACAACCTGGAAAATTTAGAAGACGAATTTTTTTCCCTCGTTGACCTGTTGCTGGATTCACAGGTATTCCGCTGGTACTCCGGTGGTAGCACAAAGGGGTTCCAATGGACGGGTCAATAAACCTAACACTGGGAAAAGAAAAAAAACACAAAGTAAAATGTTCGCAAAAAGAAAATAAACAAAGACACTTCCCTGATGGGATTGGTAGCACATTCACTACACCACAGCACACCACAGATTTTATTTATTGGGCCCCACGTTGGGCGCCAATTTGTTGCCAATATTCCCGATTGAAGGGATTAATTACACGCGCGCAATCTAAGAATGGGAATTAATTTAATTACTTTAAGGGAGGAAAAAAAAGTAAAAAAAAAACTGGAGGTAATCACAAACACGGCCGCGCACGCGAAATGTAAAGTGTCGAATGAGGGAGAAAGGGAATATCGCAACAACAGCGAATGCGAATTCGCCGACTTCCGACCGCTCAGCAGGGATGGGTTCGGGATGTATTGGGGAATGTTCCTTGGGGTAGGAACACAAGGGCGCCAGGTAATCTTTTGCAAAAAGAGGTAAAATTACCAAAACCTTTGAAATAAAAAGACGTGGTGTAGGAACAGAAGTTGGTTTATATATATTTTGGTATATATATTCGGTGGAAAGAACAATGGAGGCCGCAATTAAAAGGAAAAAAAAGAAACGAAATTCCCAAATCAAAAGGATTGGGGTAAAAGTGAAAAAGATTAAGCAAGTGGCCACAGAGGGTAGCTCGCGATTCCCACACGATACAGAAGTTAGAAAAAAAGAAAAAGGGTCGCGAACAGTTTTAAACACCGGAATGAAATCTTCGGTGACTCAGAAAGAAACGGACGATGGCTTACGCGAAATATATATATATCAATATCCTAAACGAGTTTCAAAAACTAACACAAATCTAATATTGGAAAAAAACACTCTACTTATCTGGTCCTTTCACTAGGGGTTGGGGAACCTTCCTGCTCCTATCTATCTTCCTGGTTGGGGGAGGTTGGATGCTCTCCGCCACAGTCACTCTGTATGTTCCTGGTCTCGTCTCCTCGGTATGTCTCCAGGTTTCGTTCTTGTGGTGTGGGTATTCGTGTTCTGTTCTCGTGTTTTGGTCTCGTATGGTATGTTTATTTGGTTGTGCCTGGATCCTTCCTGGATCCTCGATATCTTCTCTAGCTTCTTTTTTTTTTGCTTCACAGCAACTCTCTCTCGAATTTCTCTCTCTTGTAAAAAAAAGAACCTCTCATAGGTCTTAATCTCAAACCAAAAAAAGGCGACGTGTCGAGACATGTTCGACTTTTTATACGTCGGTATGTTCGTCCATACACTCGTACGCATTCACGCACTCACACATTCTCACACTCACTCTCAAGACGAATTCAGCCGTCTCCGATGATCTCAGATTTTGAGAAACAGTTCCTGACGCCTGTCTCTTTGGCGGGGAACTGTATGGTGGTATTGGTGGTGGCTGAGTTCGCCTCGTTCTCTCCGCTGCAGTTGATTTAGCTGCCAGAGCAAAGGGAGTCACATCCAGAGCTCTGACAGCTTCCTCTCTCACGGCTTCAAGATTTCACTCTCTCGTAGTTCTGTTTGTTTTGAGTGACTGCTTGGGTTCACATTCACCCTCCTGACCAGGGCTAATTATAAAACTAAATGGAGACTGGACATTAACCCAAAGTGAAAGGATAAGTTTAACGCGAAAACTACCTATCGAGTAAACCATCGTGCAGACATTAAGGGACAAAAAGGGTACCCAGGGAATCGGGAGCTATCCTTTACAATAAAGGTTTTGGTCCCTTTTTGGGATATGTGGAATATAAAAATTGTTGTTACCATTAGGCAATATCAAACAATAAAATATAGGGTGGGCTCTCGGCCTTGTGAATTTGGCAGCAGATCGTTTTTGAATGTTGGGGGACCTTGTTAACCCCCTTGATGAAGATTTGTACAGATCGTTGGGGGACCTTGTTAACCCCTTTGATGAATTTATTTGGATCGTTGGGGGACCTTGTTAACCCCTTGATGAATTTATTTGGATTGGTGGAGAAGGATCAGGATGAGTCTCCAGGCGGTTTGCCTGGCTCTTCCTGCTTCAGACCGTCCGTCTGGCCCTTGGGTACCTGCTTTGTCATCCCCTTCGAGCATATGGGAAAGAGTGAGCACTGGGTTGTAGAACAACCTAGGAACGCTCAGTTAACCCACAGCTCTCAGAGAACAACGGATAAAAAGAGAAAAGGCAAGGCAAAAATGGTGGATGGGTAAGACTGGGAAGGATGGAGTGGACAAGGACTTTTGTGCGTAATTTGAACGCAACAAATTCAATTGAGATTATTGGAATGTGTCTGTTTCAAAACCTTGAAAAATTTTACGTAAAAAATAAAGTTTTTGTTATGTAAAGCATTAAACGATGTTGAGTCTCGTCAGCTTGGACCCTCTTCTGTATAGGCTGTATAGGCGTCTACTGGCCCACATGGCCCTAATGGCTTGCTCAATGGCGGACAATTGCCCGTATCCACTGGTTGGTCGAATCCTCGATACCTCTGCTACTAATTGCTCTTGCTATTGAGTCGTAGCCAGTGTTATCGAATGCGCCCTCAATGTCAAGAAAGGCACACAGGGCTATTTCCTTGGAACGTATAGTTACTTCTATCTTCTTCACAAGATAGTGAAGAGCACCTTCTGTTTTCCTTTTCTATATGCAAATTGACTTGAGTGCAGATGGGTAGACAAATCTAGCCGACCTCTAATATGAACGTCAATGAGTCTCTCCATTATTTTGAGGACAAAAGATGTTAGACTTATATGTCTATAAGATTTAGGCAGCTCACTAGGCCTATTGCCTGGTTTGGGGATAAAGATTACATTTACCTGTCTCCAGTTTGTCGGGATGTAACCCCAATTGTAGCTGGCTCTAAATAAAGCAATCAAACCCGGCAGGATGAGATCAATTACCTTCTGCAAAAACGCCGGTTATATGCCATCACCGCAGGGGGCCTTAAATGGTTTAAAGGACCCTACAGCCCAGTTGACCTTATCCGGACTGAAAATTTTACCAGATAAACTGTTTACTCTCCTTGCAATGCAAACCCTATGGTCAGATGCGTTCGGGTACGTGTGAAGTGCACGAGTGGACGAACCTGGAAAGTGAACCTGAAGTAAGGTTCTAATAGTATCCATACGGTCCGTCGTGTAGGTACCACCAGTCTGTTTTAGTAAACCTATACAATTAGCATGATCTTTCACAAGTGCCTTATGAATTCGTGCCGCTACTGGTATGTCAGCAATGTTTTCGCAGCATTTCCTCCATGTGGCACGTTTAGATAGTCTCAGTTCTAAGTTGTATTCTGTAAGAGCGAACCTATGTTCCTCCCAACTCTTCGAGCGTTTAGCAACATTGAAGAGTTTTCTGACTTTCTTCCTTAGTTTAGCAAGCTGGTCATTCCACCAGGGAATCTTTCGTTTACACAAACTGGTTTTATGGACACAGCTGTCGTGATAGGAAGTTAGCAACACATCATTTAATTGGGATGCTGCTTCATCTAGGTCCCCTATAGACTCGATAGATGTAACTAGCATATCGAATTTTGAGAGGACAAGCCCCCGATACAGATTCCAGTCCGTGAACTTGGGATCATATCTAGAAGAAGCATGTGACAATTTGCCGGAAATGTCGAACATGATGTGACACATGCCAATTTTTAACAAAATTTGAGATAAATGAACTGGCGAGAGTTAGGTAAAGTACCTCTTCGCGAATCCCATTTATGAAGGTTGGTTTAGAGCCATTATTCAAAATATCTACATGACAGCACACAAGATATTCTAACAGACACTCACCCCTTCTATTGATGCCACTACTGCCCCAGACCTCATGACGCGCATTTGCATCGCAACCTATCATGTAGTGTAGGTTGCTGTCTTGGCAATGTTTTATCAGCTCCTGGACCTCTATGGGTGGGATGTTGTCGTCGTCGCCGGGGAAATATGCCGAGGCACACACGATGTTTTGTGTTCCCCTTTCGGTCGGTACCTCTACCAGGGCTCTTGTCATAAATTCTGGAATAGGAAGAAAGTTAATATTTGTGCTGATTAAGCAGGCCGCCCTTGGCGCTGACTCCCCACATTTAAAAATTAACTCACTTGACTTGTTCCGTAGACCTTTGATTTGTCCGCAAATAACCCAAGGTTCTTGGATACGACCAAGGGGTATATCTTCATCGGCGAACCGCTTGTTAAGGGTAACGGACACGCCCTTAGCACCCTAATAGTGCTCATTAATCCTCCTTTGAGGATCTAGCTTGCCGGAGTAGTTGGTCTTGTTTAGGGCCCTTTCTCCTAGACCCATTGGTCTAGTCCTAACTGACCCATCTTTCTTCCGATAAGCGTGCCAGTGGCGCTGCTTGTCGGATTGGAAGGACCGGCCACCTTGCCGGACGTACTAGGTTTCACAGTACTTCCTTTACGGACTTCTGCATAGTAATCTCTCTGGAAAAATTGATGATCCAATTCCTCCGCACAGTTCTCCCTTATGACACTGTCGCTTTTATCGAACTCCTCCCAAAGCTCGTCCAGCTCAGTTAAACGCAATTGAAACTCTTGCTGGGAGCTACGAGTTTTTGGTCTTTTTTCTTTAACATCTATTTTATGGTCCCTCCATAACTTGAGAATTGCCCCTCCAAGCTCCTCCTGTCGTTGCGTGTAAGCGCCAAGATCCATGCTTATGGTCTGTTAAGCCTTGTTTCCTTGCTAATCGCATACACGTCGAAATCCGTTGATGTATCTTCCTACAAGTACGTGTAGGAATATAATGTAGATATCCGTCGTACTGAGTTCTGGCCCAGTATACGCCAAAATCGCAAAAAATTGAACGATGTTAAAGCTTCGTTCACGCTTCTTTGATCAAGTGTCACGGTCGCCAAATGTTGAGTATTGGGTTTTTTTACCCAAACTGAATTAAAATTCTTAGGCACATAAACCTAGACTTGGTTGAGTGTATTAGTCGATTCTTGTATCGATTTTACTATTTAGTCGAACAGTCACTCAAGCAGACTCACTTGAGGAAAATAAAATCTTTGATAACTGTTCACAAAAAACTCGCTTTGACTTTATTTGGTCTCTGTATTTATACTTATTTTACATGCAATACTTAAGGCTAAAAATGCTTATTCTACAAAAATACGCAAACATTGCTGGATTTATTAAAGAACAAGAAATCACAAAACAAACTGCTTAGTTTACATTTTCACCTTTAGGCAAACCATATATTAAACATTGAATATATTAAAATTGCAATGTGCACTGATAGCAATTTATTGAATGTGTAATTCGACCATAGCATACTCCGAATGTGAACAACCTAAGTTGACAATGAAGACTCTTACACATTATAAATCTGATTTTTCTCTCCGAAACATGGATTTTTGGTGATGATAAGGATACTTACGAAATACCGGGGTATAAGAGTCATACAAAATGTAATAACTGCAGGTGGTATTATTGTTTATGTGAATAATAAATCAAGTATATATATAAGTGGATGTGATAGCTTGGATCTTAGGTGTTCGGATATGATAAAAGTTAGCTGCTCCATTGATGGACAAAATGTAGTTTTTATTGGTTGCTATAGACTTCATGATATGAGTAAAGATGCGTTTATTGATGAGCTACGCTCCTTATTAGCTAAGGAAAGAGAAAGAAATCTCATTATTGTTGGTGATATAAATCTGAATATCCTAAGCTAATCTCCAGTTGTTCTAAGGTACCAATCATTAATGTGTGCTAATGGCCTAGAATCTTGTATAAATGTTCCGACAAGGCAACCTTCCAACACCTGTATTGATCATATTTACGCTAGGCTTGAGTGTAGTTCGAAATTGTCTCTTCTTAGTAGCACTGCTGACTTCAAAATTTCTGATCACTCTATGATCTGTTTATTCATTCAATGTGATAGGGTACAGAATATTAATAGACAAAATACTTATCATTATTCGCATTCTGTCAACTATAGACAACTTAATCTATGCTTACGACAGGAAAGCTGGTCTGACATATGGACAATAAACGATCCTAATTTTGCTTTTGAGTTGTTTTCCAATATACTTCAAAAATATGTTGAAATGTGTTCGACTGTACGTAGAATTCTAAAAAAATAAAAAAACTCAAGCCTTGGATATCAAGCTATTTAGTAAACAAAATAAATAAAAAAATGTATTAAGAATTAAATGTATAAAACATCCTAATAATTATCTTTGTAACGTTTATGATAAAATTTGTAAAGAAGTAGCTGCTGAAACTTCTATATGCAAAGAAAATTTTTACATTAACAAATTCCATAACGTAAAATGTAAAGTAGAAAGAGAATGGGAAATCATTAATGAACTTTTGAACAGAAATGTCCCAATGGGTGTACCATCTTGTATAAGGCATAACAATCAGGATATTTCAAACAGTACTGAAATTGCCAATGCATTCAATTTATACTTTACTAGTGTTGCCGACAATACAATATATGATGCAGGACTACACTTTACCAAACGATGTAGGGCTGGGTGTTCTAACAGGGAAGGAACAGTTGGTCAGAGTTTTTTCTTTGAACCTATCTCATCTATAGAGGTTTATAAAACTATCATGGCCTTAAATAACTCGAATTCCGCTACTCATAATTCTTATTCAAATACTTTCATTAAGAGTATCGCTCTAAATATTATAGATGTATTGGCCCATATATTTAACAGAAGCATCTTTTGTGGCATATTTCCCGATAAGCTAAAAATTGCTGAAGTCATACCTATCTTCAAAACAGGTAATAATAAAATAATATTAATGATAATAATAATTCTCTTCTTCCAGTTTTTTCTAAGGTATTCGAAAAACTGATAAAAAAGCGAATTGTGTCATATCCTGATTCTACTTCTTTCCTTAGTCATAGCCAGTATGGTTTCAGAGCTGGTAGATCAACTGAGGATGCACTCCTTAGTTTCTGCACAAGAATATATGATAACATCAGTAACAAGAAGTTAACTGCTGCTCTCTTTATTGATATAATTAAAGCCTTTGACACGGTAGATCATACCATCTTACTTAATAAATTAAACAAAGTTGGATTCAGAGGGTTTATACTTGATTGGTTTGAAGCTTATTTTACAAACAGAAAACAGATTGTTAAAAAAGGATGTACATTTAGCGAGTGCTGTGACATAAGAATTGGTGTTCCACAGGACTCTGTTCTTGGACCAATACAGTTCTTAGTATTTATAAACTCTATTTTTTCTCTAAATATGAAAGGTATACTTACCGGTTTTGCTGATGACGTTGGTTGTTCATATTCTAGCAACTCTATCCTAGATCTGACAGCTGATATCAATCACGATTTAGAAATATTGAGACATTGGTTCCGTTTGCACAAGTTAGTTATTAGTGACAAAACTAAAATCAAGTTTTTTAATACGTCTGGTTCAAATTTACAACTTCCAGATTTTACTTTTCATAGTGCGTACTGCAACAATATTTTGGTAAGTTCTAATACTTGCTGTATATCAGCTTCTCAAATAACATATGACACCAACAAAAGTTGTTTACCGAGTTGTTTTGTCATTAATAATGTTCAGGTTTTTAAGTATCTGGGACTTGTTAAACTGGAACTCTCATACCAACTCACTAAGACAGTACCTGCTAAAAACAACAAAAATGCTGTACCATTTGAGACTATTCTGCACGAAGAATCTCCTAAAAACAGTTTATCATAGTCTGGTCCAATCTAAATTGCAGTACGGCTTGACTTGTTGGGCGGCACACATAAAAACAAAATACAACCTTTGCTGATTGTACAACAACATATACTAAGAATTATCTGGAAAAAAAGGCGCTATGAGCATAGTTTTCCCCTCTTTATGAATTCCTTCATCCTGCCTTTAAAACATCTTTACTTTTATAAGACTTTGAAAATATTTTTCTTAAGAAGTGGGTATTCTTTAAATCATGATCCGAATGCCTATGATCTGCGCAGTTCTGCTAGAAACCTTGCTCTTATTTAATAAACTACCTATTGAGCTAAGACGTTCTCGAAATATCCTTTCCTTTAACAGTAATGTCAAGAAATGGCTTTTTAATTTTGACTTCAATGAGATTGATGATCTATCTAAGTTAATTATTTAGTTGCGGATATTCAGCATAAAATTTAATTTCGCCCTACTACAATATTAAATTTGAAACTCTAGTTATTCTTTTGCTATCTAACTCGATATATTCGATACTAGTTTTTTTTATAACTAAAGAATGTATCTACTATTCATTCTCTCATGAAAAACACTTAAATGTCTTGATAATTCTCATACACTTGTTGTTAAATTTTAAGTACACACCTAATAAATAATTATATTTTGTTTTCAATGTATTGAATAAATATGTAAATTAATAAAAAAAAAAAAATTTATTTATGCTGAGCTTGGGCAAATTATGTTTGCGAGATTTAACAATTAGGAAACTAAAAATGGAGTCAATGGGGAGGCCTACATTCATCAAAATGGCGGAATGATTATTGTTTTTGTGGTCACTAATACATTGTGCAAAACTGCGTTCAGCCCATTTTGAAATAGATATCCCTTCTTACTAACTAATATAACTCGTAGCCGTTGACTAAAATCATTTTCATTGGGTTGAGTCATGAAGCTTCTACAACTTTGCTAGACTTTTGTCGCGCTTTACGACAATCTGCTGATTCGTGCGTAATAGACGACCATGGATTTGATATTATTGCATACAGACCTATTGTGTTTACACCTACTGCTCGTGGGTAAGTTTGCCGGGACATAAGTCCAATTTTTTTCTTTTGGGACCTATGTCCCACTTAACTGGGACATAAGACCGAAATTGAATTAGGGACTTATGTATGTCCCACCTCATCGGGACATATGTAAGTCCAAAATTTTTTCTCCGAAAATGGGACATAAGTCCCAAATTCTAGCAATTGGTCTTATCACACTTTAATAAGGCGACATTAGGCAAATTTTGCTTTATGTCACTTATGTATATGCATAAACAGTAGAATATCTATGGGGGGCCATGCTGCCCCCCTGCTTGGGGTCCCTGTTGGATTTGGGGTAGGTGCGAGGTTGGGTATATGCAAACTTTATTTATATCCATATTTCGCATGGATCCTCAACCTCGCACTTACCCCAAATCCAACAGTCACCCCAAGCAGGGGGGTTGCAAGGGGGGCAGCATGCCGCCCCATAGATATTCCACTGTTTATGCATATACATAAGTGACATAAAGCTAAATTTGCCTAATGTAGCTTTGCCATGTATTTACTTGTTCCATGCGCTTCTGGTTATTTGAATTCTCTAAGCTTATTTAAAAACAAATATGTTAGGTGGGACATAAGACCCAACATTTTTTGATGGGACTTATGTCCCGATGCGGTGGGACATAAGTCCCGAAAAAAAAGTTTGGGACATATTCCCCTGCGCCAAGTTTGCCTTGTACGTCGAGTGTATTAGAAACTTTTGATGCACTATCATCTTGTTTTGAAGCGAATCATTAATACTGTCAATAACATACTGGAATATAGATTAGAGCTCTAACCAGTTTTGAAAAAAAGATGGACTGGTTTTAAGTAAACTTGGGATACTTCGTCTATGCCAGCCACTATAATCAGCCACACAGATTTCAACTTCCCTGCATGCTTCATTGAGTGTTTACCATGCAAACTCACGACATTTTGATATTTAAATGTTTGATATATAATAATATAATAATAAAGATATAATTTGTAGTATTTTAAACAAAATTTTCTCAAACATTGTTCATGATTTTACACATTACAAGAAAACCCTTCCAAGTTAGAGATTCTTTCTCAATTAAATATTTGGTTGTTAGAGATTAACTTGAAGTTTCAAAGCTAAATTATTATATTACAGTTACCTCTCCTAACCATTATTACTTTTACTTTTTTTATTAAAGGAAGGACATTCCGAAATATCCAGCCTATTAATCGAACATAAGGCTAACTGCAATCATGCTGCTAAAAATGGCCTGACGCCGATGCATTTATGCGCTCAGGAAGATAACGTGAATGTTGCTGAGGTAATATTCAAAAACGGTGCAAATATAGATATGGTTACAAAAGCTGGATATACACCTATACATGTCGCCTCACACTTTGGTCAGTCAAATATGGTTAGATTTTTGCTGCAGAAATCTGCTAATGTCGATGCTGCTACTGCTATAGGATATACTCCTCTTCATCAAGCTGCCCAGCAAGGTCATTGTCACATAGTTAACTTATTACTTGAACACAGGGCAAATGCAAATGCTCAGACCGCAAATGGACAAACCCCACTTCACATCGCCAGAAAATTGGGGTACATAAGTGTGCTCGATTCACTTAAGTCAATTACCAATGAAGAAGATATTGAACCAAAGGAACAATCAGAAGATAAATATCGTGTTGTTGCTCCGGAAGCTATGCATGAAACTTTCATGTCTGATTCGGAAGAAGAAGGAGGTACGTTTACGTTTTATGTTATTGTTAAGAAAAAATACCTAATATGCCAGTTTTTATTAGCACCTATTCTTGTTGAGCAAGTACTAATTTTGCGAAAAATTTCGGAATAGAGATTTTCATTAAACTTGTCATTAATCTGAGAAAGAAATTGAAGCGTACAAAAAATTTACGATCCGTCTGAAACGGATGATATCACACCCTGCTTGTGTTTATATCCTATCCTAATGGTATATTTAGTTTGATACATAGTTTGTAACATAGAGAAATAATCGAGATTGACTCTATAAAGTATATATGTATATTCGTAATCAGCATCTATAGCGAAGACGATTCAACCATGTCCGTCCGTCCATCACTACTTTTTGGCCTTAAATTTTCACAACTTCACTAAATTATATGAAACCGAAAAATTTTGTTAAGACAAAATATTTAGATGTTCAGATTGTGCGCAATCCACTCATACATCGATTTTGGCCACGCCCATTTTTGAGGTCTGTATGTTTTTTTTATTGAATTATCATCCAAAATATCATCGAAATCACAAATCAAAAAGTAGGCGTGTCCATTCATATGTATATAATGTGTTGCTTAATTGTATTTAAATGTATTGTCTTAACGTTTTTTTCCGGTTTTGAAATTCGCCCACTGCCACGCCCAATTTTTCATAACTTCACTAAATTATATGAAACCGAAAATTTTTGTTATGACCCAATATTAAGGCTTTCAGATTCTCCACAATTGACCCATACATCAGTTCTGGCCACGTCCACTTTTTGGGGACGTTGTCATCAAAAAATCGATTTTGATGAAATTTTCCATGCAACATCCTCAAACGTTCGAAGTTGTCGTTGTAACTCGAGAGAAAAATCCAGTATGCCACTCCCACTTTATTAGGGTTCCACGGAAAGGATGATAGGGTATGCAACGATCCGTTCCGAATGGATTGTAACTTTTCAGCAGGAGATTGAGTACATACATACATAATAATTGTTTTTGGATCGTCAAAGTGAATGCATTTATATGCAGATATACAGACAGACGAACAGCCATGGATCAATTACGTTCGCTTTTGATTCTGATCACTAATATACGTACGTATGTATGTATATGTTTTAAAGGGCAGATCTTGTTTATTTCTCTATGTTACAAGGAATATATCAATCTTAATATACCCTAGGGTATAAAAATTAGGTCCGACAATTCTCTGTCTGTCTGTACGCTCGACTGCAGCTCAAACGGCAGGAAGGAACGGACATTTTCAATGTCAAATTTAAGAATACTTTACTTAATACCTAATTCAATATAAATAGATTGCTTCGCAAACGGCGTTAACGATTGTGATAGAATTTCGAATTGGTTTACATAGCTTGGGTATATGCTATAAGATGTATCAGTATACTTTTTACACGGTATACTTTGGAAAATTATATGGCATACATACATACATATACAATAGGCACATATTTTTATTTGAAAAATTAAACAAAATATGTGATAAGTATTTTTTTTGCTTAGATAAAACATAAATTCTGCCCACTACTTCCAACATTCATGTTCAATAAACATACCTACATATGTACTTACAAATGTGGTTTGCCAAATGATCATAGACTTACGCTATCCACACTATCCAACAGAAATGTTTTTAACATTACGCAAAAACTAACATCGTACTATGTTACCACAACACTGTCTCGATCGCCGAGGTACTCATCACGTAACTTTTCGGACTATCATCGTATGAACGATAGCAACGAACGCTATCGTCTGTAACTCTTCATGTAACTCCATCACTATCGTGTCGTCTATAGTTTACGTTTTCCACAGTTTGAAAGCTACTGTAAGCAGGCCGAATAACGAGCAATAACTTCCGCGGAAATATTGGTTGCTGGTTTCTTCAGTAATTCACTACCTTATTTACTTAGGTGGCGCTACAGTTCGGGATAAACCTGGGCCTCAACTAACAAAGCATCTCCAGTTAGCCCGGTCCTTAGGCAACTGCCTTCAGTTGCGCACTCCAAGTCGGTTGAGGTCCACTTCCACTTGTACGCGCCACCTAAGGCGAGGTCTTCCTCTGCTGCGCTGTCCCTCCGGGTTTGATTCGACGACTCTACGAGCCGGAGCACTGGTGTCCATTCACTCTACATGTCCTAGCCATCTTAAGCGACTGATGTGCAATTTTTTGGATAGGTCGATATCACTGTACAGCTCGTATAGTTCGTCGTTGAATCTCCTCCTCCAAAGCCCATCAACGCAAACGGGACCGAAGAATTTTTCTTTCAAAATGACCGCTTTCTATAAAGTCCATGCTTCAGCGGCATAAAGGAGGACTGGTATGATCAAGGACTTATACAGAGTCTCCTTAGTTGTTCGGGATAGGGCCTTACTACTCAATTGCTTACTTAGTCCAAAGACACAGCGATTGGCAAGAGTTATTCTTCGTTTTATTTCTGCTGAGGTGTTATTTTCAGAATTGATAGCAGAGCCGAGGTAGACAAAGTCCCTTACTACCTCAAAGTTATAGCTGTCGATTGTGACGTTCTGCCTAATTCATCGATGTTGAGTGTCCCTTCTTGTTGATAATTGGTTTTGCCCTCGTTTACCGCTAAACACATTTTGGCAGCCTCTGTTGCAATACTAGCGAACGCACTGGTGATAGCTCGCTATGTTCTACCAATTATGCCAATGTTGTCGGCGTACGCTAACGCTAGTAGTTGCACAGACTTTTGAAAGATTGAGCCTCCATTGTTAGCTTGTGAGTTTCTGCCGAAGTGTGAAGATTTGTTCGATTGTGGACTTTCCTTGTCTGAAACCACACTGAAAGGGCCCAATCAGGTTGTTGACGAAGGGGTTTAGATGTTCACACAATATGGCAGATAAGATCTTGTACCTGATGTTGAGGAGACTGATACCTCTGTAATTAGCGTAATTGAGGGGTCTCCTTTCTTGTGCATCGGTCAAACAAGTTCGGTTTACCTCTTTGTAAAACTTCCGTACATTATTTCTGGAGTATAATCGCTAAATATCCTCGACCGCGCGCTTTTTATGCTCTGTTTTCTTCTTTCGGAGAAGCGATGTTCTTCCCGTCTCCTCTGCTCATACAGCTCATGAGCAGCCCTCGTCCTTCTTTGCAGCGCCGCTTTGTATGCCACGATTTTAACGTCATACTTAGGACATGACGACATTTTTTGTCGAGGAGCTCGTAGAAACATTCTTTGGTGGCGTCGTCCTTGTCCTCTGTGGGGGCATGAACGTACATTAGGCTTATATTAGCGAATTTGGCCTTGATGCGGATTGACATAAGATTCAGGGTCCGAACATTCCATGTGCAGATCCGAAGGTCGTTGTCCTTGTTCCGTTTGCATTTTATACCCCTGGGACAAGGAGCCAGTTTTTCCGGAGTCAGTTAGTAACCCGCTTTGGTAATTCTCTAAAACTATGGATCCGAAGTAATAAGTAACATGGTCAATAAGTCTATGTTGGTAGCAATGCGATTTATTTTGCTCGTATGTCTTTCCCTGAACCTGAACCTCCATCGTCGGAAAGTTGACCAATGGGAAGGCAGCAATGTCTTATATTAATTTATTTGCTTACTTTAAGGGGCATTGTCTACATATTTACTTTTTCTCATTTGTTTTTATTTTTTACCTTAGGAGAAGATAATGCTCTATCGGATCAACCATATAGATACTTAACAGTGGATGAAATGAAATCCCTTGGTGATGACTCATTACCAATTGATGTAACTCGAGATGAAAGAATGGACACCAATAGAATGACTCAAAGCAGTGAAAATGCTCCAAAGCAAGCAATGGATGAAACAATTAGTCCTCATCGTGCTCAAGTACATTCTAAGACCAAAAATATAATGGATGGAACAAATTGTAATGTTCGCAATCCAGAAATAGCTCATTTGGGGTAAGGATTGTTAAAATTATGCTTATAAAAACTAAAATTTAAATATACTTACACTTGCATACATACACATACAAATGTACATATTTATATGCACATAAATACAATACAGTAAATATTGCTAAAATTTTTCCTTTTCTATATTCAGCCGCAAACTTCAATGGAAAAAGTATGAATGATTTTTTATATCTTGTAAAAAGAATACTCCTTAAATATTTGTTCTTTAACAGCTTCTTGGTTTCATTTCTGGTTGATGCCCGTGGTGGAGCAATGAGGGGATGTCGTCACAGTGGAGTAAAAATGATAATTCCTTCTAGATCAACTTGTCAGCCAACTCGTGTCACATGCAGATATGTGAAGCCACAGAGAACGATGCATCCTCCGCAATTAATGGAAGGTGAAGCTTTGGCAAGCCGCGTTCTAGAGCTTGGACCAGTTTCAGTGAAATTCCAGGGTCCAGTTATAATGGAAGTTCCACACTTTGCCTCACTTCGTGGTAAAGAAAGAGAAATTATAATTTTGCGATCTGACAATGGAGAAACGTGGCGTGAACACACAATTGATAATTCAGAAGAAATAATACAGGACGTTTTTAATGAATGCTTTGAGGCAGAAGGTAATTTAAAATAACAGTTACGTTACAGCTCGAATTAAATACTAAAAAAAACTTTCCAGAAATAAGTCAACTAACTGAACAATCTTCAGGACATGTATGTCGGTTTGTGACATACGACTTCCCACAGTATTTTGCTGTTGTTTCACGGATTCGTCAGGAAGTGCATGCTATTGGATCTGAAGGGGGAATGGTTTCGAGCACTGTTGTTCCACAAGTCCAGGCTGTTTTCCCGCAAGGAGCATTGACGAAAAAGATTAAAGTTGGGCTACAGGTAAATCTATTTAAACCGCGAAAAGGTGTTGCTCCCGAAAAGTTACGTAAAATAAGTGTTAATCACGTACCTAAGAAAAAACGTTTTTCACTAATTTGGTAAATTTTATTATGTAATTGATCCTAAAATTTTTCACTTTTTAACCTAAGTTTTATGTAAGTCATGTGCGAATTAACACATGCATTTTCCGTTGAAAAATATTAAAATGTATTCTAAGTACGAAATATTTCCATTACTCACTTATTAATAGTACTAATTCCATAAATTTGTGCGCAACAAATGTACATGTACCTACATACATATCTATCAGCTTTAGAATGAAAATTATCGAACGCTGTACTCGTATTGGAAATCAGTATTTAAGTGTCAATTAGGATCTTAAAGTAAAAAAAGTGTTTAAAATGGAATAAATAAATACGCATATTAGAATCCTGAAACAATTGGCATTAAAAAAAAAAACATACAGAAAACCCACAATCCATTTAGAACGGATCGTATCATACCCTACCTTCTTTACAATACACTCATATAATATACGTCGCATAATGCATTTTCGTTGAATTACAGTCTTAACTTCAACCGTATGAAAGTGTGGCGTGGCAATATACATATAATGCATAGGTGAATCGTGGATAATTTGAATACCTAAATTTTTGGTTGTATTGATTTTTTCCGCTTTCTAGTAACAATTTGAAGTTTTTTGAGAAATTGTCATTTTGCTTTTTGAGAATTTCCAAGCTCAAAATTTAATTCAGACTGGTGACACACGGACCAACAGATGTACGGACATGGCTTAATCATCTTCGCTGTAGATACTGGTCATGAATATGTATGTATGTACTTTATAGAGCTTATATTGATTATTTTGCTAAATTACAAACTATGTATCAAATTTAATGTACCCTTAGAACAGGGCATAAACATTATTTAACTGATAACCAGTAAAACCTTTTTAAGAAAATAAGAAACACTTAGGTACTTATGTATATGCATAACAAAGTAATATGTTCTATTCGATAAATTTCTTTTTGTTTTTCGGTCCATTCCATGTACATCTATAGCAATCTCATAGGTCCAAGACGCAGTTGTTTTTGATAAGTCGATTCCCAGTTTGTATCGTTCGTCGATAATTCAGATCCAAAGCGCGGCGACGGAAACATAAACATTCAGAAAAGCTGCAATCTGTGTGGAACGGATCGTATAATACTCTGCATGGTATACTAACACAGATAAATAATCTAGATAGACCCTACAAATTATATATATTCGTGATATAAATGGCGAATACGATTTAAATATATCCGTCAGCCTGTCTGTATGTCACCACCTTTTGAGCCTTAAATTTTGAGCTAAAAAGATAAAAATTTATAACTGGGTGTTAGAGAAAAAGAAGCAGTACAAGTGCAAACATTTTTTAAATGCACATACTTCCATGTCCACTTTTGCAAAACTTGACTATTTTATATAAGATCAAAAATTTTATGCATGCCACCCAATCACTGTTTTAATATCTAAACATACAGAAAAGCTACAATCCGTCTGAAACGGATCGTCTGATACCCTATCCTCCTCTCTATAAAGTGGGCGTGGCCAAATTGCATTTCGTACTCAAATATGGCTATAACCTCGAACGTTTGAAGATGTTACATGTAAAATTTTATCAAAATCGTTTTTTTTTATGAAAACGCCCCCAAAAAGTGGGCGTGGCCAAAACTGTTCGACGGGTGAATTGTAGGGAATCTGAATGCCTAAATATTTCGTCTTAACAAAATTTTTCGGTTTCATATAATTTAATGAAGTTATGAAAAAATGGGCGTGGCAGTGGGCGGATTAAAAAAAATTTTCCACTTGTACTGTATCTTTTTCTCAGAAGCCCAGATATGAGATTTCATCGTCCTAGCTCAAAATTTGAGGCCCAAAAAGCGGTGACATACGGACGAACGGACGGTCATCGCTCAATCGATTTCGCTATTGATGCTGATCACGAATATATATACTTTATAGGGTCTATCTCGATTATTTCTCTATGTTACAAACTATGTGTCAAACTTAATATACCCTTAGGATAGGGTATAAAAACATGCAATAATTTTTTATTTGCACATACATATACCTATAGGGCAAGTACATATGTATGCATTAGTTTTATGAAAAATTTCGAAGAGCTTTTAATCAAACTTGACATTACTATGATGGAGAAGTCCACAAAAGTGGGTCCGCCAATTCCGTTTGTCTGTGGGTCTGTCGGATTTACTTCAAACTTCATATCTAGAGTCTGTGGGATGATTCCTAGAGGCGAAATTGGAATTTTCACTCCAACCTCAAAAGAGTTACGTTACTTAAGGTCGATTTCACTAAAGATAGATTTGCTTGAAAAAAATCGATTAACGATTTTTCGATTAATCGATTATACAACATTTTGCACGAAAAATACGTATAACGGTAATTTTATAAATTGGCTGTTTCTCGGCTATTTCTTCAGCAATTGGGCTTAAAATAATTACCAAATTTTGGAACTACTACGCCCACTTTTCAAAATTTGTACAAGAAAAATTTGTTAAAACAAAATTAATAGGCCTTTATGTTCTCTATAATTCACGTCAACAGCATATATGGTCACGCCCAGTTTTTGAGGCCATTTGTACAAAAAACAAAAGAATTTGAGAAATCTCCCAGATTAGATGCAGAGTCCCACGCCATTTATTAGGCCTTATGTGTAAGAAGAAACATACAAAAAAGCTACAATCCGTCTGGAACGGATCGTATGATACCCTTTCCTCCTCTCTATAAAGTGGGCGTGGCCAAATTGCATTTTGTACTCAAATATAGCTATAATATCGAACGTTTGAGGATGTTACATGCAAAATTTTATCAAAATAGGTTTTTTGATGATAACGCCCCCAAAAAGTGGGCGTGGCCAAAACTGTTCTATGGGTGAATTGTAGTGAATCTAAATACCCAAATATTTGGTCTTAACAGCATTTTTCGGTTTCATATAATTTAGTGAAGTGAAGAAAATTTTTTTACATCCGCCCACTGCCACGCCTACTTTTTTATAAGACCAAATATTTGGGTATTTGGATTCCCTACAATTCAGCCATAGAACAGTTTGGCCACGCCCACTTTTTGCGGGCGTTATCATCAAAAAACCTATTTTGATAAAATTTTACATGTAACATCCTTAAACGTTCGACATTATAGCTATATTTGAGAACAAAATGCAATTTGGCCACGCCCACTTTATAGAGAGGAGGATAGGGTATCATACGATCCGTTTCAGACGGATTGTAACCTTTCTGTATGTTTTTTTTAAATTTGCTTTCGAAATGTTTGCTTTCGAAGTTTTGGCGCACTGAGGTTCTCTAGTCGGTTGATGTTGTACCTGGGCATGCTTATGATGCTTCTAAGTCTTCTAACTAATGCAATACGTATGCAGCTTGAGAGTGGCTAACATAAGGTAGTAAAGCGTTTTCCCTAAGTTTCCTCCCTATATACATCATGCAACTGACTTAAGTCGTCCACACAAATGCCGCCGGTTAATCAAAAAATGTTGACGTCATCTAAATTCAAGCACAGCATTTAGCATTCAGTTATGTATAGTATGTAGCAGCTAGTTTGAAACTGAATGTACTGGCGAATCGCAATTCCAATTCCTTAAATCATCAAATACGGTACATGAGGCAATATTGTGGTAATAAAACTCCTGGTGGAATTGAAATAAAATAGGAACAAAGTTATTAAGGTAGCTCAAGATTGGATGGCGTGCATGCGACAACAGCATAGTGAAACACTAAAGATCCAGGTGCGAGTTACAATACTTTCTCGTCAGTGAACATAGATTCAAGACTTGCATTTCAACAATGCATGCATTATACAGCTGACAATAAGGAAACGACTTTATCAGCAAGGATCATGTCAAATATCAGCACAGTTTCAGTTTTGTTCTGAATAACCGGAAGAAGCACGTATATTTTTGGAAGAATATACATTAGATTAGATTAGATTAACATATGAGGCGGGATCATCTAGTCACCATATCACTGCGGCCACAGATGGGCCTATTGTGATTTCCTCCAATTAGAGCTCACTCATGATACCCGAGTTAGTAATGAATCCTAGAATATCTTTCAGTGAGCTAGCAGATATGTCCTCTGCTTCTAGGTAGAATTTCCCTAAATGACGATGACGTGTTCTGATTAGACAGTTACAGTGACACAAAATGTGTTCTGCTGGTTCTTCGTGCTCGTTGCACATTCTGCATGTGTTGTCTTGAGTTATTCCCATAGTCATAAGGTGTTTTTTGACTTGACAGTGTCCAGTAAGGAATCCTGTGATTATACGAATCTGACTTCTAGTTAGACCTAGAAGTTGTTTCGTTCTTGTAAGGGAAATGTTTGGCATGAACATTTTGGCTTGTCTGTTACCTTCAGTCTTCGTCCAGTAATGGTTAGCTTTATTTTTCAGCCAATTTTTAATGCAGTGTACAGTGTTTCGCAGTGTTTATGAGTAGTCCACAGAATGGATCATGAAGGTTGATGCCGATCCTTTTTTGGCTAGTATATCTGCCATTTCATTGCCTGGCACCCAAATGAGATGAACTCTGTTTGTGCTGGCTAATGACATAAGTAGTTGGTCTAGTTATGGGTGTGTAAAGCCACAACATAGTTTTGGGGTTTATACCCCAGCTCTTACCTATTAGACTTCTGCTGGTCCATAAGGAGATCCCGGCTTTGTCTATGGTTTTCGTGAGGTGAGAGTTCCATGTGAGTTTTTCATCTAGAGTTAGGCCCAGGTATTTGACTTCTTTTGAAAACTCTATTGCTTCACCAAACAGAGCGGGTTTTTGTAGTTTGGATTTATTTTTTCTTTTTGTGAAAGCAACTATGGTGTTTTTTTTGCGATTGACGTTTAGGCCAACTTTTTTACACCAGTCAGCAACTAGGTTGAGTGCCCTCTGGAGGAGTTCCTAGATTGTTTCTTCGAATTTGTCTCTGATAAGAATCGCAATGTCATCTGCGTATCTTTGGACATAAAAACCGTCATTGCAGAGTATGTTTAGCAGTTCATTTACTATGATGAACCATAATAGGCGGGAGAGAACACCTCCCTTGGGGCAACCTTTCGCAGCCTTGACTCTAATTCTGTCACTACCTAGCGTAGCATTGATAATTTTGTCGCTTAGCATGTGCTTTATCCATTTGCATGTGATAATACATATCTACTCCTGTGTTTTGGATGCATCTGCATATTTGGGCATGTGCAGTGTTGTCGAAAGCTCCTTCGATGTCAAGAAAACATCCCACCGTAATTTCTTGGTCTCTGAGAGATTTCTCAATCTTCGTGGTGAGTTCCTGAAGAGCATGCGTAGTGGATTTTCCTGGTTGATAGGCATATTGGTTTTTGTGAAGTGAATCATCCCTGATATGTCTATCACGTAAACAGAATATACATAGTTCTTAGCAATGCGAATCCCTTTGAACTGAAGGCCTTAACAAACAATGCTGTCTTTTTTCATTTCACAAGAATATCACATGTGTTATAATATGTAAATTATATATAATATCATTAATTCACAAAATGTTCATTAAAATTCACAAATTACCTTATTAATAAAGTAATATATACTTTAACAAAAGATCACAGACTAGAAAAATATTATTTTGACATAATCAATGTAACTACTTATATTTGTATAAATAGTAACAACACATATAAATTTTTATGCATTTATAAAGCTTTGGATCCTGATTGCGCTAAATTTGCCGACCTTAATCTTAATTTGTATATCCCATCCTAAGGGTATTTTAAGTTTCAAATATAGTTTGTTATATACAGAAATAATGGAGATAGATCTTATAAAGTATAGATACATATACCTTCATTCGTGATCAGTATGAATAGCGAAGATAATTGATCCATGTCGGTTTTTAGATTTTGCTTGTCCAGGCAGAGCCAAAACTTTATGTGTCCGGACTAGCGTTGATGACACATTAATGCATGACAAATTAACATGAAAATGCACATATTGTATTGTGTATGATATGCTTCCGTTCTTGAAACAAAATCAATTTGTGTTGTACCTTGTGTTTTATGTACGTATATATGTATGTATGTAAATCTAATAGTAGTATTACTAAACGATATAGACATTACCGCCCCTAGCGAACTCAGAAAACATTTTTTTTGCTCATCAGTTCCTATCTACTTTCGCAGATACCAAGTGAGAAGAAAAAAACATACAGAAAATTACAATGCGTCAGGAACGGGTGGTATACAAACCATCCGAAAGTTTAAGGGGCCTTTTTTCTAAATGTAGAATATTTTTTAGGCCTGCAAAAACACGAAAATGAGATCGAATTACTGTTTTATAAATGTTTATCTATGTTTATATGGAAATATTTTAGTAAAAATTTTTTAAATCCGCCCACTGCCACGCCCACTTTTTCATAACTTCACTAAATTATATGAAACCGAAAAATTTTGTTAAGTCCAAATATTTAGGTATTCAGATTCCCTACAATTCACCCACAGTACAGTTTTGGCCACGCCCACTTTTTGGGGGCGTTTTCATCAAACAACCGATTTTGATCAAATTTTACATGTAACATCCTCAAACGTTCGAGGTTATAGCCATATTTGAGTACGAAATGCAATTTGGCCACGCCCTCTTTATAGAGAGGAGGATAGGGTATCAGACGATCCGTTCCAGACGGATTGTAGCTTTTCTATATGTTTTTTTATATGCTTTGCGGTTCTCTGTCGTTTATTCATTCGTTCGTTCAATATTTTTTTCTGTGCCACAGAAAATTAATTTATTTTGTGGCATCTGGTGAACACCTACACTAACGATCCGTTCCAGATGGATTGTAGCTTTTCTGTATGTTTAGAAATAATTATGTGTACTTTTCATCTCATTTAATTTTTGTTTATTTTTGTTTTACAAAATGTTAACCTATATTACTCAGAAAACTTATGATATAAATACTAACTACACAAAACTTAACATAACTTAACAAAAATAAGAAATAAGTTAGCCTGGTCCTTACTTACAAAATATCATACATATATGTACAATAAACAAATCTTACTAAAACAAAAGAAATAAAACTATTACAGTGCAGTGAAGTATACTATCTAGTCACGGGCTGTACAGTATCCAAACTTCACTGGAATCGACATAGATTGTCCCCAAACAGTGTTCAGAAGACTAGAGTCCATCCGCGTTTAATAAACTAGTTGTTTATCATTTGCATTTCGGAATGCGTAATAAAACACCTTTATGTTAGATCTATCTTGAATGTATCGACTCTGTCAAGATACATGAATGCTTCGGCAAAATATGTTCCAGTATCTCTTGAAAAAGAGTGACACTAAATTGTTTTCTATAATTTTTGGCGAATTCATTAAATGACTACTAATAATTTTAATTCTTAATTAATCTAAGCACAAATCGCCGCTTCGGCGTAAATATTTTTGTTTGATAAACAAAGAGCAACGTTGAAAACCATTTAAAATTTTTTGTGGAATTATAAATTTGGAAAACACGAAAAAAATTTGTTCTCTAGATCGTACAATGAATTTAAAAATTCTTGAGATGGCGTGTCAATTTTGCACCCTCATATGTACATATGTCTTGAAATCTGTGAATAGTTGTTTTTTTCGCAACATTTTTTCAAAATATAGCCTGCAAAGCAGTAAAACGCATTTTTACCAAAATGTCCAAATTAGGTTCAGCCGAAGGTAAAGTATTTTACGCCAGAATTTTCCTTTTCCTCCGGACGGCAAATTTATAAAGATGTTTATCTAAGTTGAAAAGTTTTAAATTTGTACTTTCACTTATTTTAGCAGATAGAAAATGAAGAATATGCAATTTTAAATCGCTAAGTATGATATTTCATAAAGTTATAATAAAGTGCAAAGGTTCATTTTGATGTTTTGGAAAGGAAAACATTATTAAAAAAAAATATATTATTAAAAAACATACAAAAAAAGTACAATCCGTCTGGAACGGATCGTATAATACCGTATCCTTCTTTCTATGTAGCGTAGTCGTATTGCATTTTGTACTGCTTAGTTAGCTACAACGATTTCCGGTTTCATATAATTTAGTGAAGATATGTAAAAGTAGGCGTGGCAGGCGGATTTCAAAAATGTGTACACTTGTACTGCTTCTCCTTCTCAGATATGAAATTTCATCCTCCTAGCTCAAAATTTAAGGCCCAAAAAGTGGTGACGGACGGATGGACGGACGCTATTGATACTGATCATAAATATACATATGTATATACTTTGTTAGGTCTATCTATCTATTATATCTCTATATTACAAGCTATGTATCAAACTTAATATACTCTTAGGATAGGGTATAAAAATGGTATTCGGTTCAGATGCCGACATTCAGAGTTTTTTTTAAACAGATTTGCCAGATGCCTGGCATTCCATTATTCGGTTATAGAATTTTTCTGTGTGAAAAAAATTGGAGTAGATTTTGAGCGAAGCGGAGTGTCGGAGTAGATTTTATATTTCTGTTTGAAAGCGTAGTAAATCTACTCCAACTGGAGTACGGTCCGAACCCTGTCTACAATTCATCCATACACCAATTTTGGCCACGCTCACTTTTTGAAGCGTTTTCATCAAAAAATCGATTTAGATGAAATTTTACATGTAACATCGTTAAATGTTGAAAGTTATCGTCGTAGTTCAGTACAAAATGCAACATGGCCATGCCCACTTTCTAAGGACTGCGTAGGAAGGAGGCTGGAGTACCATACGATCCATTCCAGACGGATTGTAGCGTTGCTGTACGTTTCGAAGATCATTGGATCTAAAAATTTCGCGAATATCAATTTCTGCACTTTTCAAAAGTACTCGGCTAATATTATAGTCTTGTATAGGTACTTTTTGTGCCTGAATTGATACTTTACCCTTCGGTCTAAATATCTGATTAATCTGCGGAAACATGTTTTTAGAATTTTTTTCTTTTCGATCGGGAGTAGCTTCTTCCTAAAATCATTTATACTGTTGGTACTGTTGGTTTTATTGGGTTAGGTTAGGTTGGATTGGCAGGCTGCAGAAAGTGCAGAGAACTTGGCAGGTGGATAGGAGGTGGAATAGTCTCTTCTTCTTCCTCACCCATTCAGCTACTACAGAAGTCGTTTGCCGGGAGATCCAACCTGAAGGCATGCGTCCCAATGACGCAGTACGACCACCTACGGTTAGTAGCGTTAGTGGCATTTTGCTTAATTAAGAGTTTACACGTAGCGAGAGGCATGTGTTCGAGTTTGTCGGCCACGCAATTACCTGGAATTTCCCTATGGCCCAGCATCCAAATAAGGTGAATTTTAAATTGTTCTGCCATCTCATTAAGAGATAAGCGACAATTAAGGGCAACCTTGGAACTGAAGGTGACCGAATCCAGAGATCGCGGCTTGACTATCAGTAAAAATTGTGATAGCCCTCGCAAATATTACATTTACCTTAGTCACGATAAGGCCTCCTTGATCGCTATTATTTCCGCCTGGAACACGCTATAGTGAAGCTATAGTGAAGGCGGAAAAGATCTTGCAGTTCAGATCTTGAGAGAAAACACTTCCCCCACACCTGCTACCGTCTTGGATCCGTCTATATAGAGGCAAACGGATCGACTGCAAGACCCTATATTACCCTCCCAGTCAGTCCGGGAGGTTATATACGTTTCGATATTTGTGTTGAAAAAGAATACATTCTAGTTTATTTAGAATAGACCAGTGGCCAGTACGCAGACTGGTCCACAAAAGAATTGCTTTCATGCGAATAGTTGCATTTGCTGCCACTTGTTTGCAATAGCTATCTAGCGGAAGCAAATGGAACAGTGTGTCCACAGCCAACTGGATGGGAATTTGGGAGAGGAAATGACTATGTTTTGGCTTTGGTCTCCTCTGAGGAGTTTTAGTCTTAAAAGTTTTTGACTGTACTAAGCCCCTACACCGCGGCATGGTAGGTAGTTCGTAGAGCTTCTATTCGGTTAGTTATAACTGAGTTTAATTTGCCGATATAAGCATCAACTTGTGAACTAAATGAAATTTTGTTGTTAGTAATATCTGAATCTTGAAATTGTTGCATACATTTGTAGCGGCATTCTTTCAAAACAACTCCAATTTTATATACATACATATGTATATATGCCGCATTTCCTCAGTTATCAAACTAAAAACGGAGTCGTATTGGTTCTATTACAGGTTGTATACACCACCAATACGGCATTTTAATTTTTGTTTCGCAAAGGAGAACGATATCAGGTTTATGTTTTGCAAGGAAGCACAGAGATATGATATTCATACCTTTAAGTGTCACTCCATTCATTAGAAGATACATTTCCAATTATTTTAAAAAGGGTATCAATCCGTTTGGGCCACACCTTGAGAGTTTTGGCCAATTCTGTGAATTGGCTTCGAATTGTATTTAAAATTGTGCCTTTTATTTCCTTTAATGACTTAATCGTTTTTGATTGAGTTGGCTGTAAAGGTACACCTTTTGCTCCGTGTAACTGATCTCCAAAGCTTGCATTCTTTGGGACATAGTTTTGGAACATTTGTTTCTTCTCTCTGTGTAAACTTCCCACAAGAAAGCAGTACATTTGATCTTTGCTGGAAGTATTCGTTCGAGCAGTTGGCTGGGTAATGACTTCCGTAAGGTATAACACACCTAGTTTCCATATTACAATTGTCAGAGTTATGGGTAAAACGCAATCATTTATGTAATTGTATTGCACTCCTTTTGATCTTTTCTGTTAGGAAATAGTTGCACAGCGATAATAGGCAATTATGAGTTTTCTTTATACCCTATCCTAATGGTATATTAAGTTTAACACATAGTTTATAACATAGAGAAATAATAAAAGATAGACCTTATAGACTATATATATACTCGTGATCAGCATCAATAGCGAAATCGATTGAGTCATGTCTGTCCGTTCTTTCGTCTGTCTATCCGCCCTTATGTCATCGCTTTTTGGGCCTTAAATTTTAAATTTGTACAGGTGTAAACATTTTTGAAATCCGCCCACTGCTACGCCCACTTTTACATAAATTATGGGAAACCGAAAAATTTTGTTGAGGCCTAATATTTAGATATTCAGATTGTCTACAACTCTCCAATACATTATCTTTAGCCACGCCCACTTTTTGAGGGCGTATTCATTAAAAAAACAATTTTGATTAATTTTTTCATATAACATCCTCAAACGTTCGTTCGATATCGTTGTAATTATTGAAAAACTGCACAATACCACGCGCACTTTATTAGGGCTGTGTAGATAGGAGGATAGGGTATCAAACGATCCGTTCCAAACGGATTGTAACTCTTCTGTGTGTTTATACACTAAGGGTATACTAAGTTTGACACATAGTTTGTAACATAGAGAAATAATCGAGATAGACCCTATAAAGTATATACATATATTCATGATCATCATCAATAGCGAAATCGATTGAGCGATGACCTTACGTTTGTGCGTCTGTCCGTCCGTATGACACCGCTTTTGGGCCTTAAATTTTGTTAAGAAAAATTATTTAGGCATTTAGATTCCCTCCAATCCACCCATACAAAAGTTTTGGCCATGCCCACTTTTTGGGGGCGTTTTCATCAAAAACCGATTTTGATGAAATCTTACATGTAACATCCTCAAACGTTCGAAGTTATCATCGTAATTCAGTAAAGAAAATGCAATACGGCCACGCCCACTTTATAGGGGCTCGATAGGATGTAGGATAAGGTATCATACGATCCGTATGTAGCTTTTCAGCTAGACGGATTCTAGCTTTTCTGTATGTTTATACCGAAGTTACTTACGTAAGTAAGACTTACATGTGTAATCCTGGGCTAAGTCCATAAAGTCCGCTATAGACGAGCAACTAATATGCATATGGTTGGCAAGCTGGTTGCAAATAACCCGTGGATAGGCAAGACTGACGAAGAAAACCATTGTTTTTCGATTTCCCCAACTAGTTGAATTACGTGTAGCGAAATCAGCAAACAAACAAACGATTTTATTCTAGAAAATTTGATTTGAGTGCTGCTAATTTTTCATTGTGGTTTGTGGCTATTTATTTTGTCTTGTTTGTTTTTTGTTTTTGTTTAACGTATATGGCGTCCGTTGCAATTGCAAAACAATTAAGTGTTAATTCCGGTCTTGCACTTAATCAATCTTTTATCCAATTGTGTTTCTTTTGACGTAACCAATTTTTCCTTCTGAAAGTTCGTCTGTATAACTATATCTTGTTAATAAAATTCTAGTTGCAACTGTTTTTACTCCAAACGATTCCATTTCAACGAAAAATATACAGAAAAGCTACAATCCATCTGGAACGGATCGTATGATACCCTATTTTTTTTGTTGAATTACAACGATAACCTCGGATGTTTGAGGATGTCGCATGCAAAAGTTGATGAAAATCAGCGTGGGTATATACGAATCGGCGTGGGTATATACGATGTATAGGTGAATTAAAGACAAATTGATTGTCTAAATATTCGTACTTAATAAAAATTTACGCCAGTGGGCGTGGCAGCGGGCGGATTTAAAAATTTTATACTTGTACTGTATCTTTTTCTCCAAAGCTGAGATACAAAATTTTATCCCTTTGGCTCAAAATTTAAGGCACAAAGTGATGAAATACGGATTGAGCGAACGTGCTTTTACTTTAAGATACGACTACGTTGACGATGTATCCTTGGACTTGCGTTAAACAGCGCATAGTTAAGAAGCTGAAGCAAGTAGAGTGGAGCTGAAAATGAACAAAGCCAAGGTAGGTAGGTATGTCAGCATTCGGATCATAAATGGAACCATTGTGAACCCCTCTCGTGGATAAACTAAGACAAAAAATTAGTCTGTAGCTTTGAGATAGCCAAGCGGCCTTTCTGAACCAACCTGATATTGTTGTAAATTTCATAATGGTTAATGGTATCTTTGCTGACAGGTTGTTCAGGCCTTCGAAGTGGTATTCGCAGAGTCCAGTTTTTCTAGTTTTGCGCAGGCTTAGGCATTCTCAATATAGGTGAGATATGCTCTCTTCTGCGTTCGTGTGGCCACAGACTCGGCAGAAGTCATCAGTATCCAGTCACATTCAGTAATAATCCCCATGAAGAGCAACAAGTTGGGTCGGTTAAGTGTTAAAATTTGCTCATTGTTATGTTTTTTCAGAGTTTTCTGGAAACACGACAAGATGAGAGTGCGCTCAATCTCTCATTAGCTAGTCTCGCGAAGGCTTGCTCTATATTGGATTTAAAAAGAATTAGAGGCGGTAGAACACAGGTAACGATCCTGTTCGGACCCCTTTCTTGCTAAATCGTCATCGGCATCGTCTCTCTCAATGCCGCTCTGTCGTGCATCGTACATCGTTTCACCAGTTTGGATTTGACGACTCTGGATGAGATAGCCTTCATTGTGGCTTGGCTTTCGTAGCGCTTCTGCGATTGCTAATACTTCCGCTTGAAACACACTGCTGCAGTTTGGGAATCTCAGAGAGCTAGCAATTTCGGGTTCAGATGAGCGAGATGATATGACAAAACCTACTCCTTCGTAATTTTTTTTAACCCGTCCGTGAAAATTAAGATATTATTCGGGTTGATAGGCCAACCGTTAATCCAATCCTCTCTTGAGGGGAAGATTGTTTTAACTGAAGTCGTGGAATGGTAATATAAATCTGTCTCGGAACCCAATGTGCCCATCTCGCAATAATGCGGTGGCCCGTGTCGCCCTCTTTCTAAAGGTTTGTTAAAGCACAGCGCACTCTTTACAGGTGTTTCATTTCAGTGTAGGTCTAATGGGATCAGTGCTACTATGGTTTCACGGGCTGCAGTCGGCGTGGTTCTGTTGCCGATGATAGTCCCTATACATGCTAATCTTTTATCTGACATAAGTGGTCTTATCTACTGCGGGCCACCAGATAAGGCACTCATAGGATAGAATGGGTCTGACGATGACTGTGTACATCCGGTGAATGATGGCGAGCTTTGTACTTATTTTTTACTAAAGATTTTATTGCATATATAGAAGGTTTATGATGTTTTCTCTATCCTTTCTAACGTGTTTATACCCTATCCTAAGGGTATATTAAGTTTGACACATAGTTTGTAACATAGAGAAATAATCGAGATAGACCCTATAAAGTATATATATTCGTGATCAGCATCAATAGCGAAATCGATTGAGCGATGACCGTCCGTCCGTCCGTCCGTATGTCACCGCTTTTTGGGCCTTAAATTTTGAGCTAGGACGATGAAATTTAATATCTAGGCTTCTGAGAAAAAGATGCAGTACAAGTGTAAAAATTTTTTAAATCCGCCCAGTGTCACGCCCACTTTTTCATAACTTCACTAAATTATATGAAACCGAAAAATTTTGTTAAGACCAAATATTTAGGCATTCAGACTTCCTACAATCCACTAATACAAAAGTTTTGGCCACGCCCACTTTTTTGGGACGTTTTCATCACAAAACCGATTTTTTTGCCTTAAATTTTTAACTAGGACCCTGAAATATCTGGGCTTCTGACGAAAAGGTACAGTACTAGTGTAAATTTTTTTTACATCCGCCCACTGCCACGCCTTCTTTTTTATAACTTCACTAAATTATATGAAACCAAAAAATTTTGTTAAGTCCAAATATTTAGGTATTCAGATTTCCTACAATTCACTAATAGAACAATTTTGGCCACGCCCACTTTTTGGGGGCGTTTTCATCAAAAAACCGAATTTGATGAAATTTTACATGTATCATCCTCAAACGTTCGAGGTTATAGCAATATTTGAGTACGAAATGCAATTTGGCCACGCCCACTTTATAGAGAGGAGGATAGGGTATCAGACGATTCGTTCCAGACGGATTGTAGCTTTTCTGTATGTTTTCTTTCCAAATCAGCTTACGGTCGAGTATACAGCCTTAGTATCTCGCCTAAACTGAGATTGTGTTGAGTCTCAAAGGCCCGATCTGTGGGATTGTGGATCTTGTTAGTAAAGCAAACCACCTCTGTTTTCAAGAGGTTAACGTTTAGTCCACAACTTTTCGCAATTTGTGTAGGATATTACGGGCAGATTGAAGTATTTCGCTGCTGGTGGGTATAAATTTACCTATTGCCGTTATGACAACATGATCCGAATATGCGACGATTTTGGCCCCACTTCGTTCTTATTTCTTTAAGATTTCATTCGCGACCAGTATCCATAGTAGAAGGAATAGGACCCAACCATGCGAGGTGCCTCTAGAGGCCAGTGCATGTACTTGTCAGGCATACAGTTTTGAGTTGATGTGTCTCGTCTTGAGCATGCATTCAATCCAGTCTGAGATTACTGGGTCTATGTTTTGTTGGTCTAGAGCTGGTCGTATAGATTTAGACATTATAATACTACTTCAATTCTTTCAAATGTGTTGAGTAGGAACGAGGTAAGGCTAATCGGTCTAAATTCTTTTGGGATAGTATTTAAAGATTTATCCGCTTTAGTTATGATAATAACTATGACTCGTCTCCAGGCTCGAGAAATATATGAACAATTAAGACACCTTAGGGAAAATATCGTCAGCTCCAGATGCTTTGAAGGGGGTGAAGGAATCATAGCCCAGCTGACTTTCTTTTCGTCTACAATCTGGTTGCGTGTGTAGGCTGTTCTGTGCTTTCTGCAGTGTTAGATGTTAAGATTTCGCGGGTGCTCCCATCTGGGAAATTCCGGGTTGGGCCTGTGCACGAATAGCTCAAAGTTCTCCTTGGAGATAGTTGGACCCGGGATGTTGATCTTTGCTCTTGATGTCCAGTCCTGGTGCTGCCAAATTGCCGACTATCTCCTTGAGCCACTTCAGGGTAAAGTGATCCTGGCATTCTAGGATAAGGAAACCCTTGATAGAGGTCAACTGTCCGAATAGCGGTATCGGGCCGGAAGACCAGCTGGTTGCTCTGATCATGCCGTCGATTAGAGGTGCTTCCACTGTTGCCATTTTTCGTCCGTAAGTTTCTGTTTTGGACTGTTATCCTTAATAATTTCAGTGAGCGTTACTGTTGGTTCATTTGTTTTGGGCATCTTGCTGGTGGTGGATGAAGAAGGAGTCGTGATGACCTATTTTTGCACTGGTTGCCTGGTCAATGGGACCATCTTCGTGGTTTCCTTTCTCGGTGTAGGGACATCGATGACCTTTTATGTGTCCTTGTGGCTTAAAGGATTGACGGGTTACCTAGCTGCAGAAATTTTTGGGGCTGGGAGGCCGTCTACCAAGGATGTTGTCCCTCCTAATGGCCTGGGGGTCTTATTTACTGGCTAGGTTTGTCTACTTGGTGGCTATTTTGCAGTAGTGGTACGTGCCGACCCACGGTCTCTGTTCTTACCTGCCAGAGATAGTACTTTTTTGGCCTTTGCAGGGGGTTTCGGTCGCTGGCATGGAGACTGGTTAGATCAGTTTTGTTTAGTCTACGAATGTTCCAACTGGCATTTACCAACCTCTTTTCTTCTTTCGACAATTAGCTTCAAAGGGTCAATTACTTCTGGCTCTGCTCGCCTATGGCCACGTTCGCTCTTGTTGCTAATTAGCCTGAATCTAGGTTAGCAGTGGGATTGCAGCTGCCCCAAGACTTGCCCTTAGTCATTTTCATATTTTCAGTCGGCATGGAGGTGGTTGCTTCTTTGCAAGTGGCCCTTCCTGCTGTGCCGATATGAATTGCAGTGACATCTTAGTCGGAGCCCGTGCAGGATTGGTGGTCATCCACTTCTAGGATCCTCCTTTCTTCTTCGGAGTCTATCAATTCCTTTCTCTGAGTGTGGTGCTCTACGTCGGTGGAGAAGATTCCGAGGAGATAGTCCTTATCCACTGCTTCGGGAGGGTGTACCACGATTCTTTCGTTGATATTGTTGTTTTTTGTTTTGTTATGACAGCTGTTGTTCTTGTCTGATGTGTTTGGGTTCATTTTTGTACCCCCCGAGTAGCTAGAGAATGGGCGGTTCATCTACACAGACCCCCGCGGTATGTAGATAAGGTTTGGTAATCCGAAGGTCGACAGGTATTCGGATACTCCGTTCCCGATTGACCATTGTTGATCACCGACACGGATCGTATGACACGTTGATCCAGCCCATAGGAGGGGTTAAGTTTTGGTCGGGGTTTGGGAGCGGATATGACTACTTTTGGCATCGGTCTCCTCTAAAGGGGTAATTCCCAAGAGTCTTTGATTGTACTAAGCCCCTCCACCGCGGCAAGGTAGATAGTCCCATAGAGGACAAGGCCAAAACTAAAGTACTTGGTCCCTCAAACACCAACGGGCTTCAGAATTTGAAAAGATAAAGCTGCGCTCGGTATGCTATCCAAAATCTGCTTAAACAATTTTATGAGTTTAAGAACGAAGCTACGATTGTTCTTCTTTAATATAGAGTCAGTATTCGTTTCCTTGATACTATTTAATACCATGAAATCTAAGACGCTTAGCTGCAAAAGTCATTGAAATCACAGTTGCTGCAAAACTCTTAGACATAGAAACTTGAAATTTTTCAGAGTAATTCCTTATTACCTGTACATCCAAAATAAGAAGAGTTATACCATAATAATTTTCCGATATCCAAGGTACAAGTGGGAGAAAGGGGTCATTAAAAGGTCTAACTCAATAATGGTGTTTTTATCGCATTACAGCGATGACTTCGATATCGATATTAAATGAACAACATGAAAATGAAAGTTTATTTTAAATGAAAATGCCCTTATAATGTATGGGTGAATTGTAGACAGATCTGAATATCAATAATGTATTTGGTCGTAGAACATTCTTCGATATTGTTGTGTTTAGCACAATAAAATTAAAGATAGGATATCATGTTGTTATAATTCAATAAAGTTTAATAGTTAAGTTTACGTTTGGTTTCACAATTCAATTAACATACTCGAATTAAGAGTTAGGTTGTAAGTAAGAGATGTGCTGATGACGAGAGTTAAAGCCGCACTGGTTGATTGATATGAGTGCATGTACGATGCTGCAATTCAGACCGTATATACTCGTACATACACATCACTCCTCCTCACCAATTTGGAATCGTATTATGGGTTTCCGGATACAAGTTGAACGTCTAGGACTTGCAATTGATTTCGATGACGCCTTAGGAGTTTGAATTTTCCTGGAATAGCTTGGATTTTCTGGCTGACTATTCCTGGAAAATACAACATCATTATTTAAATCTTTAGAGTTTCCTATTTGGACATGTGGTTGCTTGTCTGGGGTTGGTATAGCGTTCGGTATCGTCAAATCTGTATAAAAGTTGTCGTTGATGCGATTGGGGGTATCGGGTTTAGCCCTCAATTGGTTTTCGTGACGTTTCCAAATGCCCTTGGAAGTGCGAACCAAGTTGTGAGATCACAGTTCCTTCATACCACTTAGGACCCTTCGAAAAATTTCGAACGTATACAGTTTCGTTTATAGCGAACTTCGGTTGAGAAAGACCGTGACTGTTGCTTTTACGATTTGGCACTGTTTGTGAAATAATAGTCCGCTGATCTCGGCCATGAAGTATTTCTGCAGGATTCTTTCCAGTTAGTGGATTAGGCATTGTTCGGTACGTCATCAAATATTTTGATACGGCTGAGTCGACGCATTTTTCCTCCTCGTAAATCTTGCGTAAGTTTGTCTTAAAGGTACGAACACATCGTTCGGCATTCGATGCTGGATGGAATGGTGCAGTGTGTAAGTGTAGTATTCCATTGAACCGGCAAAAATCTTCGAACTCCTTCGATGAAAATTGGGATCTGTTGTCGCTTACGATTACCTCCGGTATCCCTTCTAACGCAAAGATTTTGGAAAGTGCTTTCACTGTGGTATTAGAAGTAGCATGTTGTAGCGAAACGGCAAAAGGAAATTTGGACAGAGCGTCCATACAAATCAGCCACATTCGATTTAAAAATGGACCGGCAAAATCGATATGAACACGTTCCCAAGGCTTTTTGGGTAGCGGCCAGTTAACAAATTCTTTAGGAGGATCGACTGCGGATGACTGGCAAATTGAACATTTTTTTACATTAAGTTCTATACTTTCGTCGATGTGAGTCCACCAGCAATAACGTCGAGCAAGTTGTTTCGTGCGTACGATGCCCCAGTGACCTTCTTGCAGCATTTTTAAAATTCGGTTTCGGAGTTTATGAGGGATTATTGCGCGAATATAATCCGTGTTGAAAAGTATAACACCTTCATACGTAGTAAGGGAAAATCTCCGATAGAAGTAAGGTAGCAAATGGTTTTCATTTGAAGGTAGTTTTTCTGGCCAACCATTTTTAATATAAAACACGATTTTGTTTAATACCGCATCTTTACGCGTTTCAATATCCTGAACTTTTACAGGAAAGTTCTCCATTTGTCCCTCAATCTCGGTAGTTATTTCCTGGCAAGATTCATCCATGGCGTCGAATTCTGCATCGGAGCCCATTGGTAAACGTGATAATGCGTTTGCATTAGCGTGTTTGCTTTTTTTTTACTAGATTTTCCAGATATGCGTTTTGGCTAGTTATTAGTGTTTGAATTGCTGCTGCTAGATCGGCACTCATATTAAATAAACTATTCGATTTAATCAAATGCACAATTATTCGCGAATTAAATCATATATATGTACATAAATGTATATCCGCAAATACATACACTTTATGTATAATACCAGTGGAAAGAATTCTCGTCGCCAATTTCTTGTGTTTAGCACAATAAAATTAAAGATAGGATATCATGTTGTTATAATTCAATAAAGTTTAATAGTTAAGTTTACGTTTGGTTTCACAATTCAATTAACGTACTAGAATTAAGAGTTAGGTTGTAAGTAAGAGATGTGCTGATGACGAGAGTTAAAGCTGCACTGGTTGATTGATTTGAGTGCATGTATGTACGATTGTGCAATTCATACCGTATATACTCGTATATACACATCAGATATCATGCAAGGCAGTGAAGTCAGTGTGTGCGTCGCGAGCGTCCGACAAACATCCGAGAGTATAACTGTCATGAAAAGCTTCTAATATAAACAATTCCTCTTCAAACAGAGCATAAAACAACAGGACCCTGTATAATACGCACAACACGAATGGTAGTTAGAAGCTAGGTCCTGTGTCCCATGAACCCGTTGCTGCAAATATTTGTATTTATACCCTATCCTAAGGGTATATTAAGTTTGACACATAGTTTGTAACATAGAGAAATAATCGAGATAGACCCTATAAAGTATATATATTCGTGATCAGCATCAATAGCCTTAAAGTTTGAGCTAGGAAGATGAAATTTCATATCTGGGCTTCTGAGAAAAAGATACAGTACAAGTGTAAAATTTTTTTAAATCCGCCCACTGGCACGCCCAATTTTTCATAACTTCTTTAAATTATATGAAACCGAAATTTTGTTAGGACCAAATATTTAGGCATTCAGACTCCCTACAATCCACTAATACAAAAGCCCACTTTTTGGGGGCGTTTTCATCATAAAACCTATTTTTGGGCCTTAAATTTTTAACTAGGACGCTAAAATTTCATATCTGGGCTTCTGACGGAAGGATATAGTAGAAGTGTAAATTTTTTTTACATCCGCCCACTGCCACGCCTACTTTTTTATATATTCACTAAATTATATGAAACCGAAAAATTTTGTTAAGTCCAAATATTTAGGTATTCAGATTCCCTACAATTCACCCATAGAATAGTTTTGGCCACGCCCACTTTTTGGGGGCGTTTTCATCAAGAACCGATTTTGATCAAATTTTACATGTAACATCCTCAAACGTTCGAGGTTATAGCCATATTTGAGTACGAAATGCAATTTGGCCACGCCCACTTTATAGAGAGGAGGATAGGGTATCAGACGATCCGTTCCAGACGGATTGTAGCTTTTCTGTATGTTTGTATTTATATTTGGGCGTGAATTTAGGCGTATTTAAAAGAATTTTACAATTGTACTGCTTCTCCTTCTCAAAAGTTGAGGTATGAAATTTCATCCACCATCAATGCTATGAGATCTTGTTTTAAATGCTTTTGCGATATTTATAAGAAATTTTCTTTCTTGTATGCGTATTACTGATGAAAGAAAATGCCTTTCTTATATTCGTTCTTTTCATGATATAACACTGATATAACAAAAAAATTATCCGGATTTTTGGACTTTCTTATATCCGTGATTTACTATACATATACGCTTAGATAGGGTATAAGGGTTTTTAGTAATCTGTCCACGATTCATTTAAACTATAAATTAACTATCTATTAACGTGATACTTATTTCAAGGTAGACTATGCACTATGCAATTTCTACGGGGAAGGTGACTTTCACTAAGCAAGTCACTAGTAAGCAAGTCGTTGTAAATATGTACATAGTAGATGCCTACGCACCATCTTACATCAAAGAGATGTTTCTTTTTTGTAAACGGTATTATTGGACTCTGTGTTGCTTCAGAGGTTTCATACTCTATCCTAAGCTTGATACCTACTTTTCCATATGTTATTTGATAAATTATAGCGTGACTGAATTTTTCGTTATATATCGTAATCCCCCCGATTTGGATTGTTAACATAAGCGGCTCTTATGCCAATATCCCTTTCACAATTGAAAGATGTTGAAGAGCGTCCAAATTGTGTGAATAAAGTATTGTCTGTGGCGTTTACGTACGTTATCCCCAAAGATAAGCTTTATCAACAATGTTACATTCGACAATAGAATGTGAAATAGAGTCGAATTTTGAAATTCGGCCTTATTTCACGGCATTGTTAGTAACTATTGTAAGCTAAGATGAAAACATAAAACATAAACAGTAAAATTTAAAAGCAAAGAGTAGTTCGTATTCAACTGAATCTACTAATGCGTATTCAATTTATACCAATTATTTACCCCACTATACCTATAATAGTATTTAACTTAACGATACACATTATTCCTACACATATACATACATGCATGTTTACATACATTTGTAAAGATCCTTGCCTCGTCAAGGTAACATTATAAATAGGTATACTACATTTGGATATAAAACAGTTTTTAGAAATATTAAATAAAATAATCAGATACATTCTGAATTACTTTGATATTAATAGAATTATTAAATATTTGGTAATTACAGTAGTTATATATGTAATATATGTATTAAGGGACTTTTTATTAGTATAATAATAGTTACAAGAAAAAGTTGTACTTATTATTCTATGTACTTTCATATGTATGTATTAATATTAGGTACGGGATGCTTAGTATAACATAATTGTGTAATGTAAGATACTATATTATTATAATCATAAATTCAACTTAAATATCTAAGAGCAGATGACTTTGTAATCATCTAATAAAATTATTTTTAATTATACTATACTCTGTTCATATATTGCCCAATAAATTTAGTTTACAAAATAAAACCAAAAAATGTTTTAATTTAATAACAGTAAATGCATTTTTCGAAAAAACACTGCCTTCAATTTAGGGTTGCAATTTTCATAACACAATGTTTTTATTTATTTCCGCTGTATTTTTAGTACAAAATCAGAATTTTAAAAAGTGAAAGTTTATTTGATTACAAATAAAAACTAAATTTATTGGGAAACGGGAAAGATATCTTTAATTTAACTGTAAAAACAAATCGTAACTACATGCATATATATGTAACTAAAACCGACATATGTACATACATACATGTGATGAAAATCTGCAAAAGTACATGTCTTGAAAATCTTAGCAACAAATCAATATTAAATATTTAATGAAGGAAAACCGTTTTTCGATGAGTTATAAGCAAAACGGTTGGAACGCGTGATTTGTGATGTGAATTTTTTCTTACTATCAATAGGCGCAACCCGTCGACCCTGATTTAACAGCTAAATTGCTAGGCCGTGGTGTTGCTGTTTCACCAATAGTAACAGTTGAGCCAAGGAGGCGTAAATTTCACAAAGCGATAACTTTGAGTATGCCTGCACCAAAAGCTCATAGTCAGGGAATGATCAATCAATACTCTGGAAATACGCCAACTCTTCGATTGCTGTGTTCGATAACAGGTATAAATTATTAATCAAATTTTTCAGTTATATATTAGTTAGCATTTTCTTGTGACGGCTTTAATTCTAACGCATTAATACACTTATATACATATGTAACATATGCGTATTTGTATATGTACGTTAGTCGAAGATAGGGAATGCTTTGCGCATTATAATTTACTCTTACAAAAAATTAACATCAAAAGCTTGCTAAAAATTGGTTATGTAATAAAAAACTGGTTTTAGTCTTAGGTTTCTTAGGAATATGTTGGAATTAAAACTTGTTTAATATGTTCTGGATTTAAAGAACCGCAGTCTACATAAATAGCACTGAATTCTGTATTATTCGATAATAATTGGCACTGAAATTATTATTTATTATCGGTATTTGTATTTGTCTATTGTGAAACCCAAATTTTTTTAGATGGTATAAGAATAAAATCAGTTGACTTTCTTTCTTTTGTAATAAAATTTGCAGACGAGTTCTAGTATAAGACAGAATTGTATATGCATATGTTTATATATGTATGTGTTTGTAAATTTAAGGTGGTCCAAGCAATAATTTTTTCGTTATGCTATATTTTCAAATTAATATTTTGTTTATATCGTTTATTTTATACGTTAGTTATATCATTTATTTATTATTTTGTTAATAAGATAAAATAACTAGTTGATTTTTTGTACTAATGCGTTAATGCATATGTGCACGCATTCCATTCTTTTTTTTCATCATTGAAGGTGTGTTTCGGAAAAGATCTCTAAAAGGTAACTAACAAACAAAGCAAAAGAACTTAACAAAAAATAACAAATTTAAAGCATACATAAACAACAAGACATTTTAAACGCAAATTTTACTCTGCATTCTACAATCTAACAAGTTGCAAATTTCTTAAATTAAAAAAGCTTTGGCAACTTTATTATTTTGAACAACTTCTTACGAAATCAATAATGATATTTTACTTTCCTTTTGTTAAAATAAATTTTTTCTTAATTTCAATATGTGCATTTTGAAATAGAGCAATAATTGTTGAAATATCATTTCATTTAAACTTCCTTTTTGTTAAAAAAAATCTGGTATTTGTATATTTCCACCTTTTTTTCATCAGCAGTGCAAATACACGTTAGTTTAATAAATCGGTTCATTATAAAATTCTACTACGTTATGTATGTACTTATATGTATGCATAGAAATTATATATGCGTATATGTTTGTAATAATACAATTAGATGAATTATATGGATGTATCTACATTCTTATTATACATATATATGTATATGTAAATATTACATACCAATATTAATAACCAAAGGCGTACCAATATGTTATCTATATCAGTAGGTACATAATAATATACACATGTATGTATGTGTATATACTATATAACGTATATTTGCATTTATGTTGTTTGAGTTTAATGTTACATAAATTTATTGCAGCTGAAGTTAACAATTAAGAAAACATGACACCAATTTTTCTTTGAATTATTTTCCTTTCTACACACTTTTCGTCTATATTAATTTTTAAAAAGATACATCAGCGATTTAATAGGTTCTGCTTAAGACCTAAGATTCGTTTAAAAAATATCAGTACATATAGTTAGTGGCCCTTAAGGGAACTTTTCTGAAACCAATGATAAAATGTATAAGAGAATATTGAATTATTAATAAGTCTTTTGTTGAGTGATAAGTTGTCTTATCAGAATTTTATTTGTTGTTTACTTATGCAGAAATCCATTATTGTTGAAATTATTATACAGAATGCATTACTTACGCTTATTGCTCAATGTATACAATTGTAAAACTATAGCAATAGTGAACATTGGTTTCTATAAAATACATTTATTTTCTTACTTATTTACATAAGTTTCGTTTATGTAATATAAGCATGTAGTAGAATGCTTTAAAAAATATATATGTTATGTACTTTATTTATATTAGTATCTACCTATCGCTTGTGTGCATTTTTATTATATATTTGCATACAGTTTCGTTTTAGTTATTATTGGTTTTAATTCTCACTGAACATACAGGTTTACACCATGAAGTTTTATTGTGTACTTACATATAAATGTATGCCTGCATTTTTTTTTTTTTTTCATGTAATTTTTTAATTGTATTCAAATATAGTCCTGGCAAAATAAATTTATTTTATGTGTTTAGGTGGTGCATCTAGAGCTCAATGGGAAGACGTAACCGGATCAACTCCACTCACGTTCGTGAATGATTGTGTATCATTTACAACAACAGTCTCAGCAAGATTTTGGTTAATGGATTGTAGAAATATTTCTGAAGCTACAAAAATGGCCACAGAACTTTATAGGTAATAATAACTCTGAAAAATTTTTCAACTTTTTGTTTTATATAAGAATTAAAGATGTGCATACATATGAATGTATGTATAGGTATGTACATATATATCGGATATACACAAAAATATGATATCTGCTTCAATGATATTATCCGGATATTCTACAAATATTAAAAGATGTTTTGTCAGGCGAGTTGGTAATAAGACGGCGAATAAACGGTTCACATAATATTTTGTATTAAAAATTTTCGATCAGTATGAAGAAGTACTGAAGCATGTCTTTTGTTAAGTCTGATTGAATTGTGATATTTTGATAGATACAACTACTAGCCATGGGTATATAGAATATGGGTTTTTAAGTCTTTATTAATACACTATGTGGTTATAAATAACCAGTGTCAACTGTCAAGGTATAAGAGATAGTAAATGAAATAATATATGTAAAGCCGCAAGAAGTTTGAAAACGTGATGTCTATTGAATGTGTTTTTGTGGAATTATCGCACACATGCAAGTATTTTTTAAAGACGATTATTTAGCAAAGATCATTCAAATTAGGCAGACATAACGACAATCTCTTTAGGAAATCCGATGTCTAAGTAAAATCTAGTTTCTTTCTTCGATTAGGTCTAGCTTTTTACAAAAATGATATAATTTCGTGTTTTTAAGTAGGTGGTGTATGATAGGTGCTGAGTCAAGGAACTGCAAGCCGCCTTCATGCCAGACTCGTGCAAGCCTCGAACATGCCTCAGCGAACCAATCCGAACTCAAAACAGTAACAATTTTTTTTCTCGAAATTCTAAAAGGGTGCAGAATGTCGACTTTGTCAGATAGTTTTACGTGTCATTATCCAATCATGTACCGTATTCTTCTACTCCAATTTGAGAGGCTTGAAAAGCATACAAAATAATGTTTATGCCATGGTAAAATCGACTTCAAACTCTCAAATGATTTCAGTGCCCATCAATTAAGACAAGGATTTTTATACCCTACCCATAAGGTACATACATATATTAAGTTCAATACATAGTTTGTAATTATCATAGAGTCATAATCGAGATAGACCCTATAAAGTATTTATGTATATTCGTGATCAGTATCTATAGCGAAGATGTCTGTCTGTCCATAGTCACCACTTTTCGGGACTTAAATTTTGAACTAAGAAGGTGAAATTTTATATCTGGGCGTTTTAGAGGAAAAAACATACAGAAAAGCTACAATCCGTTTGGAACGGATCGTCTGATACCCTATCCTCCTCTCTATTAAGTGGGCGTGGCCAAATTGCATTTTGTACTCAAATATAGCTATAATGTCGAACGTTTGAGGATGTTACATGTAAAATTTTATCAAAATAGGTTTTTTGATGATAACGCCCCCAAAAAGTGGGCGTGGCCAAAACTCTTCTATAGGTGAATTGTAGGGAATCTAAATACCCAAATATTTGGTCTTAACAAAATTTTTCGGTTTCATATAATTTAGTGAAGTTATAAAAAAGTAGGCGTGGCAGTTGGCGGATGTAAAAAAATTTTACACTTGTACTGTATCTTTTTCTTGGAAGCCCAGATATGAAATTGCGGGGTCCTAGTTAAAAATTTAAGGCCCAAAAATCGGTTTTGTGATGAAAACGCCCCCAAAAAGTGGGCGTGGCCAAAACTTTTGTACGGGTGGATTGTAGGGAATCTGAATGCTTAAATATTTGGTCTTAACAAGATTTTTCGGTTTCATATAATTTAGTGAAGTTATGAAAAAGTGGGCGTGGCAGTGGGCGGATTTCAAAAATTTTTACACTTGTACTGTATCTTTTTCTCAGAAGCCCAGATATGAAATTTCATCGTCCTAGCTCAAAATTTAAGGCCCAAAAAGCGGTGACATACGGACGGACGGACGGACGGACGGACGGACGGTCATCGCTCAATCGATTTCGCTATTGATGCTGATCACGAATATATATACTTTATAGGGTCTATCTCGATTATTTCTCTATGTTACAAACTATGTGTCAAACTTAATATACCCTTAGGATTTTGGGCTTCTGAGAAAAAGAGACAGTACAAGTGTAAAATTTTTAAAAATCCACCCATAGGCATTCAGGTTCCTTACAATTCATCCCTTTAAAAGTTTTGGCCACGTCCACTTTTTGGGCACGGTTTCATCAAAAAACCGATTTTGATGGAATTTTACATGTAACATTCTCAAACGTTTGACGTTATAGTCATATTTCAGTACAAAATGCAATTTGGCCACGCCCACTTTATAGAAAGGAGGATAGGGTATCATACAATCCGTTTCAGACGGATTGTAGCTTTACTGTATGTTTTCGTAATTGATTATGTAGCTATCTTTACCAAATTTCCTGATTTTGTCAGCGCACATATTTTTAATGCTTTGGTGAGGACAATAAATTGTAAATCTAAGTGGGTGAGAAAAAAGAAAAGTTTTTCTACAACAACCCCTAGAATCAATGGAATAGGTCTGGCCAGACCTTGCTACGTATTATATGGAGAAACGTATTTATTTAATATTTCATCCAAAAGAAAACAACTCTTTTTACCTAAGTCTGTCAAATAATTACTAGTTTTGTTTAGTGCATTATATAACAAAATAATTTATTACAGTATTTTCCAAAAATATGCAACATCAACGGGCCAGAAAAAGTCGTGTAGAATTTGCAGAATAAAGGATAAAATTCAAAGAAAAACGAGATTTGCATGCACTGCCTGCGAAGAGCCTGTTCGTTTACAACACAGTATTCTGTTATAGAAATGACATAAATGTGTAAATCAAGAAAATACTTCGTAATATTAATGTTATGGAAAAAAAAAACTAAATTTAAAATAATAACATGTCCAAGATAACAAAAAAACTTCAATTATTTCATTCAGTTCCATCTATTTTCATACAAAATGTATGAAGGTCCAGTCAGACCTATTCCATTAATGGGAAGGTTTTAATACATCCATTGACAGAAGGGTTAACAAATATTATTGGCGTGTTTTTTTTTTAAACGCAATATTTTTGCGTGAATTCTGTTTAGTCGTTTCATATGTGTCAACGAGAATGGACAATAATTTGTATCTGCTTGCAGCCGGTGCTGCAGCAAGTGCAATAATATTAAATGGAAAAAATTTTAAACTTGGATAAAAACATACAGAAAAGCTACAATCCGTCTGGAACGGATCGTATGATACCCTATCCTCCTTTCTATGTAGCTCCTATAAAGTGGGCGTGGCCATATTGCATTTTGTACTGAAATACGACAAGAACATGGAACGTTTGAGGATGTCAGATGTAAAATTTCATCAAAATCAGTTTTTTTATGAAAACGACCCTAAAAAGTGGGCGTGGCCAAAAGTGTTGTATGGGTGAATTGTAGGGAATTTAAATGCCTAAATATTTGGTCTTAAGAAAATTTTTCGGTTTCATATAATTTAGTGAAATTATGAAAAAGTGGGCATGGTAGTGGGCGGATTTCAAAAATTTTTAAATTTAAGGCCTAAGAACGGACGGATATGGCTATTGTTCGTGGAGATTGTTCGTTGTTGAGAGAATTGTCCAATTTTGATGAAAACTACAGAAATTTTCTTAGAATGGATGAAAATGTCTTCATTAAATTACTGGGGCGGGTTACACCCCTGATAAAAAAAAAAGATATTCTGATGAGGGAATGTATTAAACCGTAAACCGTCGGACCGATTGTCATCAACTCATTGTACATTGCCGAAAATCAGACATCTTGCCACTACGATTACCATTGCACAAATGACAACATTGACAGATAAGATAGATGCACCACATGATCAATTTAATGTCAATGAAAATTGACGAAAAACAAATCTGTTTTGGTTTTCATCAATGTAGCAAGTTTACTTGACAAGAACATTGGAGAGCACACAAACGATCAATGTTACCAGAATGATGACTCATTCAAATTATATTGAAAATTAACATTGATCGTGTGTGTGAAATAAGGCCAAACTTGCACATACATACATACATATTCCACTAAAATTTCTCTTTATGTCACTTATGACGCCTTATGACGCTTATGTACCGTAACCGAATATACACTGAGCTACCAAAAAAGTGGCGCAGTGATACTTTTTCGGATGTTACTATCATGTTGGTAATATGCCGCTATATTTTTGCCGAGTTTTATTTTTTTTAGTGGGTTACTGGTTTAATCGTTCATTTGTTTGCTAGTTTGCATAATTTCTTTTAATTTTCTTTGTGATGTGCACATAGTATTGAAGAAAACCGTATTGTATTCGTTTTTCCGACCAAATTTAGCTTCCATGATCCCGTACGTGTTTTATTAAGATTATTGTTCTGGATTTGTTTTAATTTGATCAGTTATTATTTGTTACTGATTTTTGTAAAAAACATACAGAAAAGCTACAATCCGTCTAGAACGGATCGTCTGATACCCTATCCTCCTCTCTATAAAGTGGGCGTGGCCAAATTGCATTTTGTACTCAAATATGGCTATAACCTCGAACGTTTGAGGATGTTACATGTAAAATTTTATCAAAATAGGTTTTTTATGAAAACGCCCCCAAAAAGTGGGCGTGGCCAAAACTGTTCTAAAGGTGAATTGTAGGGAATCTAAATACCCAAATATTTGGTCTTAACAAAATTTTTCGGTTTCATATAATTTAGTGAAGTTATAAAAAAGTAGGCGTGGCAGTGGGCGGATTTCAAAATTTTTTACACTTGTACTGTATCTTTTTCTCAGAAACCCAGATATGAAATGAATCAAGAATGAATTATTTATGAAAGATGAATTATTTATTTTATATTAATAAACAAAACTGTATTAAAAAAACTTTTTTTCCAACTTACTTGAAGTAATGGCGAAATATCAAGGTGCGCCACTTTTTCTGTAACTCAGTGTATATTCTCAAACTCTAATTGGAACGACCTAAAACTTTTACTATAAAGAGTTTGAGAAAATAATAGTTAGAAGTCTGTGTGCAAATTCAAAGCGGCCGACTCGGCTTTATTTCACTTTGTCAAAGCGAAACTTATAATTTGTCATTTAACATCTTCTCATTCTAAACGCTTCAATTATCATATGGTGCCTTGACAAAATGCCATGTGACATACACTCGGCAGAAAAAGTCTTAGACGTGTTTTCAGGGGTAATTTTTTCCCATTCTTCTTTAAATGCAGTTTTAAGCATAGTTTTGCTTATTGTGTGTTGCCGAATTCTCCTTTCAAGTTAATCCCACAGATGTTCAATAGGGTTCAAATCTGGCGATTGTTGGGGCGTACGGAGTTGTCTAGGCACATTATACAACAACCAGAGGCGTACGATCTCAGCGGTATGTTTTGGATCCTCATCTTGTTGGAACCAAAATTCAGTCTAGCTGAAGTTTATTAACACTTTTGTTCAAATTTGTTTTCAGAATATTCAGATATGCATATTTGTCCATTGTAGACTCAATAAATTCCATTTCTCCAACTCCTCCACTTGCCATGCACCCCCACACCATCACACCTCCACCACCGTGCTTGACTGTAGGAGACAAATTTTGCTTATCGTAAGCTGTGCCCTGCTTTCGCCACACGATCTTGCGTCCTTTTATCCCGAATATGCTAAATTTGCTATCATCTGAAAAAATAATTCGTTATCAGAAGTCAGGTGGTTTATTTACATATTCATTTGCAAAAGCTATGCGCTTTAAACGATTCACTCTTGAAATGAATGGTTTTTTTCGCGAAACTCGACCGCGGTATCCTGCATTTTTTAGGATTTTCCTAACATCGGCACAGATGTTTTCGTTGAATGTGACCTTGATGTTTTCCGATAACTGAGATGCCGTTAGTCGAGGATTTACCTTGGTGGTCGACCGGAACGAGGCTTAGATGTGTAAATGCCTGTTGACTTAAAATTATTTATAACCCTTTGAACCGAGGAATACTGCCGACCCACTTCTTTAGCTATATTTCTGAAGCTTTTTCCTTCTTTCCAGAATTTTATAATAATTTTTCGCTCGTCTACGCTAATTTCTTTTCTATTATTCCCCATTGTACAAAAATATCGAAAATATTAAGAAATTATTACTAACTTTTATAAAACACTCCGATCAGTCACATTAACTACTCAAAAGTGATGTAAAATTTCTTGAATGTCCTTTCAATTCCAATAAACATAACGATAAATGGCAGTTGTATGGAGTCAACGCAGACTTTTTCTGTCTCTCTTTTAGATGTTTGAGCAAAAAAGTTCCGCTAACTGCTTGTTATTGTTTCTAAATGTGCATAATTAAAATTCAAAAACTTACATTAATATGTTTGTTTCAATGCAGCAAACTATTGCTTAAGCCCGTATGATACTACATTTTTTCCGCATTTTTATTGCTCTGAAAATGAAGTTGGAGCAGTACGCAAAATTACCTACTGAAATTCCGATTTGGTGTAAGTGTATACGCACTAACCTTATAAATGCGAAAATGTCAAAAAAATGTATCTCAAACTACATTTTTCAGCCACTGGCAGCTTTTTTGACATTTCTGCATTAAAATTATATATTGCCATTGCGCCTGTTTTGCTGCCTAGCTTTATTTGAAAATAAAGTGTGACTCATTTGATCTGTGTATGTTGCTTTGCAAAATGATTGCTTTCCTTTTCTTAAAAAAACGTGTTTTCGCTTTTATGCAAAGCTGAAAACTAATGTATTAAAAATGCGGGCTTTAGGTAGGTGCACGCAGACTTTTTCTGCCGAGTGTAAGTCCATATATCAAAATATTATGGCTTTCAAATTGATTAGGTACAGGTACAGGTATGGATCGACTTATGAATTTGGTGAATTTCATCAATCGATCTTTAACTAGTAGCGAAGCGGAGCGAGAAGTGAATTTTAATAATTTTAATTTATTTTGTTTGACCCAATTACGTTACCGCTCGCTACGCTACCACTCAGCTTACCTGCTCCCTAGCGATCGATTTCCCTGCGCCTTAATTACCAGTAGTCTTCTTAAATACATACCATAAAATCCAAAACACTACAGTTTCCAAAAACCCGTAGGCGTAGAAACTTGAAATTTTTCGCAGTAATTCCTTATAACCTGTTTATGTATGTTAGATAAGAAGGGATTTTCCGTAATTTGAGGTCTAAGTGGTAGAAAAGGGGTTAATATCAAATTTTCCGTCATTAGAAAGTGTTTACACAGCCGTAACTAAATACATAGTTGACTTATCAAATTTAAAAACAAACATACAGAAAAGCTGCAATCCGTCTGGAACGGATCGTATGATACCCTATCCTTCTCTCTATAAAGTGGGCGTGGCCAAATTGCATTTTGTACTCAAATATAGCTATAATGTCGAACGTTTGAGGATGTTACATGTATAATTTTATCAAAATAGGTTTTTTTATGATAACGCCCCCAAAAAGTGGGCGTGGCCAAAACTGTTCTATGCGTGAATTGTAGGGAATATAAATACCCAAATATTTGGTCTTAACAAAATTTTTCGGTTTCATATAATTTAGTGAAGTTATAAAAAAGTGGGCGTGGCAGTGGGCGGATTTCAAAAATGTTTACACTTGTACTGTATCTTTTTCTCAGAAGCCCAGATATGAAATTTCATAGTCCTAGCTCAAAATTTAAGGCCCAAAAAGCGGTGACATACGGACGGACGGACGGTCATCGCTCAATCGATTTCGCTATTGATGCTGATCACGAATATATATACTTTATAGGGTCTATCTCGATTATTTCTCTATGTTACAAACTATGTGTCAAACTTAATATACCCTTAGGATAGGGTATAAAAAGAAAGACCTTAGAAATAAAACATAAATTAAGGAAAATGGACAAAAACTTCATAAATTAACATTTTACATTTTTATTATTTTTTTTTTTTTTTTAACGAGTCCTTGTTCCTGTAATAGTATGTATTGTCTCCCCGAACATCTAACAAACCAGATATGTGAATATTTGCCGAGGCATACATTGGATTAAATTGTTTACGATGGTATCGTCCAAGTTGTCCAATTCCTCGATCAGAGCAGATCTCAGGCCGCTGAGTGTCTCTGGAATGGCAGGTCGTATCCCAATATTTTTCTCCACCAGGTCCCAAACGTGTTCAATGGGATTCATGACCGAGCTCATCGCAGACCAAGCCATCACGTCGATTTCCACTTCTTGCAAATATTCGGTAACGCACCTAGCGGCGTGTTGTCTAGCATTCTCTTGCATCAGCAAGAAGTTTTCCTCCATAAATGGTGCGAATAGAACCACATATTCCTTCACAATGTTGGTGATATAATACGTAGAGGTCACTGATCCTTCCATGATGCACAGCTCGGTTTTTCCGCGCATGAAAATTTCTGCCCGCACCATGACGGAACCGCTCCAGAAATTTTCCCGCTGGCCAGCTGTTGCAGAAGAGTATCTCTCATCTTATCATCCCCACACTCTGCTACGTCCATCTGTTGAGCGGAGACGAAACCTGGAGTCATCAGTGGAAAGAACTCTACCCCAGTCGGCCTCTGTGCAATCCTGGTGAAGATTAGTAAATTCAAGTCGACGTCGCTTATGTTGTACCGTGAGTCTCGGTACACGAGCAGGTCTTCTTCTTCTCAGGCCACTTTCTACTAATCGCCTCCTCACCGTTTCGGCATTCAAGGCTGTCCCTCTACCTGTTCGAAGTTTATGAGCTAGCTCAACTGCTGTTTAGAGACGATTCCGAAGACTTTGAATCACCAAATATCGGTCATCACTTGCAGTAGTTACTCTGGGGCGACTTGATCCTTGACGCCGTTTGTAGGAGACCAACGCTGTACCTTTAATAGCTTTTCATAACGCCCGCTCCGGTTTTCTTATCATAATATCAGCATAGCGTACGGTTCGGCTACCCCCAACTGAAGCCAGCGCACAGGCGACTTCTTGTGCCATTATTTGCATATTTTTTTTTACAGAAATCAATAACAACTAATAACTAATCAAATTAAAACAAATCCAGAACAATAATCTTAATAAAACACATACGGGATCATGGAAGCTAAATTTGGTATGTCTCACGCCTGTAGGAAAACATTAGTGCAATACGGTTTTCTTCAATTCGATGTGCACATCACAAAGAAAATTAAAAGAAATTATGCAAACTAGTAAACAAATAAACCATTGAACCAGTAACAGACTAAAAACAAATAAAGCTCGGTAAAAACATAGCACCAAAATGATAACAACATACGAAAAGGTATCACTGCGCCACTTTTTTTGTAACTCAGTCTATTTATATACAATCGTATAATTTACTTATGTTGGTGTTTTATTTTAATTTATAATGCCAAAATAACTAAAAGACTGCGAAAATATGCCAAGATATTTGTGTGCCAATAACTGGACTAACGAATGCCAATGAATGGAAAGCAGTGCCGATAATTGGTGAAAATTTACTCTACTTTGTTTTCTTTATTTTTAATTTATGTTATAAAAGAAATGGTTTCATTCAGTTATTACACAACAATATAGCAGTCAATTTGCTTAAGGTGCCAAAGGTGGTTTACCCTACGGAAAAAAATGTAAAAAATCCTCACCACAATACGACTACACAATTAGTGTAACCAGGTACCATAGAACTTACCAGGTAGAAAATGATGAATATCTCATGAAGTGGGAGTAATACATATGTTTATTTTGATGTTTTGGAATGGAACATTTAATTTAAAAATCCATAACTAATACTTTTTTATAAACAAACATACAGAAAAGCTACAATCCGTCTGGAACGGATCGTATGATACCCTATCCTTCTTTCTATGTAGCCCGGACGGACGGACATCGCTCAATCGATTTCCCTATTGATGCAGATCACAAATATATGTACTTTATAGGGTTTATCTCGATTATTTCTCTATGTGTATCAAACTTAATATAGGATAGGGTATAATAATATTAAATCTAAGCCGAATCAATTCTGGAACTTCATTTACACAAAAAATAAATGTGATGGTTACCCATCCACACTTTCCTACAATGGTCAATCTTCAGATACCTCAAAAACCAATTGTAATAACTTTCGAAGTTTCTTCCAATCTGTATATTCAAACAGTGATTCCAACAATGATGAGAATTTTTTCTGCTATATTCAGGAATCGTGCAATCCTGGTTTCAACAACGTGGAAATTACTGAGGATAGTACGTTAGAGTCTCTATTGGAGTTAGAATCTAATTTTAATTCCGGCCCGGACGGTTTGCCCCAGCCTTTCTAAAAAAATGTACTCGTCCATTACACAAAATTCTATGTTATATTTTTAATTTATCGTTAAAAACGTTTAAATTTCCATCAATATGGAAAAATTAATTTGTAATACCTATCTTTAAGTCCGGTAGGAGAAACAAAATTGAAAACTACCGAGGTATATGCAAACAATCTGCAATTCCTAAATTGTTTGATAAATTGGTCACTGAACGATTAAGTTTTTTTTTAAATCAAAAAAACTTCATTCGTTCCTCAAGGAAGCCACACTGGTTCCCTCCAGTTTATTTTGTTTGTTAACGATGTTGTTAAATTTATACCTAATTGTAATATTTTAATGTTTGCAGATGACCTTAACCTTTTTGTATCTGGCAAACACAATCAGAGCTTTGAAATGCTGTGTTCCAAAAACTACTTGTCTTTAAATGTTAACGAAAGCTATCCTGATATCCTTCTCACATCGCAAATCAATTCTTTTGTACAATTATGTAATTGATAATTACGTCATTCTTCGTGTCTCTATAATAAAAGAATTGGATATCTTTCTACACACAAAACTGTCCTATATCTGCCACATTGAATTTATACCGAATAAGGCTTATAGATCATGGAGAATGATAAGGCGTTATGCCTGTGAATATTCTGATCCATACATGCATATGTATGTACATATGTCAGAAAAATGCTATACGTATCTTTTGTCAGATCTATTTTGGGATATGCGTCAATTGTCTGGTATCCTTACTACGCAATTCATATTTCTAGGTTTTTGAGATTTACCCTTAGAGGGCTTCCTTGGGTTGACGCCATCAGCTTACCCGCCTACCAATCCAGACTTAAACTGATAAGTTTAGAATCTCTTGAAGTTAGAAGAACGGTGGCCAGACCTATTTTCCTTCATAGGTTATTTATTAGAGAGATTAATTCCCCTGAAATCCTAAGTCTACTAAATATTAATATTCCAACTAGTGGTTTACGGAATCAAAGATTTTTCAAATTATCTCACTTACATACAAATTACGGCCATTCATCTTCTATAAACGGTTATATGACGATTTATAATGCAAATGCACATTTATTTGGTTTTAACTCGTCGATTGATGTTATAAAAAAGAAATTTGCTTGAAGCTCTTTCCCAGTCATAATTCTTATGTCTTTACTTTTGTTCACAATTGTGCTCATAAGCTCAATGAGTTCTCATCTCGAAATGAAATGATGCTGCTCTGGGTGAGTCAACCTAGGAGCTCCCTGGTCCGGCTGCAATTGGGATGGTTGACCAATTGATTAGCAAGTGGGCCGCGGCGGAACACTAGAGAAGGTGGTCAACAGTGGAATGTTACAGGCAGGCGAAAATGGCTATTAAAATGCCCATTGGCACCACTCACAGAGCGGTTCTAAGCTTAGGGCGAAGAACACTGAAATGGGTGGCAGCGTAACAGATCATGGGAACTTCGGGTATCAGCTAATTATCTATTTATTTTGCTGCTTTATTGTTAAATTCTTTGTTCTCCTTGTAATTTCTATAATATCCATTGTACTTGTATATTACCTTTGCCTAAGAAAGTCTTGAACTTTGATGATGATAAAAAAATAAATAAATAAATAAATAAATTAAAAATTAAAATAATATTGAAGGTGGGCGCTGTTATTGTGCTCTTAAGGAATTTAAACCCAAATGTGAAACGGATCCAGATTGCATGTGAAAGCTTTGTATAAAAATGTGATAGAGGCCAAGGGTAAACTGTGTCATCCCTTTTATTCCATATGACTGCAATTTTCATCGAAGTTCTGTTTTGCGATGACAATAAATAAGGCAATCCTTATTTGGGGCTGATTTAAGTGTCAAGCCTTAGATTTAGCTTAACACACAGTATGCAATATGTACAGTCTATTGGAACAACAGTAAACATATTATGTATATAACGTAGTAGTGAAGCAATAAGAAAACCCGTAGGTCTGAAAGTTTCGTAACCCCATGAACTAATTCGATGCTCCATTACGTAAATACATATGTACATACCCGGGCTAAGAGAAGTATCTGCCATGCATAAGATACAATACACAATACTAAAATAGTCTGCTTCTTAAATAGGAACTCGAACTAAATAATATATATTGTTTATCTCAATATCACACTCTGTAAATTTTATATTTTATATATTGAATAAAACTCTTCTATGTTGTACGTTATAATAATTCGGTTCTTTCTTTAATAATCGGTAAAATTGGCGGTAAGTTTATATTTATAACCAAAAACATACAGAAAAGCTACAATCCGTCTGGAACGGATCGTATGATACCCTATCCTCCTCTCTATAAAGTGGGCGTGGCCAAATTGCATTTTATACTCAAATATAGCTATAATGTCGAACATTTGAGGATGTTACATGTAAAATTTTATCAAAATAGGTTTTTTGATGATAACGCCCCCAAAAAGTGGGCGTGGCCAAAACTGTTCTATGGGTGAATTGTAGGGAATCTAAATACCCAAATATTTGGTCTTAACAAAATTTTTCGGTTTCATATAATTTAGTGAAGTTATAATAAAGTAGGCGTGGCAGTGGGCGGATGTAAAAAAATGTTTACACTTGTACTGTATCTTTTTCTCAGAAGCCCAGATATGAAATTTCATCGTCCTAGCTCAAAATTTAAGGCCCAAAAAGCGGTGACATACGGACGGACGGACGGTCATCGCTCAATCGATTTCGCTATTGATGCTGATCACGAATATATATACTTTATATGGTCTATCTCGATTATTTCTCTATGTTACAAACTATGTGTCAAACTTAATATACCCTTAGGATAGGGTATAAAAAGTGACATTAAAAACAACAACAACAAAATATGTAGTTCATGATTTAAACTTATCGAAAACTATTCATTTTAAATTAAGGGTTATGTTACATCAGTAATTTTCATAACTATTACAAATATTAATAATTAATGGTGCAACACATATATTCATACATATACATATGTACGTAGTTACAAGCTTTATAAAAATGACAATTAAATATTAAACTTTCTAAATTTGCCTTGATATCGATTTTTAATTTCTTAATTTGGATTTCTAAAAAAATATATTATGTACTGTTGAGATCCTAGGATAAGAATTAGTGTTACGTAGCGCTACGTTCATACATATCTACTTATTTATACTATGCGCTTGGTTCGGCTAGTTATACATATGTATGTATATATTCGTGATCAGTACAGCTATCTTCTACGTCCTAATTGCTTGAAATACCATTTATGATGCGATTTCACTTCATTGCATTATTTTTCGAGATAACCAAGGGTTTGTTATCGTCTCTTTGCTGGTTTTGAGCTCCAAAAAACAATAGCCTTCCGAGAAATAAATAAATAATATTTTCAATTTCTAGTTCTTTCAAGTGGGTTAGTTGCTGATGGTCTCTACCTCAATCTTCTTTGAGCCGCGCTACTTGGGCTTTTAGTGAATTATTTTCTTTTATGATCAAGTGCATTTAGGATGCTAGTTCGTCCACATGTAACGTAACTTCCTCCATATCCTCTGTAGTGGATGATCTTTGCATCCAAGATCACTGCCAATGAGGGAAAAAGTTCCGAAAAATTTGACGTGTACGTGTTATACATATGTAGTTGTAAAGATATTTGAGTTTTTTGTCCAAAATTTTAAAATTTTGCATGTTCTTTTAGTCCTTTCCAGTAGTTTGCGCCAAAAACCGCTTTGAATTTTTACTTCTGACATACTAAAGGGTGGTCCAACGAAAACGTACTATGTTAATTGTAAATAAAACAAAAAGTTTTCAGAGAATTATCTTAATATTTTTTATTATGATAGAAGGATCTATGTCATATAGCTGTGAAAAAAAAATCGGCCAAATGCTCGCAACGGCTTCGGTGGCATACCTCTATCCGATGGTCCATATGTTCAATGACTCTGAGACGCAATTGAGGTTCAATGTCGTTAATGTGCCGAATTATCTTATCCTTCAGCTTTTGAATTGTTCTTGGCTTATTGACGCACACTTTTTCTTTGAAATATCCCCCAAGAAAGAAGTCCAACGGTGTCAAGTCACATGATTGTGGCGGCCAATTAACATCGCCACGACGTGAGATAACACGGCCATTGAATTTCTCGCGCAAAAGAGCCATTGTTTCGTTGGTTGTATGGCAAGTGGCACCATCCTGTTGGAAGCACATATCCTCCAGGTCCATATCCTCAATTTCTGGCCACAAGAAGTCCGTTATCATCTCGCGATAGTAAACACCGTTAACGGTAACTGCTTGGCCGACCTCATTTTCGAAGAAGTACGGCCCGATGAGGCCGCCAGCCCATAAACCGCACCAAACAGTCACTCTTTGTGGATGCATCGGCTTTTCAACAATCACTCACATTTCCTACAGACCCGGTTTGTTGAAATTTGCGCACAATTCTACCGATTGTGGACACGTTTGGTTGATTATGCTGACCAAAAAAATAACGAAGTGAACGAAATGCATTTTGATTTGAACGCCCATTTTCGTAAAAGGCTTCAACAATCTTAACGCGCTGAAGGTTGAATTTGTCAAACACTGAAACAAAGAAATGTCAAATAAAGTTCGGCAAAAAACTTGACGTTAAGGTGTGACTCACAATTAAGATCGTGCGTTTTCGTTGGACCACCCTTTAGATTATACATACAAAAATGTAAAGAAAATCGGAGATACGTACTATTCGGAACTGCACCCAACTTACAGGAGCTTCAGAACGTTTCCGTCCTGGGGACGTTTTTGCAAGTCTTCTTTCAATTTTTGTTCGTTTTCCTAATAGTATATTAAGTTTCACACATAGTTTGTAACATAGAGAAATAATCGAGATACACCCTATAAAATACATATATTTGTGCTCAGTATCAATAGCGAAATCGATTGAGCAATGACCGTCCGTCCGTGGGAAGGCCCGCTTTTTGGGCCTTAAATTTTGAGCTAGAACGATGAAATTTCATATAATGGCTTCTGAGAACAAGATGCGGTAAATATTTACAAAAGGGGCCTTCACCCCGATTTTGATAAAATCCGTACAGAACATGCTAAACATGGTTATAAAGGGACTTTGCATACACTTAACCTCGCACCTACTCTAAATCCAACAGTGACCCCAAGCAGGAGGGGTAGCATGTCCTCCCCTATATATATTTCTATATCTCGTAAACTATATGTTTGCGGCCCCTATGTATATATATCAAAATGTTTTGAAAAATGCCGTAAAAATCGGATGGGAGGCCCTTTTGTAAACATTTACCAAAGATACAGTACAAGTATAAACATTTTTGAAATCCGCACACTGCCACAACCACTTTTTCATAACTTCACTACCGAAAAATGTTGTTAAGACCAAATATTTGGATAAAGTTCCAAAAAGTACTCATCTCCAAATTGCTTTAAATTTTGTGTTACAATTTCTTTCAATTTTGTGTTACACGTCTAATATGTCAGAAGTAAGAATCCAAAGCGGTTTTTGGCGCAAACTACTAGGAAGGACGAAAAAGACATGCAAAGTTTGAAAATCCTGGATACAAAAACTCAAATATCTTTAAAACTATGATACGTACATATATATAAATGATACCGCAAATTAAACTGAAAATTAAGGAAATAAAAAACTTTGAAATCCGTTTACAAGTTATATCAAGAGATTATTAAATATAATCAAGGTAACTTTTTATACCCTATCCTAAGGGTATATTAAGTTTGACACATAGTTTGTAACATAGAGAAATAATCGAGATAGACCCTATAAAGTATATATATTCGTGATCAGCATCAATAGCGAAATCGATTGAGCGATGACCGTCCGTCCGTCCGTCCGTCCGTCCGTCCGTCCGTCCGTCCGTATGTCACCGCTTTTTGGGCCTTAAATTTTGAGCTAGGACGATGAAATTTCATATCTGGGCTTCTGAGAAAAAGATACAGTACAAGTGTAAAAATTTTTGAAATCCGCCCACTGCCACGCCCACTTTTTCATAACTTCATTAAATTATATGAAACCGAAAAATTTTGTTAAGACCAAATATTTAGGCATTCAGATTCCCTACAATCCACCCATACAAAAGTTTTGGCCACGCCCACTTTTTGGGGGCGTTTTCATCACAAAACCGAATTTTGGGCCTTAAATTATTAACTAGGACGCTGAACTTTCATATCTGGGCTTATGACGAAAAGATACAGTAGAAGTGTACATTTTTTTTACATCCGCCCACTGCCACGCCTACTTTTTTATAACTTCACTAAATTATATGAAACCGAAAAATTTTATTAGGTCCAAATATTTAGGTATTCAGATTCCCTACAATTCACCCATAGAACAGTTTTGGCCACGCCCACTTTTTGGGGGCGTTTTCATAAAAAATCCGATTTTGATAAAATTTCACATGTAACATCCTCAAACGTTCGAGGTTATAGCCATATTTGAGTACAAAATGCAATTTGGAAACGCCCACTTTATAGAGAGGAGGATAGGGTATCAGACGATCCGTTCCAGACGGATTGTAGCTTTTCTGTATGTTTTTTACTGTATTACGAAACTACATTGTAAGACTTTTTTAACGGTGCCAAATATGCTACATTCCTTGCAATGCATTACTTGAACAGTTCAGTTCAAATCTTAAAATTTGGTCTTATATGGCTTTATGTCACTTATATGCATTATACAATATGTATGGTATCCCCCTGTTTGGGGTCACTGTTGGATTTGGAGAACGTGCAAAGTTCGGTATATGCAAAGTTTACACTCATGCGAAATATTCGAAACATTGTTATAAAACTACTTTGCATAGGTACACCCAACCTCGCACCTACTCACTTCAATTGCATGTCTGCCATACATATTCCTCGGTTTGGTCTTATGTCTCATAATAACTCGGCCTTATGTCGCTTTCTCAAATTATCATAAGCCCAAATGCTTATGTCATAGCTCGCCACGAGATAATTGACGACGCATCCACCGCCACGTCGATCGACTCAATATTTTGGGTATGAGCCCCTGTTTCCTAATCCAAAAACTCCTTGGAATGATTCATACTGAAATGCTGATATCCAAAAGATTCTAAATCCATGGATACCCTCCAACAATCTGTATGGATTATAGTTCCAGGTCTTATATGTTTTTGAATCAAACCGATCAAGGAGGCAAACATCTTTTATTTACGGGGCAAATCTCTGATCCATGAACCCTCAACAACATGGCCCTGGTGGTATTTACGACAAAACATTTGCTTATACCAATGTTACTCCCAGTGTTCGCTCGACAGTGGATGAATGTCACTTGTAAGGAAATAAACTCTTCGCGTTAACTTACATGTTGCAAGCAATATAGCATGTTTGGTACCGTTGAAAAGGTCCTAAAATGTAGTTTTGTAATACAGTAAAAAATAGTTACCTTTGTACTATTTTTTTTAAATAAAAATTAAAATATGGGCACATTTTTTAAAAATTGATTATATCTTCAAAACTTGTAAACGTATTTCAAAGCTTTATATTTCAATTGACGGTCCTTAATTGTAAGTTTAATTTACGGTATCATTGCTATATATACATACGTATTGTAGTTTTAAGGATATTTGAGTATATTTGTATCCAGGATTTTCAAACTTTGCATGTCCTTTTCGATCTTCCTAGTAGTTTGCGCCAAAAACCGCTTTGGAGTTCTACTGACATATAATATGCAGAAAATTTAAAGAAAGATGGAGATGAGTACTATTCGGAACAGAACCCGGATACACTTTCGGTGGTGAATATTGGTATAATTTTCGACGATTGACAATTTTCCAGGTTGCCAGATAATATTATTTGCAAACCAAATATTATTCAATAATTTTTATACTCGAATAAATTAATACTCGGCTCATAATATTTTAAAACCAGTAATTAACTTTGAATTTCTGGAACCTAATGAATAAAATAAAACCATTTGGATGAATTATATACATAGTACCGGTAAGGAACTCAGCTGAAAAGAAGATTGTCAAGAGAGAGAAAAGAGAACTAAATGTCAAATTATACGACTTAAATTTTTCGTTGATCTAGATTGTTTTATTATCATCGTGTGATCTATATCGATCATGGGTGATAACAAAACACGGCTAATGATAGCAACTGGTGCACGCCTGCTAGCTGTGGCAGAAATCATTGAGTAAAGAGATATTAAACTTGTACCTCTCTTTCCTCTCAAAACCCATTTGTTTACATTGTTTTTGTTGTAATTTGCTCCTCGTCTGTGAATACGTGTACATTGACAACAACAATTCCTCTAATGGTGGAATAAGTGCGTCAGCGGATGTGTTCGCAAAACGGAAGCATTTGCTATAAATATTGTGCATTGGAAACAATACTGGAAAATTAATGTGAAAGGAAAAAATTAATATCAGAAATTCAATTTAAAATATTAATTATTGTTTTTCCAATTGAATAACATAAACATACAGAAAAGCTACAATCCGTCTGGAACGGATCGTCTGATACCCTATCCTCCTCTCTATAACGTGGGCGTGGCCAAATTGCATTTTATACTCAAATATGGCTATAACCTCGAACGTTTGAGGATGTTACATGTAAAATTTGATCAAAATCGGTTTTTTGATGAAAACGCCCCCAAAAGGTGGGCGTGGCCAAAACTCTTCAACGGGTGAATTGTAGGGAATCTGAATACCTAAATATTTGGACTTAACAAAATTTTTCCGTTTCATATAATTTAGTGAAGTTATAAAAAAGTAGGCGTGGCAGTAGGCGGATTTAAAAAAAATGTACACTTCTACTGTATCTTTTCGTCAGAAGCCCAGATATGAAATTTCAGCGTCCTAGTTAAACATTTTAGGCTCAAAAATCGGTTTTATGGTGAAAACGCCCCCAAAAAGTGGGCGTGGCCAAAAATTTTGTATTTGTGGATTGTAGGGAATCTGAATGCCTAAATATTTGGTTCAACAAAATTTTTCGGTTTCATATAATTTAGTGAAGTTATGAAAAAGTGGGCGTGGCAGTGGGCGGATTTCAAAATTTTTTACACTTGTACTGTATCTTTTCCTCAGAAGCCCAGATATGAAATTTCATCGTTCTAGCTCAAAATTTAAAGCCCAAAAAGCGGTGACATACGGACGGACGGACGGACGGTCATCGCTCAATCGATTTCGCTATTGATGCTGATCGAATATATATACTTTATATGGTCTATCTCGATTATTTCTCTATGTTACAAACTATGTGTCAAACTTAATATACCCTTAGGATAGAGTATAAAAACGACTGTTTTTCTAAATTAAGATATTATTTTTTGAATATTGATCATAAATAGAAAATAATAGACACCAATTTCAATTGACATTGTTATTGTTAATTAAAAAATCAAGTAATTGCTACAAAAATTATTGTTGAAACCAAGTTAAGTTACGGTAATTCTTGGTATACATAAGTAGAATGCCAGTAATTATTGCGTCTTGATTGATGATTTTGGCTAAACGAACTTTAATTACAATTATGTATAAACGTACAAAAATCAATAAATAATTAAATTGAGCATTATAATCAGTAATTTAACAGTGTTAATCTCGAAGAAGTAGTCTAGAGTTCTAAAGCATATGAAAATGCAATTTCCATTCCAATTCCTTTACATACATACATATGTTTATACCCTATCCTAAGGGTATATTAAGTTTGACACATAGTTTGTAACATAGAGAAATAATCGAGATAGACCCTATAAAGTATATATATTCGTGATCAGCATCAATAGCGAAATCGATTGAGCGATGACCGTCCGTCCGTCCGTCCGTATGTCACCGCTTTTTCGGCCTTAAATTTTGAGCTAGGACGATGAAATTTCATATCTGGGCTTCTGAGAAAAAGATACAGTACAAGTGTAAAATTTTTTGAAATCCGCCCACTGCCACGCCCACTTTTTCATAACTTCACTAAATTATATGAAACCGCAAATTTTTGTTAAGACCAAATATTTAGGCATTCAGATTCCCTACAATCCACCCATACAAAAGTTTTGGCCACGCCCACTTTTTGGGGGCGTTTTCATCATAAAACCGATTTTTGGGCCTTAAATTTTTAATTATTACGCTAAAATTGTATATCTGGGCTTCTGACGAAAAGATACAGTAGAAGTGTAAATTTTTTTTACATCCGCCCACTGCCACGCCTACTTTTTTATAACTTCACTAAATTATATGAAACCGAAAAATTTTGTTAAGACCAAATATTTGGGTATTTAGATTCCCTACAATTCACCCATAGAACAGTTTTGGCCACGCCCACTTTTTGGGGGCGGTATCATCAAAAAACCTATTTTGATAAAATTTTACATGTAACATCCTCAGACGTTCGACATTATAGCTATATTTGAGTACAAAATGCAATTTGGCCACGCCCACTTTATAAAGAGGAGGATAGGGCATCATACGATCCGTTCCAGACGGATTGTAGCTTTTCTGTATGTTTTTAAATATGTTTAAAATATTGAAATGTGTATGTATTTTGCCATAATGGATGTTAGTAGCATCTGTAACTTTTGAAGTGTCGCCTTTGTCTTTAATTCAAAACACATCACACATTTCGAACCCTATGTTAGTCTTATAAATGAAAACAATATTAATCCATGAATGCATGCATATGTATATCAACCACTAATTTATTCTTTTAATAATTAAATTACAAAAATGTAAATTTTGCCAGTACAAACTATGTTATCCAAACAATGTCCATCGTATAATTTTTATACCCTATCCTAAGGGCATATTAAGTTTGACACATAGTGTGTAACATAGAGAAATAATCGAGATAGACCCTATAAAGTATATATATTCGTGATCAGCATCAATAGCGAAATCGATTGAGCGATGACCGTCCGTCCGTCCGTCCGTCCGTCCGTCCGTCCGTATGTCACCGCTTTTTGGGCCTTAAATTTTGAGCTAGGACGATGAAATTTCATATCTGGGCTTCTGACGAAAAGATACAGTACAAGTGTAAAATTTTTTTACATCCGCCCACTGCCACGCCTACTTTTTTATAACTTCACTAAATTATATGAAACCGAAAAATGTTGTTAAGACCAAATATTTGGGTATTTAAATTCCCTACAATTCACGCATACAACAGTTTTGGCCACGCCCACTTTTTGGGGGCGTTATCATCAAAAAACCTATTTTGATAAAATTTTACATGTAACATCCTCAAACATTCGGCATTATAGCTATATTTGAGTACAAAATGCAATTTGGCCACGCCCACTTTATAGGGAGGAGGATAGGGTATCAGACGATCCGTTCCAGGCGGATTGTAGCTTTTCTGTATGTTTTTTTTATAAAAAACATCCACTTGAGAGCTAAGTAATTACAAACCGAAATGTGATGCATTGCATAATAATTAACTGGTTTAAGGCCCATCGTTATTTCGTTTTCCTTCTTCACAATATTACTATTTACTTATTAATTTTCAACTTAAAAAAAAACATACAGAAAAGCTACAATCCGTCTGGAACGGATCGTCTGATACCCTATCCTCCTCCCTATAAAGTGGGCGTGGCCAAATTGCATTTTATACTCAAATATAGCTATAATGCCGAACGTTTGAGGATTTTACATGTAAAATTTTATCAAAATAGGTTTTTTGATGATAACGCCCCCAAAAAGTGGGCGTGGCCAAAACTGTTCTATGGGTGAATTGTAGGGAATCTAAATACCCAAATATTTGGTCTTAACAAAATTTTTCGGTTTCATATACTTTAGTGAAGTTATGAAAAAGTGGGCGTGGCAGTGGGCGGATTTCAAAAATTTTTACACTTGTACTGTATCTTTTTCTCAGAAGCCCAGATATGAAATTTCATCGTCCCAGCTCAAAATTTAAGGCCCAAAAAGCGGTGACATACGGACGGACGGACGGACGGACGGACGGACGGACGGTCATCGCTCAATCGATTTCGCTATTAATGCTGATCACGAATATATATACTTTATAGGGTCTATCTCGATTATTTCTCTATGTTACAAACTATGTGTCAAACTTAATATACCCTTAGGATAGGGTATAAACAGAACTTCAATATATGTAATTTCTTTTTAATATTTCTCATTATACATACTGATATTTCCACATTGAATAAAATTTCAAAACTCCAACTAATGTTTCCCAACAACATAAATACAATTGTAAGTTTTTTTATCGTCAACCCAGAAGTAAAGATCAAAAATGTGCATTTTACATTTATTTCTTATTTTCGTATTGTAAAATGCAATCAGAAATTGTGAGCGCTTATATTTTTCTTTAAATAATATACGACATTTAAATTTTGATATTTTAAAGAAAAAAAAATAATTTCAATATTGTTAATATCTAGTGAACATACCCAAAGCAATTTCCAATTTCTTCCACGCGCACTTCCAAACACTTTCCAATTTCTTCATCAGCTGTCAAAACACTCATTGTTGTTGTGATTTAGAGGTGAATTTACTGTGTTGTTGTTGTGATTTAGGGGTGAATTGACCAACTCAAGGGTGAATTGACCAAGTCAAACAAATGTTCGTGAAAATGTAACAATATGCGTGAAATAGCTTGTAGGCACCTGGAAAGTGCCGGGAAAGTTTAATATCTCTTTAGTCAATGATTTCTGGCTGTGGTCTCCACTGACGGAAAATTATTGGGATGATTTGATTAATTGTAATGAGCATTGCTCAGCTTAAGAACAACACAGAAAGATTATTTATATCTTAAACGAATCAGGACGAATTTACTAAAAGTTTTAAATTTGCTAAGTTATTATTTAGTTACGGCTGTGCAAATATTTTTTAATGACGGAAAATTCGATATTAACCTCCTTTTCACTTAAACCTCAAATTTCGGAAAATCCCTTCTTATCGAATATGTACAGGTTATAAGGGATTACTACGCAAAATTTCAAATTTCTACGTCCAGGGGTTTTTGAGAAACTGTGACTTCTAGGACTTTTGCAGCCTTAGCGATTTGAATTTTATAATATACAACACCGACCCCTCAGACAGAACGTCACGACTAGGGAGTCCATCTGGGACCTTTCTAAAAAGAGAACATTTTGCTCTAAAGCCTATAAAAAAAGAGAACTTTGAGGGAAAAAAAAGAGAACAAAAAGAAAACAGTGTGAATTTAAAAAAATATATTAAAAATTTATTCAAAAAAACATAAACAATTACAAATTCAGTTCTTATAAGAACAAGAGAAGGTACAACATTAACAAAACATTAATAAATATATTACTTTATTGCTTAAGAAACTATTAAGTATACATACAGTCTTTCAATTGTTTCAAATCACATATGTATAATTAACTGTTATTTATTTTAAAGCTATTCAAATAAGCTTTCCTCTTCATCAATATCATCTTGATATTTTTGATTTTTCCTAGTATGGCTTTGTTCATAGAGTTTGTTTTCATTTCGTCGGAAAAAGTGCATTTTCTCTTTGTTGCCATTGAATTGGTTTTCTGTAAAAACTTTACTCACGTTTCCCGCAAAAACAGAAAGATAAATACCACCGCAAAATAGCACGAAAAATATAACAAATGGTTTATTTTGAATTTGACATTTGACAGCCACCGACTATCACGGCAATGTAGTATGTAGTAGAATTGTTTGTACACTTTTAGAGTAGAAGGTTTGCATTACCCACTTTTGCTTTACACCGTGGTTACATCTTGTTGAAAACAACATGAAAAGTGACTTGCTAAGAAAAAAAGAGAATAAAAAAGATCCTTACGGAAAAAGATAGTGTAAAACATACAGAAAAACTACAATCCGTCTGGAACGGATCGTATGATACCCTATCCTCCTCCCTATAATGTGGGCGTGGCCAAATTGCATTTTGTACTCAAATATATCTATAATGTCGAACGTTTGAGGATGTTACATGTAAAATTTCATGAAAATCGGTTTTTTGATGAAAACGCCCCCAAAAAGTGGGCGTGACCAAAACTGTTCTATGGGTGAATTGTAGGGAATCTGTATACCCAAATACCAAAATTTTTCGGTTTCATATAATTTAGTGAAGTTATAAAAAAGTAGGCGTGGCAGTGGGCGGATGTAAAAAAAATTTACACTTCTACTGTATCTTTTCGTTATAAGCCCAGATATGAAATTTCAGCGTCCTAGTTAATAATTTAAGGCCCAAAATCCGGTTTTGTGATGAAAACGCCCCCAAAAAGTGGGCGTGGCCAAAACTTTTGTATGGGTGGATTGTAGGGAATCTGAATGCCTAAATATTTGGTCTTAACAAAATTTTTCGGTTTCATATAATTTAGTGAAGTTATGAAAAAGTGGGCGTGGCAGTGGGCGGATTTAAAAATTTTTTACACTTGTACTGTATCTTTTTCTCAGAAGCCCAGATATGAAATTTCATCGCCCTAGCTCAAAATTTAAGGCCCAAAAAGCGGTGACATACGGACGGTCATCGCTCAATCGATTTCGCTATTGAAGCTGATCACGAATATATATACTTTATAGGGTCTATCTCGATTATTTCTCTATGTTACAAACTATGTGTCAAACTTAATATACCCTTAGGATAGGGTATAAAAAGATCGGAGCTAAAAAAGAGAACATGTTCTCTTTTAAAGAGATGAGATGGAAACCCTACCCTCGACAGATATAACTTTGAGGTAGTTAAGGACTTTGTTTACTATAAATTCAGACAATGACACCAACGCTGAGATCAAACGAAGATTAATTCTTACCAATCGCTGCTTCTTTGGGCTAAGAAGACAACTGTGTAGCAAAACCCTTTTCTAGAATAACAAAAGTATCACTATATAAGACTCTGATCATCCCAGTCCTGCTCTTCGGCGCAGAGTTATGGACTATGTCAAGAATGGCGAGGCCGCTCTCGCTTGTTATGAGAGAAAAATACTTCACTTTGGTTTCGTCTGCATAGACAGAAAGTGGAGAAGAGGATACAATCATGAGCTTACGAGCTATATGGCGACATCGACCTAGTCAGAAGAGTTCGAATACAATGACTAAAATGGTTGGGTCATGTAGAGCGGATGGACAACAATGCTTCGTCCCGGAGAGTCTTCGGCTCCACCCCAGAGGGACGACGCAGTAGAGGAAGACCTCGCCTAAAGTAGTGCGCTCAATTGGAAAGGTACCTCGACCAACTAGGTATGCGAAACTGGAGGCAGCTGACTGAAGATGGAACTGGCTGGAGAGGCTTGTTGGATGAGACCCAGGTCCCGGGCTTACCCCACCGTGGACTGTAGCGCTACCTAGGTAAGTAAGTAAGTAAAGTAAGTATTCACCACCAAAGCGACTGACTGGAAAAAAGGTATGCAGTACTAGAGAAACAATTCCTTTTGATACCCTCGACGTTGATCACTTAGGACCATTAACCTCTCTCAAATCGAAACGTAAACTTTTGTTGGTTGTTATCGACCCTCCACGTTGACCACTTAAGACCATTAATCTCTCTCAAATCGAAACGTAAACTTTTGTTGGTTGTTATCGACCCCTTCACCAAATTCGCAAATCATTACCCAGTCAATTCCGTCCCTTGACTGAAATTATATACCGACTAAAGTCTGGTCTATCGACATATTTACCTTCTTTCCGTTTATGTCAATTCGAAAATACTTCGAATCTCTTCGCGATACGGAATAGGGTCCATCATACACTGGTGTTAATGGTCTTCGTACTGTGTCGTTACGGACGAAAACATGAGTACAATCACTTAAATCGCTGGGTATATATACACTTCTTTTACTGTGATGGATGATCGGTGCTGACTTTCTTAAAGTTGTAGCATATAGAAGCTCCGATGTTGTTGCATTGAGATCCCTTTTGACGGTGGTACGTAGGCCGAGCAATACTGTCGGTAGTACATCTGTCCACTGGTCGGTAGCGTGGCACTTGATTGCAGCCTTAAGGGCACCATGATATTTTTCGATAATGCCATTAGATTGCCCAGTTTTCGCATCAATTGTTTGAAAAGGTCGCTTTCAAACCGTCGTCCTTGATCGGTTGTTATCCGAAGAGCGACGCCTTACCTAGAAATCCATCCTTCATAAAATACCCTTGCAACGGTTTCAGTACTGATGTCACGAATTGGTATTGCTTCGTTCACCTCGAAGTGAGAATTTGGACTTTTTTGATGGAGCTACTCTTGATTTGGCGCAAAGTAGGCGAACTGTAATCTCACCGCTGATATTCACGGCTCTTACATATGCTGCTCCCCCATATGCCCTTTCCGAGGCATCAGCGAATATATGGTATTGCACGATTTTTGGAACCTTGTTAGAGAAGATATGTCTTGGTATCTTGATGTCATGTAGTGATTTCAGATCTTCGCGATATTTCAACCATGTAGTTTGCATATCTTGAGGTAATGCGGCGTCCCAGTCGTATTTTAGTTCCCATAGCTGTTGAAGAAATAGCTTCGCAGTTACTACTACTGGTGCCATAATTCTTAATGGATCTCTTCTTTGATACTCGTTTACTGTCGGTCCACGATGTTTTTATACATAGAGAGTCGGATTTTGGTAGCCAAGTCATTCCGATTGTTTTGATCTGCTCTTCGATATTGTTGGTAAAGTCCAGCTTCGTTTCTCTGTTGTTAAGAGGTATGTTTCTGATGAGTGATTCATGATTGGTGCACCATTTTCAGAGTTTAAAACCCGCACACGCCAATAATCCTTGAAGCTCCGATTGCATTGCTTGGCCCGTTGTCAAACTATCCGATCCTGTCATTACATCATCAACATAAAAATTTCTTAAAAGCACCCTTAAACCCAGAAGAAATTGTTGTTGATTATCTTTTGCTAGCTTTTGAAGACATTTTGTTGCAAGATATGGTGCTGACCTTGTTCCATACGTAACTGTATTAAGCTTGAAGCATTTTAGTGGTTCACTGGGGCTGTCTCTCCACCAGATGAGTTGATATTTTGAGTCATTTTCGTGTATGAGGATTTGGCGATACATTTTTTCTATATCTGCCGTAAAGACGAACCTTGGCATGCGAAATCTCACTAGAATGGAGAAGACATCATCTTGAATGGTTGGACCTTATATGTCGTTTAATGAAAAGTAGTAGTAGTTTTTGCAGATCCACAATGATGTGGTAGAAAATAGTAGGGGTTGTCTAACTGTTTATAGTTTATCTCTTCCATATGCCCAAGGTGGCGATACTCTTGCATAAATTCAACGTATTGCTTCTTCAGATCTTCTGAATTAGCTAGTCTACGTTCCACCGAAATGAACCGATGGAAGGCTATGTATATCTTTTGATTCGCATAGGATGTTTTGTTGGTCCACAAATGGTAGGCTGACTATAAATCTTCCCTCAGAATTTTTTGACACTGTTTGATTAAAATGAGTCTCACAGCGTTTTTCAGCAGCTGTCATGCCCCTCTTTTGAGATTCAAGCTCCTCCAACTTCCAAAACTTCTCTAGTTGTTGATCCAAGGCTTCGTTAGCGCTGCATATTCCGCACACATCGTGCGTAATTCCTGCATCCTTTACCTTTCCGGCAACTGTCCACCCCAGCACTGTGTTTTGAAGTGTAGGCAAAGAATCTCCTATCTTTATTTGACCGACCGATAGTAAGGAGTGGAATATTTCGGCTCCAATTAAGAAGTCTATTGGGCTGGGAGTGTTGAATTCAGGGTCAGCTAATGGAATGTTGTTTGGTATTTTCCATGTTGATGTGTCAAACATTCTCCCAGGTTGGTTTGATGTTATCTTTGGTATTACATGAGCCTCGATATTTGTGGAGAATGTGTTGATACGTGATCCCAGCTCAATATTCACCCTTCTGTTGGACTGCTGAATATGTCGACCAATACCTTCAATGTTCGTTATTAGGGGAGTTGTAGTGAGACCAAGTTTACTCACTGTTCTTTCAGTGATGAAGTTGAGTTGGGAACCTGAATCTAGTATGGCCTTGCACTCAACGGATTGCCCTTGATGGTTTGTTAACCTAACAATAGCAGAAGACAGGAACACGTAGCCTTGATTTATATTCGTACTTCGCGTATTTAAGGATGTTGATGGGCAAGATGATGTGTTGCTGGATGACACATCTGGTGTTGTTGAAGTGTTTGCAGTTACTATTGGCAACCTTGAACTATGTGGTTTTGAATTGATTGTAGCAGGTTCTAGATGCAATAAGGTATTGTGTCTCTTTGAACAGGTTCTGCAGCCTCCAGAAGGGCACTTAAGTGATAAATGCCCGTCTTTCAAACAATTTATGCATACCTTAGATCCCTTGACTATGTTCAGCCGTTGAGAGGGAGATAAATGCAAACATTTTGGACAATAGAATAATTGGTGCTTGTCTTTGCAACATATGCACTGAATTGTGGCTTGCGCTATTGTAGTGAGCGATTTATACGCACTTGTTGATCGACGATTGTTGACTTCGATGGGGGTTAATCTTTTGCCCAATGCTTCTAGTGACTGGAATCTGGTTTCAATGTATTTGAGGAAGGCATCTAAAGACTGGAGAATCTTGGATCCTTGATTGATTGCTCCCATGCGGTATGTGTATTTTTATACCCTATCCTAAGGGTATATTAAGTTTGACACATAGTTTGTAACATAGAGAAATAATCGAGATAGACCCTATAAAGTATATATATTCGTGATCAGCATCAATAGCGAAATCGATTGAGCGATGACCGTCCGTCCGTCCGTCCGTCCGTCCGTCCGTCCGTATGTCACCGCTTTTTGGGCCTTAAATTTTGAGCTAGGACGATGAAATTTCATATCTGGGCTTCTGAGAAAAAGATACAGTACAAGTGTAAAAATTGTTTAAATCCGCCCACTGCCACGCCCACTTTTTCATAACTTCACTAAATTATTATACCCTATCCTAAGGGTATATTAAGTTTGACACATAGTTTGTAACATAGAGAAATAATCGAGATAGACCCTATAAAGTATATATATTCGTGATCAGCATCAATAGCGAAATCGATTGAGCGATGACCGTCCGTCCGTCCGTCCGTCCGTCCGTCCGTATGTCACCGCTTTTTGGGCCTTAAATTTTGAGCTAGGACGATGAAATTTCATATCTGGGCTTCTGAGAAAAAGATACAGTACAAGTGTAAAAATTTTTGAAATCCGCCCACTGCCACGCCCACTTTTTCATAACTTCATTAAATTATATGAAACCGAAAAATTTTGTTAAGACCAAATATTTAGGCATTCAGATTCCCTACAATCCACCCATACAAAAGTTTTGGCCACGCCCACTTTTTGGGGGCGTTTTCATCACAAAACCGAATTTTGGGCCTTAAATTATTAACTAGGACGCTGAACTTTCATATCTGGGCTTATGACGAAAAGATACAGTAGAAGTGTAAATTTTTTTTACATCCGCCCACTGCCACGCCTACTTTTTTATAACTTCACTAAATTATATGAAACCGAAAAATTTTGTTAAGTCCAAATATTTAGGTATACAGATTCCCTACAATTCACCCATAGAACAGTTCTGGTCACGCCCACTTTTTGGGGGCGTTTTCATCAAAAAACCGATTTTCATGAAATTTTACATGTAACATCCTCAAACGTTCGACATTATAGCTATATTTGAGTTAAAAATGCAATTTGGCCACGCCCACATTATAGGGAGGAGGATAGGGTATCATACGATCCGTTCCAGACGGATTGTAGCTTTTCTGTATGTTTATCTTGTTTTTTGATGAGGATATGCAACAGTAATGGATCCCAGTTACTTAAATCTTCACTAAGATTATTTAATCCTTGCATACACTTAGAAGTAGTGTCATGAAAGTTCTTTACTGCTGACGCTGTTTCAACCGTAATTTCAGGCTGAGTTAGTAGTTTTTCCACGAATGAGGCTACCAATAGTCTTTTATTCCCGAAACGCCCTTTTAGAATGTTTCAGGCTGAGTCATAGTTGTCGTTACTTATTGAAAGGTGGCTGATTAGTCGAAGTGCTTCGCCTGTAATATTTGTTTTTAAATACCACATTTTTTGTGCAGCTCCGATACGTTGTGAATGAATCATTTGCACAAAAAGATCGTGGAATTGCCTCGAGGTTGAATATGTCCAATCAAACTTTGGCAGCGTTATTTTGGGCAACTGGATGGCAGATGTCGGATTTGTTGAGATTGTTGTGTTAAAGAAGGAGTGGATTAATTCTTGTAGCTTGGCCAGTCCCTTCTGAGTGTTGGTTTCAATGCTAATGAACTGGTCCATGTTATAATCAATTTGACTGGGATCATCGTGGTGCTCGCATATTGCATGATGCAAGCTGTCTATCTCGTGTCAGTGTCTTTCCAATGTGGAGAACTGTACTTGGTAGTAGTGTTTTGACTAGTTGAATCCAGATTTGACAAGATCCTCTGGACCGTGGCCATCAATGCCTGTTGTCTCCGTAGTTGTCTCTGGATGTCATCTGCAACCGAAATCTTATTGGAATCCAAATGTACTCCGGCCTTTTCCTCAGTATGTGAGGGTGTAATTGCTAGCAGTATCGCCTTTAGTTCTTCATAATTGCTCTTCACCCTCGCAAGCATATCTCCTTGTATGTAGGGAGTGTCGGACTTGGCAGTGTCTATGAGGCGATTGTGATTTTGAGAAAATTCTTCCCATATTGTTTTAATGGTATGCAATCTATCCAACTTGAATTGTTGGGTTTTCCTTGATGAACCATCCTTCTTCGTATTTGTTAGTAGCCTTCTTAACTGATCTGCTAACAGCTTTGGTCGTGATACTAGTGCAAATACTTCGATCTCCTCCATGATAATATGACTGCGATCAATCTGGATATGTTGTGGAATTTAATGATGCGAACAGTGTATGGCCCTGTCGACGCCTTTATTGTATATGAGTTAGAAGACCTTATTGGCCTCGCCAGTGTTTAGCCCTGGGGAACGCTTTTATGGTTTGTTGAACGTTGATTTGTCATTTGCGCCTTACCACTAGTAGGGGGAAGCAGATCACGTCGGGGTCACCAAAAATGAATACAGTTCTTTTACTGTATTGTTGTGGAGGATAGACCACGGTTCTTGTACCGTGACTACCTGTGGTATTGCTAGTACATTAACTAGAACACCAAAATTGAACAGCTTTCCAAGCAGACTCACTTGGAATAAAATAAAAAGTCTTGGTTAGCTGTCTGATCATTAGTGATCGTTGATATTTATTTCACGCTATTTATGCATATAAATTGCTTACTTAGCATAAACTGACAATATTGAGAATAATAAAAACAGAAGTAATAGGTTTAATATTAATATAACAATATCGATGACATTGTAAAAGTATTCTTAACAAAAAGTACACGATTCAACAGGAAGTGCTGACGTCGGTGGAATGATAAAACATACAGAAAATCTACAATCCGTCTGGAACGGATCGTCTGATACCCTATCCTACTCACTATAAAGTGGGCGTGGCCAAATTGCATTTCGTACTCAAATATGGCTATAACCTCAAATGTTTGAGGATGTTACATGTAAAATTTTATCAAAATCGGTTTTTTTATTAAAACGCCCCCAAAAAATGGGCGTGGCCAAAACTGTTCTTTGGGTGAATTGTAGGGAATCTGAATACCTAAATATTTGGACTTAACAAAATTTTTCGGTTTCATATAATTTAGTGAAGTTATAAAAAAGAAGGCGTGGCATTGGGCGAATGTAAAAAAAATTTACACTTCTACTGTATCTTTTCGTCAGAAGCCCAGATATAAAATTTCAGCGTCCCAGTTAAAAATGTAAGGCCCAAACATCGGTTTTATGATGAAAACGCCCCCAAAAAGTGGGCGTGGCCAAAACTTTTGTATGAGTGGATTGTAAGGAGTCTGAATACCTAAATATTTGGTCTTAACAAAATTTTTCGGTTTCATATAATTTAGTGAAGTTATGAAAAAGTGGGCGGAGTTAAAAAATTTTTACACTTGTACTGTATCTTTTTCTCAGCAGCCCGACGGACGGACGGACGGTCATCGCTCAATCGATTTCGCTATTTATGCTGATCACGAATATATATACTTTATAGGGTCTATCTCGATTATTTCTCTATGTTACAAACTATGTGTCAAACTTAATATACCCTTAAATTTTTAACTAAGACGCTGAAATTTCATATCTGGGCTTCCAAGAAAAAGATACAGTACAAGTGTAAAATTTTTTTACATCCGCGCACTGCCACGCCTACTTTTTTAGAACTTCACTAAATTAAATGAAACCGAAAAATTTTGTTAACACCAAATATTTGGGTATTTAGATTCCCTACAATTCACCCATAGAAGAGTTTTGGCCACGCCCACTTTTTGGGGGCGTTATCATCAAAAAACCTATTTTGATAAAATTTTACATGTAACATCCTCAAACGTTCGACATTATAGCTATATTTGAGTACAAAATGCAATTTGGCCACGCCCACTTAATAGAGAGGAGGATAGGGTATCATACGATCCGTTCCAGACGGATTGTAGCTTTTCTGTATGTTTTTCTAGATTTTTGGTGTTCGAGATTTTGCTTTCGAGTTTTTTTTTCTTCTAGATGTTTTTATACCCTATCCTAAGGGTATATTAAGTTTGACACATAGTTTGTAACATAGAGAAATAATCGAGATGGACCCTATAAAGTATATATATTCGTGATCAGCATCAATAGCGACATCGATTGAGCGATGACCGTCCGTCCGTCCGTCCGTATGTCACCGCTTTTTGGGCCTTAAATTTTGAGCTAGGACGATGAAATTTCATATCTGGGCTTCTAAGAAAAAGATACAGTACAAGTGTAAAATTTTTTTAACTCCGCCCACTTTTTCATAACTTCACTAAATTATATGAAACCGAAAAATTTTGTTAATGCAAAATATTTAGGCATTCAGATTCCCTACAATTCACCCGTAGAACAGTTTTGGCCACGCCCACTTTCTGGGGGCGTTGTCATAAAAAAACCAATTTTGATGAAATTTTACGTGCAACATCCTCAAACGGTCGAGGTTACAGGCATATTTGAGTACAAAATGCAATTTTGCCACGCCCACTTTATAGAGAGGAGGATAGGGTATCATACGATCCGTTCCAGACGGATTGTAGCTTTTTTGTATGTTTTTTTTTTTTTAAAACCCTTGCCCATATGGCTGACACAGCGACCTGAGAAGATCTATTGTTTCAAAGGGTAATACTAAGCCAAAAGACGTTCCATCTCCCTTCAGCTCTGCTGATGAACACACATATTTCTTTGTGGAAAATACGCCTCCTTAACCAATGTAATGCTGGTCATTGACAGAGAATATACTCAGAGGATTCGTTATCTTTTAAGCAGAACCTACATTCCGTTTCTGGGCACAGATTGAGTTTGTTAAGGTGATATCGCAGGCCGCAGTGACCTGTGCGAAAGCTCACCAGCTTTCTAATGCTTTCCTTATCTAGATTAACAATTCCCTCGTAAGAAAAAGCCTAGATTAATCGCGTGGATTGTCTCAACCCCGAGACATTTTTCCAGTGGGCCAGACGAAGTTTGTGTTCGCAAGTATTAATCAGCGCTGTGGCGGTAGCCCAATTGACACCACAGTAAGGTTCTGGTCTTACGAACGTAGATATGAACGCCAGCCCTAGCTAGTTCATCTGCCAATTCTTTGCCTACAAGTTTCACCCTATTGTGTCTGGCAAGAGATTGTAGTGCATCGTAGCAGCATTTGACTGGTATAGAGTCCATTAAATTGAACGACAGCGATTTAAGTGCTGCCTGGCTATCTGAAAAGATATATATCCTAGCGCCCTTAATACCTTCAACAAGGTTTGTCTTAACGCAGATCTCAATGGCATGGAGTTCAGCCTGGAAAACCGTGGGACACATTGCCATAGGTATTGAAACTTTGGTGTTGGGTCTAAAGACGCCAGCTCCAACTCGAGTTTCCGTCCATGATCCGTCTGTTTACCAGATCAGACCTCTAGGGTCCAGTTTCGGAACACCATTAGACCAGTTTGCACGGTCCAATATTTCTACCTTAAATAACCTACCGGAACAGTACTCCCTTACCATAATGTCGGGGATAGTACAGAACATGTCCTTTTTGGGAATTGAGTCAAGAATTTTCAGGTGTTCCACATGGTCGCCTGATTTATACTTGTATTCTAGTTGCAGCTTAATAGCGCATCTAAAGCTGCCGTGGGGCAAGTGTGCAGTCCTGTATTGCCGAGGCATGCAATTCTTTGCGGCTTCTGAAGCTTTGTTGCCGTTGTCCGTTCAAAAACTTTCGGCCACCAAACAATGGCCGCGTACGTGATAAAGGGCCTCACCACAGATTGTCAATAACTAGTGAACATAGAATATAGGAAGATTCCTCCCTGAGGACATCCCTTAACTGCGGTCACAGACACTGACACCTAGGCTTGCCACGCGTCCTCCTTTGAGGAGGACAGAGTAAACAATTTTGAAATCCGCCCTCTGCCACGCCCACTTTTTCATAACTTCACTAAATTATATGAAACCGAAAAATTTTGTTAAAGCAAAATATTTAGGAATTTATATTCCCTACAATTCACCTGTACAAAAGTTTTGGCCACGCCCAATTTTTGGGGGCGTTTTCATCGACACCCCTGCTACTAATTGCCCTCAATGTCAAGAAAGGCACACAGAGCTATACGTTCCTTCTATCTTTTTCACAATTGACTTGAGTGCAGAGGGGTAGACAAATCTAACCGACCTCTAATATGAAAATTGTAGCTGGCTCTAAATAAAGCAATCAAACCCGGCAAGATGAGATCAATTACCTTCTGCAAAGCGCCGAGAATATCACCGCCCTAGGCCTTAAATTGTTTGAAGGACCCTACAGCCCAGTTGACCTTATCCGGACTGAAAATTTTACCGGATAAACTATTTACTCTACTAACGATGCAGACCCTGTGGTCAGATGCGTTCGCGTACGTGTGAAGTACACGAGTAGACGAACCTGGAAAGTGAACCTGAAGTAAGGTTCTAATAGTATCCATACGGTCCGTCGTGTAGGTAAACCTACACAATTAACATGATCTTTCACAAGTGCCTTGTGGATTCTTGCCGCTACTGGCATGTCAGCAATGTTTTCGCAGCATTTCGTCCATGTGGCACATTTAGATCGTCTCAGTTCTAAGTTGTATTCTGTAAGAGCGAACCTGTATTCGTTCCAACTCTTCGTGCGTTTAGCAGCATTGAAGAGGTTTCTAATTTTCTTCCTAAGTTTGGCAAGCTGGTCATTCCACCAGGGAACCTTTCGTTTACACAAACTGGTTTTATGGACATAGCTGTCGTGATAGGAAGTAAGCAACACATCATTCAATTGGTATGCTGCTTCATCTATGGACCCTATGGAGTCGATAAATGTAACAAACATATCTAATTCTGAGAGGACAAGCCCCCGATACAGATTCCAGTCCGTGGACTTGGGATTATATCTAGAAGAAACATGTGACAATTTGTCGGGAATGTCGAACCTGATGTGTTGGTGGTGTCTGATCGAGGCCTCGTCAGACACATGCCAATTTTCAACAAAATTTGAGATAAATGGACTAGCAAGAGCCAGGTCAAGTACCACTTCGCGAATCGCATCTACATGACAACACACAAGATATTCTAAGGCGGTGAACCTGCACCCTAATAGTGCTCATTGATCTTCCTTTGAGAATCTAGCTTGCCGGAGTAGTTGGGCTTTCTTAGGGCCCTTTCCCTACGTCAAGCAGTCGGATTAGGACGACCCATTGGTCTAGTCCTAGCTGTCTCATCTTTCTTTTGATAAGCGTGCCCAGTGGCGCCGCTTGTCGAACTGGAAGGACCGGTCAAATTGCCGGACGTACTAGGCTTCAAAGTACTGCCTTTACGGTATTGACCCACTGATCTGGCTACCGCATTACCAGTTCTGTTGCCAGAACCGCTGGTACCAGCATGCCCATTAGCGCTGCTGGTCGAAGAAGCAGGTACCTGCTTTTTGGACACAGTTCCGGTCCCGCTATGAACCACATGCCCAGTGGCGCTGGTGTTCGAAGAGGCTGTTCGAACTGTTGTAGCTTGGATAGTTGAACCACATGCCCAGTGGCGCTGGTGTTCGAAGAGGCTGTTTGAACTGTTGTAGCTTGGATAGTTCCGGAACCGCTGGTACTAGCATGCCCAGTGGTGCTTCTAATTTAAACGGGTCGTGGATCCTGCAGAGCGGACATATTTCCGACTGCTACTTGAGGTTCGGTGGGCGCCGTGGCTCAAGTGGTTAGTGCGTTGGACTACGGAGCGAGGGGTTGCAGGTTCAATTCCCAGACAGCACCTAAAATTTCTTTCACGGCCCCACCTCTCGCGAGCGTCTGACAAACATCCGAGAGTAAAACTGTCATAAAAAAGTTTCTCCAAAGAAAAATTGCTCTTCGGATACGGCATTAAACAGTATTCCCCTTCCTTTCGTGTAAAGAATATAACACGCACAGCACGAATGGTTGTGAGAAGCTGGACCCTTTTTTAAAATTTTACTTGAGCTCCGACATCCTCTTTGTCAGAGGTACCGCTACGAGACTTTGAAACATTGTCAGTTCTCCTGACCTGGCCAAAGCGGTAGCTAATTTTACCTCATACAGGTGTTAAGCCATTTCATGGAGGCGTCGTCAATCGCTAACACGAGGTGAAGGGGCGCACCATCCTTTTTCCTCTGAATGACTTTCCACGAGTTAATCTGCAAGCCGGCATTTTGCGCGGAAATTGTGGCAAGAATCTTCTCCTAATAGAGCTCCAGACTCTGTGGAAAGAACACACGGACGATGTGTGGCTTAGGGAAAGGTCCCTCTTCCAGTAGCGTCACGCTCAATCCACTTTTGGCTCTGATCCTCTCGAAGTTCGAGCGCATCCACCCAGCAGTAGCACTGTGTGAGCAGACGAAAACTAGCCATCCCTAGCTATTGCTCATCTCAATCGAGTTGTCTATGACCGCCTCTTGAAACAGTGCCATTTGCTCAGTTGAGAGGGGTTGAGTTGGCAAGTCGGTCGGGACAACATCTGACCTGACTGCACTAGCCACTTGACTAAAAGTTGGGACATCAGGTGTAGGTCCTGCCTTGACCTTCTGGCTACCGTTACTGGTGGCGTCTGATCCTCTGATCTAACGCGCTTAACTTCACGCTGAGTAGAAGGGACGGAAAAGGCGGATCTGGCATAAGTGAGAGCACATTCTCTGCTTTGGCCTATGCGTAAAGGAACCGCCTTCGTTCCATCGAATTCAGTTTTATGAATCCACCTTCTTGTTGTTAAATCGTCCCAATGGAAGAACATCTGGATTTCTCCGAAATGACAACAAGTGTGGAAACATCAGAGTTGGAAAATTCCACATCATCGATTCTGACACCATCGGAAGATTCAGATGGGGCCCTTATGGCAATGCCTGAAATCTCAGAGTCCGGCTGCTCAACAGCAGGCCGAGAAATTGTGGCCTTTGCGGAATTCGCCGACAAGAACTCTACAGCTTGGGATACCGCAGATTGCTCAACAGCAGGACCTGAGGTTGATACGATTTGAGATGCATCAGTCTCACGAGTCATCGGGAAATGAGGTCACCAATGACAGAGCCCGGTTTTCCATAGGAAGACTAGATTTAAACCGAAGGTAGGCAGGTATTCGGAGTCCGTATACTATCGACTAAGCATCCTTTTAGCCTTGCATCCATCGGCGTGCTCTGTTCTACCTTGGATTAGGGATTTGGTAATAGGGTTTTCTCCACCGGTCATTCGGGAAGACTTGAGAGTCACACAGCCTGTAGCAAGTTTCCCGATTGGAGGGTAAACAGCTAGAGCATGAGAGCCGTTGCCCGGCGGCTGCCACGAGGAGGCAGTGAGTCTTCTTGAAAGCAGCACAAGAATAAACACTTTCAAAATTTCATATTTGGGTATTCAATTCAATTGAATTAAGGGCAGCAACCGATGCAGTAGGTTCTAAAGTAAGAGTTCACGTGAAAATGTATTTTGTTTTATTTCATTTGTAATTTTAAATCAATATGTATGTCTTTTGATAATCAATTTCTAATTTTTTTTTCAGAGAGGTAATACATGTTCCTTTCATGGCCAAGTTTGTTGTATTTGCGAAGAGGGTTGAATCAAATGAAGCAAGACTGCGAGTGTTTTGCATGACTGACGATAGAGAAGATAAGACTTTGGAAAAGCAAGAGCTATTTACTGAAGTTGCAAAAAGCAGAGATGTTGAAGTACTCGAGGGTAAATCACAGTATATAGAAATGGCTGGAAATTTAGTTCCTGTAACAAAGTCTGGTGATCAGCTACAGTTGATGTTCAAAGCTTTTCGTGAAAATCGATTACCATTTACAGTTCGCGTAAAGGATCAACATGCCGATATTGTCGGTCGTACTTTGTTTATGAAAGAACCCAAAGTTGCTAAAGGAGAACCGCCACAGCACCCTATTTGCATATTAAATATCATACTTCCAGAAGTTGTGATTCCGGATCAGTCAATCCCGGAAAAAGTTCGTAGCGATAATTACCAATGCGATAGTTACAAACATCTTAATAGTCATTATATTGGAGATATAAGAATTGTTGACCTCTCTAATCTTTTAGGTAAAGATTATATAAATTTAGCTCCAGAAATTGGTATATCAGAGACAGAAATCAATTCAATAGTAAACAGATACCCGAATAGCATTGCACGTCAAGCACAGGATATGATTCGCCTTTTTAAAGATAAACCGCATTATGATATTTTCATATTGGAGTATGCCCTTAAAACAATTGGAAGAGAAGACATACTTCAAAAGTGTAAGAGTGTACAAAGTCATAATTATAACCCCTCCTCAGAATCTGTTTTACAACCAAAAGATTATGAAAAAAGTAAGTATCTTTGTAATTAAAAGGAGATAATTAGTAATTAAAATATAGATATTTGTACTTTCATCTAGCTAATATTACATACATACAGTATTTTGCAAAACATTCCGAATTTTTTTTGATAATTTGCTTTGCTAAATTCTAAGCGACGGGAAGACACTGGGTAAAATTATGTTAATTTAAAAAAAATTATTGCATAAGGATACGAAATAAAAATTAAACTTAATATACCATCAGGATAGGGTATAATAAGGTGCACGATTGCACCTAAAAGATTGAAGTTTAGAATCTTATAAGCACTGAAATTCAAGTTTTGTTCTTCTTACACATGAGGCCTAATAAAGTGACATTCTGCAGCTGATAACATTGAACTGATTCTATCTGAGAGGTTGGAAAATTTTGTGTTTTTGTAAGAACGCCTTCAAAAAATAGGCGTGGCCATATATGGCATTCAAGTGAATTATAGAGAACTGCAAGGCCTATTAATTCTGTTTTAATATTTTTTTTTCGATTCCTAGTAAAATAAATCAAAACTTAATTTTTTTTAAAGTGGGCAGTTCTAAAACTTAGTATGTCATATCCTTGCATTTGTCATACCCACCTCAGGTATTAATATTAAACCAAATCGTTGAGTAAATAGTCCAAAAACAACCAATTTGTAAAATTACCGTTATACATACGTATTTTTCTCGTATATCATGGTATGCCATCTAATAGCAAATTAACTCACATATGAAATATTATCAACACCGTTGGAATCATTTTCAAGACAAGTTTTATTGAAATCAGCCTTAAGGATAGTACCCTTAATTTTGAGGTTAGAATGAAAATTTCAATTTCGCCTTTGGGCGGGATCGCACAGACCCCAGATTTGAAGTTTAAACCAAATCCGTCCGGTTGTTTAGGCTGCAGTCTTCACAGTCTCACAGACAGACAGACAGAATTAGCGGACCCACTTTTTTTAACTTCTCCATCAGTAGCAGTAGTGTGGTCAAGTTTGATTAAAATCTCGAGTTCGAATTTTTCAGGAAACAAATACTTGCCCTGTAAGTAAAAAACCCATAATTCATAATTTATGCTGTTATACTGAGAGAAAATCTAACGTTGAAAAGCTGCAATCGCAAGAGATCGCCAGAACCTTTGCCGAACGCGTATCCCCAAATCTCGCTACGATCCCTATGCCACCAGCATCAAATGCCGAGAACCAATAGCAACGCTGCTAACATGCCATCAGAAGTGCCGCAACTGATGTGCTGGGTTTCACCCGACCACCACAAAGAAACCTATGACGACTTACCAGACGAACTCTCCAAAGCAACTGGAAATGACCTGGTAGAGAGCGTACACTATTTCTAAAATTTGGTCAGATGAGTGTCTGTCTGATGAATGGAATCTCAGCACCGTTTGCCCGATCCACAAGAAAGTAGAACACTTCAATTGCGCTAATTACAGAGGTATCAGCCTCCTCAACATCACGTACAAAATCTTATCTGCCATATTGTATGAACGTCTGAAACCTTTCGGCAACAACCTGATTGGGCCCTATTAGTGTGGTTTCCACAATCCACAATCGATCAAATATTCACACTTCGGCAGATCCTGGAAAAAACTCAAGACGTCCAAATCGTTACTCACCGCCTTTTCATTGATTTTAAGGGCGCAGTAAAGAATTCTCGTTGCTCCATCAAGATAGGTAACGATCTCACCGAGACCTTTGATGTCAAAAACGGATTTAGACAAGGTGACGCGCTGTCGTGTGACTTCTTTAACATCATACTTAAAAGAATTGTGGAGGCACAATCTTTCAAAAGTCTGTGCAGCTACTAGCGTACGCCGACGATATCGACATAATTGACAGATCACAGCGGGCTGTCAGTATGTTCGGTAGTATTTAAACGAAAACGGGCAAAATGGGTTTAGCGGTAAACGAGGGCAAAACCAGCATATACTTGGGGTCAAGCAACATCGACGAATTGGACAGAACGTCACAATCGACAGCTATAAATCTGAGGTAGTAAGGCACTTTGCCTACCTCGGCTCTGCTATCAATTCTGACAATAACACCTCGGGAGAAATAAAACGAAGAATAACTCTTGCCAATCGCTGTTTCTTTGGGCTAAGAAGGCAATTGAGTAGTAAGGCCCTATCCCGAACAGCTAAGGAGACTCTATATAAGACTTTGGTCATTCCAGTCCTAAGACCTATTGTATCAAAAGGGTATTACACAAGCCAAAAGACGTTCCATCTCCCTTATGAATGATAGTACCTCCTTAGTAGAAGAGTTTCTCATCTCTGCTGACACACATATTTCTTTGTGGAAAATACGCCTCCTTAACCAATGTAATGATGGGCATTGACAGAGAATATCCTCAGAGGATTCGTCATCTTCTATGCAGAACCTATGAACATTTATGCACGTTTCTGGGCACAGATTGAGTTTGTTAAGGTGATATCGCAGGCCGCAGTGACCTGTGCGAAAGCTCACCAGCTTTCTGATGCTTTTCTTATCTAGACTAACGATTTCCTTGTAGGAAAAAGGCCTGATTAATCGCTTGGATTGTCTCAGCCCCGAGACATTTTTCCAGTGGGCCAGACGAAGTTTGTGTTCGCAAGTATTAATCAGCGCTGTGGCGGTAGCCCAATTGACACCACAGTAAAGTTCTGGTCTTACGAACGCAGATATGAACGCCAGCCCTAGCTAGTTCATCTGCCAATTCTTTGCCTACAAGTTTCACCCTATTGTGTCTGGCAAGAGATTGTAGTGCATCGTAGCAGCATTTGACTGGTATAGAGTCCATTAAATTGGACGACAGCGATTTCAGTGTTGCCTGGCTATCTGAAAAGATATATGTCCTATCTCAATATATATAAGATCTCAATGGCATGGAGTTCAGCCATTAGATCAGTTTGCATGGTCCAATATTTCTACTTAAAATAACGTACCGAAACAGTACTCCCTGACCATTATGTCGGAGATAGTACAGAACATACCCTTATTCGGAATTGTGTCAAGAATTTTCATGTATCCCGCATGGTCGCCTGATTTATACTTGTATTCTAGTTGCAGCTTAATAGCGCATCTAGCGGCCGTCTTCCTAATGAAGATTTGTAGGTGAGAGAGCCCAACAACGGCTTCTAAAGCTGCCGAGGAGCAGGTGCGCATAGCACCCGTAATGCCGAGACATGCAATGCTTTGAAGCTTCTGGAGCTTCGTTGCCGTTGTCCGTTCAAGAACTTTCGGACACCAAACAATGGTCGCGTACGTGATAATGGGCCTCACCATCATTGTATACAATCAATGTATCATTTTTGGAGTTAGACCCCAAGTTCTGCCATATAGGCATCTACTGGCCCACATGGCCCTAGTGGCGCGCTCAATGGCGGACTTGATATGAGAATTCCAGCTAAGACGAAATGAAATAGACTAAAGTGGTGCCTTTGATCGTGATAGGTCCTAGATTGAACAGTTCTCTTTTTGTAAAAGGCACAAGAACGATTTGGCAAGGATTGATGGATAGTCCTTCTCTGCTGCACCATTCTAACACGTATGTCGAAGTATGCCGAATATTACGAGTTACGCATGTTGGCGATAAGGTCTTGTTATGGTGCAACATGCTCATTTCGCAGGAACTTACTGACGAACTGGAGGTGAATATAGGATGTTGCATGTTGCACCAATACATGTTTGTTGATCTTTTATTGCAGGATGCAAACTCAGCTCTTGTCATGGGGTAATAGTTATTATACCCTATCCTAAGGGTATATTAAGTTTGACACATAGTTTGTAACATAGAGAAATAATCGAGATAGACCCTATAAAGTATATGTATTCGTGATCAGCATCAATAGCGAAATCGATTGAGCGATGACCGTCCGTCCGTCCGTCCGTATGTCACCGCTTTTTGGGCCTTAAATTTTGAGCTAGGACGATGAAATTTCATATCTGGGCTTCTGAGAAAAAGATACAGTACAAGTGTAAAATTTTTTGAAATCCGCCCACTGCCACGCCCACTTTTTCATAACTTCATTAAATTATATGAAACCGAAAAATTTTGTTAAGACCAAATATTTAGGCATTCAGACTCCCTACAATCCACTCATACAAAAGTTTTGGCCACGCCCACTTTTTTGGGGCGTTTTCATCATAAAACCGATATTTGGGCCCTAAATTTTTAACTAGGACGCTGAAATTTCATATCTGGGGTTCTGACGAAAAGATACAGTACAAGTGTAAATTTTTTTTTACATCCGCCCACTACCACGCCTACTTTTTTATAACTTCACTAAATTATATGAAACCGAAAAATTTTGTTAAGTCCAAATATTTAGGTATTCAAATTTCCTACAATTCACCCATAGAACAGTTTTGGCCACGCCCACTTTTTGGAGGCGTTTTCATTAAAAAACCGATTTTCATGAAATTTCACATGTAACATCCTCGAACGTTCGACGTTATAGCCATATTTGAGTACCAAATGCAATTTGGGCATGAGCACTTTATAGAAACGAGGATAGGGTATCATACGATCCGTTCCAGACGGATTGTTGCTTTTCTGTATGTTTATACCCTATCCTAAGGGTATATTAAGTTTGACACATAGTTTGTAACATAGAGAAATAATCGAGATAGACCCTATAAAGTATATATATTCGTGATCAGCATCAATAGCGAAATCGATTGAGCGATGACCGTCCGTCCGTCCGTCCGTCCGTCCGTATGTCACCGCTTTTTGGGCCTTAAATTTTGAGCTAGGACGATGAAATTTCATATCTGGGCTTCTGAGAAAAAGATACAGTACAAGTGTAAACATTTTTGAAATCCGCCCACTGCCACGCCCACTTTTTCATAACTTCACTAAATTATATGAAACCGAAAAATTTTGTTAAGACCAAATATTTAGGCATTCAGATTCCCTACAATCCACCCATACAAAAGTTTTGGCCACGCCCACTTTTTGGGGGCGTTTTCATCACAAAACCGAGTTTTGGGCCTTAAATTATTAACTAGGACGCTGAAATTTCATATCTGGGCTTATGACGAAAAGATACAGTAGAAGTGTAAATTTTGTTTACATCCGCCCACTGCCACGCCTACTTTTTTATAACTTCACTAAATTATATGAAACCGAAAAATTTTGTTAGGACCAAATATTTAGGTATACAGATTCCCTACAATTCACCCATAGAACAGTTTTGGTCACGCCCACTTTTTGGGGGCGTTTTCATCAAAAAACCGATTTTCATGAAATTTTACATGTAACATCCTCAAACGTTCGACATTATAGCTATATTTGAGTACAAAATGCAATTTGGCCACGCCCACTTTATAGAGAGGAGGATAGGGTATCATACGATCCGTTCCAGACGGATTGTAGCTTTTCTGTATGTTTCTTTTCCAGATTGACCAATAAGTAGTCCGATGATGGTACGATGAACGTAAAGTTTTCATTGTCATTTGTTGGCACTGGTAGCACATTGAAAACCTTGAATTCCTTGTTGTATAAGAGAGGTAGTGTTATCTAGATGATGATGTTATTCTCCATAACTCTTTCCCTTGGATGGAGCTCTTTGTTAGAAGATTCGTAATGCCTTTCTCCAGGTATCATCATTGTCCGAGGAATGTTGTCATGTATGCGCATAAGTTCGTTGTTTAACTGTTGAACACTTAGTATGAGAGGATGTATTTTACCGTTATGTGTTGATAACCGGATACCCAGCAAAATACTTTGGGTATTTTGATAGTTTATCATTATCAAGATTGTAGTAAGTGCAGTAGATGTGTATCTTCGGAATGTATAGTATTTATCGGTTTGGTTCCTTAGGTTAGTTACCAAATCAGTAAGGAGCTGCCGTTGTTTTTGAATGGACTCATGCTATTCTTTAAATATATTTAGCGTTGAGCCAATGATCGAAATTTGATTTTTCATGAACTCCATTTTATGGTCTTCGTTGTTGCGTACATTTTGAATTGTTTCTTTATAGCTCTGGGCAAATCGTTGATCCAGTACTCCAAATAGTTCGTTAGCTATAGTAAACGGAGACCGTTTACTCCGTTGAACTGGACCCCTGTTTGCTGAAGTTGGTGTTTAAATTGAGTCAGAGTCGGTTCACATAATATCTTACTGTCTTCTGCTAATTCGTTGTTTTTACATATTTCAATCATCTGCTTATACATTCGGTGTAAGTGTAGAATTCTGACCAGTAGCTAGTCAGATTGAAATATACAACTGCTTTCAATAAACTTGCAATCATGTTTGCATTACCAACATCTTTAAAGAATATTCCTGGTTGACTGCTGAACTTAGTGATCTCCACATCTTTGTTGGTTTGTTGTGATTTAATTGACGGTATGAATGTTGTTACGTAAGTAATAATGTAAGTAATAATAATGTAAGTAAGTAATAATGTGTTCAGAATATTTGAACCTGGACGGTTATTTTTTCTTGTTATACCCTATCCTAAGGGTATATTAAGTTTGACACATAGTTTGTAACATAGAGAAATAATCGAGATAGACCCTATAAAATATATATATTCGTGATCAGCATCAATAGCGAAATCGATAGAGCGATGACCGTCCGTCCGTCCGTCCGTATGTCACCGCTTTTTGGGCCTTAAATTTTGAGCTAGGACGATGAAATATCTGGGCTTCTGAGGAAAAAATACAGTACAAGTGTAAACATTTTTGAAATCCGCCCACTGCCACGCCCACTTTTTCATAACTTCACTAAATTATATGAAACCGAAAAATTTTGTTAAGACCAATTATTTAAGCATTCAGATTCCCTACAATCCACCCATACAAAAGTTTTGGCCACGCCCACTTTTTGGTGGCGTTTTCATCATAAAACCGATTTTTGGGGGTTAAATTTTTAACTAGGACGCTGAAATTTCATATCTGGGCTTCTGACGAAAAGATACAGTACAAGTGTAAATTGTTTTTACATCCGCCCACTGCCACGCCTACTTTTTTATAACTTCACTAAATTAAATTAAATTCACTGTATTTAGCAATAATAAACTCATGAAAAAGCCAATAACCAAACTTTGTTCTTTACCTATTGAATATAATGTGGATAGGCCTTGAGATAATGAACCAGATCCATCCAACACAAGTAAAAACATACAGAAAAGCTGCAATCCGTCTGGAACGGATCGTATGATACCCTATCCTCCTCTCTATAAGGTGGGCGTGACCAAATTGCATTTTGTACTCAAATGTAGCTATAATGTCGAACGTTTGAGGATGTTACATGTAAAATTTTATCAAAATAGGTTTTTTGATGATAACGCCCCCAAAAAGTGGGCGTGGCCAAAACTGTTCTATTAGTAGAGAATCTAAATACCCAAATATTTGGTCTTAACAAAATTTTTCGGTTTCATATAATTTAATGAAGTTATGAAAAAGTGGGCGTGGCAGTGGGCGGTTTTCAAAAATTTTTACACTTGTACTGTATCTTTTTCTCAGAAGCCCAGATATGAAATTTCATCGTCCTAGCTCAAAATTTAAGGTCCAAAAAGCGGTGACATACGGACGGACCGACGGACGGTCATCGCTCAATCGATTTCGCTATTGATGCTGATCGCGAATATATATACTTTATAGGGTTTATCTCGATTATTTCTCTATGTTACAAACTATGTGTCAAACTTAATATACCCTTAGGATAGGGTATAAGCATGCAGAAAAGCTACAATCCGTCTGGAACGGATCGTATGATACCCTATCCTCCTCTCTATAAAGTGGGCGTGGCCAAATTGCATTTTGTACTCAAATATAGTTATAATGTCGAACGTTTGAGGATGTTACATGTAAAATTTTATCAAAATTGGTTTTTTGATGATAACGCCCCCAAAAAGTGGGCGTGACTGTTCTATTTGTGAATTGTAGGGAATCTGAATGCCTAAATATTTGGTCTAAACAAAATTTTTCGGTTTCATATAATTTAGTGAAGTTATAAAAAAGTAGGCGTGGCAGTGGGCGGATGTTAAAAAATTTTACACTTGTACTGTATCTTTTTCTTGGAAGCCCAGATATGAAATTTAAGCGTCCTAGTTAAAAATTTAAGGCCCAAAAATCGGTTTTGTGATGAAATCGCCCCCAAAAGGTGGGCGTGGCCAAAACTTTTGTATGGGTGGATTGTAGGGAATCTGAATGCCTAAATATTTGGTCTTAACAAAATTTTTCGGTTTCATATAATTTAGTGAAGTTATGAAAAAGTGGGCGTGGCAGTAGGCGGATTGCAAAAATTTTTACACTTGTACTGTATCTTTTTCTCAGAAGCCCAGATATGAAATTTCATCGTCCTAGCTCAAAATTTAAGGCCCAAAAAGCGGTGACATACGGACGGACGGACGGACGGTCATCGCTCAATCGATTTCGCTATTGATGCTGATCACGAATATATATACTTTATAGGGTCTATCTCGATTATTTCTCTATGTTACAAACTATGTGTCAAACTTAATATACCCTTAGGATAGGGTATAAAAAGGAAGGCGATAGAGTAATTAAAATAAATTCATTTGAGGATATTTCTAAACTGGAAGTTTGATATTTTTACACCCTATCCTAAGGGGATATTAAGTTTGACACATAGTTTGTAACATAGAGAAATAATCGAGATAGACCCTATAAAGTATATATATTCGTGATCAGCATCAATAGCGAAATCGATTGAGCGGTGACCGTCCGTCGGTCCGTCCGTCCGTCCAAATTGCATATCTGGGCTTCTGAGAAAAAGATACAGTACAAGTGTAAAATTTTTTAACATCCACACACTGCCACTCCTACTTTTTTATAACTTCACTAAATTATATGAAACCGAAAAATTTTGTTAAGACCAAATATTTGGGTATTTAGATTCTCTACTAATAGAACAGTTTTGGTCACGCCCACTTTTTGGGGGCGTTATCATCAAAAAACCTATTTTGATAAAATTCTACATGTAACATCCTCAAACGTTCGACATTATGGCTATATTTGAGTACAATATGCAATTTGGCCACGCCCACTTTATAGAGAGGAGGATAGGGTATCATACGATCCGTTCCAGATGGATTGTAGCTTTTCTGTATGTTTTTTTTTTTACTCATGTATAGCATTAATTCAAATTCAAATAATAATTCAATTGAAGATCCTCAAAATGATTTCAATAATAATAATAATTTTTCGTCATTAGTTTCAGATAATTATACCCTATCATAAGGGTATATTAAGTTTGACACATAGTTTGTAACATAGAGAAATAATCGAGATAGGCCCTATAAAGTATATATATTCGTGATCAGCATCAATAGCGAAATCGATTGAGCGATGACCGTCCGTCCGTCCGTCCGTCCGTCCGTCCGTATGTCACCGCTTTTTTGGCCTTAAATTTTGAGCTAGGACGATGAAATTTTATATCTGGGCTTCTGAGAAAAAGATACAGTACAAGTGTAAAAATTTTTGAAATCCGCCCACTGCCACGCCCACTTTTTCATAACTTCACTAAATTATATGAAACCGAAAAATTTTGTTAAGACCAAATATTTAGGCATTCAGATTCCCTACAATCCACCCATACAAAAGTTTTGGCCACGCCCACTTTTTGGGGGCGTTTTCATCACAAAACCGATTTTTGGGCCTTAAATTTTGAGCTAGGACGATGAAATTTCATACCTGGGCTTCTTAGAAAAAAATACAGTACAAGTGTAAATTTTTTTTACATCCGCCCACTGCCACGCCTACTTTTATAACTTCACTAAATTATATGAAACCGAAAAGTTTTGTTAAGTCCAAATATTTGGGTATTTAGATTCCCTACAATTCACCCATAGAACAGTTTTGGGGGCGTTTTCATCAAAAAACCGATTTTGATAAAATTTTACATGTAACATCCTCAAACGTTCGACATTATAGCTATAGTTGAGTACGAAATGCAATTTGGCCACGCCCACTTTATAGAGAGGAGGATAGGGTATCAGACGATCCGTTCCAGACGGATTGTAGCTTTTCTGTATGTTTATACCCTATCCTAAGCATATATTAAGTTTGACACATAGTTTGTAACATAGAGAAATAATCGAGATAGACCATATAAAGTATATATATTCGTGATCAGCATCAATAGCGAAATCGATTGAGCGATGACCGTCCGTCCGTCCGTCCGTATGTCACCGCTTTTTGGGCCTTAAATTTTGAGCTAGGACGATGAAATTTCATATCTGGGCTTCTGAGAAGAAGATACAGTACAAGTGTAAAAATTTTTTAAATCCGCCCACTGCCACGCCCACTTTTTCATAACTTCACTAAATTATATGAAACCGAAAAATTTTGTTAAGACCAAATATTTAGGCATTCAGATTCCCTACAATCCACCCATACAAAAGTTTTGGCCACGCCCACCTTTTGGGGGCGTTTTCATCACAAAACCGATTTTTGGGCCTTAAATTTTTAACTAGGACGCTGAAATTTCATATCTGGGCTTCCGAGAAAAAGATACAATACTAGTGTAAACTTTTTTTTCATCCGCCCACTGCCACGCCTACTTTTTTATAACTTCACTAAATTATATGAAACCGAAAAATTTTGTTAAGACCAAATATTTGGGTATTTAGATTCCCTACAATTCACCCATAGAACAGTTTTGGCCACGCCCACTTTTTGGGGGCGTTATCATCAAAAAACCTATTTTGATAAAATTTTACATGTAACATCCTCAAATGTTCGACATTATAGCTATATTTGAGTATAAAATGCAATTTGGCCACGCCCACTTTATAGAGAGGAGGATAGGGTATCATACGATCCGTTCTAGACGGATTGTAGCTTTTCTGTATGTTTTTAAATGCTTTTGTATAGACCATCCAAATAATGAGCAATCTTCAGGTTTTTCTATCATTCACCAGAATGTTCGTAGCATGAGATCTAATTATACCCTATCCTAAGGGTATATTAAGTTTGACACATAGTTTGTAACATAGAGAAATAATCGAGATAGACCCTATAAAGTATATACATATATTCGTGATCAGCATCAATAGATTTTTGGGCCTTAAATTTTTAACTAGGACGCTGAAATTTCATATCTGGGCCTCCAAGAAAAAGATACAGTACAAGTGTAAAATTTTTTTACATCCGCCCACTGCCACGCCTACTTTTTTATAACTTCACTAAATTATATGAAACCGAAAAATTTTGTTAAGACCAAATATTTGGGTATTTAGATTACATACAATTCACGCATAGAACAGTTTTAGCCACGCCCACTTTTTGGGGGCGTTATCATCAAAAAACCTATTTTGATAAAATTTTACATGTAACATCCTCAAACGTTCGGCATTAAAGCTATATTTGAGTACAAAATGCAATTTGGCCACGCCCACTTTATAGAGAGGAGGATAGGGTATCAGACGATCCGTTCCAGACGGATTGTAGCTTTTCTGTATGTTTTTAATACTTGTTTCTCTCACCTTACACCTTTGGATCTTTGAGGAAGAAAAGTCTGATTTTGATATTATTCCTAATTATACATTTGATGCAACCTGTAATGCTTCTTATGCAGCTGGCGGTGACGCGGTATTCTACAGTAATAACATAATTGGGTGTGTACTTAATAAATACAAAATGGATAGCGTGGATATTATTAGTGTGAATTGCGAAATTTCTGGTGTTCACTATTGTTTTATCTGGATCTACAGATTGCATAAGTGCACAGTTAAAACGTTTTTAGATGAATTTTCGGGATTTTTTGACCTTCAAAAATTTTGTTTTATTTTTAACTGTTGTGTACAACAAGGAGTTTTTCCAAAATCTCTAAAGACAGCGGTAGTTATAACACTTCACAAAAAGGGTGACAATATGATATTATATAATTATCGTCCTATTTCGCTCTTATCAGTTTTCTCAAAGGTTTTTAAAAAAGGTATAAAAACTAGAGTTTTATCCTTTTTAGATAGAACTAATTTTTTTAATGATTCTCAATATAATAGTCTGAATTCTTCTCAAATTCCTTCTACATTAGTTATTGACATTACTAAGGCTTTTGACATGGTGAACCATACTATATTATTAAATAAACTATTTAACCGCAAGCAAGTAGTAAAAGTCAATAGTATGTTGAGTTCGGAAAAATTTATCAATATAGGTGTACCACAAGGTTCTGTCTTGGGTCCGACCTTGTTTCTGATATATGTTAACTCGTTATTCATCCAACCATTTAAGGGAAAAATAACAGCTTTTGCTGACGATATGGCTCTTTCGTATTCGAATAGAAGCTATCTTGATTTATTTTCGGATGTCAATAATGATCTAGACATATTACGGAGATGGTTCAATGAACACGAATTGATCATTAGTAACAAAACGAAGTTTATCTTATTTAATATCAAGGTTAAAATTTGTGAATACTTGCCTTTATATTATCACTCACCAAATTACTTGCGATATTGTTTATCAGATACAATAATATTTAATAATAATGCAAGTTGTAGTGACAACTGCTTTAAAATTGAACGTGTCGACAATTTTAAATACCTAGGTATCATACTTGACCATAAACTAAATTGGATGGACCATACTTGCTACTTGAAACAATATCTTAACAGAATTGTTAGGCAACTTTACCATCTCATCCCTTACTGCAATCTACCAATCTTAAAGTTAGTCTATAATGGTCTATTAAAATCAAAGCTTCAGTATGGAATTTCTTGATGGGGAGGAGTATATTTTAATAAAATAGAGCCTTTATTAATTAAACAAAAACATGCAATTAGAATTATGTTTAAAGTTAATCGCCTAACATCCAGTTTTGAATTGTTCATAAATCTTGAAGTTCTTCCTCTAAGGCATCTGTATTGTTTCAAAGTTCTCAAAATATTTTTTCAAAATTGCAGCTACTATGATATTAGAGTCCATGACAATTATAACTTAAGAGTCAACACCAGAAACTTCACAACCGTACCAACAATCCACAAAACACACTTTTCACGTTTTTATACCCTATCCTAAGGGTATATTAAGTTTGACACATAGTTTGTAACATAGAAAAATAATCGAGATAGACCCTATAAAGTATATATATTCGTGATCAGCATCAATAGCGTCCGTCCGTCCGTATGTCACCGCTTTTTGGGCCTTAAATTTTGAGCTAGGACGATGAAATTTCATATCTGTACTTCTGAGAAAAAGATACAGTACAAGTGTAAACATTTTTGAAATCCGCCCACTGCCACGCCCACTTTTTCATAACTTCACTAAATTATATGAAACCGAAAAATTTTGTTAAGACCAAATATTTGCGCATTTAGATTTCCTACAATTCATCCATATAACACTTTTAGCCACGCCCACTTTTTGGGGGCGTTTTCATCACAAAACCGAGTTTTGGGCCTTAAATTTTTAACTAGGACGCTGAAATTTCATATCTGGGCTTCCAAGAAAAAGATACAGTACAAGTGTAAATTTTTTTTACATCCGCCCACTGCCACGCCTACTTTTTTATAACTTCACTAAATTATATGAAACCCTATAGATTCCCTACAATCCACCCATACAAAAGTTTTAGCCACGCCCACTTTTTGGGGGCGTTATCATCAAAAAACCTATTTTGATAAAATTTTACATGTAACATCCTCAAATCATCATCCTTTTTGGGCCTTAAATTTTATCTGGGTTTCTGAGAAAAAGATACAGTACAAGTGTAAAAATTTTTGAAATCCGCCCACTGCCACGCCCACTTTTTCATAACTTCACTAAATTATATGAAACCGAAAAATTTTGTTAAGACCAAATATTTTGGCATTCAGATTCCCTACAATCCACCCATACAAAAGTTTTGGCCACGCCCACTTTTTGGGGGCGTTATCATCAAAAAACCTATTTTGATAAAATTTTACATGTAACATCCTCAAACGTTCGACATTATAGCTATATTTGAGTACAATATGCAATTTGGCCATGCCCACTTTATAGAGAGGAGGATAGGGTATCATACGATCCGTTCCAGACGGATTGTAGCTTTTCTGTATGTTTTTCTGATAGATTTGCTTTCTCTAATTGGCCTCCAACAACTAACATATTATCTTCGTTAAGTCGCGGGCAAAAGGATAGAAGTTTGCTCTTTCTATTTAGTGTTGTTCCACTCTTCAAGCATGCTAGTTCTTCAGGAAATGCATTTTGTTGTACTATGCGGATTACAGATTTTGTAATCCGCATTTCCAGTTCCATTTTGCTTAAAAATTCAATTCGTTTTTCTCCTTGCAGTTTAACGTAAAGCGTGGCAACAACTCGGATTAATCTGTCATATGAAGAGAACCGTTCGAATATGTTTTCCTTTACGACAAGCGTAGTTAATATTACTTTTGAATCAGGTATGATGATTTCGTCATGGTTTTCTGATGAGTAAGAAATGACAGGGTCCTTAGGCCACTCTGGACCACTCCACCATAACGGATGATTTTTTAATTCATCTGGCGTGATGCCTCTGGATGCGCAGTCAGCTGGATTTTCCTCAGACTCTATTTGCCACAACCGTTTTCCATTTAGATGGACATCCTTTTATACATGCTAAGGTGATAGTAGAGTCAGTCCATGCAAATACGCCATCCACTTGTGACCCAAATATTCGGTTAAGTTCTTTGAGAACCTTCGACAGTAGATGCGCTCCGCATAGTTCCAGTTTAGGAAGGGTAATATTCTTTTTGATGGATGCCACCTTAGTTTTGGCTATTAACATCATGCTTTTGTACGTCCCGTTTGGCAATCTTACTCATGAATACACAACTGCTGCATACACTGCTTCTGTAGCGTCACAGAACCCATGTAATTCCATTTTCTGTCCCTATCCATCTAGGAACTCTAATGTCTTCAACTGCAACGAGGTTAGTTTTAAAGGTGTGCCAAATGCTTATTAATTCAGCTATAAGCCGATCATCCCAGTTGAGGTTAGACTTCCAATAATTGTTGTTAATAGTTTTGCACTGATAGTAACAGATGCTAACCAACCCAAGGGGTCATACAATTTAGCGATTTCAGTCAGAGTGTTTCGCTTGGTGGCCAATATTTGTTTATCATTTGTTTGAGCATTTATTGTTAACTTGAATTGGAAGGTATCAGCTGCTGAATACCAGTGAATTCCCAAAGTCTTGACTGTATCTTCCTTGTCGATTTTGATATGCTGTTGAGTTGCGCATCAAGTGATATATTTTCGAGTAACTTAGTGTTGTTGCCGGACCATTTTCTGAGGTTAAGGCCGGCTTCCTTTAACATGGTAATCAGTTGAAATTGTGCTTTTTCACATTCCTTTAAGGTTCCTCGCCCAGACATTAGATCATCGACATAGAAATCATTTTGTATAACCTCAGATGCGATAGCGTATCGTCCGTTCCCATCGACGGCTAATTTTTCAAGGATTTTTACAGCTAAATATGGAGCTGCTGCTGTGCCATACGTAACCATAGTAAGCTTATAGTCTCTTATTTTTTCAAAGGGAGAATTTCGCCATACTATCCGCTGATAATTTTGGTGTTTGCGCTGATTTTTATCTGGCGGTACATTTTTTCAATATCTGCGGTGAAAACGTATTTATGACATCGCCATCGCAATATGATAGTGGTTAGATCCTTCTGTAGCCTGGGCCCTACCAGCATCACGTTATTTAACTCACGCCGGTTGAGGTTTTTGCAGAGCCAACAAATACAATGCGTAACATGGTGGTTGTACTATCTGGTTTGTGCACAGCATGGTGTGGCATGTAATAATGCGTTTGCCCTTTGTTGTCCTGTTTAACTTCAACCATGTATCCAAGTTGAATGAATTCGTTCATGAAATGGATGTATTGTGCTCATCAGTGCTAAATCTTCTTTCAAGTTATACCCTATCCTAAGTTTGATACATAGTTTGTAACATAGAGAAATAATCGAGATAGACCCTATAAAGTATATATATTCATGATCAGTATCGATAGCGAAAACGATTGAGCCATGCCCGTCCGTAAGTCCGTCCGTCCGTCACCACTTTTTGGGCCTTAAATTGTGAGCTAGGAGGATGAAACTACATATATGAGCTTTTGAGAAGGAGAAGCAGTACAAGCGTAAACATTTTTAAAATCCGCCCACTGCCAAGCCCACTTTCTCACCACTTTCTCATAACTTCACTAAATTATATGAAACCGAAAAATTTTGTTAAGTCCAAATATTTAGGTATTCAGATTCCCTACAATTCACCCGTATAGCAGTTTTGGCCACGCCCACTTTTTGGGGGCGTTTTCATAAAAAAAAACAATTTTGATGAAATTTTACATACGTTCGAAGTTATCGTCGTAATTCAGTAAAGAAAATGCAATACGGCCACGCCCACTTTATAGGGGCTCCGTTCCAGACGGATTGTAGCTTTTTTCTATGTTTACAGCTAAATATGGTGCTGCTGCTGTGCTATACGTAACCGTAGTAAGCTTATAGTCTCTTAATTTTTCAGAGGGACAATTTCGCAATACTATCCGCTGATAATCTTGGTGTTTTCCGCAGATTTTTATCTGGCGGTACATTTTTTCAATATGATGTATTTATGACATCGCCATCGCAATATGATAGTGGTTAGATCCTCCTGTAGCCTGGGCCCTACCAGCATCACGTTATTTAACTCACGCCGGTTGAGGTTTTTGCAGAGCCAACAAATACAATGCGTAACATGGTGGTTGTACTATCTGGTTTGTGCACAGCATGGTGTGGCATGTAATAATGCGTTTGCCCTTTGTTGTCCTGTTTAACTTCAACCATGTATCCAAGTTGAATGAATTCGTTCATGAAATGGATGTATTGTGCTCATCAGTGCTAAATCTTCTTTCAAGTTGAAGCAGTCTGGCTACTGTTTTGTGCCTTGATTCTTCTAATTTACACTGAGTTAATTCTTCTTTGAATGGTATGTACGCAACGTATCGGCCATCTGGATCTCAGTAGTGTGTCCCTTCATAGATCGCCTCACATCTTTCATTATCTGGTGTTTTTAGTTTTTGCTTACCAACTTCTTCTAATTCCCAAAATCGTTCGAGTTGTTTTTCAATCGTTGTCTGAACAATCAACCCTGTGATTTTTCTATCATCAATATTTTCTGATTTAGAGGTACTACCTGTTATAAGCCAACCCAGCTTTGATTTTTGTGCTATTGGAGAGCATTTTGAGACCCCCCGTTCAGTATGATGTCACCATAAATGTCGGCTCCTAATCATGTCAATTCGTCCTGGAGCATTGAATGTTAGTATGCTAGTAACAAATTTTTGAATTGCTTCGTCACAGTTTTCCCAGCATCCTCGGCTGGTTATAGCCTGGTGAGTTTTGGGAGCACTCGAATCGTGAAATTTGATTAGAATGTCGGAACTACGTTGATTTCCACCTTGCTATGTGCCACTCCTGCATCTGTTACTCCTAGTCCGCTTACTTCGACAAACACCTTTTCCTTTCGTTATTGTAGTGACTCTGCTACTTCTTCAGTAACTAGTGTTGCCTGAGACCCGGGATCTATGTGTGCTCTCAATAATCTGCTGTGCCCATTGTTGTTATTTGCTTTTATAATGGCTGTAGCAATCAAAACATTTTGATTTTGATGAACATAACTTGCCTCAATGTGTTAATCAGCATGTGGATGTTCTTCGTAACTTTTTTCTTATTTCTCCAAATGCAGCAAGGAATGATGTTTTTTATTACAATGCTGGCATGTATTTTTGCTCACGCACGGGCTGTGCTTATCATGGCGTAAACTGTGAATACATACATAGTTTCGCTGCTCTAACTTGTTCATAGCGTTCTTTTGCTGTCCAGCTCATGAACTTGCGGAATAAATGTTATGTTCCCCATGACAGAAGATGCAATTTGATTTTATTGAGACATAGATGTTCCGTGTAATGTTTTTAATGTCATCCACGCCTTTGAAGTTCTTCTGCCTGGTGGAAGCGAGTACATCCAATGCTTGATACCTTCTCGATAAAAAGTTGTCAGCGATCATCAAGCCAGTCGGTGTGTGAACGTCGCAGCGCACGGACGTGTCTTTTGTTTTCGTTTTTATACCCTATCCTAAGGGTATATTAAGTTTGACACATAGTCTGTAACATAGAGAAATAATCGAGTTAGACCCTATAAAGTATATATATTCGTGATCAGCATCAATAGCGAAATCGATTGAGCGATGACCGTCCGTCCATCCGTCCGTATGTCACCGCTTTTTGGGCCTTAAATTTTGAGCTTAAATTTACATATAATTTAGTGATGTTATAAAAAAGTAGGCGTGGCAGTGGGCGGATTAAAAAAAATTTTACACTAGTATTGTATTTTTTTCTCGGAAGCCCAGATATGAAATTTCACCGTCCCAGTTAAATATTTAGGGCCCAAAAATCGGTTTTTTTTTATGAAAACGCCCGCAAAATGTGGGCGTGGCCAAAACTGTTGTATGGGTGAATTGTAGGGAATCTGAATACCGAAATATTTGGTCTTAACAAAATTTTTCGGTTTCGTATAATTTAGTGAAGTTATGAAAAAGTGAGCGTGGCAGTGGGCGGATTTAAAAAATTTTTACACTTCTACTGCATCTTTATCTCAAAAGCCTAGATATTAAATTTCACCCTCCAAGCTCAAAATTTAAGGCCCAAAAAGTGGTGACGGACGGACGAACGGACGGACATGGCTCAATAGTTTTCGGTATTGATACTGATCATGAATATACATATGTATATACTTTATAGGGTCTATCGCGATTATTTCTCTATGTTACAAACTATGTGTCAAACTTAATATACCATTAGGATAGGATATAAACATATAGAAAAGCTACAATCCGTCTGGAACGGATCGTCTAATACCCTATCCTCCTCTCTATAAAGTGGGCGTGGCCAATTTGCATTTTGTACTCAAATATGGCTATAACCTCGAACGTTTGAGGATGTTACATGTAAAATTTTATCAAAATCTGTTTTTTGATGAAAACGCCCCCAAAAAGTGGGCGTGGCCAAAACTGTTCTATGGGTGAATTGTAGGGAATCTGAATGCCTAAATATTTAGTCTTAACAAAATTTTCCGGTTTCATATAATTTAATGAAGTTATGAAAAAGTGGGCGTGGCAGTGGGCGAATTTAAAAAAAATTTACATTTGTACAGTATCTTTTTCTCAGAAGCCCAGATATGAAATTTCATCGTCCTAGCTCAAAATGTAAGGCCCAAAAAGGGGTGACATACGGACGGACGGACGGACGGTCATCGCTCAATCGATTTCGCTATTGATGCTGATCACGAATATACATATATACTTTATAGGGTCTATCTCGATTATTTCTCTATGTTACAAACTATGTGTCAAACTTAATATACCCTTAGGATAGGGTATAAAAAGGGACAGTCAAAATCGGTTATTAGAGAAGCACACACGAAATCGTATCGAGGATGAAAATTAAATTGAAAACGTTGACAGTACAAAAGTTGAACCAATTACTGCGTAACTATAATTTGCCGATCGTAGGAAATATAGAGCAGAAAGTTACTGCTCTAAGGGAAGCGATTGAGACGAGGAAGTTGACGCAGAGGAGTTGAATGAAATGGAGACAACAGAATCATGGCAGATACAATTGGACGAGTTAAAGGACATGGTGGCAAGCTTGACACTCACGGTGGGAGAAATGAGATTGAACGCACCACGAGATGAGCAATCAGTGACTCCACCGCCCGGAGCCGAAAGCATCAACGGCTCATTAGGGAGTCGGTCAACAACACCCCCACGACGTTCACATCGTCCTCAGGATATTGTCGGAATACTTCCAGACTTCGATCCATTGAAGAAAACCCTATCGTTTCAGCAATTCATAGACAGAGTGCAACACCTACAGGCTGCGTATTTTTGGAGCGAGGACATGGTTTTATTCGCAGTACAACATAAGATGAAAGGAATCGCGAAGGATTGCCTGGACGCTCATCCAGCGTTCCAGTCATGGTCTGAATTTGTGAGTATGTTTTGCAAAGACTTTCCATGTACAACGCAAACCAAATGAAACCCTGTTGGAATACTATTACGTTATGCTAACAACCGGACGGCGAGGATCAATAGACGATGCATCAATTACATCATATATCATAAACGGAGTTAATAATCCCGACCTGATGCGCACATTACTGGACCTTAACATACAGGCGTGCATCGAGCTTCTGCATTCTTTCCAGAATTTGGCATCAACAACAGAGGTCAACAGAGTGTCAACAACCGGCCCACTAGCGACAAACGAGCGCAGAAACGAAGCACGAACAATCACAAGTGATCGACGGGGCCCAAAGTACTACAATTGCAATGAAATTGGCCACATAGCTATGACGTGTCCACGTCCTCAACGAAGTGAGAAGTGTCCGAAGACGGGTCATGTGACAAAGAATTGTAGAGGTGCACCTAAAAGTACGATAGCGTCGATTGCCAGCGATTTCAACAGAATCGGAGTTCCACCAGTATTTAAGGTGATTACACTTGCTTTCGTTGGCCATTACAAATGATCTGGTGTGTAAAGGTATTATTCGTCCAAGCACATCACCACACGCGTCATCAGTGGTGTTTGTAAACAAGTCGAATGTGCATCGACTATCGAGCTTTGAATGCTGTCACCGTAAAGAAGCAATTCCCAATGCCTGTAGTAGAAGCGCAACTGTCACAACTATCCGGCAGCAGGTACTTCAGAACCGTGGACATGACTTCCGGATATTACCAAATTCCACTAGAAGAAGAAAGTAAGAAGTACACGGCCTTTTTAACTTACGATGGACTGTATGAGCATAATGTAATGCCTTTTGGACTCATCAATGCACCAATGCATTTTCAGGAGATGATTACGAACATCATTCGATCATTGAAGAACCGGTGAAAGACACAACCTTGATCCGGTATATAAAGGGCCATATATCCTTACCAAGGTGTTGGATTTCGATAGATATGTAGTGGAAGACCTTCCTGATACTCCACGTACGCGTAAGCGATGCAGTAACGTTATTTCACATGAAGCCATGGTGTAGTTTATGTCCAGATATCGAGTGGAATGACAACAAAGAAGGAAGATCGCGATCCAGTTCATCCAGTGAGGATGAAATGTCAGGAGAGGCCGAGCTGTCAGCGATCATCAAGCCAATTGGTGTGTGAACGTCGCAGTGCACGGACGTGTCTTTTGTTTTCCTTTTTTATTGTAATGTGAATTTTATCTTTTACTTCTAATAAAACATAATAAAAGTGTACATTTAAGTCATCTTGTCAAAGTCGAAAAAATTTTTCAGCGACGGCATCTTGTTCGGTTGTTCTAGACCTTGTTCAAAGCGGTTCCTGCTTTCTGGGTCTAATGCTTTAGTAATTAAATGCACACTGATTGGGTCCCATGATAAAAAGTTGAACCCCATACTCCAAAAATATATTGGGATGTACTCTTGATAAATATCTCCAGTATTGCACAATCAAATACCTGCATAAAATTATTATTACCAAACAGCCTCAATACTTATTCGAAAAACTTAAAATTTCACATTCAACCCGGTCCTTAAGTCTTATCCAACCGCGTATCTATTACCAAAGCTCAGAGCGACAATTTTTCGTTCATCCCATTCATCTTTTGAACTCACTTCCTCTCAGTGTTAGGAGACTTTAAAATGCGAACAATTTTGGTAAAACTCTCTTTCGGCATTTGGAAGAATAAATCAAATACGTACATTTTGTAATTTCACAAAGGCAACTTTTACTTTTTCTTTTACTTATTAGTTGCAATAATTTAACTTTTTAATTTACTTATACCTTATAATCTATCATGAATCTGAACACCACTGCATGAATTTTTGAATTTTTTATTGTATACAATTTCTCATTTATAACTTAAAGATTATGTAAATCTATTGTAAATGATGTTTCTTAATTAATAATAAATAAATAAATAAATAAATATTGTTTATTGCTGACAATCCTTCATTTGTTGCATCTAAGATTGCCTTTATTGAGTTGGATGTCCTCTGATTTCCTTGATATGCAGCCTTCATCATTTTGTCGATATGCATCGAGACAATTTTTCTTTCATTGTCATATCGTGCCTTTAAAGCCTTCCATGCACAGAGATAATTAGCACTTGATATCGTCAAATTCTTCATTTTCTCCGTAGCACTTAAAGATGACTTTTCGTGCATGATAGTAGAGAAGATATCGTAAAAGAGACGCCATTCCAGATAGTTTCCTTTGAAAGTTGGTATCTTTAAAGGTGGTAGTTTCGCACTTGATTCATTTCCAGCATTTGCTTTATGGGATTCGTTCACTGTGGAGGCCATTCTGTGGAGACACTGGTTAATGTCCCTCTTTATGTCGCTGTATTTGGCTTGCTTGACGTATGGTGCCTGCTTGTCTTGGTCTGAAGCATTTGCCATAAACTCCTAATGTAATTTCTTAGCTGTTATATTATGATTTTTTGCTGGTACTCATATATCTCCTTAGAATATTGGGTGAATGTCTCCTCAAACTTTTCCATATTTCCCAGTATTGCCTCAATCTTAATATGCAGTTTCTTTAATGGCTGCATTGGTAAAGTATTCTCCGTCGAGTCCGATGTGTGTGCACCCTTCATGATTTCTTTAACAGGATTCAGATTTCAAGCAGAGTCTTAAGCGCTTTGTACATCTCTTCTACCTTTCCATACGTATTTCTCTCCATATATGGGGTATCGTGTTTTATTAGCAGCTTAATGTTCGCATGATTGTCAACAAATTCTTTCCAGATTACATCGATTTTTATTAACCGTTGTTCTTTATATTTTTGAGTTTTTCGTGATGGGCTGTCTTTTTTAAAGTTGTTGACTGCCTTTTCCAATTCTTCAGCCAGTGCCTCCTGTCTGGCAATAAACAATGATGAATACGTCCGTTTCATCAGTCATCTTGTTGATGTAGTTTACCTGTTGTAAAACTTATCTACATTAATGCACATCAAAAAGCACATATCAAAAAGCTAGCTATGTTGCTGTTGTGGTCACAACACGTATGTATAGTAAAGCACATGGCATGACACTAGAGATGGTCATACTGTGTTTACGACTGATAAAAATCGCCAAATCATCTGCATAACCAATGGCGATGTAGCCTAATCTCTGAAGATCGACTAGGAGATTGTGACCATAGACGAGGGGAAATGGCTCCTCCCTGGTGGCAACCTTAACTGCGGTCGCAGACACTGACATTCCTCCAGAGCAGGAAGTAATAATTCGACTTTCCAGCATGGCCCGTATCCAGTGGCTGGTCGAATCTTCGATACCTCTGCTGTATGCAAATTGACTTGAGTGCAGAGGGGTAGATAAATCTAGCCGACCTCTAATATGAACGTCAATGAGCCTCTCCATTTTTTGAGAATAAATGATATTAGACTTATAGGTCTATAGGATTTAGGCAGCTCACTAGGCCTATTGCCTGGTTTGGGGATAAAGATTACATGTACCTGTATCCAGTTTGTCGGGATGTAACCCCAATTGTAGCTGGCTCTAAATAAAGCAATCAAACCCGGCAGGATGAGATCAATTACCTTCTGCAAAAGCGCCGAGAATATCACCGCCGGGGGCCTTAAATTGTTTGAAGGACCCTACAGCCCAGTTGACCTTATCCGGACTGAAAATTTTACCGGATAAACTATTTACTCTACTAACGATGCAGACCCTGTGGTCAGATGCGTTCGCGTACGTGTGAAGTACACGAGTAGACGAACCTGGAAAGTGAACCTGAAGTAAGGTTCTAATAGTATCCATACGGTCCGTCGTGTAGGTAAACCTACACAATTAACATGATCTTTCACAAGTGCCTTGTGGATTCTTGCCGCTACTGGCATGTCAGCAATGTTTTCGCAGCATTTCGTCCATGTGGCACATTTAGATAGTCTCAGTTCTGAGTTGTATTCTGTAAGAGCGACCCTTTATTCGTTCCAACTCTTCGTGCGTTTAGCAGCATTGAAGAGGTTTCTAACTTTCTTCCTAAGTTTGGCAAGCTGGTCATTCCACCAGGGAACCTTTCGTTTACACAAACTGGTTTTATGGACATAGCTGTCGTGATAGGAAGTAAGCAATACATCATTCAATTGATATGCTGCTTCACCTATGGACCCTATGGAGTCGATAAATGTAACAAGCATATCTAATTCTGAGAGGACAAGCCCCCGATACACATGCCAATTTTCAACAAAATTTGAGATAAATGGACTAGCGAGAGCCAGGTCAAGTACCACTTCGCGAATCGCATCTACATGACAACACACAAGATATTCTAAGGCGGTGAACCTGCACCCTAATAGTGCTCATTGATCTTCCTTTGAGAATCTAGCTTGCCGGAGTAGTTGGGCTTTCTTAGGGCCCTTTCCCTACGTCAAGCAGTCGGATTAGGACGACCCATTGGTCTAGTCCTAGCTGTCTCATCTTTCTTTTGATAAGCGTGCCCAGTGGCGTCGCTTGTCGAACTGGAAGGACCGGTCAAATTGCCGGACGTACTAGGCTTCAAAGTACTGCCTTTACGGTATTGACCCACTGATCTGGCTACCGCATTACCAGTTCTGTTGCCAGAACCGCTGGGACCAGCATGCCGAGTAGCACTGCTGGTCGAAGAAGCTGGTTGTCGTACCTGCATTTTCGACACAGTTCTGGTCCCGCTATGAACCACATGCCCAGTGGTGTTCGAAGGGGCTGGTCGAATTGCCTTCGTAGCTTGGAGAGTTTTGGAACCGCTGGTACTAACATGCCCAGTGGCGCTGCTAATTTAAACGGGTCGTGGATCCTGCAGAGCGGACATATTTCCTACTGCTGCTTGAGGTCCGACTTCCTCTTTGTCAGAGGTACCGCGACCAGACGCTGAAACCTTGTCGTTGCTCCTGAGGATCTGCTTAACCTGGCCAAAGCGGTAGCTAATTTTACCTTTACAGGTGACAGCCATAGAGGCGTCGTCATCCTCCCATCCTTTTTCCTCTGAATGACTTTCCACGAGTTAGTCTGCAAGCCGGTATTTTGCGCGGAAATTGTGGCAAGAATCTTCTCCGAGCAGAGCTCCAGACTCTGTGGAAAGAACACACGGACGATGTGTGGCTTAGGGAAAGATCACTGTTGGATCTGTAGTCCATCTAGGATCTTTCCAATGGAAGAACATCCGGATTTTTTCGAAATGACGCTACAGGCATCCACAAGTGTGGAAACATCAGAGTCGGAAGTGGCTGATTCCACATCATCGACTCTGACACCATCGGAAAATTCAGATGGGGCCCTTATGGCAACGCCTTCTGAAATCACAGAGTCCGGCTGCTCAACAGCAGGCCGGGAAATTGTGGCCTTTGCGGAATTCGCCGACAAGAGCTGTACTTGGGATACCACGGGTTGTTCAGCAGCAGGACCTGAGGTTGATGCGATTTGAGATGCATCAGTCTCACGAGTCATCAGACCCACGAGTCACCGGGAAAGGAGGTCGCCCATGACAGAGCCCGGTTTGCCATAGGAGGACTAGATTTAAACCGAATGTCGCTAGGTATTCGGAGTCCGCATGCTATCGACTAAGCACCCTCTTAGCCATGCATCAATTACTAGGGATTTGGTAATGAGGTTTTCTCCTCACTTTGCTCACTTTAGCGGTCACTCATGTTGTTTCCCGGTCATTCGGGACTACTTGAGAGTCACACAGCCAGTAGCAAGTTTCCCGATTGGAGGGTGAACAGCTAGAGCATGGGACGGATTGTATCTTTTTTGTATGTTTCACTTTAAAGTTGATAGATGTCGTGACTAGGGAGTTCTTTTGTGACAGCTGTAATAAATGTTGCAATTTGTCCGTTTTTGCATACCTGATCCTATCCATCGTATCTACTGGATCGCGAAAATATCTGCCTTGTACGGAATGAAGACATATTCGTGGTGCAATACTCTCAATTCGTAGTCCATGAATGTTCCGGGTCGTGATATCGAATTAGGGAGTCCGTCGTTATCCGTGTCGCTCATAACTAGGAGGGCCAGTCCCATTTTTTTAAACCCCTAGAAGGTGGGGCCGGTTTTAAACTGATGTCAGTAACCCGCTTCGGGGATAGGAGCGCTGCCGTTGGCCCAATAAGGGCTCATCCGCCACCGTCTCTTTTCCGAAAACCTGACTTATTCTTGGAAATATTTATCAGCCTGAGCTCCTACTATGTCAAAGTAGTCCAGATAAAGTGTGCTTATGCTTCCGTTTGAAGTTGTGACCCCACCATTGACTCCATCGAGAGAGTTTGTCCGTTGTCGTATTTTTTGCCGAGAGCAGGTGAAAATCTTCTAAAGACGCCATAAGCCCGACAGCGCGTGAATATGGTAGTGTGTGATTTTTACTCACTAAAAATATCTCTCCATATTAGTATCGTTTATGAGATTCGTTTTTTTTGGAAAAAATGTCTATGTAATTAAAAAGAATGTAGCATTTTAGACAGGTTGAATTCCAATGACAGTTCCTGCGTTTTTCACGACCGGCATGTACTATGACGTGAGGTCAAAAAGTTTGTCCTTCACAGACCACGAATTGAATTGTTCGCGTCAAGTAGTTGAATGACGGTACGATTATAATGGCAGTGAACACGATCTTTGTGTTTACGTGCAAATTTCGTTATCTCTTCGACGACGCTGCGAATTCCCAGATCCCAATAGTTGTAGACTCTACGTTCTGGCTTTAGCACTTGCTTATAGATAAGCAGTTTGTTATGTAAGCTCAACTTCGAATGTTTTCCGAGTAGCCAGTACATTTGTCGGTATTTGTTTTCGAGCTCGTCGGGTTTCTTTTGTACATATGATTTCCATCTAAGCTTAACATCTAGAGTCATTCCTAGATATTTTGTTTATATTATTTTGATATTATTTTTCGCGTACGGTATTTGAGCCGAGTTTAGATATACAGGTAATCTTTCCACTTTTTATACCCTATCCTAAGGGTATATTAAGTTTGACACATAGTTTGTAACATAGAGAAATAATCGAGATAGACCCTATAAAGTATATATATTCGTGATCAGCATCAATAGCGAAATCGATTGAGCGATGACCGTCCGTCCGTCCGTCCGTATGTCACCGCTTTTTGGGCCTTAAATTTTGAGCTAGGACGATGAAATTTCATATCTGGGCTTCTGAGAAAAAGATACAGTACAAGCGTAAAAATTTTTGAAATCCGCCCACTGCCACGCCCACTTTTTCATAACTTCACTAAATTATATGAAACCGAAAAATTTTGTTAAAACCAAATATTTAGGCATTCAGATTCCCTACAATCCACCCATACAAAAGTTTTGGCCACGCCCACTTTTTGGGGGCGTTTTCATCACAAAACCGATTTTTGGGCCTTACATTTTTATCTAGAACGCTGAAATTTCATATCTGGGCTTCCAAGAAAAAGATACAGCACAAGTGTAAAATTTTTTTACATCCGCCACTGCCACGCCTACTTTTTTATAACTTCACTAAATTATATGAAACCGAAAAATTTTGTTAAGACCAAATATTTGGGTATTTAAATTCCCTACAATTCAGCCATAGAACAGTTTTGGCCACGCCCACTTTTTGGGGGCGTTATCATCAAAAAACCTATTTTGATAAAATTTTATATGTAACATCCTCAAACGTTCGACATTATAGCTATATTTGAGAACAAAATGCAATTTGGCCACGCCCAGTTTATAGAGAGGAGGATAGGGTATCATACGATCCGTTCCAGACGGATTGTAGCTTTTCTGTATGTTTTATAGGTAAAGTTGACATGTATAGATTTGCTCAGCATAATACGTCAAGAATTCGTTCAAGCGTGGAATTTATTAGCAGCATGTTGCAACTTTTCAGTTGCTGCTTCAATTGTATCGCCCGTTGTCAATATCGCCGTATCGTCCGCAAACGTAGCGACGACGCAGTTTTTTTCCTGCGGGATATCACGCGTGTAGAGTATATAGACAAGCGAACCAAGAACACTTCCTTGTGGGACTCCGGCCGCAATCTCCTTGAAATCAGAGTCTCTCAGTGAGGTATCAACGTAAGATTAGCAAAAGTTGCCTTGGCAGTAGTAGTTGCAATTTATACTGAACGAAGCATTAATCAGATAGAGCAGTTTGATAAGAGGCTTATTCGACAATTCCTTGACCACTTACGCTGTTATCAAGTCGTAACCCGGAGCTTTTTTGCCTTTATTTAATCCAATGTCGTGACTGGGGAGTTGGCCATTATCAAAGGGCCGTCGAACGGCTCAAATATTTTTTCTAAGTCTGCCTTTCTTTGTCGCTCTTGGCCCTTCAACAGAGAGATGTTCAAGGTAGGTCGCTGTGTTATTACTTGTAAATTCCCGAATATTATCTCTAAGGCGATTGCATAGTCGGTTAAGGACCGTTTTATGCTGCAATGCACAAGTGATTTGCCATTTCTTTCGTTCAATATTTAAAGATTTTTTTGAGATACTTTTCGTTGCGGTTGATCTTATAGCTTTAAGAATGAATGTTTCTCCATGCCGCTCTTTGAATTGCTTCTACAAAACGATCAACTTCGGCCTCCAGTTCACAAGGTGTTTTAAGTGATACATTTAAAGCGATATTTGTTTCGCAATCATTTTTAAAGCCCTCCTAGTTTGTTCTAATGCTAGTAAGGCTTGGAAGTCCTTCTTTCTTGATTAACGCTTCACCAAGTAATAAAATTACCGTAAAGTGGTCAGAAGAGAGATCAAAACTTTTTTCGACTTTAATAAAATTATCAAAAATACCTTTTGTGACAAAACAAATCGATAAGATCGGGAATTTTTTCAGTCTCGGTTGGCCAATAAGTCGGATATCCTGTCGAATAAAAACAAGAACCGAATTAATTTTTCACTTCGTATATTGTAACTCATGTGTTTATTTTTAACCCTTACCGCGCGTAACTGAAGTTTTTCCAGCTCTATGTCTATATCGACCGGTTGTTCGATATTAGTTTTAAAGAATAAGGACGATCCGCCCCGAGCTCTATCAGAAGGATGATAGACGTGATAACCAATCTCTTATATTTATTTGCGATTTCCTTGTTAAATGGTTTTCGGAGATCAAACATATTTCGATATTTTCTTTTCTTGCAGTTGACGCAAGTTGATTTTTTATTTTTACTAAATGCAATTTTCAGAAGAGTGCTTTTTAGCGGCATTAACGCAGCACGGTTCTTTTCTACAGTGCGTCTTCGTGTTCACACGTAGCGGCTCGATTTTAACGACCATATTCAAGATTCTACGAATATTGTATATCATTTCCTGGCTTTCCGTTTTATCGAATGATAGCATTAAAAGCGGTTTACTTTTCACTATAGTTTGTTCTTTAGAGTCGGGTCGTTTTATCCCTTGCATTTCGTCGAGCCTCTTTCGGAGCACGACATTTTCCTTTTCCAGAGTACTCTGTTTCAAGACTTGCGTTTCCCGAATTAACAGATCCGGGTTCGCGAGACTTTTATTTTGCGCTTTAAAAGATGTCTTTTCAGGTTGAGGTTAATTAGATTTTGATGCAATAAATAGCTCTCCCCAAAATCCGTAGAGCATGCCTCTTGAGAGGGTGAATTTTCCAGTTGAACTGGGCTGCCACCTGAAGTAACAATACCGTTAGTTTTGTTCATTGCATTAATTTTTTATTTTGCCGTAATCTTAAGAAAAACGGCGAGTTGGCATTTAAGTCGCTTTTCACTACAGGTATGCCTACCATGGGTATATTTTGTCCCCTATGCCAAAGGATTTCTTGTTCAACACTTATAGCGTTTAACTTATAGCAAGTCTGGTCCGGATAAACACCATGAAAGACTTCCATCCGTTACGCAATATGATAGATATTGGAACCAGACACTAGAAGAAGCTTCTGTCTCTCATTTATCTCATAGAGATCTGTTCGCTATTATGCTCATTTTTGCCAGTTGTTGAATTCACTACGTCACTGGGAGAGGCACAGAGATAGTTTGTCTGAAGCAGATGGAAGCAGAATGTTTGAGACTGGATAACCAACAGAGCATGGATGCTGTCGACAACAAATGCTTGATATTGCTAGACAAGCAGTTGTGTCTTAAGAGGAACTTAAGGGAATGTTATTGTTCCAAATCATGATGTGAATGGCGAAGAGTTATATATATATACTGTTCGAGAGATTACGAACCAGACCACTGTATTGGGTCCCTTTTCGTCTTTCTTCCACGATCCATCTTAGCCGGAGAGTCTCTCTAGATTTCTCCACAGTTCCGCTCTGGCTTTGATTCCTCGTGTCAACGCTAGCATCTGTTTGACAGAAATCTGGTTCATCCTCTGGGTTTCTACCCTCCCTTCTTCTGCTAGCTAACGCCGGACATTGACACAATATACGTGTTGCCGTCCTGACTTCCTCCAGGCATAGTTCACAGGTATCGTCCTTCTTTAGGTGATACCCGTACATCCTTTGGGTTTCTACCCAGTGGCTCCCCAAGACCTCCCTTCTTCTGCTAGCTAACGCCGGACATTGACACAATATATGTCCCGACTTCCTCCAGACATAGTTCACAGGTGTCGTCCTCCAGAGGACCCATCTTCTTAAGGTGATATCCGAAATTCCCATGACCTGTAGATAACGCTACCACCCATTTCAGTGTTCCTCGCCCTAAGTTTAGAACCTCTCTGTGAGTTGTGCCAATCGGCATTTTAATAGCCATTTTCGCCTGCCTGCAACCTTCCACGGTTGACCACCTTCTCTGGTGTTCCGCCGTTGCCCTCTACCCTCTCCCTCTACCAATTGCAGCGAATGGTTTCAGACCAGAGAGCTCCGAGGTTGACCCCTTTTTTTGCCAGAGAGTCCGCCTTTTCATTCCCCTCGGTCTCTACGTGCCCTCTCACTCAGAGCAGCGTCATCTCATTTCGAGATGAACACTCATTGAGCTTATGAGCACATTCCAATGCCAGTGATGTATTGATATCTGTTTGGTCCATGCGTCTAATCACTGATTGATTGTCTAATGTTATGGTAACGTTTCTACCCTCGACCTGACTCACTTTCAGGTGATCCAACGCATGCATCAGAGCAATCATCTCGGCTTGATAGACTGGGGTATATTTCCCCAGACTAATATGACAGGCTAGTTCCAGTTCTTCTGAGAAGATACCTGCCCTCGCTTTGACATCCATCCTGGACCGATCCGTAAAGATGATCATCTCCAATGAAAGTTTTGTGATACCTTTCAGTAACACGCACTCCCTTTATTTCATCCATGGGCATATTCAACTCCCTAATCTCGTTTTTACGAGATCCAGGATTTTCCTATGACCGTAGATAGTACCGCGCGAGTGCCAGTTGGCGTAGACGAAGATAGTTTACCTTTTCAGCAAAGAATTGTCCATCTGAGAAACAATTATTTTCCAAATTCAAACCACACGCTTGTAAAAAATTGTCCCTGCGCTTTATTGATGGTCATTGCAAAAGCCAGTCGCACTGGAAACTGATATTACGAAGCATGATGACTGGTGCTCCAACGTTCAATTGCAATATGTGCGGTGGCTGGCCTGGTAAATCCAATTAATTTAAAAATTCTGTGGGATAATTAACCATCTCATCTTCATTCATAATGGTATCGATTGACTTGAATTCTTTTAAAATGGCCTCATTGATTTCTGTAATGTCTTTGTTTTTTGCCGCCAATATAACTATTTCGCTCAGCCAAACATGTGTCTTGTATTATTGTAAAATGTTTGGAAAAACTTTTCGAATCAATTCTTCTTTTGATTGAACTACATTGCAAAAATTGGTTGTTAACGTTACTAAGCCAGTTTTATTGTCTATCGGCATTTTTCATTCTCCAATTTTCAACAACTGCTTTGAAAATTCATTGGCTGATGGATCATTTTGTAATTGAACACGCACATTTCTGGTTAATGTGAGTGTTCTCACATATCTCCAGAGTGGATGACTTTAAACACACATTAAGCTCATCAGTGGTGGATCGAGTTTACCGGAAATCATCAGCTAATAATATTAAGGCGCTACCAAAGAGCCGTTGATTTCCTTGTACGATTGAATGCCTCCAATGATCTCTTGTGGGCCGGGCCATAGGACATTCATACCACACGACAATTTCACACTGTTGCAACACTTTGGCCATTCCTGACGTTTTGGTAATATTACATGTTGGATTTTCGTTGAAGTTCATGTCCAAAGGCAACTTGAGCGCAAAATGTGCTGTTCTGCCGCCGTTCAACAACGTCGCCGCGATTCCAGATGATGCGAGAGCCAATGCTATTTTATTTTGCTAACGAATGGTGGCCAAAATTGTTGAAATAAGGAAAGTTCTTCCAGTGCCACCAGGCGCATCTAAGAAATACGTTCCACCACTTTTGTCTGGCATTGCTCGCATCAAGATGTCGTAAACATCTTTTTGTTGTGCGTTTAACTTTTTTTTTAGAACAAATTGAGTTAAATCATTGTGATCGAAATCATGTTCACGCAGCAAATCTACAAATCTTGTAATTGCCGATTGGCGATGGCATGCATAATTGGGATAACGCTTTGTTTGCAATTGTAAGGTAAATATCTTCGATCATTATAAGAGCTTCATTATGCATCCATACAAAAGTTTTGGCCACGCCCCCTTTTGTGGGCGTTTTCATCACAAAACCGATTTTTGGGCCTTAAATATTTAACTGGGACGCTGAAATTTCATATCTGGGCTTCTTAGAAAAGGATACAGTACAAATGTAAACATTTTTTAAATCCGCCCACTGCCACGCCCACTTTCCCATAACTTCACTAAATTATATGAAACCGAAAAATTTTGTTAACACCAAATATTTAGGCATTTAGATTCCCTACAATTCACTTTTACAACACTTTTGGCCACGCCCACTTTTTGGGGGCATTTTCATCAAAAAACTGATTTTGATAAAATTTTATATGTAACATCCTCAAGATGCCTGGATGCTCTAGGAATAGGGTAGGTACTGACTGGGGTCAACCTGGCGACGTCCAGTGTTGTAACTGTTAATGCGCTTCAATTGTGCTTAGCCATCGGGTACTGGTTGATATCCATCCGGACCCGACTTGCTGAACTTATAAGCGCGAGTGTTGAACAAGAGAAAATTATTGCACTATAAATACGACAGCAGACGATTTCTCGCGATGGAGTCAACGATGGCGTCAAAGCTTCAAACGGAAGCACAAGACTTTATCTGGGCTACTTCGACATATTCGAAGCTCAGGCCGATAAAGATTTCCAAGAATAAGTCAGGTTTTTGGAAAAGAGGTGGTGGCGGATGAGCCCTTATTGGACCAACGGCAGCGCTCACATCCCCGAAGCGGGTTACTGACATCGATTTAAAACTCTAGAGGTTTCAAAAATAGAACTGGCGCTCCAGGTTGGGGGTCGTGCCGTCGGGGTAACTTCCTTACCACGTAGAAAAAATATAGTTATGAGAGAGACACAAGCCTCGGATAATGGACCCCCTCATTTAATAGCACGACCCGGACTATAATATAAGATTATGCACCTGGAGCGTACGTACACTGTACACTCCTGGTGCTATTCAAAAGCTTGAATCTGTCCTCACGCGATACAAGGCAGATATTACCGCGATCCAGGAGATACGATGGATAGGATCAGGTACGCAAAAACGGAAAAATTGCGACATTTATTACAGCTGTTACAAAAGACTGCACATGTTAGGATGCGGATTCGTCATGGGAAATCGGCTACGCTCAATGATAATTGACCTTAAGCCGATCAGCGATCGCCTGGCTGTGATCCGCATCAAGGCTACATTTCAAAACATCAGCATAATATGTGCACACGCCCCTACCGACGAAGCTGAAGACTCTATCAAGGAGGAGTTTTATGACCTCCTGGACGGAGCCTACGTAGCCTGTCCGGAGTATGAAGTCAAAATCAATCATTCACCATCCACAAACGCCAACAATCTGTGGAACCAGTATCGCGAAATCATCAAAGGGGTAGCAGAGACCACCATAGGCTACCAGCCACCACCCAAAAAGAGCCCTTGGTATGATGATGAATGCGTAGCCGGAAAAAGGTGACAGAAAATGCACACTTGCAAGCGCTGCAACGCAAAACAAGGGCAGCGAGAGAAGATTATCGAACCAGAAGAAGGGAGGAGAAGAAGATCCTGCGTAAGAAGAAAAGGGCCCACGCAGCCTCCCAGCTCAAGGATATCGAAGAGTCCCGCAATAGGAACAACATCCGGATGTTTTGCAGGAAAGCCAAGCAAGTGGCAGCTAGCTTCACGCCCGGAACGCAGCCTCTTCGAAACAGTGAAGGAAACCTAGTCACCGAAGCATAGGGAATAGTAGATACATTTAAGCAGCATTTCCAGGCAAATACTGGAAAAGACCAACGAATTTCAAATCGAGACTCACCATCTCTTCATCGACTTTAAAGCCGCATATGATAGCATTCATCGTCTTGAGCTCTACAAGGCGAAGGCCGAATTCGGGATCCCGGCTAAACTGATCCAGCCGTGCCGCGTGACGCTGGATAACATGCGGTGCAACGTGCAATTCGGAAACAGTTCCTCTGAACTATTCCAAACATGCACCGGATTTCGGCAAGGGGATGCGCTATCATGTGACTTCTTCAATCTTGAGTTGGAACAGACAGTGCGCAGGGCAGATGTGAACACGGAAGGCACTATCTTTAACAAATCTCTCCAGCTGCTGGGATATGCAGACGACATTGACATCATCGGTCGCTCCCAGCGCGCCGTGTTAGAGGCTTTTACGGCAATTGAAGAAGAGGCGAAACGAGTTGGCCTTGAAGTGAATGAGGACAAAGCCAAGTACATGTTGTCAACAAACAAAGAGGAATCAACTCCACTAATGACAACTTAGTGGAGATTCGACGAAGACTTACCCTAGGAAACCGCTGCTACTTCTATTTGGCGAAAGAAATGGGGACAAAACTTCTAACTCGAAAGACGAAATGTATGCTCTACAAAACTTTGATCCTGCCAGTTCTGCTTATGGAGCCGAGTGTTGGACTATAAGCAGGAAGGCAGAGCATATAATGAACACTTTCGAAAGAAAAATTCTTCGTCGGATATTCGGTCCCGTATGCGAGGAGGGCGAATGGAGAGAAGATACAACCGCGAACGCTATGAGCTGTACCAAGATGTGGATGTAGTCCAAAAAGCCAAAACACGTCGACTACACTGGCTCGGCCACATCGAGCGAATGGACAATAATGCAAAGGCAAAGAGGATCTTAGAATCACAGCCCCCAGGTTCGAGACGACAAGGAAGACCGAACCTTCGTTTTAAGGATCAAGCTATCGTGGATGCCAGAGCGCTTGGTCTAGATAACTGGAAGCAGCGTGCCCGGGATCGAAGAGAGTAGAAGGCTGCCGTGTCTCAGGCAGAAACTCTTCACGGGTCGTGGGTCCGTTAAGAAGCAGAAGAACATCCTCAAACGTTCGACGTTATCGTCGTATTTCAGTACAAATTGCAATATGGCCACGCCCACTTTATAGGGGCTGCATAGAAACGAGGATAGGGTATCATACGATCCGTTCCAGACGGATTGTAGCTTTTCTGTATGTTTTTTTTTACCCTATCCTAAGGGTATATTAAGTTTGACACATAGTTTTTAACATAGAGAAATAATCGAGATAGACCCTATAAAGTATATACACATGTTCACAAAATTATTCGCACAAGACTTTATATACGGAAAAAAACAAAATTAAACCACTATCTTTGATAAACATTAAAAAATTAAAAGCTAACAAAAGAACAAACTTCAAGAAAATGTGACACAAAATTATTCGCACAAAACCAAATAGAAAGAGAAACATACAGAAAAGCTACAATCCGTCTGGAACGGATCGTATGATACCCTATCCTCCTCTCTATAAAGTGGGCGTGGCCAAATTGCATTTTCTACTCAAATATAGCTATAATGTCGAACGTTTGAGGATGTTACATGTAAAATTTCATGAAAATCGGTTTTTTGATGAAAACGCCCCCAAAAAGTGGGCGTGACCAAAACTGTTCTATGGGTGGATTGTAGGGAATCTGAATGCCTAAATATTTGGTCTTAACAAAATTTTTCGGTTTCATATAATTTAGTGAAGTTATGAAAAAGTGGGCGTGGCAGTGGGCGGATTTAAAAAAATTTTACACTTGTACTGTATCTTTTTCTCAGAAGCCCAGATATGAAATTTGATTGTCCTAGCTCAAAATTTAAGGCCCAAAAAGCGGTGACATACGGACGGACGGACGGACGGACGGTCATCGCTCAATCGATTTCGCTATTGATGCTGATCACGAATATATATACTTTATAGGGTCTATCTCGATTATTTCTCTATGCTACAAACTATGTGTCAAACTTAATATACCCTTAGGATAGGGTATAAAAATTAAAAATGCAAGAGATGGGCAGCATATCAATAATTTGTTGCGCCGCCTTTAGCCTTAATTACGGCTTGTAAGCGTTTTGTCATATTGTTTAAAATCTGGGCTTATAAGCTCCCATTCCTGCTTGAGGGCTTCTTTAAGAGAAGTTTTGCTGCTGATCACCCGATTTTTAATATTTCTCTCAAGCTGGGTTCAAAGGTTCGATGGGATTGATGTCAGGTGATTGTGGGGGTGTTTTCAGTTGCGAGGGTGTATTAAAAAACAGTCCCATTTTTACGTTATGGACTGTATGTTTCGGGTTATTGTCTTGTTGGAAGATGTAATCTGACCCTAGACCTCAATTTCTTTTCAGGATATTGAGGTATCCATATTGATCCATTTTATAATCAATGAACTACAATTGGCCCACCCCGCCTGCAGACATACACCCCCACTTCATGACATTGCCACCACCATGTTTCACGGTTGCTGGGAAATTAGCTTCTTTTAGCTCTGTATTTGCTTGTCGCCAAACCGTTTGTTTTCCATCATTGCCAAACACATTAAACTTACTCTCGTCGCTGAAAATTACGGACTTCCAAAGCTCTGAGCCCTTGTTAACATGTTCTTTGGCGAAATTAAGTCGTTTTTATACCCTATCCTAAGGGTATATTAAGTTTGACACATAGTTTGTAACATAGAGAAATAATCGAGATAGACCCTATAAAGTATATATATTCGTGATCAGCATCAATAGCGAAATCGATTGAGCGATGACCGTCCGTCCGTCCGTCCGTCCATCCGTATGTCACCGCTTTTTGGGCCTTAAATTGTGAGCTAGGACGATGAAATTTCATATCTGAGCTTCCGAGAAAAAGATACAATACTAGTGTAAAATTTTTTGTAATCCGCCCACTGCCACACCTACTGTTTTATAACTTCACTAAATTATATGAAACCGAAAGATTTTGTTAAAACCAAATATTTGGGCATTTAGATTTCCTATAATTCATCCAAACAACACTTTTAGCCACGCCCCCTTTTTGGGTGCGTTTTCATAAAAAACAGATTTTCATGAAATTTTACGTTTAACATCCTCAAACGTTCGACGTCGTATTTCAGTACAAAATGCAATATCACCTCGCCCACTTTATAAGGGCTACCTAGCAAGGAGGATAGGGTATCATACGATCCGTTCCAGACGGATTGTAGCTTTTCTGTATGTTTATACCCTATCCTAAGGGTATATTAAGTTTGACACATAGTTTGTAACATAGAGAAATAATCGAGATAGACCCTATAAAGTATATATATTCGTGATCAGCATCAATAGCGAAATCGATTGAGCGATGACCGTCCGTCCGTCCGTTGGCATGTCACCGCTTTTTGGGCCTTAAATTTTGAGCTAGGACGGTGAAGTTTCATATCTTGGCTTCTGAGAAAAAGATACAGTACAAGTGTAAACATTTTTGAAATCCGCCCACTGCCACGCCCACTTTTTCATAACTTCACTAAATTATATGAAACCGAAAAATTTTGTTAAGACCAAATATTTATGCATTCAGATTCCCTACAATCCACCCATACAAAAGTTTTGGCCACGCCCACTTTTTGGGGGCGTTTTCATCACAAAACCGATTTTTGGGCCTTAAATTTTTAACTAGGACGCTGAAATTTCATATCTGGGCTTCCAAGAAAAAGATACAGTACAAGTTTAAAATTTTTTTACATCCGCCCACTGCCACGCCTACTTTTTTATAACTTCACTAAAGTATATCAAACCGAAAAATTTTGTTACGACCAAATATTTGGGTATTTAGATTCCCTACAATTCACCCATAGAACAGTTTTGGCCACGCCCACTTTTTGGGGGCGTTTTCATCAAAAAACCGATTTTGATAAAATTTTACATGTAACATCCTCAAACGTTCGAGGTTATAGCCATATTTAAGTACAAAATGCAATTTGGCCACGCCCACTTAATAGAGAGGAGGATAGGGTATCATACGATCCGTTCCAGACGGATTGTAGCTTTTCTGTGTGTTTTTATAAAATGCTTGACTGTACTATGTATGATCTCTGGGGTTTTAAGCTTGAAATTCTTTATTACATAACTCAGTTTTAAAATATATGATAAATAAGTTATATATATTTTATTTGTTTTATTTAGTCCGTTATTAATGGCATCTGCTAGATAAGAATCTGTTTCTAACGCATTAAGCAACAAAAAATATTTTAGAAGCACCCATTGTTCTAACGCCCTGTTGAAGGTGTTAATGGATAACCATGTTGTGAAAGACAATTTCAGGATTTGGTTGTTTTTCAAATGGAAATTTTCCTGAAATATTTTAAATTTTGTTTGCTGTTTTCCATTATGAAAGAAGTACACACATATGTACATATATATGTTTCTGACCAGTTTTTTAACACAGTTCGGCATCTCTTTCCCAGCAGATGACGACCAAAGGTGTATTGAGTAATAGGTACAGGGAATAGCGGAAAAACTTGGGATATCTGCTAAGAACAATGCCCTTAGGCCACTCTTACTTACCATCATTACTGATGCGTTGTCAGCAGCATAACCAATCAAGTTTTTTAATAAGAACTAGCATTAAATTTTGAGCTAGGAGGATGAAATTTCATATCTGGACTTCTGAGAAAAAGATACAGTACAAGTGTAAAATTTTTTTAAATCCGCCCACTGCCACGCCCACTTTTTCATAACTTCACTAAATTATATGAAACCGAAAAATGTTTTAAGGCAAAATATTTAGGTATTCAGATTCCCTACAATTCACTTATACAATAGTTTTGGGCACGGCCACTTTTTGGGGGCGTTTTCATCAAAAAACCAATTTTGATGAAATTTTACATGTAACATCCTCAAACGTTCGAAGTTATCATCGTAATTCAGTAAAGAAAATGCAATACGGCCACGCCAACTGTATAGGCGCTCGATAGGATGGGGGTAGGGTATCATACGATCCGTTCCAGACGGATTGTAGCTTTTCTGTATGTTTCTTACAGTTTACGAAACAAGTGCTGTGTTATCGGTAAATGCAAAAATATAGAGTGATACAACGGCTTTCATTCAATAAACTTTGGTGGAATGCTTCTTTTATTTCTTTTCATAGTGCCAACCATTGTAATTTCTTTTGATAACAATTTTTTGACCAAATCCATACGAAGAAAAAAATTTATTCATTATTATGTTATGATCTTTCAAACCATCAACGAGATCCAAAAAAACACGCTCGTCTTGTCTTTTTGTCTCCAATCGATTTTCCCAAGCATGGTTGAATTTTCCAATATAACATGTATAGAAGATACCAGCAACCAGAATTTTAATTCATATTTCATTTGTATTGACGAATACAAGTCATAAGTCTGTAGCCTGCGAAGCCTGCGAAGATGACTTTTGGCACATTTACCCCATACTGGAAGAAAAGAGAGCACGAGAAGCGCCAGGAATAATGTAAGGAAGTTTTACCAACTACCTGTGTCAGGCCAACAAGACTCGTATAGAAGCCTGTAGAGATGAAGAAGGAAACCTCGTAGTAGAGTCACAGTCGGTGCAGAGAATATCGAAACATTTCTTCTGCAGACTGTATAACGACGACGATGACCAACAATCCGCTGTCAGGCAGAATGAACCATTCAACATAGACGATGATAGCCAAAACTTCCGTCCACCTGACCAAAACGAAGTGAGGATAACAATATCCAAACTTAAGTCCAACAAGGCAGCTGGACCTGACGGCTTACCAGCCGAACTGTTCAAGTCAGCTGGAAATGACCTGGTAGAGAGCATACACCAACTCATTTTTAAAGTTTGATCAGGTGAATGTACGCCTGATGAATGGAATCTCAGCACCGTTTGCCCGATCCACAAGAAAGTAGATCTCCTAAATAGGGCCAATTACAGAGGTAGCAGTGTCCTCAACATCGCGTACAAGATCCTATCTGCCATATTGTGTGAACGTCTGAAACCCTTCGTCAACAACCTGATTGAGCCCTATCAGTGTGGTTTCAGACCAGGAAAGTCCACAATCGATTAAATTTTCACACTTCGGCAGATTCTGGAAAAAACTCAAGACACTCATACACACCATCTCTTCATCGATTTTAAGGCCGCATATGACAGCATCTATAGAGACGAGCTATACGGAGCCATGTCTAGTTTTGGCATCTAGTTTTGGCATCCCTGCCAGGATGATGTTGAAGAATTCTTGCTGCTTCATCAAGGTCGGTAACGAACTCACCGAGACCTTTGATGTCAAAAAAGGATTTAGACAAGGTGACGCGCTGTCATGTGATTTTTTAAACATCGTTCTTGAGGTAGTAAGGGACTTTGTCTACCTCGGCTCTGCTATTAATTCTGACAATAACACTTCGGCAGAAATGAAACGAAGAATAACTCTTGCCTATCGCTGATTCTTTGGGCTGAGAAGGCAATTGAGTAGTAAAAAAAAAACAAAACCCTATCCCGAACAACTCTATATAAGACCTTGATCATCCCTGTCCTCCTTTACGGCGCTGAAGCATGGACTTTATCGAAAGCGGATGAAGATATCCTTGGTCGTTTCGAGAGAAAAATACTTCGTAAAATATTCGGTCCCGTTTGCGTTGACGGGTTTTGAAGGAGAAGATTCAACGATATACTACGCATCAGTCGTTTGAGATGGCTAGGACATGTAGAGTGAATGGACACCAGTGCTCCGGCCCGCAGAGTCTTCGAATGAAACCCGGAGGCACAACGCAGTAGAGGAAAATCTCGCCTTAGGTGGCGCACACAAGTTGAAGGGGATCTGAACAAGCTTGGAGTGCGCAACAGTAGGCAGTTAGCTACGGACCGAGCTAACTGGAGAGGCTTCTTAGTTGAGGTTCAGGTTCACCCCGAGCTGTAGCGCCACCTAGGTAAGTAAGTAAGTAAGTCAACAAAACACTGCATTTAACTGGTAAATGATCTGAACTTAGCTCAATAATAACCATAGGCTGACTAATAAGTTCGGGCATGTTAGTCAGAAATAAATCTAACGTTGTCAAGTAATCGAGTTAACTCCACCCACTAAAAATACTTCGATTATAGTGATCATCTTTCTCAGATCATTACTTAAATCAATACGCCTTTCAACTGATGCCGAAACACCTGGAAAATATACTGAGAAACGTTCAATAGACCGCCTATTAGCAAATGGAATTTCAACTCCAACTATTTTCAATTAATATGGCGATAACAGGAACAACTTTGTGTTTAATTGTTCTTTTTACAATTATAGCAACTTCGCCTCCCCTTCTCTCTTCTCTGTATAAGCGGTAACATTTATTTAGTATTAGACAAATTCAAATTTATGTTTAGGAAAGTTTCTGTTACTAGACTAACATCAATATTATATTTGCTTAAGAAAACAAAAAATTCTAAGAGCAGGTCGTCGGTTCCTCTTGCGTTGGAGTTGGTGTTGTTGTTGGTCCATGCATTGGACTTGTTGCAGTTGATAGCAGCTGATTGACACTTGGTTTACTCGTAGAGCTCTAAGTTTGGGAAAATCAGTTGTGTTTGATGTAAACGTAGGATATACAGCACTCCTCGTCGGTTGTATTTTGTTTTTTTGCCGACAATCTCGATCTAATTTGGTAAAAGATATGTCGGCTTAAGCACGATGGATCGGTAGATTTATGAGTTTCGTTCCAATTAGTACATTTAATGTTAATTGATTTGCATTCACTTGTTTTGTGGTTATCTGAACATATGGCACAATGAGTTTTAATACGGTAATTTTTTCTTTTGGAAGCACTTTCAAGATAAACTAGATAGAATACATCTACGTATTTATCCTACTTCTTTTTATACCCTATCCTAAGGGTATATTAAGTTTGACACATAGTTTGTAACATAGAGAAATAATCGAGATAGACCCTATAAAGTATATACATATATTCGTGATCAGCATCAATAGCGAAATCGATTGAGCGATGACCGTCCGTCCGTCCGTCCGTCCGTCCGTATGTCACCGCTTTTTGGGCCTTAAATTTTTAACTAGGACGCTGAAATTTCATATCTGGGCTTCCAAGAAAAAGATACAGTACAAGTGTAAAATTTTGTTTACATCCGCCCACTGCCACGCCTACTTTTTTATAACTTCACTAAATTATATGAAACCGAAAAATTTTGTTAAGACCAAATATTTGGGTATTTAAATTCCCTACAATTCACCCATAGAACAGTTTTGGCCACGCCCACTTTTTGGGGGCGTTATCATCAAAAAACCTATTTTGATAAAATTTTACATGTAACATCCTCAAACGTTCGACATTATAGTTATATTTGAGTACAAAATGCAATTTGGCCACGCCCACTTTATAGAGAGGAGGATAGGGTATCATCCGTTCCAGACGGATTGTAGTTTTTCTGTATGTTTTTTTTTTAATGTTTGCCAAGAATTCATGCATTTGGTTCCTGTGTGCGACGTGGTTCTGGTACTGTTATTTGCGTCATCTGCTCCAGCTTTTCAGTTTATTTATCAGTGATCCCAAGCTGGCGATCGTCATGTTGATGCTGTACCTCAATATTCGCTGTACTCTCTGTTAACTCCGGTGTCCTCTCTCGTAGCTGGTCTAGATGTCTACGCATTGTACTACCAGCTTGTGTGGTCACTGCATATGAAACAGGATCTGTCTGTTTTGTAATGCTGGCAGGGATCCATATAGGCCCACATGCATAGTTCCTAGCTCATACGGTGTCATTGGTTGTGAAGTGGTTATTACTTGTAAACGAGGGATCCTTTTCCGACGATCGCAGCTGAATGTTGTCTGGGTGTACGTTGTCGAAGTAGGTCATGGGACGTCTTCTCAACAGAACATTCAACACTATCAACAGTAGTTGTTGATAGTGTTGAATGTTGGTGAAGTAGGAATCTTGCAAGTCGGAGTTGCATGCAACCTATAGTATTTCGTTTAAGATAGTCTTTAGTTGTGCGAACCATTCTTTCCGCCTGTCCGTTGCTTAAAGATGGAACGGAGAGGTTAAAATATGAGAAACAAGATTTCGTTTGCAAAATTCTTTAAAATCTTGGGACGTGAAGGCTGTCTTGCGAACATTATTTACAGCACACAGTGTACTTGTCGTGGATATAAGTTTTACTTCAAGCCATTTGGAATAAAAATCGACAACAATAAAAAGTCTTACCTTGGAATGACCGGGCGAAATCAACAAGAAGACGTGACCATGGCCTTGCAACCTCTTTCCACGGATGAATGATAGCTTGAGTTTTCTCGGGTCTCGATTGTTGGCAAATGCTAAAACGCTTGACAGTTAGCTCTATGTCCGTATCCATCTTTGGCTTTGTAGCTTTTCGCAAGGCTTTTCATTTCCACAACCCCAGGAAGACCCGCATGTAAGATCTTCAACATGTCTTCTCGAGTTTCAGTTTCTGGAACGATAATTCTATCACCCGACAATAAACAATCTGTATTTACCGTAATCTCGTTCCTGTGATGATGGTATGACTTAAATTTCTCCTCTGGCTGCATAACAGGCGACCCCCTTAGCGCCAAATTGAGAACTTGTTTAAGAGTTTTATCTTTTGCTGTCATTCTTCCAAAGTCATTTGATTGCAGGATGTTCGGTTTGCATTCCTCGATCATATTGCCTTGAATTCGTTAACACCTGATGAAATGTTGGGTAATAGACTAAGTGCATCAGCAATGATGTTTTTAACACCAGGTCTATGTAGTATTTTCAAATTGTACCCATTCAGGAATATACGTCATCTGAGAATTCTGGGTGAAAGAATTAGTGGCGTTGGGTTGTTTTGGTCAAACAAACGTATTAACGACTTGTGATCAGTTACAACCGAACAATTTCTTCCCTAAAGAAAATTGTGGAATTTCTTCACAATTATCGCTAAGGCCTCCTTATAGGTATCTATTTGCGCGTAGTTCTTTTCTGTTGAAGTTAAGATGCGGGACTAAAACGAAACGGAACGCTCTTGTCCGCTTGAAAGACTGTGAGCCAAAACTATACCTATTCCAAACGGTGAAGCGTCAGAAACTAATGATATCGGCAGCTTTTTATCATAGTTATTTAGAATATTCTCCTGTGCAAGTAAATTTTTTACTTCTTCAAATGCCCTCGCATGTCTGGAGTTCCACTGCCACTTTTCATTTTTATCCAGCAATCTATGAAGTGGTTCTGCAATCGTTGCTTTGTTTTTAAGAAATGCATGGTAGAAAATAATTAGGCCGAGGAACGCCTGTAGTTGTTTTTGGTCTGTTGGTGCTGGTGTTTCCATGATAGCGCGGGTTTTATCATCCGACGGACGAATGCTTCTGCCGTCAATGACATATCACAGTAATTACACAAAGGGTAAGTCGAATTGGCATTTGTTTCGTCGTAACCGGAACCTCGTTAAAAGAATTTATAAAATGCTGCTATCTCGGAGGGTGTGGGCATGAAGAGTTTAAATAGCTCTTCGAGTATTGTAGTATATTCGATATCCTCAATTTATTAAAATTCAAGATTAGCGACTCCACCAAGTCGAAACAAGATGCTGCAGAGATGGTTAGGAAGGTCGCTTTTTAGTGTAAGTGCGGCAAATATGGCCCACCCTTATTTTTTTTGAAAATAAAACAGACAATTTAGCTTCAATTCTTTTATTTTTTGTAAAAAAAAAACTTAGGAAGGATTTCTCTTTCAGTCTTTATAAACATAAAATACAAAAAATAACTTAGCAAAAGATATAAATAAAAAACATACAGAAAAGCTACAATCCGTCTGGAACGGATCGTATGATACCCTATCCTCCTCTCTATAAAATGGGCTTGGCCAAATTGCATTTTGTACTCAAATATAGCTATAATGTCGAACGTTTGAGGATTACATGTAAAATTTTATCAAAATAGGTTTTTTGATGATAACGCCCCCAAAAAGTGGGCGTGGCCAAAACTGTTCTATGGCTGAATTGTAGGGAATCTAAATACCCAAATATTTGGTCTTAACAAAATTTTTCGGTTTCATATAATTTAGTGAAGTTATAAAAAAGTAGGCGTGGCAGTGGGCGGATGTAAAAAAATTTTACACTAGTATTGTATCTTTTTCTCAGAAGCCCAGATATGAAATTTCATCGTCCTAGTTAAAAATTTAAGGCCCAAAAATCGGTTTTGTGATGAAAACGCCCCCAAAAAGTGGGCGTGGCCAAAACTTTTGTATGGGTGGATTGTAGGAAATCTGAATGCCTAAATATTAGGACTTAACAAAATTTTTCGGTTTCATATAATTTAGTGAAGTTATGAAAAAGTGGGCGTGGCAGTGGGCAGATTTCAAAAATTTTTACACTTGTACTGTATCTTTTTCTCAGAAGCCCAGATATGAAATTTCATCGTCCTAGCTCAAAATTTAAGGCCCAAAAAGCGGTGACATACGGACGGACGGACGGTCATCGCTCAATCGATTTCGCTATTGATGCTGATCACGAATATACATATATACTTTATAGGGTCTATCTCGATTATTTCTCTATGTTACAAACTATGTGTCAAACTTAATATACCCTTAGGATAGGGTATAAAAAGCACTTTTTAAAAAGTACGGCTAATATGGCCCTCCTAATGTTAAATATGGACCAGGGCAGAAATTGCTTATTTCATGTCCTCCTTACTCTCGAAACCATTTTATCCCCCAAAGAAAAACAATAACGTAGAAGGCAACATTAAAGTACAAGTACAATCATGTGTCAAATATTGCGCAAATAAGCTCTAATATTGCTCTAATAAGCCAATCCCATCCTCGTCGCCAATATTATGTTTATAAACTTTATTATTCAAAAATTAACAAACTTTACCATTAAATCAAGAAAGAAAATTAGGTTTCCAAAGAACTAGTCTAATGGACGGACGTAGAAAGATTGCCGTGACATTTCCCAAAACTCTCCAGCTGTCAATTACCCGGTAGCTTCCTGTCGACTGACATTTGTGATAGCAGCATTCAAACACAACAGCTATGTTCGTTAATAGCTACTTATTCATACTATGCACTTTCAAATCACACGAGCGAAACCGGACGGGTCAGCTAGTATGATATGTATGTACATGTATAAATATCCAAACGTAATTACAAGCATGATATTGATATGTGAATGTACACGCATCTGTCTACACAGACTGGATATAACGGTTAAGTTCGTCGTAAATTTCCGGATGTTAGAGGTGTTTAGGAATCTTCACACATTCATAATACTTAGACCGATTGTTGAAATAACACCAATATCGAATCACACGAAATTAAATTATACTCAAATGCAATGAAAAAAACATACAGAAAAGCTACAATCCATCTGGAGCGGATCGTATGATACCCTATCCTCCTTTCTATGTAGCCCTTATAAAGTGGGCTTCGCCATATTACATTTTGTTCTAATATACGACGATAACGTCGAGCATTTGAGGATGTTAAATGTAAGATTTTATGAAAATAAGTTATTAATAAAAACGCCATTTTGTCTTAACAAAATTTTTCGGTTTCATATAATTTAATGAAGAAATGAAAAAGTGGGCGTGGCAGTGGGCGGATTTCAAAAATGTTTACACTTTTACTGCTTCTCCTTCCGTCACCACTTTTTGGGCCTTAAATTTTGAGCTAGCGGGATGAAATTTAATATCTGGGCTTTTGAGAAAAAGATGCAGTGAAAGTGTAAAAATTTTCATAACTTCACTGAATTATACATATGAAACCGAAAAATTTTTTAAGACAAAATATTTAGGTGTTCAGACTCCCTACAATTCACTTATACAACAGTTGTGGCCACGCCCACTTTTTGGGGGCGTTTTCATCAAAAAACCGATTTTGATAAAATTTTACATGTAACATCCTCAAACGTTCGAAGTTATCATCGCAATTCAGTAAAGAAAATACAATACGACCACGCCCACTTTTTAGGGGCTCGATAGGATAGTATAAATGTGTAACTGCAGCGGGAAAATAGCTCAAAGAGAGTAATTGACCAGTAATGTTATTAAAATTTAAAGTAAATTAACTGTAGGGAAAATAGGGTAAATTATATTTTGTTTACCAGTTTAAACAAATAGCAAAACAATACAATGCATATAATATCAACTTACAATTACTAACCGCATCAGCAGACAAGAAGAAATAATGATAAATAAATTCTAAATTAAGGTAAACAACAAATAATCTTATACAATAGGTTTAGCGGATAATAGAGGTCGATATTAAAAATAGGGGTCCTGTGAAAAATTGCTATCAAAAGATGTTACCGGTTATTAAACTCTTGGATAAAAGAGGTTTATTTGTGTTATTTTATTATTTTTTTAAATCAGATACATGTCTACATATCTGTATAATTATTTACCACTTTGTACAAAAATTAAACCTACAAGTAATATTAATCATATATTTACAGGTACCGCAATACAACGAATTCATGAGACAGAGGAAATTAAATATTCAGCTGAAGAAAAAGAGGTAGGAGAATCAGAATCCGATGATGAAAATCAAAAGCGAACTGTTGCTGAAAGGCGAGAAAAAATTGTTAAGCGGTTATCAATTGAGCGGCATATTCCTGCATCCAGTCAAAAAAAAGAAATTGTTCAAGAAATAACTGAAATCAAAAGGAAAAGTTTAATCGAAGACAAGAAAGCTATACACGAAGAAGAGATAATGTTACAAATGCCCACTGACAATATAATTAAATCAACAGTTCCGGAACACGTTGTTAAAATGAAATTGAATAAATTGGAAACAACCGAAGTATCTAAGATGGACTTTGATAAAGAATTAATTTTCAAATTCAAAAGCTCAGTAAAAAGAATGGAGGAAGAAGAAAAAAACACAGACGAAAATACAAAAAATTATTTCATTAATGAAACTGCTGAAAAAAACGATAAATACACCACAAACGAAATGATTCGTAAATGTTCCCCAAATACGAGTAATACCATTGAAAATAACGAAACGGTAGAAAAACAGCTGCAAGTAAAGGATAAGAATGGATTAGAAAATAAAGCGGTGAATGGCGTCGATGCTGAAATTCTACCTAAAAAAAAACATTCTTGGGATGATAGTGCAGAATCTATTTTGAACGACTCTCAATCTGAAAGCATGAACAAACCATCCGAGCCACTGGCAGAGGAACAATTTTATAAATGCTTTGAGGAGACCACAACTAGGAAAATCGGTGAAGGAAACATAACAATTAACAAAAAAACAAAAGGTGATATTGTGTAACTTTTTAAATGTATTATACATACATATGTATTTTTATCCAGAAGATACATATTTAACATAATTTTTAGCTTTTCTTATGGTTCCACACACAAAAAACAATATTATTTAAAAGTGGAATTATTGTGGGTCATAGCCACTTCCTTTTTCCAGTAAAAAAACATACAGAAAAGCTACAATCCGTCTGGAACGGATCGTCTGATACCCTATCCTCCTTTTACACTTGTACTGTATCTTTTTCTCAGAAGCCCAGATATGAAATTTCATCGTACTAGCTCAAAATTTAAGGCCCAAAAAGCGGTGACATACGGACGGACGGACGGTCATCGCTCAATCGATTTCGCTATTGATGCTGATCACGAATATATATACTTTATAGGGTCTATCTCGATTATTTCTCTATGTTACAAACTATGTGTCAAACTTAATATACCCTTAGGATAGGGTATAAACACAACATATTCTCTCCAAAAATGGTAGAATATAAAGATTGCACTGTTCAGTGTAAAAAATCAAACGTTCTGCGCATATGACGTCACCAGAGACTCGTGATTTGACATCTACTTGTTTATGCTGTGAATTTGCTGTGAATTCATCAACAATTCCTGTAATATATGTGCACTTTATGTCGTATTAGTTGTTTAATTAAATGATTGTTGTTAATGCAATAAAATAGATATTATTATTATTTTTATTATTATTATAAATTCATTAACATGTAAGTAAACTACATATAAAGTGAAATAAGAGCCAGCTACCAGGGTGTTTCGCTTTTAATGAAACTGAGTGTAGTTGTTTTGTTTACTATTTCCTTTCATGAGTGTTAATGTTATACGAAACTACTGGATTATGTGGGACATTGTTCTACAATTTAATCATAGTTCAAAGTGTAAGAAATATCTACCAATTAACACAACCCATTACGTGGAATGCTTTTAGTGCCAGCAATTAACAGTGACCAATGTAAACAACCATTTGACCAAGTCTACCTGACCGGTAAAGAAAACAATAAAGATGTAATTATTCTTTTTTTTTTTTTTATTTTTTAATTTTTTAATTTTTTTTAGTTGCCATTTTCCTAAATTTTCTCTTACGCTTGTAAGCATTTTCCGCAATTTCCCTATTCAATTTCCGAATTCTAAAAAAACATGCGGGCTCTAAAGAATAACTTCTTAACTTTCTCATCGCAAATTATCTGCTCCGCTACATCTAAGTGTGTCATTAAGAAATCCTGGGTTATAAATAAGTCATCACCGTTGATGACTCGAAGACTTTCTCCAGCGCACTCATGTGGACCATTAAACTGGTTGTTGGTTTTGATAAACCACCTTCATTTAAATGATTGACCTACGTAAATGTATTTTCCATAGATCCTTCCGGATCAACACGAATGTCTGGAACCTTTTCACCCAACTTGTGGCAAATATACCCAGCCAAATGTTCCAAACCATCATGAGCTATAGTTTCTAACTTCTCTTCTGCATGATGAACATGAGGATTTGTTGCTATGCTGTCAGGATTTATTCTTATGCTTCTGAGAATTGTACCTATGCAAATCAAACACAATCATTTTAATAATACATCATTCAAATCAATCAAAGAAAAATAACCTGTAAGGGTATAATCTAATCCTTCTAAATCAGACTTATCATCGTCCATCACATTGGCGCTATTCGATAGGACGCCTTCATTATAGCCAAGTATGTAGGAACGCAGTCTATATATGAATTCCTGACGATCAAGATGGTCGTGAAGGCCTCCTTTGGCTCGAATGACACCAAAGAAATTTTCTAACACATCTTGACTAAGCCGATAAGTCAAGATATAACTGAATTTAAAGCGAGTCTTCAACTCCGTAAGCAGCATTCTAACTGTGTTGTTAAACTGAATAATGGCTATAAAGCATTTTTATAAGAATGTAATCGAGTATGTGAATTACAAGTATACCAACTTCTCTGGAAAGGTAGTAAGTTACCCTTTCCAATAACTCTCATATTTAACATCAGATTCGTCATTTGGTCTTTGGTCATTTGGTCAGAATCTGGTCTTGAATATCTAGAGCCAAGCCATACACATGACCCCGCTTTCTGGAATCTTCTGTTGGTGTCCTCACATTCATGATATCGAACCAGTCATTTGTCTGTAAGCAAGCAATAGTATTAGGATTAGAGTAAGTGCAATTACTTTGACGAGGGTTGGAATATTACGGTTTTAAATAACTGGAAGCACTCTTGCCAATTTTGGTCGTTTAAAAGCCCCAAGCTGGCTGCCCTTGTTAGTGATTGGTCAATAGTATGTGAAAACAATTTCATTACCATTTTCACTTTCTGCCGCTCGGCTCCAACGACATTATTGTAACGCTTGTAATTTTATGCGTTATTGTAAGCTCTGAGGAAGTGCAAGAAAGGAGTTTAACAATAATCTCCTTCTTCACACTTTTTCCATTTATTAAAAAAACTTGATCAATAAAATGGTTCCTCAGGAGCTTGACCAAGTGCAGAACATCCGCAAAAACAAAAATTTTGTTTTCATCGTGTGTGAACTTAAAACAGTGGAAGGAATATTAGATGAATTTAAAGGCTTATCCATACTAATGTCAAGATTTTTTATCAATCCTCTATTGCTACCACCCAAGTCACTAACAATGGCTACAACGTGATAGCCGCACTTCTTTATTGTCGCCAGTATGTTGTTTAGAACTTCGACAGTCATTTGACAATCGAAAGCGTAAAATATTGGCTGCTTCCATTTTGCCATTAATCCTACAGATAAATATACAGAAAAGCTACAATCCGTCTGGAACGGATCGTCTGATACCCTATCCTCCTCTCTATAAAGTGGGCGTGGCCAAATTGCATTTCGTACTCAAATATGGCTATAACCTCGAACGTTTGAGGATGTAACATCTAAAATTTTATCAAAATCCGTTTTTTAATGAAAACGCCCCCAAAAAGTGGGCGTGGCCAAGACTGTTCTATGGGTGAATTGTAGGGAATCTGAATACCTAAATATTTGGACTTAACAAAATTTTTCGGTTTCATATAATTTAGTGAAGTTATAAAAAAGTGGGCGTGGCAGTGGGCGGATTTAAAAAAATTTTACACTTGTACTGTATCTTTTTCTCAGAAGCCCAGATATGAAATTTCATCGTCCTAGCTCAAAATTTAAGGCCCAAAAAGCGGTGACATACGGGCGGACGTATCTGATCACGAATATATATTCTTTATAGGGTCTATCTCGATTATTTCTCTATGTTACAAACTACGTGTCAAACTTAATATACCCTTAGGATAGGGTATAAAAAGTTAAATAAGAAGATGATCATTTAAAAGGATTAAAGAAAACTGAATTTACCTCTTAACATTACCACTTGGACATAATTGGCAGGAGATAAAGTTGAGTCTGATGACCTGTCATAGCAGAAAGTTTTTCTGGTTTTCATCTCATCAAAACTGAGAAAGCAAACTTTCTGGGCCGCATCTAGTTGAGTAGCTGCCGACAAAATCCTTACAACAGGCTCAATGATTCCTGGTGTAATATCCAGTTTATAAGCCCAGCTTTGAAGTGTCCGAACGCCAGTAAGCGGACATTTTTTTTTTCCGAAGTAGCTTATAAGCCTTAGCAGATGTGGAGTATAGCGTAATTGATTGTGCTATATCCGCTTCGGACTATTTTATTCTTTTAATGCAGTTCTTTTATTTATTTACCTGCCTTACAGTAAATATTTGCCTTAATTTCTCCTCCTCTTTTCCGCGGAACGTACTTGTTGCTGCAAATATTTTTCGTTCTCAGTTAGAATGAAGTTCTTCCGTTTGAGACTTTCACTAAAAATTTGTTGCATTGTAATTATGTTAAAAACATACAGAAAAGCTACAATCCGTCTGGAACGGATCGTATGATACCCTATCCTCCTCTCTATAAAGTGGGCGTGGCCAAATTGCATTTTGTACTCAAATATAGCTATAATGTCGAACGTTTGAGGATGTTACATGTAAAATTTCATGAAAATCGGTTTTTTGATGAAAACGCCCCCAAAAAGTGGGCGTGACCAAAACTGTTCTATGGGTGGATTGTAGGGAATCTGAATGCCTAAATATTTGGTCTTAACAAAATTTTTCGGTTTCATATAATTTAGTGAAGTAATGAAAAAGTGGGCGTAGCAGTGGGCGGATTTAAAAAAATTTTACACTTGTACTGTATCTTTTTCTCAGAAGCCCAGATATGAAATTTCATTGTCCTAGCTCAAAATTTAAGGCCCAAAAAGCGGTGACATACGGACGGACGGACGGACGGACGGACGGTCATCGCTCAATCGATTTCGCTATTGATGCTGATCACGAATATATATACTTTATAGGGTCTATCTCGATTATTTCTCTATGTTACAAACTATGTGTCAAACTTAATATACCCTTAGGATAGGGTATAAACATACAGAAAAGCTACAATCCGTCTGGAACGGATCGTATGATACCCTATCCTCCTCTCTACAAAGTGGGCGTGGTCAAATTGCATTTTGTACTCAAATATAGCTATAATGTCGAAAGTTGTTGCATGTAAAATTTTATCAAAATAGGTTTTTTGATGATAACGCCCCCAAAAAGTGGGCGTGGCCAAAACTTTTGTATGGGTGGATTGTAGGGAATCTGAATGCCTAAATATTTGGTCTTAACAAAATTTTTCTGTTTCATATAATTTAGTGAAGTTATGAAAAAGTGGGCGTGGCAGTGGGCGGATTTTAAAAAATTTTACACTTGTACTGTATCTTTTTCTTAGAGGCCCAGATATGAAATTTCATCGTCCTAGCTCAAAATTTAAGCCCCAAAAAGCGGTGACATACGGACGGACGGACGGTCATCGCTCAATCGATTTCGCTATTGATGCTGATCACGAATATATATACTTTATAGGGTCCATCTCGATTATTTCTCTATGTTACAAACTATGTGTCAAACTTAATATACCCTTAGGATAGGGTATAAACATTAAAAGAAGTAAACTTACATTTCATTTTCTAAAGATGCTATACGCTCTTTTCGGTTTTCTCTACAAAAGAATCATCTTTTGTGAAGTCCACTTTTTCAATGAGTTGAGGTAAGACTTCAACTTTAGCTTCTTGGAATGCAGCAGCCATAGCAGGAGATGTTGTTTTCTAGAGCAAAGACACAATCATTCTTAGCTCGAATTTCCATCCGGTTGAAGCGAGTTGAAACGGAAACTGTGTCAGCGTTTGGGTCTATAGTTGGAATAGTTCCCACCTTCAACTTATACCAATTTTTCTGACTAAATCCTGTAATTTTCCTTAGTTAAGATTATATAAATTTAAACATAAGTATAAATACATACCCATTTCAAATTGGAGGTTCCTTTCGATGTCATCTGGAGCAAAATGAGCAGAACAAATACGAGATATTTCCGTATTGAATGGTATCTTTTCGGCGGCAAAAATGCACCCATTGCTTCCTTAAGATTTTACCTTTGGGAAAGCAATAAAATCGGAATTTTTTGCCTTACTCTCTATTATTGTTGTCACAATTAAACACTGCACATCTCATTTTGAATATTTAATTTTAATTTCTTCAATTTAATTCACACAGAATTTTCAAACTTTTAAAATACGCGCCAACACTCACAGGAAAATCCGGAAAGTAAAATTTGGCGGGTCTCTGATAACGTATCACAGCTGTCAGAAAAAGCTATTTAACATGATTGTATTCTATAATTCTCATATTCTCTCTGATTAGCGTGGATACCAACCGTGAGGTAGGTGTGCAATGAAATCTAACAAAACCTGAGCTTCGAACCATAATACAAAGATCTTTGACTTAAGCTATCATTAGATTGCCATTGACACTCACAGGAAAATCCGGAAAGTAAAATTTGGCGGGTCTCTGATAACGTATCACAGCTGTCAGAAAAAGCAATTTAACATGATTGTATTCTATAATTCTCATATTCTCTCTGATTAGCGTGGACACCAACCGTGAGGTAGGTATGCAATGAAATCTAACAAAACCTGAGCTTCGAACCATAATACAAAGATCTTTGACTTAAGCTATCATTAGATTGCCATTGATATGGCGGTTTGACGTTTCGAAAAAGTGGTGCATATGAGCGATACTGACTAGTGATGGGAACTATAGAATAAAAACTATCGATTTATTCGATAATAGCTAAAAGTTGACTCATTCGATAGGCGGTGAAAAACAAACCATTCTTTCACTCATTGAACTTTTCGCTCAACTGCTTTCCTAAATAGTACAATGAATGATTTCGTCCAACAACTTTGTTCGACTGAACGATTTTCTTTTCATTTCTGGTTATTGGTTCATGCTGTCAACGTTTTTCTACCCTATCCTAAGGGTATATTAAGTTTGACACATAGTTTGTAACATAGAGAAATAATCGAGATAGACCCTATAAAGTATATATATTGGTGATCAGCATCAATAGTAAAATCGATTGAGCGATGACCGTCGTCCGCCCGTCCGTCCGTCCGTATGTCCCCGTTTTTTGGGCCTTAAATTTTGAGCTAGGACGATGAAATTTCATATCTGGGCTTCTGAGAAAAAGATACAGTACAAGTGTAAAAATTTTTGAAATCCGCCCTCTGCCACGCCCACTTTTTCATAACTTCACTAAATTATATGAAACCGAAAAATTTTGTTAAGTCCACATATTTAGGTATTCAGATTCCCTACAATTCACCCATAGAATAGTTTTGGCCACGCCCACTTTTTGGGGGCGTTTTCATCAAAAAACCGATTTTGATAAAATTTTACATGTAACATCCTCAAACGTTCGAGGTTATAGCCATATTTGAGTACGAATAGAGAGGAGGATAGGGTATCATACGATCCGTTAAAGAAGGATTGTAGCTTTTCTGTATATTTATACCCTATCCTAAGGGTATATTAAGTTTGACACATAGTTTGTAACATTGAGAAATAATCGAGATAGACCGTATAAAGTATATATATTCGTGATCAGCATCAATAGCGAAATCGATTGATCGATGACCGTCCGTCCGTCCGTATGTCACCGCTTTTTGGGGCTTAAATTTTGAGCTAGGACGATGAAATTTCATATCTGGGCTTCTGAGACAAAGATACAGTACAAGTGTAAAATGTTTTTAAATCCGCCCACTAACACGCCCACTTTTTCATAACTGCATTAAATTATATGAAACCGAAAAATTTTGTTAAGACCAAATATTTAGGCATTCAGATTCCCTACAATTCACCCATAGATCAGTGTTGGCCACGCCTACGTTTTGGGGGCGTTTTCATCAAAAAACCGATTTTGATAAAATTTTACATGTAACATCCTCAAACGTTCGAGGTTATAGCCATATTTGAGTACAAAATGCAATTTGGCCACGCCCACTTTATGGAGAGGAGGAAATTGTATCAGACGTTCCGTTCCAGACGGATTGTAGCTTATCTGTATGTTTTTTTTGTAGTGTGCAGATGCTCTTTCAAAGAAAAGGTTTTATTTAAATTTAATCGTCTAAAGTTTTATATTTAATATCTATATATATAAAAAATTGTTGCAAGTGCGTTGTGACTTTATAACTCACGAACGGTCAAACCGAATTTTTAGGGTTTGTTCGCATGATCGTGTAGCTGGTTTACCTAAAGTTTGAACGAAATTGGTCGACATGCTCGTGAGTTATGACATTTTATGTTAACATCGGATTTTGTCCTTAAAAAAAACAACAACAAATACGTATTAGCGTGTGTTGTATGTATACTCTGTGCTGATGTCATACACACGGCAAATACACGTAGTACCGCATACACGCATACACATTGACAGCTGTCAGTGAGTGATTATGTTACGGTTTTTATACCCTATCCTAAGGGTATATTAAGTTTGACACTTAGTTTGTAACATAGAGAAATAATCGAGATAGACCCTATAAAGTATATATATTCGTGATCAGCATCAATAGCGAAATCGATTGAGCGATGACCGTCCGTCCGTCCGTCCGTCCGTCAGATTCCCTACAATTCACCCATAGATCAGTGTTGGCCACGCCTACGTTTTGGGGGCGTTTTCATCAAAAAACCGATTTTGATAAAATTTTACATGTAACATCCTCAAACGTTCGAGGTTATAGCCATATTTGAGTACGAAATGCAATTTGGCCACGCCCTCTTTATAGAGAGGAGGATAGGGTATCAGACGATCCGTTCCAGACGGATTGTAGCTTTTCTGTATGTTTTTTCATCGAACTCGCATTCAGAATGGATATAATATTAATTAATTTGTTTATTGTTTAAACACAAATGTACATGTGCACATTTTATTCGCGCTTGCCGGTACACAAAATTTAATGGCAAACGTAGCGTGTCATTTAATTTTTTTCCAGTGATGTTATAGCAATAGCACGTGAAAATGACAATTACACGGCAATGGCATACTTCAAGGCAAAGGCCGTGGGCAACATTAAAACTTTCTCAATTTCGAGTAATTTTTCTGTTCTGCTGTCACACGGAAATGACAGCTATTGCCATTTGCTGCATTTTTCTCGATAAGATTTTGAATTAAATCAAATTGCAGTGAATAATAGCGATAAGAAAAAATAAAAATGTTGAGAAGATATAATGCAGAGATGGCGATTTTCGTACATACACTTACATTTGTACATACATACATATGCGTACATACATATGAATGTACATATGTATGTACCATAAATCATAAGGTGTATACATACATCTGTAATTTTTATACCCTATCCTAAGGGTATATTAAGTTTGACACATAGTTTGTAACATAGAGAAATAATCGAGATAGACCCTATAAAGTATATATATTCGTGATCAGCATCAATAGCGAAATCGATTGAGCGATGACCGTCCGTCCGTCCTTCCGTCCGTCCGTATGTCACCGCTTTTTGGGCCTTAAATTTTGAGCTAGGACAATGAAATTTCATATCTGGGCTTCTGAGAAAAAGATACAGTACAAGTGTAAAAATTTTTGAAATCCGCCCACTGCCACGCCCACTTTTTCATAACTTCACTAAATTATATGAAACCGAAAAATTTTGTTAAGACCAAATATTTAGGCATTCAGATTCCCTACAATCCACCCATACAAAAGTTTTGGCCACGCCCACTTTTTGGGGGTGTTTTCATCACAAAACCGATTTTTGGGCCTTAAATTTTTAACTAGGACGCTGAAATTTCATATCTGGGCTTCCAAGAAAAAGATACAGTACAGGTGTAAAATGTTTTTACTTCCGCCCACTGCCACGCCTACTTTTTTATAACTTCACTAAATTATATGAAACCGAAAAATTTTGTTAAGTCCGAATATTTAGGTATTCAGATTCCCTACAATTCACCCATAGAACAGTTGTGGCCACGCCCACTTTTTGGGGGCGTTTTCATCAAAAAACCGATTTTGATAAAATTTTACATGTAACATCCTCAAACGTTCGAGGTTATAGCCATATTTAAGTACAAAATGCAATTTGGCCACGCCCACTTTATAGAGAGGAGGATAGGATATCAGACGATCCGTTCCAGACGGATTGTATGATTAGCTGAAGGCGGTTCCATATTAGTTTCGGTGAAATTTCATAGGTTTTAATGGCTAGAAGCGCAGCTTTGCTGTCAGAGAGAATATAAATATTCTTATTTGATTTAGATCTTCTTATATTTTCTCTGAGATATACATAGGCCCATATCATAGATTTCCGCTTGAAATACGGAGTTACACTTGTCCACGCTTGGGCTGATTTTTTTTCCCCGAAGGGAGGTGAAAATTTTCTGTAGACACTATGAGAATAGCCAGCGCGTGCTCATTGCAGTCTCAGATTTTACTGACTAAAGAAATCACCGTTCGATATAAATTGTTAGATACTGCAACTAAGATATAACTTATCAAGCAATTTTTGTACACGATATAATGACTTTTGGCATGCTCCGCAATTTAATACGTCGAACGGTTTCGTTCTTTGTAGTCGGCGCAATAAGTCGTTCTCATTCAAAATTTGTAGGATTGTATTGTTGATGTCTGATTATTCGGTTTCTATGCTTTCGCGCGCAGCTTCTAGTTTCAGATTGGATTGAATTTCAAGTTCCAAATGGATATCGTCATTTCTTGTATACGACGGTGCTTGGACAATTTCTCTAAGTACTCTATTCTGAAAAATGTTATATAATATTTGCATTTGTTTTCTTGGTTGTATATTGGACGTCCACATTGGTCTTAGCACTTGCTTGTATAAAAGAGGTTTGTTCTAGATACTGAGCTGGGAATCTTTTCCGTTTCCGTTCGAGTTCATTATATTTCATTTTCATGTGCAAATTCGACTCAGTGTTGCCAGTTGGTGGGGAATTCCCCTTTTCGTGGGGAATTTCGTCCAAAATTTAATGAAATGGGAAAGGGGAATCTTCTCTTTTCTAGAACAAACATACAGAAAAGCTACAATCCGTCTGGAACGGATCGTATGATACCCTATCCTCCTCTCTATAAAGTGGGCGTGGCCAAATTGCATTTTGTACTCAAATATGGCTATAACCTCGAACGTTTGAGGATGTTACATGTAAAATTTTATCAAAATAGGTTTTTTGATGATAACGCCCCTAAAAAGTGGGTGTGGCCAAGACTCTTCTATGGGTGAATTGTAGGGAATCTAAATACCCAAATATTTGGTCTTAACAAAATTTTTCGGTTTCATATAATTTAGTGAAGTTATAAAAAAGTAGGCGTGGCAGTGGGCGGATGTAGAAAAATTTTACACTTGTACTGTATCTTTTTCTTGGAAGCCCAGATATGAAATTTCAGCGTCCTAGTTAAAAATGTAAGGCCCCAAAATCGGTTTTGTGATGAAAACGCCCCCAAAAAGTGCGCGTGGCCAAAACTTTTGTATGGGTGGATTGTAGGGAATCTGAATGCCTAAATATTTGGTCTTAACAAAATTTTTCGGTTTCATATAATTTAGTGAAGTTATGAAAAAGTGGGCGTGGCAGTGGGCGGATTTCAAAAATTTTTACACTTGTACTGTATCTTTTTCTCAGAAGCCCAGATATGAAATTTCATCGTCCTAGCTCAAAATTTAAGGCCCAAAAAGCGGTGACATACGGACGGACGGACTCACGGTCATCGCTCAATCGATTTCGCTATTGATGCTGATCACGAATATATATACTTTATAGGGTCTATCTCGATTATTTCTCTATGTTACAAACTATGTGTCAAACTTAATATACCCTTAGGATAGGGTATAAAAATATACAGAAAAGCTACAATCCGTCTGGAACGGATCGTATGATACCCTATCCTCCTCTCTATAAAGTGGGCGTGGCCAAATTGTATTTTGTACTCAAATATAGCTATAATGTCGAACATTTGAGGATGTTACACGTAAAATTTTATCAAAATAAGTTTTTTTTATTATAACGCCCCCAAAAAGTGGGTGTGGCCAAAACTGTTCTATGGCTGAATTGTAGGGAATCTAAATACCCAAATATTTGGTCTTAACAAAATTTTTCGGTTTCATATAATTTAGTGAAGTTATAAAAAAGTAGGCGTGGCAGTGGGCGGATGTAAAAAAATTTTACACTAGTATTGTATCTTTTTCTCGGAAGCCCAGCTATGAAATTTCAGCGTCCTAGTTAAAAATTTAAGGCCCAAAAATCGGTTTTGTGATGAAAACGCCCCCAAAAAGTGGGCGTGGCCAAAACTGTTCTATGGGTGAATTGTAGGGAATCTAATTACCCAAATATTTGGTTTTAACAAAATTTTTCGGTTTCATATAATTTAGTGAAGTTATGAAAAAGTGGGCGTGGCAGTGGGCGGATTTCAAAAATTTTTACACTTGTACTGTATCTTTTTCTCAGAAGCCCAGATATGAAATTTCATCATCCTAGCTCAAAATTTAAGGCCCAAAAAGCGGTGACATACGGACGGACGGACGGACGGTCATCGCTCAATCGATTTCGCTATTGATGCTGATCACGAATATATATACTTTATATGGTCTATCTCGATTATTTCTCTATGTTACAAACTATGTGTCAAACTTAATATACCCTTAGGATAGGGTATAAAAAGAAAATACAAAGCAATTGAGTGTCAAACATTTTTGAAACTAGGTAACAGAAATAAAGGATTTTGAAGAAATTTTCTTATTTCCGAATTTAAGTCTAGTTGCTAGATATGCACTAACATTTCTACATTCAAATGCCGACGCTGAGCGCTTATTATACCCTATCCTAAGGGTATATTAAGTTTGAAACATAGTTTGTAACATAGAGAAATAATCGAGATAGACCCTATAAAGTATAAATATTCGTGATCAGCATCAATAGCGAAATCGATTGAGCGATGACCGTCCGTATGTCACCGCTTTTTTTGAGCTAGGACGATGAAATTTCATACCTGGGCTTCTGAGAAAAAGATATAGTACAAGTGTAAAAATTTTTGAAATCCGCCCACTGCCACGCCCACTTTTTCATAACTTCACTAAATTATATGAAACCGAAAATTTTTGTTAAGACCAAATATTTAGGCATTCAGATTCCCTACAATCCACCCATACAAAAGTTTTGGCCACGCCCACTTTTTGGGGGCGTTTTCATCACAAAACCGATTTTGGGGCCTTAAATTTTTAACTAGGACGCTGAAATTTCATATCTGGGCTTCCAAGAAAAAGATACAATACTAGTGTAAAAATTTTTTTAATCCGCCCAAAGCCACGCCCACTTTTTCATAACTTTTTTGTTAAGACCAAATATTTGGGCATTTAGATTTCCTACAATTCATCCAAAAAACACTTTTAGCCACGCCCACTTTTTGGGGGGCGTTTTTATCAAAAAACCGATGTTGATAAAATTTTACATGTAACATCCTCAAACGTTCGAGGTTATAGCCATATTTGAGTACGAAATGCAATTTGGCCACGCCCACTTTATAGAGAGGAGGATAGGGTATCAGACGATCCGTTCCAGACGGATTGCAGCTTTTCTGTATGTTTATACCCTATCCTAAGAGTATATTAAGTTTGACACATAGTTTGTAACATAGAGAAATAATCGAGATAGGCCCTATAAAGTATATATATTCGTGATCAGCATCAATAGCGAAATCGATTGAGCGATGACCGTCCGTCCGTCCGTATGTCACCGCTTTTTGGGCCTTAAATTTTTAACTAGGACGATGAAATTTCATATCTGGGCTTCTGACGAAAAGATACAGTACAAGTGTAAATTTTTTTAAGTCCGCCCACTGCCACGCCTTCTTTTTTATAACTTCACTAAATTATATGAAACCGAAAAATTTTGTTAAGTCCGAATATTTAGGTATTCAGATTCCCTACAATTCACCCATAGAACAGTTGTGGCCACGCCCACTTTTTGGGGGCGTTTTCATCAAAAAACCGATTTTGATAAAATTTTACATGTAACATCCTCAGACGTTCGAGGTTATAGCCATATTTGAGTACAAAATGCAATTTGGCCACGCCCACTTTATAGAGAGGAGGATAGGGTATCAGACGATCCGTTCCAGACGGATTGTATGATTAGCTGAGGGCGGTTCCATATTAGTTTCGGTGAAATTTCATAGGTTTTAATGGCTAGAAGCGCAGCTTTGCTGTCAGAGAGAATATAAATATTCTTATTTGATTTAGATCTTGTTATATTTTCTCTGAGATATACATAGGCCCATATCATAGATTTCCGCTTGAAATACGGAGTTACACTTGTCCACGCTTGGGCCGATTTTTTTTCCCCGAAGGGAGGTGAACATTTTCTGTAGACACTATGAGAATAGCCAGCGCGTGCTCATTGCAGTCTCAGATTTTACTGACTAAAGAAATCACCGTTCGATATAAATTGTTAGATACTGCAACTAAGATATAACTTATCAAGCAATTTTTGTACACGATATAATGACTTTTGGCATGCTCCGCAATTTAATACGTCGGACGGTTTCGTTCTTTGTAGTCGGCACAATAAGTCGTTCTCATCCAAAATTTGTAGGATTGTATTGTTGATGTCTGATTATTCGGTTTCTATGCTTTCGCGCGCAGCTTCTAGTTTCAGATTGGATTGAATTTCAAGTTCCAAATGGATATCGTCATTTCTTGTATACGACGGTGCTTGGACAATTTCTCTAAGTACTCTATTCTGAAAAATGTTGTATAATATTTGCATTTGTTTTCTTGGTTGTATATTGTAGGTCTACATTGGTCTTAGCACTTGCTTGTATAAAAGAGGTTTGTTCTAGATACTGAGCTGGGAATCTTTTCCGTTTCCGTTCGAGTTCATTATATTTCATTTTCATGTGCAAATTCGACTCAGTGTTGCCAGTTGGTGGGGAATTCCCCTTTTCGTGAGGAAAATTTAATGAAATGGGAAAGGGGAATCTTCTCTTTTCTAGAACAAAATGAGGGGAAAATACAAAAAGAAAATACAAAGCAATTGAGTGTCAAACATTTTTGAAAGGAGGTAACAGAAATAAAGGATTTTGAAGAAATTTTCTTATTTCCGAATTTAAGTCTAGTTGCTAGATATGCACTAACATTTCTACATTCAAATGCCGACGCTGAGCGCTTATTATACCCTATCCTAAGGGTATATTAAGTTTGAAACATAGTTTGTAACATAGAGAAATAATCGAGATAGACCCTATAAAGTATAAATATTCGTGATCAGCATCAATAGCGAAATCGATTGAGCGATGACCGTCCGTTCGTCCGTCCGTCCGTCCGTATGTCACCGCTTTTTTTGAGCTAGGACGATGAAATTTCATATCTGGGCTTCTGAGAAAAAGATATAGTACAATTGTAAACATTTTTGAAATCCGCCCACTGCCACGCCCACTTTTTCATAACTTCACTAAATTATATGAAACCGAAAATTTTTGTTAAGACCAAATATTTAGGCATTCAGATTCCCTACAATCCACCCATACAAAAGTTTTGGCCACGCCCACTTTTGGGGGCATTTTCATCACAAAACCGATTTTTGGGGCCTTAAATTTTTAACTAGGACGCTGAAATTTCATATCTGGGCTTCCGAGAAAAAGATACAATACTAGTGTAAACATTTTTTTAATCCGCCCACTGCCACGCCCACTTTTTCATACCTTTTTTGTTAAGACCAAATATTTGGGCATTTAGATTTCCTACAATTCATCCAAAAAACACTTTTAGCCACGCCCACTTTTTGGGGGGCGTTTTTATCAAAAAACCGATGTTGATAAAATTTTACATGTAACATCCTCAAACGTTCGAGGTTATAGCCATATTTGAGTACGAAATGCAATTTGGCCACGCCCACTTTATAGAGAGGAGGATAGGGTATCAGACGATCCGTTCCAGACGGATTGTAGCTTTTCTGTATGTTTTTTTATTAAGTTTAATCTTTATTTTGAAATGAAGTCTAATATAATTTTTGTTTTTTATTTTTAATAAAAAAAAAAATGACAAATCGTTTTCTTTTTGTTTTTAATTATAATTATACAAACTACCAATATTGCTTTTTAAAAAATTATTGTGGGGAATCCATGGGGAATGTCACCATAAAGAAAGGGAAAAACGGTGAATTTTAAGGTCTGTGATGGGGAATTTCACTCAAAGTGGCTGACAACACTGATTCGACTTCAGTTTTGCGCCCTATAAAGTACGTATGTATATATATGTGTATATTTTTGTAATCAATATCGATAGCAAAGTCAATTGATTAATTTCCATCCGGCAGTCTGTTCGTGACATTGGGCCTTCAAATTTGAAATGAGTGAAATTTTATATCTGTACACATTTTGAAATCCGACTTGCCACGCCCACTTTGTCATATCTTCACTATGGTACTTGAAATAGAACAAAATCAATAAGACCAAATATTTACACTAGAGAAACATTTTTTCTTGTTTGTTTATAATTGTAGATTATTTAAGTTGTAAAAAGAATTCTATGAGTGAGTGCTTCAGTTAAAATATTTCATAATGCAAAAAAAAAGTCTTATTAAATAAAACGTATTTCAAATATTTTATATCGTAAAAAAAGTTCTTAACCAACATGTTTTTTTATTTTTAGCTGCTGAAGATTTGCAATATATGCGAACACCTCCACCGACACCAACTGACATAAAAATGGAACATAAATCTGAGATATATAGTGACTCTAATCCCTCCGATGGTAAGTTTTGCCCTGACAAATTTATATATTAACTTACGCGCCGAAACTCACACACAAAGATTTATTATACGGATTTATATCCATGTTACACAAATGTATGTACACTGTCACGTATGTATGTATGTTGCCTAACATTACTTTGCCTAACATTGATTGGTTTAGTCTACTATGCTATGTAAACGTTTTCTTGTTCCTCAGTTATGTATGTACATACATATAAAAGTTGCACTTTATTACCCGTTTTGCTAACAATTATACAGGCGCGAAAAAAAAACAAATCAAGTGTTAACCTATTTTCTTATATTTTACATTTATATTTTAAACTACATATTCACAACTAAATTGAATAAAATTATTAAATTAAGATATCTGCGTTTTCATTTGCTTCGTGCCCTCTACAAAATGGACATGCATGCGTGAGCAACTTCATATCTTCATATCATACCATATGCTTCATTCGAGTGAAGTCACATGACAGCGCGTCATGTCTGTTTAAATCCTTTTTTGACATCAAATGTCTCGGTGAGATCGTAACCGACCTTGACGGAGCAGCGAGAATTTGCCATTTGAAAATGCCAAAACTAGACATGGCTCTGTGTAGCTCGTCTCTATAGATGCTGTCAAAGGCTCTAAAATCGATGAAACGATGGTGGGTATCGATGTGGAAAAACTCAATTCCAGGATCTGCCGAAGTGTTAGGATTTGATCCGTTGTGAACTTTCCCGGTTTAAAACCACACTGATAGGGCCCAATCTGACGAAAGGTTTCAGACGTTCACACAATATAGCAGAAAGGATCTTGTACGCGATGTTCATCTGGCCTAATTATACCCTATCCTAAGGGTATATTAAGTTTGACACATAGTTTGTAACATAGAGAAATAATCGAGATAGACCCTATAAAGTATATACATATATTCGTGATCAGCATCAATAGCGAAATAGATTGAGCGATGACCGTCCGTCCGTCCGTCTGTATGTCACCGCTTTTTGGGCCTTAAATTTTGAGCTAGGACGATGAAATTTCATATCTGGGCTTCTGAGAAAAAGATACAGTACAAGTGTAAACATTTTTGAAATCCGCCCACTGCCACGCCCACGGCAGAATAGAACAGTTTTGGCCACGCCCACTTTTTGGGGGCGTTATCATCAAAAAACCTATTTTGTTAAAATTTTACATGTAACATCCTCAAACGTTCGACATTATAGATATATTTGAGTACAAAATGCAATTTGGCCACGCCCACTTTATAGAGAGAAGGATAGGGTATCATACGATCCGTTCCAGACGGATTGTAGCTTTTCTGTATGTTTTTTCTTCTTTCGGGGAAGCCGATGTTCTTACCGTCTCTTCTGCTCAAAGAGCTCACGAGCAGCCCTCGTCCTTCTTTACAGCGCCGATTTGTATGCCTCCTGTTTAGCTGTACGTGCTTGCCGGCATTCTTCCACAAACCAGAAGTTTCTTGGTGGTGGTCGGGTGAAACCCAGTACATCAGTTGCGGCACTTCTGATGGCATGTTGACAGTCTTACCACTGGTTTTCGGTACTTGATGATGGCGGCATAGAAATCGTTGAGAGATTTCAGGTTACGCGTTCGGCGAAGATACTGGGGGTCTCTTGCATTTGCAGCCTAGCACGATTTTAAAGTCATGCTTAGGACATTGCTCAGATGTTTTGTACATCCCGGTGCAATGGAAGTGTCGTCGAAGCCGCCGCTTTCTTAATAAATAAGTCTTGCGGCAGAATACATAGGATCACTTTGCGCATGGATCACCATTGCGCATGTTGGTGTCGTCCGTGTTGCACCCATTATCCCTATACATGCCAGACGTTGAACCCTATCTAATTGCTTCTTTACAGTTTTCCGGGTGGCTTTCTGCCACCATACAACTGACGCATATGTGATAATCGATCTAGCTATTATCGTGTACATCCAGTATGTTGACCTCGGCGAGATTCCCCATCTTAGTCCACATACCCGTTTGCACTGATGAAGCACCCTTTTCGCCTTTCTGATCTTCTCTTCCACATGGAAGTTCTATTTCTTCTTAGTCCAACATTTAGGTATACACACATTGTTCCGATCCGAAAGTGTCAAGAGCTGAAATTCCAAATCTCTCCTCTTCCTTGAAGATGATCAGATCTGTCTTTTCCGCATTAATGAAGAGCCTTTATTCCTGACACCAGAGCTCCACGACTCTGACAGTATTTCTAATGGTATATGCTGGAATGTTCATGAATTTACCTCTTGCTATTATTGCTATATCATAGGCATATCCCACCGTGTGGATGCCAGTCTCTTCAAGTCTTCTCAGGAGAGAGTCCACAGTTATATTCCGCAGAGTAGGTGACAAAACTCCTCCTTGCGGGCAACCGCCGCTAACCCTTCTTCTAAGTCTTGAAGTTCTTCTTCTTCTTCTTAATGGGCTCCCGACCCGTGAAGAGTCTCTGCCTGAGACACGGCAGCGTTCCACTCTCTTCGATTCCGGGAATGCTGCTTCCAGTTGTCTAGACCAAGCGCTCTGCCATCCGCGATATCTTGATCTTTAAAACGGAGGTTCGGTCTTCCTTGTCGTCTCGAACCTGGGGGCTGTGATTCTAAGATCCTCTTTGCTGGAGCATTATTGTCCATTCGCTCGATGTGGCCGAGCCAGTGTAGTCGACGTGTTTTGGCTTTTTGGACTACATCCACATCTTGGTACAGCTCATAGCGTTCGCGGTTGTATCTTCTCTCCATTCGCCCTCCTCGCATACGGGACCGAATATCCGACGAAGAATTTTTCTTTCGAAAGAGTTCAATATTTGCTCTGCTTTCCTGCTTATCGTCCAACACTCGGCTCCATACAGCAGAACTGGCAGGATCAAAGTTTTGTAGAGCAAACATTTCGTCTTCCGAGTTAGGAGTTTTGACCACATTTGTTTTGCCAAACCGAAGTAGCAACGGTTTCCTAGGGTAAGTCTTCGTCGAATCTCCGCTAAGGTGTTATTTGTGGAGTTGATGCGAGGTAGGTACACTCCTTAACCACTTCGAAGTTACTGTTGCCAACAGTGACGATCTGTCCTAGGCGGTGGACAGATGCTTCTTTGTTTGCTGACAAAATGTACTTGGTTTTGTCCTCATTCACTTCAAGGCCAACTCGTTTCGCCTCTTCTTCAATTGCAGTAAAAGCCTCTAACATGGCGCGCTGCGAGCGATCGATGATGTGGATGTCGCTTGCGTATCCCAGCAGCTGGACAGATTTGTTAAAGATAGTGCCTTTCGTGTTCACACCTGCCCTACGCACTATTTGATCCAGCACAAGATTGTAGAAGTCATATTATAGCGCATCTCCTTGCCGAACTCCGTTTTGGAATAGTTCGGACGAACTGCTTCCGAATTGCACGTTGCACCGCTAACATATGCGGCTTTAAAGTCGATGAAGAGATGGTGAGTCCCGACTTGAAATTCGTTGGTTTTTTCCAGGATTTGCCTTAGTGTGAAAATTTGGTCGATCGTCGATCTACCGGGCCGGAAGTCACACTGGTACGTGCCGATTAGAGTGCTGCAGAAAGGCTTCAGCCATTCACACATCTTATATGTGACATTAAGCAGGGATATGCCTCTATAGTTCTTACAAGACATAGGATCGCCTTTCTTGAACGTGGGGCATATAGAGCTGATAGTCTAGTCATCAGGCATGACTTCATCCACCCATACTTGGTTGATGACTTGGTGCATTCACCCTACCAAAGCATCACCACCATGTTTGAAAAGCTCTGCTGGTAAACCAAGATTTAACTCTTTCGCCAGATCGCAGTTACACTGTGTGTAAGTAAGTATATGGCAATACTTTCAGGTAGACTTCTAATCATTTCTTTGAAGATCCAAGTCTCCTGCAACAAGGTAATATCAATCGACTCTTCCACAAAGCATCTGGTCAACATTGCTGATGCAGCTCTGCTGTGGTGAAGATTCAATTGAATCACATTAAGTTTTTCCTTTTACGGTTCAGGTTGACTGACCTTCTGTTTCCTGGTTCTTTCATCTTCCATGTGTGCTTACTTGATTAACATTTCCGGACACAGGCTGTCCATTACCTTCTCCTCTTTCCGTCTCTACCACCCTGGCTTTAGCTGAACTGAAGGTCTTGGTATCAGATTTGAACCGTTCCACATAGGAGTATTTGCACCGAAAACGTCGCCAAAATTATTTCCCACTCTTTATACCCTATCCTAAGGGTATATTAAGTTTGATACATAGTTTGTAACATAGAGAAATAATCGAGATAGACCTTATAAAGTATATATGTATATTCATGATCAGTATCAATAGCGAAAACTATTGAGCCATGTCCGTCTGTCCATCCGTCCGTCACCACTTTTGGGCCTTAAGTTTTGAGCTAGGAGGATGAAGTTTAATATCTAGGCTTTTGAGATAAATATGCAGTAGAAGTGTAAAAATTTTTGAAATCCGCCCACTGCCACGCCCACCTTTTCATAACTTCACTAAATTATACGAAACGACGTTACCGTCGTATTTTATTACAAAATGCAATATGGCAACGCCCACTTTATAGGGGATACATAGAAAGGAGGATATTTCTATATATGAAATTTCATCGTCCTAGTTAAAAATTTAAGGCCCAAAGATCGGTTTTGTGATGAAAACGCCCCCAAAAAGTGGGCTTTTTTATACCCTATCCTAAGGGTATATTAAGTTTGACACATAGTTTGTAACATAGAGAAATAATCGAGATAGACCCTATAAAGTATATATATTCGTGATCAGCATCAATAGCGAAATCGATTGAGCGATGACCGTCCGTCCGTCCGTCCGTCCGTATGTCACCGCTTTGTGGGCCTTAAATTTTGAGCTAGGACGATGAAATTTCATATCTGGGCTTCTGAGAAAAAGATACAGTACAAGTGTAAAAATTTTTGAAATCCGCCCACTGCCACGCCCACTTTTTCATAACTTCACTAAATTATATGAAACCGAAAAATTTTGTTAAGACCAAATATTTGGGTATTTAGATTCCCTACAATTCACCCATAGAACAGTTTTGGCCACGCCCACTTTTTGGGGGCGTTATCATCAAAAAACCGATTTTTGGGCCTTAAATTTTTAACTAGGACGCTGAAATTTCATATCTGGGCTTCTGACGAAAAGATACAGTACAAGTGTAAAATTTTTTTACATCCGCCCACTTTTTTATAACTTCACTAAATTACATGAAACCGAAAAATTTTGTTAAGACCAAATATTTGGGTATTCAGATTCCCTACAATTCACCCATAGAACAGTTTTGGCCACGCCCACTTTTTGGGGGCGTTATCATCAAAAAACCTATTTTGATAAAATTTTACATGTAACATCCTCAAACGTTCGGCATTATAGCTATATTTGAGTATAAAATGCAATTTGGCCACGCCCACTTTATAGGGAGGAGGATAGAGTATCATACGATCCATTCCAGACGGATTGTAGCTTTTCTGTATGTTCTCTTTTCTATTTGGAGCGTCATCGATGAAAGTTGATAAAAACTGGTAGGGTATAAAAATGAATTGGTGTCGGTTCGTACGCACTTAACTCGGCTGAACGTCATCCGATTTGTATGGAGTTCTTATACCCTATCCTAAGGGTATATTAAGTTTGACACATAGTTTGTAACATAGAGAAATAATCGAGATAGACCCTATAAAGTATATATATTCGTGATCAGCATCAATAGCGAAATCGATTGAGCGATGACCGTCCGTCCGTTCGTCCGTCCGTATGTCACCGCTTTTTGGGCTTTAAATTTAGAGCTAGGACGATGAAATTTCATATCTGGGCTTCTGAGAAAAAGATACAGTACAAGTGTAAAAACTTTTGAAATCCGCCCACTTTTTCATAACTTCACTAAATTATATAAAACCGAAAAATTTTGTTAAGACCAAATATTTAGGCATTCAGATTCCCTACAATCCACCCATACAAAAGTTTTGGCCACGCCCACTTTTTGGGGGCGTTTTAATCACAAAACCAATTTTTGGGCCTTAAATTTTTAACTAGGACGATGAAATTTCATATCTGGGCTTCTGAGAAAAAGATACAGTACAAGTGTAAACATTTTTGAAATCCGCCCACTGCCACGCCCACTTTTTCATAACTTCACTAAATTATATGAAACCGAAAAATTTTGTTAAGACCAAATATTTGGGTATTTAGATTCCCTACAATTCACTCGTAGAACAGTTTTGGCAACGCCCACTTTTTGGGGGCGGTATCATCAAAAAACAGATTTTGATAAAATTTTACATGTAACAACCTCAAACGTTCGAAGTTATCATAGTAATTCAGTAAAGAAAATGCAATACGGCCATACCCACTTTATAGGGGCTCGATAGGATGGAGGATAGGGTATTATATGATCCGTTCCAGGCGGATTGTAGCTTTTTTATATGTGTTTTTTATCGATTTTGGAATTTTTTATTCAAAAACCAAGAAAAATTATGGGTATATAGATTTTAGCATATTGCTATAGCTCTTCCTATTTAATATTGGTACTATTCTCTGAAATCTGTCCATGACTCTTAAGAGACATAAGAGTTTCATCGTATTTCAATCTTTTGGAAGAAGCATTTATATAGTGTTCTTCGAAAATGCTCTTTTTGACTTTAAGGGGGATTTTCTTATGGAAGAAATTAGGGGATCAGAGCTCAGTAACAATCTGTTTAAGACATCCATGTTACAAACTGGATATAACTTTACATAAAGTTTTGCTGTATCCATTGTGTGCAGACCAAATTTTGAGACATCAATTTTGTATCCACTAGAAATTGTCTCTAAAAGAATTTTGAAGCTGCTGCTTCCGGAGTTTGTTCCCTAGGTCCTGCCTCTTCTGGGGTGGTTTCGGCTAAATTAGCAATAATATCAGTCAATTCATTGCCCGATATGTCACTATTTCCCGAAACAGATTCAGCCAATGGCAACCCCTGTCTCCCTTTCGCCCTTTTCATCTTTTGCTTAAGCTGCTTTCGCAACCTGGGTCTGATACAGCCATCAGGTGGAGCAGCCTTGTTGGACTTAAGTTTGGATATTGCTCTCCTCACTTCGTTTTGGTCTGGTGGACGGAGGTTTTAGCTATCGTCTATATTGAACGCTGCCTGACAGCGGGATGTTGGTCTTCGTCGCCGTTGTACAGTCTGCAGAAGAAGTTTTCCATATTCTCAGCACCGACTATTACTCTACTACGAGGTTTCCTTTTTCATCTCTACAGCTTTCTGTACGGGTCTTGTTGGCCTGGCACATTCCTTATACGTCTTGGTAAAACTTCCGTACATTACTCCTGGAGTATAATCTCCGCGCCGCTTTGTACGCCTCTTGTTTAGCTGCATTTGCTTTCGGCATTCTTCGTCAAACCAGGGGTTTTTTGGTGGTGGTCGGGTGAAACTCAGCAAATCAGTTGCGGCACTTCTGATGGCTTGTTATCAGCTTTGCCCCTGGTCTTCGGCACTTGATGCTGGTGTCATAGGAGTCGTTGAGATATGTCGGAACACTCGTTCGACGAAGATTCTGGCTCTCTTACATTTGCAGCTTTTCGACGTCAAATCTTCTCACAGTAGTTCTTCTTAGTTGCGATCCGAGTAGATGTTGGCTGCTCGAAAGGTCCGGACATCCAGAATACCAGCGCCATGCCTTGCGTCGATCACAATGTGGTCAATTTGGTTGACCGTTTGATGATCAGGAGAGCGTCATGTCCCCTTGTGGATATTGAGATAAGGAAACCGTGTGTTTGCTATAGTGACATTTCGCCCAGCCGCAAAGGCAATAAGCCTAATTTCGTTTCCAGACGCGGTGTCGTGTAGGCTGTACCTACCAATCGTCCTGCTAAAGATGTTCACCTTTCCTATGTTGACATTGCTCATATGTTTTGTCAAGTAGCTCCTAGCTACCTTGTCCTCCGATGCGGATTGTCATAAGACGCTCGCTCACGTATCGAAAGCTCAAGACTTCTTGCCTAAGTCTGCCGCGTATCGCGAATGCATATCCAAAAAAGTGTTTTTCTGTTTCCTATAGCAATCACCGTAGTATACTGCACAGTTTTCATTATCTTTTTGCCCAGGCCATCCCTGGATGGCGGTGATATCTGCATTGTAGCAGTCTAGTGCCTCTGCTTGTTGTTCGGCTACACGCGGCCTGTTTAGGGCCCGAACATTCCAAGTTCGTTGTCCTTTTTTCGTATGCTGGGGTGGTCAACAGTGGGATCATCCTTATACGGGGCTTGTTATTGCTTCGTAACTATTGATATTTTACGTGGTAGGGAAGATACCCTGACGCACAACCCCCAACCTGGAGTACGAGTTCCTTTTTTTTTACCCCTAGGACAAAATGCCGGATTTTCCGGAGTTACTAACCCGCTTCGGGGATATGAGTGCTGCCGTTGGCCCATTAAGGGTTCGTCCGCCACTAACTCTATTCCGACACCCTGACTCAGTATTGGAGATCCCTTTAGACCGGGGATTTAAATATGTCGATGCAGCTCATATAGGGATAACACTAATAGTCCGGCCTAACTGAAACTGGTAGACGCTACCGTTGATTCCATCTAGAGAATTCGTCCGCCGACGACTGAAGCCAGAGGAAGTGCTTTAATGAGAAGACTCTCCTCCCTCCTCTCACCTTCCGAAGGGGTTGGTTACCCAATCTCCAGTCGAGGTACTAGGCACCAGCAGCCTGTATGAGAGCGCTAGTGCTGACGTATATTCGCATCACTATACTTTGGTCATAATTCGTTTACTTATTCACTTTATTATCCAATAACATTTATTTAACACACCAATTCAATCTTAATCGTAATCTAATAATATTAATATTTCACCTTCTACAAATTTAAATCTCTTCTACTATCGCTTAATATCAACTGTGTCTCTTTCGCAGTTGGTTGTTGTATTTATACCGAAATTCACCATTCTCGAAAGACTCCGAAAGTTCTGGTAACAGAAATTTCTAGTCATCGAATATTTTAGTATCATCGGTATTAACTCTCCCATAGGTGGCGCTGATCCTTTTCGGTTTCGGAGTGGATATTACACTGCCCCCTTCTTAGACTTGTTCGTCTCGAACAACCTCATCTGCATTATTTCCATGGTAACGATGTTAACGGTCCATATGTACGATTTTCGTCTTCCCTCTTGGTACCCATTGTATTCTATAAACCACGTCATTGACACGCATGATCACGCATTAGGGACCCTCCCAGTCCTGTTGGAGGTTAGGCGATCTTTTTGTCGTTGCAGGCTATATATCCCGACGATGTCGCTCTGGTGTCGTATCTGGTTTTCATGCGGTCACTAGCTATCTTCGTCCTAGTTCTTTGGTGGTTGTCTCGGATCCTTTCTCTAACGTCTGCTACGTAATCTCCTTCACATTTGGGCTCCTCAGTAGGGGATCCAAATTTCACTTCACTCGGTAGGCGGACTGTTAGTGTGTGCTGCATTTCGTTAGGCCGACGACCTTTGAAAGATGTTCGTTCAAAGTGCTGTTAAAGCAATCTACCATACCATCCTATTATATCTGAAGCGGAGTTATCCCCGTTTTCTTGATTCCGAGTAGCTGGCATACCTCTTGGAATATGGTCGATGTATCGATTGAAATTCTCGGTTTCTGGAAATGGTCCAGCGATGTCGGCTGCGATTCATTCAAATGGTGCGCTTACGTTATACTGATGCATCTTTCCTCGCGTTATACTGACGCGTTCCTCGCGTCTTTGCTAGATGCACAGGCGACGTATTTTTGGCACCTATTTTCGACGTCGTTTCTTGCGCTGAGTCAATAGAATATTTCGCGTTCCTTCTCCAGTGTTTTGTTCACACCCAATTGGCTTCCGGATATTCCGTCTTGCATTTCCGGTAGCACCTCCCTTACTCTCGACCGTGGCTCTATAAGCTGCATTATGGAATATTTCTCTCTGGCGTTTCCCATTTTCTCTTCAAGGCGATATCTTGTACATGTATTGAGTCCCATTGTGCCCAGTAGGCCTTAAGGGTTGCGCTTCTGTCGGAGATGTCTCTTCCGCTTGGTTTCTCCATGTGTTCCTTCCAAGCAAGTATCGGCTCGATATCGGGGTCTTCCTTTTGGCATTCCGGATTTCTTCTGCACTTCAGCCAACGATGGGTTCAGCTCTTATCAGCTGCGTGGAGATAACATTCTTCTCCTCTTGTCGCACACAATGCTTGCAATCGATCTTGCATGATCTCCGGGATAGTGCATCTTCGTTAGAATGGAGTTTTCCTTGCGATGTTGAATTTCGAAGTCGTACGTCTGCAGCCGCTCAATCCACTTTGCTACCTGACCTTCGGGATCTTTGAACTGCAGCAGCCATTTCAGAGCCGTATGATCGGTGCATAAAATGAACTTCTGCACCATTTATATTGTCTTCCCTTTTCCGTCAGTGGATGCAAGCTCTTAGGAAGTCCGGCGAAATTCCTTACGAACCGACTGTAGTACGTGGCGAGTTCCAGAAAATTTCTCAGTTGGTGTTTGTCCTTAGGGACTGGTCAATTTTTCACAGCTTCGGTCCTCACTCATTCTGATGTAATTACGTGCCCCAAATACTTAACATGCCGTCGAAAGAGGGCATATTTCTTTTGATTAAGTTTTAGGTGGCAACTTTAAAATCGTTCAAATACATCTCTCAGGTTGTCTCGATGTTCCGCAAATGTTTTTCCTACAACGATGACATCGTCCAGATACAGGTTTTCCATTTTCCAGGTTAGACCATTAAAGGCACGTTCCGTTAGACGCTCAAAGGTAGCCGGAGCATTGTACAACCCGAATGGTATTACTGTGAACTGCCACAGTCCATTTCCTGCAGTGAAAGCGGTCTTCTACGGTAAGACTTCGTCCTTACTAATTAATGTCTTGAGATGTGCAGTTTTCTCGTTCCCGCACACAATAGGAATTTCCACATTTCGATACCTCAGCACTTGCATCCCGATGTCCAAGACTACTTCATGCGTTTTCATGAAGTGCACTCCTATGATGCATTCATCACAAATGTCGGCCACCAAAAAAGCCCTATCCCGACTGGTCTTGAGAAGCTTGGCCAGCAGGATGGATGTTATCCCTGCTTCCTGCTTTTCGATGCTTCTTCGTTGCGTCGTCTATTTGCACAATGTGGATAATTTCCGCGTCTGGGTGGACTTCTGCACTGTCGTTGTAGATATCCTAGTTTGCTGTAGTTCCAGCAACGGACTTATCCTCCACGAACGTAGTTGTTTCGGTCTGCAGTCACTAACCTTTTACAAGCGCAATCAATGGTAGCCAACTCCCTGACACGGTGGATTCCCTGAGAGGCCTGATCTGCCGCCTCCACTGCCAGACCCATCCTAACTGCTAATTGTAGTTTTCCGTCTGTTATAGCATGGGTGAACGCCTCGTTTCTTTACTCGGTCAAGTTCCTTGGCCAGATCTTCCACTTTGGTTTCGATGGTCTCAATCTTATATACTACATTTTCGAATTTCTCATCCATTGAGCCGAATTTTATTTTCCATTCTTGTTTTTTTCTTCAAACTTTTTTTCAAGAACACTCGAGAAAATAATTTTCTGCTCATCGAAATTGGCGTCTAAAGAATTATTCTGCTCATGTCTCTGTTCCTCAAACTTGGGGTCTAGAGAAATTTTGTGCTCATTTTTTCGGTTCCTCGAACTTTTCGGACAGCAATATCAATTATGCGGATATGTCGATTGCAGTACTTACTTGCTCTTCTGTGACATCGAATAATAACGTACGGGATCTTCGTCGGCTTCTCACACATGTTTTTGTAATTTAACCATCAATTCCTTCTTGTTTCCTGTTGTGGAGATATTCCGCTTGGCAAGCACCTCCTTCAGTTCAAGTAAAGTCAAATTTTTCAGTATATAAAGTATATATATTCGTGATCAGTATCAAGAGCGAAGACGATTTAGCCATGTCCGTCCGTCCGTGCGTCTGTCTGTATGTCACCACTTTTTTGACCTTAAATTTTGAGCTAGGAGGATGAAACTACATATTTAAGCTTTTGAGAAGGAGAAGCAGTACTAGTGTAAAAAAATTTTAAATCCGCCCACTGCCGCGCCCACTTTTCATAATTTCACTAAATTATATTGTTGGATATATTTCCCGACCGAAGGGTTTACTTAAACGCGCGCATTCTAAGAATGGGATTTAATCTAATTCCATTCGAATTATAAAAAGAAAAAAAGTAAAAAAACATACAGAAAAGCTACAATCCGTCTGGAACGGATCGTATGATACCCTATCCTCCTCTCTATAAAGTGGGCGTGGCCAAATTGCATTTTGTACTCAAATATAGCTATAATGTCGAACGTTTGAGGATGTTACATGTAAAATTTTATCAAAATAGGTTTTTTTATAAAAACTCCCCCAAAAAGTGGGCGTGGCCAAAACTGTTGTATGAGTGAATTGGAGGGAATCTGAGTACCTAAATATTTGGTCTTAACAATATTTTTCGGTTTCATATAATTTAGTGAAGTTATAAAAAAGTAGGCGTGGCAGTTGGCGGATTTAAAAAAAATTTACACTTCTACTGTACCTTTTCGTCAGAAGCCCAGATATGAAATTTCATCGTCCTAGCTCAAAATTTAAGGCCCAAAAAGCGGTGACGTACGGACGGACGGACGGACGGTCATCGCTCAATCGATTTCGCTATTGATGCTGATCACGAATATATATACTACTATGGGCGCCAGGTAATCTTTTGCAAAAAAGAGGTAAAATTACCAAAACCTTTGAAATAAATAACAAAGCTACAATCCGTCTGGAACGGATCGTATGATACCCTATCCTCCTCTCTATAAAGTGGGCGTGGCCAAATTGCATTTTGTACTCAAATATATCTATAATGTCGAACGTTTGAGGATGTTACATATAAAATACTATCAAAATAGGTTTTTTGATGATAACGCCCCCAAAAAGTGGGCGTGGCCAAAACTGTTCTACGAGTGAATTGTAGGGAATCTAAATACCCAAATATTTGGTCATAACAAAATTTTTCGGTTTCATATAAATTAGTGAAGTTATAAAAAAGAAGGCGTGGCAGTGGGCGAATTTAAAAAAAATTTACACTTCTACTGTACCTTTTCGTCAGAAGCCCAGATATGAAATTTCAGCGTCCTAGTTAAAATTTAAGGCCCAAAAATCGGTTTTGTGATTAAAACGCCCCAAAAAATGGCCGTGGCCAAAACTTTCGTATGGATGGATTGTAGGGAATCTGAGTGCCTAAATATTTGGTCTTTACAAAATTTTTCGGTTTCATATAATTTGGTGAAGTTATGAAAAAGTGGGCGTGGCAGTGGGCGGATTTAAAAATTTTTTACACTTGTACTGTATCTTTTTCTCAGAAGCCCAGATATGAAATTTCATCGTCCTAGCTCAAAATTTAAGGCCCAAAAAGCGGTGACATACGGACGGACGGACGGACGGACGGTCATCGCTCAATCGATTTCGCTATTGATGCTGATCACGAATATATATACTTTATAGGGTCTATCTCGATTATTTCTCTATGTTACAAACTATGTGTCAAACTTAATATACCCTTAGGATAGGGTATAAAAATGGCCACAGAGGGTAGCTCGCGATTCCCACACGATACAGAATTTAACAAAAGAAAGAAAGGGTCGCGAACAGTTTTAAACAATGGAATGAAATCTTTGGTGACACATAAACAAACGTACGATGGCTTACGCGAAATATATATATAGCAAATATCCTACACGACTTTCAAAACTATAACAACTCTAATATTCAAGGAAAACGCTATACTTAGCTGATCCTTCCATTAGGGGTTGGGGGAATCTTCCTGCTCTATCTCTGTACGTTCCTGGTCTCGTCTTCTGGTTTCGTTCTCGTGTTTTGGTCTCGGGTATCTCGTATGTTTATTATACCCTATCCTACGGGTATATTAAGTTTGACACATAGTTTGTAACATAGAGAAATAATCGAGATAGACCCTATAAAGTATATATATTCGTGATCATATTCGTCCGTCCGTCCGTATTTCACCGCTTTTTGGGCCTTAAATTTAGAGCTAGGACGATGAAATTTCATATCTGGGCTTCCGAGAAAAAGATGCAATACTGGTATAAATTTTTTTTTAATCCGCCCACTGCCACGCCTACTTTTTTATAACTTCACTAAATTATATGAAACCGAAAAATTTTGTTAAGACCAAATATTTGCGCATTTAGATTTCCTACAATTCATCCATATAACACTTTTAGCCACGCCCACTTTTTGGGGGCGTTTTCATCACAAAACCGAGTTTTGGGCCTTAAATTTTTAACTAGGACGCTGAAATGTCATATCTGGGCTTCCAAGAAAAAGATACAGTACAAGTGTAAATTTTTTTTACATCCGCCCACTGCCACGACTACTTTTTTATAACTTCACTAAATTATATGAAACCGAAATATTTTGTTAAGACCAAATATTTGGATATTTAGATTCCCTACAATTCACCCATAGAACAGTTGTGGCCACGCCCACTTTTTGGATGCGTTATTATAAAAAAACCTATTTTGATAAAATTTTACTTGTAACATCCTCAAACGTTCGATTATAGCTATATTTGAGTACAAAATGCAATTTGGCCACCCCCACTTTATAGAGAGGAGGATAGGGTATCAGACGATCCGTTCCAGACGGATTGTAGCTTTTCTGTATGTTTTTTATTGTGTCGAGAAACAGTTCCTGACGCCTGTCTCTCTGGCGGGAAACTGTATGGTGGTATTGGTGGTGGCTGAGTTCGCCTTGTTCTCTCCGCTGCAGTTGATTTAGCTGCCAGAGCAAAGGGAGTCACATCCAGAGCTCTGACAGCTTCCTCTCTTACGGCTTCAAGTTCTCACTCTCTCGTAGCACTGTTCGTTTTGGGTGACTGCTTGGGTTCGCATTCACCCTCTTGACCAGGGCTAATTATTAAACTTTATGGAGACTAGACATTTACCCAAAGTGAAAAGATAAGTTTATCGCGAAAACTACCTATCGAGTAAACCATCGTGCAGACATTAAGGGACAAAAAGGGTACCCAGGGAATCGGGATATATCCTTTACAAAATAAGGTTTTGGGAACGACTACCCCAACTAAAATCTATCCACTCAACAAAAATTATTTCACACCACAGACTCATCTTTTTGGGAGATTTGGTTTGTAAAAATTGTTATCATTAGGCAAGATCAAACAGTAAAATATAGGGTGGGCTCTCGGCCTTGTGAATTTGGCAGCAGATGATTTTAGAATGTTGGGGGACCTTGTTAACCCCTTTGATAAAAATTTGTGTAGATTGTTGGGGGACCTCGTTAACCCCTTCGATGAATCTCTCACAACATGGAGATCATTTGGACCGTTGGGGGACCTTGTTAACCCCTTTGATGAATTTATGGAATTGATGAAAAAGGATCAGGATGAGTCTCCAGGCGGTTTGCCTGGCTCTTAACGTGGCATGGACATAAGTCCAAGGGGAAACTTTCTTATGGATTATGAAGGGCCCGACATATTTCGGCGCCAACTTCGCTGCGTAATAATTCGCAGCCTCAGACAGGGTAAAATTCCTACGCCACACAATCTCATTCGGAAGATATTGGACATCTCTCCGCCTGAGATTGTATGCCCTACTTGCCTTCTTAGAGGCTATAGCTGGCTTTTTCCTAATATCTTCCCTAAGCTGACTAAACCTACTTCCTAGCACAGACATGTCTAATTCCCTATCAGCTGGGTTCAGTTCCCTATCTCCTATGCTACTTTCCCTATCTAATGACCTAGTTTCCTTATCTTCTATATCTGTTTCCCTATCTTCTACAGCTGAGTTCCTACTATCCCTAACATTTGAAATGGTCCTTATCCGGCCGCCGGCGTAAGTAACCATTTCCCTACCAAAATTCGCGAAATAAGGGGAGACACGAAGTACGTCATGCCACGGACTTTGGAAGAGGCCCTACTAAATCGACGCAAATAGTCTCCCAAGGATTCGAAATCCCTCTCCTTTCAACCATCCAACCAGCTGGTTTGTCGTTAACCGGCTTCACACTCTGGCATACCCTACAATTCCTAACATATTTGGTAATATCTCATCTTAGGCCAGTAATACCGAATCCCTACTCTCGCAAACGTTTTGCGTACTCCCATGTGCCCTGCTAATGGGTTGTCATGAAACTCTTTTAAAATCCTAACTCTATCTGCTTTCGGAACTTTTTCCTTCCACTCTGAACTATCGTCATGAACAACCAACGTGATTTGCCCTAACAAATGTAAATAGAATTCCCTTATCGACCCTCCAGGCCGGAAAAGCTAAAGGGTTCGACTCTACCTTCGTGATCATCTTAGCGATCCAAGGATCGGAACTTTGCTCATCTATTTCCGCTACAACCGCAACGTTCCTAGAGAGCATATCGGGAACTACATGATCCTTTCCCTTCCGATGCACGATTTCGAAGTCAAACTGCTGAAGCCTAACCGCCCAACGCGCTAGCCTACCGCACGGATCCTTAAGATTACTCAGCCATACTAGGGAGTAATGATCCGTCACAACCGTGAAGCGAACACCTTCGATATACGGCCGCAACTTCTCAACCGCCCACAATACAGCCAAGCATTCCTTCTCCGTGGTTGAATAGTTTTTCTCGTTTTCCCCATCATCAAATGTCTGACTCAGCACTGCTCCGACCCCATAGTCCGAAGCGTCTGTTTGAGCGACAAACTTCCGCTCGAAATCCGGACAGGTCAGAATCGGGGCAGTCACCAGGCACTCCTTTGCCTTTTGGAAACTCCGCTCGCACTCCTTAGACCAGATGAACCTACTGCTCTTCTTCAGCAAATCGGTCAACGGCTTCACCAAAACTGCGAAGTTTGGTATAAATCTCCTGTACCAGGATACCGTGCCGACGAAACTCCTAATTTCCCTAACATTCCTTGGTGCAGGAATCCTCAACATACTATCTACTTTCTCTGGATCCACATGCAAACCATTGCGATCCACTACATATCCTAAAAATTTCAAAGATGACCTACAAAAGTTACATTGAAGACTTCTTCCAGGATTTCCAGATGTTGTTGGAAACTATTTGTGACGATAATTATATCGTCCAAATATACAAACACGTGCGGTTCCAAATCGGCACCAAGCACAGTGTCTATAAATCTTTGCCATGTCGCCGGTGCATTATGCAGACCGAATGGCATTCTTTTGAACTGGAAGAGTCCTCGGTTTGGGACTGTGAAAGCTGTATACGGCCTAGACTTTTCTTCCACAGGGATCTGCCAGTATGCGGACTTTATGTCCAACGAAGACAAGAACTTGGCATCCCTGAGCTTGACTAGAGTGGCTGAAATGTATGGGAAAGGGTAAGCATCTCGCTCAGTAACTTTATTGAGCTTCCTATAGTCCACGCAGTATCTGAACGACCCATACTTCTTCTTGATTATGACTATAGGAGAAGCCCATGGACTATCTGACTTTTCAATAATATCGTCACTCAACATATCCTCTAACTCTTTGTCTATATGGCGTTGAACCGCAGGCGATACCGGATAATACCGCTGCTTTATTGGTTCAGACGCCGTCCTAATCCTGTGTTCTACCAAATGTGTGCATCCAATCCCCTCAGGCATGTTTTGGAAAACCTTTTCCACAAATCCGGTTAGTTGCCTGTCTTGTGTCTCATCCAACTCTGATCGTTCTTTGATCGTCGAAATCGAAGCCACCCCGGCTTGATTTGAGAACCTCCCCTCGCCTGATCTTAAATCCGGGACAATTCCCGTTCGGGCCCAAAAGTCGGCACCGAGGATCAAGACGTGTGGGAGAGTTGGAATGACAAGACATTCCAGCAACACCGATTTACCTTGCACCACAAATGGAACTATAACACAGCCTTACACTTTTATGCCTGCACCATCTGCTAAAGCTCAAAATTTAAGGCCCAAGACATACGGTGACATACGGACGGACAGACGGACGGACGGTCATCGCTATTGATGCTGATCATGAATATATGTATGTATATACTTTATAGGGTCTATCTTCATTCTTTCTCTATGTTACAAACTAATTGTCAAACTTAATATACCCTTAGGATAGGGTACAAACAGTCTTTAGTAGCATCATCTCTTTCCTCTGTGGGGGCGTGAGCGCATATCAGGCTAATGTTGGCGAATTTAGCCTTGGTGCGGATAGTTTTAAGGCGTTCACTAACGTGTCTAAAGCTGAAAACTTCATTCGAAGCCTAGCGCTTACAACTTCTGTTCTCACCGTATTATATGTATGTCACAGGTTCTCATTCTTCTTTTGCCGGGACCATCCCACCGCACCTGCTGAATAGAAGTGATTTCTGCATTATGGCAGTCTAGGACCTCCGCTAATTGTTCGAGTGCACGTGGTCTGTTCATGGTCCGAACGTCGTAGTCTTAATTTTTGCAGGGTCAACAGTGTAAGATACGAATATGTACCGGGTCCAACAGCGCAAGTGGTGAATGGATTGTTTCGGAGATCTACTTAGTAACCTGGCAGGGCATGAATGCCATTGGGGTCTGCCAAAAAGAAAAGAGTAAACGTAGGGCAGGGCACGAATGCCATAGAGGTCTGCCAAATGAGAAACAAGTCGATTTGTGGTCTAGTTGAATCTGATTTACTTTTCTTCCAACAGGTCTTTATATATTATTTCCTTTACTAGCATTCCCGATGCATATCGTTACGGAGTGGGTCAAATGCCATCATATTTCAGACTCCCAATCATGACCCAAAAGTTATGTCTCTATATCCAAACATTTAATACACATTGGGCCTTACTAACAACGAATCATTAGTCGTGACTTAAAAGGTGTCGACTTAAATATTAATACACACTTAAGTCTAAAGTGTACTAATAATGTTTAAATAGTCGGCTTTTACTTAAACTTGGCTCTTTCAAAGAATTTACTACATTTTCATTGAATCTACTTCAAACATTGGTTTGACGTTACTTGAATTTAAATTTTTATTTTCTTCCATGGTTCGATAAGGACAGTGGTTATTTAAAAGTGAATTGAATGTTTATTTTACATACCAATATCAGGAGACGCCTATACACTACCATTCGAAAGTCGAAATAAACAAAATCAGCTGAGCGTCCTCAAAGCTTTTAAATTTCGCTGAATCCCGATTTCCGCGCTCTGGCGCTCCCGGTGGCTTTCCTTTCCCGGGGTTATTCTATATTGGTGGAGTAGATCGAGATACCCTTGAACTTTTTGTAAAAGGGTCATTGGATTGCAATAAGTGGCTCTCATGGTCAATCATTCTGTCATTTCCATATTTTCAGCAAGTGCAACCAGCTTCTGTTTTCTAGTCTCACGGTTTCTGAATTTTGTCATTTGTTCATTTATGTGTTCCACTGATTTACTTTATTTTCATTTTATGTGAATAATGCCCCGTTATTTATAGAAATGTTTACACTAAAAAAAAATAAAAATGTTTGGCGCGACAGGTCCATGGGACCCAGGGAATAGCTTCTCACAACCATTCGTGTTGTATGTATGTGTTATATTCTTCACTCAAATGGAAGTACAATTTTTTGTTTGAGAAGCTTTTTGGTGACAGTTATACACTCGAATGTTTCTCAGATGTTCCCGAGAGGTGGGGCCGTAAAATTTTTATGTGTTGTCTAGGGATTGAACCTCGAATCTTTGCCCGGAATTCCACAGCACTTGCTACTTGAGCCACGGCGGTGCAATACCTTTTGGAATACTTGCAGGTTCTCAACCAGCCAGGCATTCCTTTACAGAAAATAATATTGAAGGTAGACACTCTTATTATGCTTTTAAGGAATTTAAACCCAAATGTGGAACGGAACCAGAATGCAGGGGAAAGCTTTCCATAAAATGTGATGGAGGCGAAAATCTTTACCAGCTGCGACCAAGCGATAATTGTGTTTACACCTCGCATCCCTTTTATTGCATAAGACTGCAATTTGCATTGTAGGTCTGTATCGCGATGACAAAAAATAAGGCTCAGAGTCAATTCTTAAAGATGGCTGGGGTTGACTTAAGTGTTAAGCGTCAGAGTTATTTTAACTCGCAGTATACCCAATGTACAGTCTATTGCAACAACAGCAAACATATGTATTATACAAAGAGGTAGTGAAGAAATAAGGAAACCCGCAGGTCTAAAAGTTTCGTAACACCATACGTAAATCATCGACCTCGAATTAAATAATATATACTAGCTGACCCGGCGAACTTCGTTCAATGTTCCTAACATTGATTATTAATGGGTTTACCACGATATCTAGAAAAATAAAATATAGAAAAAAGCAAATCTCGAAGAAAAACATACAGAAAAGCTACAATCCATCTGGAACGGATCGTATGATACCCTATCCTGCTCTCTATAAAGTGGGCGTGGCCAAATTGCATTTTGTACTCAAATATAGCTATAATGTGGAACGTTTGAGGATGTTACATGTAAAATTTTATCAAAATAGGTTTTTTGATGATAACGCCCCCAAAAAGTGGGCGTGGTCAAAACTGTTCTATGGGTGAATTGTAGGGAATCTAAATACCCAAATATTTGGACTTAACAAAATTTTTCGGTTTCATATAATTTAGTGAAGTTATGAAAAAGTGGGCGTGGCAGTGGGCGGATTTCAAAAATGTTTACACTTGTACTGTATCTTTTTCTCAGAAGCCCAGATATGAAATTTCATCGTCCTAGCTCTAAATTTAAGGCCCAAAAAGCGGTGACATACGGACGGACGGACGGACGGTCATCGCTCAATCGATTTCGCTATTGATGCTGATCACGAATATATATACTTTATAGGGTCTATCTCGATTATTTCTCTATGTTACAAACTATGTGTCAAACTTAATATACCCTTAGGATAGGGTATAAAAATCTTGAAAGCAAAATCTCGAACACTAAAAATCTAGAAAAAAAAACAAACAGAAAAGCTACAATCCGTCTGGAACGGATCGTATGATACCCTATCCTCCTCTCTATAAAGTGGGCGTGGCCAAATTGCATTTCGTACTCAACTATAGCTATAATGTCGAACGTTTGAGGATGTTACATGTAAAATTTTATCAAAATCGGTTTTTTGATGAAAACGCCCCCAAAAAGTGGGCGTGGTTAAAACTGTTCTATGGGTGAATTGTAGGGAATCTAAAGACCCAAATATTTGGACTTAACAAAATTTTTCGGTTTCATATAATTTAGTGAAGTTATAAAAAAGAATGCATGGCAGTGGGGGGATGTAAAAAAAATTTACACTTGTACTGTATTTTTTTCTCAGAAGCCCAGGTATGAAATTTCATCGTCCTAGCTCAAAATTTAAGGCCCAAAAATCGGTTTTGTGATGAAAACGCCCCCAAAAAGTGGGCGTGGCCAAAACTTTTGTATGGGTGGATTGTAGGGAATCTGAATGCCTACATATTTGGTTTTAACAAAATTTTTCGGTTTCATATAATTTAGTGAAGTTATGAAAAAGTGGGCGTAGCAGTGGGCGGATTTCAAAAATTTTTACACTTGTACTGTATCTTTTTCTCAGAAGCCCAGATATAAAATTTCATCGTCCTAGCTCAAAATTTAAGGCCCAACAAGCGGTGACATACGGACGGACGGACGGACGGTCATCGCTCAATCGATTTCGCTATTGATGCTGATCACGAATATATACACTTTATAGGGTCTATCTCGATTATTTCTCTATGTTACAAACTATGTGTCAAACTTAATCACGTCGATTATTGAATCCGGCGGATTCACAACGATTCACTTTTTCTGTGTGATCACATTATAGAAACCGGCGGATGAACCGCGTTATCGATCCGCAAAACCTCTTTACCGACGACTTCGTCGACAGCTGATTTATTGTAAAATGGATGTATTCCTAAATATATATACGCTTGCAACAGGTCAAATTTAAGTAATTCTGAGAAAGTCATAGATACAATAGGATTTTTTATTAATCTTGAAAATGAAATTGATAGCAGGGGTATACGAAGGCACATAAGGATACAAGCGAAGGATGTATTAGAGTTGGCCGATACTCAGTAAGTAATAACATAACAAAATCAATTCGCAAAAGAAGAACCGCTCAGAAATCGTGTTCAGATTTATTAAAAATTTTAGACTAAATAAATCTGCATTCGTCTACGTTTTAAACGAACTAAAAAGTAAGCTCCCACCACTGGCAAGAACTTCGTCGCTCACACCCGAAGAAAAATTTCCCAGCAGTTGTTACCGTAAATCCGCAGCAATTTTAATGCGAATTGAAAACGTCAGACTTTGTATGGAGTGCGGATGGTTTGCGTTTTCAATAATGGCTACATTCTCTCACTTTCTTACCGACATTCGTTCACTTGCTTACCGAAGTTTTCAATAATGGGGAAAATGTAAAAGTCAACTGTTACTCCCTCCGCAATCAATCCGCCGGATTCAATAATCGACGTGAATATACCCTTAGGATAGGGTATAATAATTTTGAATGACAAAAATCTAGAATTAATATTAATTTTTGAGGAAATGGTAACAATTCGCGCGCAAGGATGTATGTAAGTCCCTGTTTAGTGGCACATGAATCCACAATCGAGTTACAGACTTACAAATATATGTCCCAAACCATCGCGCAAGGGTATCACCACGTTTGCTAGAACGCCTAAAATCTAGAACGACAACAATCTCAGAAATAAATCTTATAAATCTCGAAAGCAAAAATATCGAATGGCACAAAATCTAGAAAGTAAAAAAATCTGGAAAGACTAAATCTCGAAAACATAATTTCTTTTGAGATTTTTTTTCTTTATACCCTATCCTAAGGGTATATTAAGTTTGATACATAGTTTGTAACATAGAGAAATAATCGAGATAGACCCTATAAAGTATATATATTCATGATCAGTATCAATAGCGAAAACGATTGAGCTATGTCCGTCCGTCCGTCCGTCACCACTTTTTGGGCCTTAAATTTTGAGCTAGGAGGATGAAATGTAATACCTGGACTTCTGAGGAAAAGATGGAGTACAAGTGTAAACATTTTTGAAATCCGCCCACTGCCACGCCCACTTTTTCATAACTTCACTAAATTATATGAAACCGAAAAATTTTGTTAAGACCAAATATTTAGGTATTCAAATTCCCTATAATTCACACATACAATAGATTTGGCCACGCCCACTTTTTGGGGGCGTTTTAATCAAAAAACCAATTTTACAGGTGGCCGTTCGGCTCGCTGAGCCGCATTCTCTTCTGTGAAATATACGCGTTGACCATTCTCGAAGTGAATAGCGTTTTTATGTCGGAAAGGAAAAAATTCTCCAAATCGCTTCATTGCAACTCACATAACGACCCAATTGATAGCAAGACACTTCGTCATTCTTATCTGAACGTTCAATGACAAAAACCGCCATGTCTCTTCCTTTGTTGACGTACTTGCAAACGTATTTGATGGACTTCACCGAATTGCAGTATTCAACATTGGGCGCTTTAAATACTTTGGAAAGAAGAGGATAATATGGAACAATCCAAGTGGTGTCCACCAAGACATATTTTCCTTTCACTTTCAGTGCAACTGTTCTGCCATTGTCATCTGGTGATCGCCGCCGATACATTGGGTATCCATCGTTGTCAGTGATTGTCTTTGCCAGGAGTGAATGTGGATATGGCTTAGAACATTTAGTTCTGACCATGCATGGCGAATCGCCATGAATCATCTGCGTAGTTACGACTTCATGCAACTCCGGGTCGGCTTCTTGATCGGGTATTTCGGCGCTAATGATTGAATCGGTCGGATTTTCTCAATCAACCAATGCGGAATGTGGACACGCGGCTTCTGCCATTCGACTGAGTACATCCAGTAACACGGTTGTCCAAATACATTGTGCTTGTCCATGATCGTTTTGAATTTTTGTTTGAAAACTCTTGAGGTGATGTCGTGGCGGTAGATTGAAGTTTGCCCGAGAAGTAATTTCTGGCCACTTCGGATTACAGGTGAACGTGATGAATAAGTAGGGGCGTCCGTAATGCCGCACATATGCCATAGCGTCCTGCGCATATTCGTGCATATGCCTTGGGCTTCCAACATATTGTCAACAGGCCGATGTTTGCTGCTGCTACATCTCCATCCAAATTGATGGCATCTCTCAAGTGGATGTACTCTTCCGAACGCAATTTAGTTTGATTGAATTGGATGAAATTAAGGCGTTCTGTTTCTATCTTGACATACATGTCGACGCAATACTGTTGATACAATCGGCGATATTTTAACAGATGATTGTCGATATCCTAGCGAATCATCAAGCGATATGCATAGAAGTTCATGCTGCTGACCTTCTTATTTCTTTCATGGCCTAAAAGAAAATCTTATTGTTCGTTGGTGATAAAGTTATTTCAGAAAACCCCACTGCTACTTCGTCAATTGTGGGAGCATTGAATTGTCGTGCATGGGCACCACCCGGTCTTTTGTCTGCGCTGATGATGATTTCGTAATTATCTATCAGAAGCAGGAGTTGTTGCAGTTGTTCGATGATCTCACAACGCTGATTGAGTTCATCATTTGAATTTCCAAGGAAATAACTCTGAAGGAACTTATGATATTCATTCAATTTCGGCAACAGAGCTCTTGCACGATGGCGGAATTGTCCTTGGATCTGAATAGTGGAAGAGGAATTGGTCTACATGGGCATATGAAAAAATTCGTCGGACGACCTTATCTTAAAGGTGGGATTGTAAACGCATTCTTGGATAACACTAGCTCCAAATGACTTCATTTAGAAGCAGGTGTTGTATTTTTGGGTGTGTGCGAGGAAATGGCGTGATTGCGGTGTATCTTCATACAGAAGCAACCGCATTTACTGTGGTGGCGGTGCCAAAACGGGTTATTTGACTTTTCATCCTGCACAGCACAACCCAGGCGTTTCCGTTGAGAACCTCAGTGCATTGCAACGCAGACGACATTCAATGGTACAATATTAACGCACGGAAGATCATTGTATGCGAGTGTGTTCCATATAATCGGCTCTTTCTTCTTACGAAAAAGCACTACCCATGTTAGTCATTCATAAATGGGCTTGTTCATTGTGACATGCACGCTGTTCATCCGTTTCATTCGCACGTAGATTAGCCACCCGTCTAGTATTTTATGGCGAGCTCCAATCTTTAATCGTCTTATCGGCGGCATTATTACGCTAACACAGAAAAATCCTGAACGACAAATTGCACAACCGTCAATTAATTGCATTAACCATGAATTGGTCGTTGACAAAATACAAAATACATTGTAACAAACAATACCGGTAAGTACCTGCAAAGGAGAAAATTCACGCAAAGGCGCACGCAACATTGTGATTTGGGCATAAATGAAAGGGTCTGTTGTTATTAGGCTGGTTTCGCTTTAATAAGGTTTTTTCGACTTTTCTGTTCCGAATTTCCAATTTTCGGCTCCGTTGTGTGTTTACCTGGTTTAATATGAACCCACAAAAAACATACAGAAAAGCTAGAACGGAACGTATAATACCGTATCCGCCTTTCTATAAACTGTGCGTTGAGGATGTTGCATGTAAAATTTCATCAACATCGATTTTTTTATGAAAATACCCTCAAAAAGTGGGCGTGGCTAAACTGTTGTATGGGTGAATTGTAGGGAATCTGAATGTCTAAATGTCTCAACAAAATTTTTCAGTTATTTTCTTATGGTCCCTTTATTGCCACCGTGCTGATCGCCGCCGAAAATTACAATACCAGCTATTGCTTGAAGTTGCTTTCAGCTTCCCTTTTCTTCATCAACTTGAAGTGAGGCCCGGTTCGAATGCAGACAGCAACGTACAACGGTGGCGTACAGATGGAACAAAAATTATTTTTCTCACTTTACTATATCTCGGCCAATCTGACATTATGATTGACTTCGATCACTACAGTAACTTATGACTAACTTAACGTGAGGAATCCCCTTGAATTTGGGGATAAGTTTTTTATTGGAACCGACTGTCGTATCAACGTTCCGTATCACAACGTAATCTCCTTCAAAATACTTTTATGTCCTTATGTTCTTATGTCCTTCGAAATACTTTTGGTTGTACTCCTGAACTCTTTGCATTTCCCGAGATGCGTTCTCCCTTATTATACCCTATCGTAAGGGTATATTAAGTTTGACACATAGTTTGTAACATAGAGAAATAATCGATATAGACCCTATAAAGTATATATATATTCGTAATCAGTATCAATAGCGAAGACGAAAAAAGCCGATTTTGAAATTGAAATTTTACATGTAACATCCTCAAAAGTTCGACTTTACAGCCATATTTGAGTACAAAATGCAATTCGGCCACGCCCACTTTATAGAGAGGAGGATAGGGTATCATACGATCCATTCCAGATGGATTATAGCTTTTCTGTATGTTCTCTACTAGATCCCTTTCGGGAATACCTAAACCCCTCTCGGAAGAGGTCCGAAGTAATCCAGATGGATGGTATGAAACGGAAGCGGTTCTTTGGGTATATTGAAGAGGCTACACTCCCGCGAACGAACGGGCGAGGAATACATAATGCAACGAATACAATTCTTGAAGAACTGGTCTACCTTTTCTTGCATGTTTGTGAACTAGTAATGTATACGGATCTGGTGATATGTCTTCGTTATCCCTATGTGTCCAATCTTCTCATTTCTGAAGGAACGTACAGACTGAGCCTACCGGTACGGGTCTTCCTGAAGACGATGCCGTCCTGTAAAACGTATGAGCTGGAATCTTCCGTGACTAATCTTTCTCTCAAGGTGGAGACAGTCGCGTCCTGACCTTAGGAAGATCTAAGCTGGAAGTCAATATCTTCTGCGTTTATCACAGACGCCATGTAACACCTACTCAATGCGTCAGTATGCGCCATGTTCGCACCACTCCGGTGTTTTACTTAATAATTGTAATTCTCAAGTTCGAGTGCCCACCGTGCTATTCGAGGATTTACATTTTTCTTATTTAGCGTCAGCGTGAGCGAACTGCAGTCAGTAACTATGGTAAATGGAATCCCCTCTAAATACATCCTGAATCGCCGCAACGCAGATATGATGGCCAATGTCTCCAGTTCAAATTTGTGATACTTGGAATCCTGACCGGTTGTACTCTTAGAGAAGTATGCCACTGGACGAAATCGATCATCGTCTTGTCGCTGAAGGAGAACTGCACCGTAGCCTAGTGAACTCGCAGCACAATGAAGTTACGTTTCCCGAGTTGGGTCGCAGATCGCCAGTACTGGCGAAGAAGTAAGGCAACTCTTCAGTTCACGGAAGGTATCCTTACACTCGGCAGAGAAGACGAAAGCTTTGTCTTTTTTGAGTAAGTCATATATGGGTCGAGCTTTCCTTGAGAATGAATTCACAAACCTGTGGAAGTATTAGCTAAGGCCTAAGAATGAGTCACTGGGTTGAATTCCTTGTTCCGTCACCCTATATGCTAAATATTCGATCCGGGGGTATACAAAACGACACTTGGACAACTTCAGTTCAAGCCCGTTCCTCGAAAGGCACTGTATAACTTCACCAAGCAGTCGGAGAAGTCATCACTAGCGATGACTATGTCATCCATATATATGTATGACGATATCCTTAGATTCAGTAAATTTTCGGAAAATGATATAGATATAAAATGCAGAAATACACTGGGTGCATTATTAAGTCCGAAAGGCATCCTACTACTGCCCGTTGGGAGTGAAAAATGAGGTAAGATGCGTGGAAGTGGGTAGTTATCACGAATGGTATTTTTATTTAGTGCCCGCTAGTCTTTACACATGCGTATTTCACCCGATTTTTTCTTACTTAAAACAATGGGCGAAGCGAAGGGGGATTCACTGTGTTATGATTCGATGATCTAGTAGGTCTTTCATAATTTTAACCACATCCTGCTTTTCGGCAAAAGATAGTCGTCTGGGTGGACAGAAAACCGGGGTGTCATTGGTAAGTCGGATCTGCATTTCGAATTCTAACGGCTCAATTTTCGTTTTATCAAAAATACAAATTTTGTCGTCTATCACTTTATACACCCTATCCCTAGTTACCCGATCCAACTCCGGTCCGATCCTAACACCATCAAACCGTTCGGGCTCTATTGCAAACATTTTTGCTGAAGTCGGAATGGTACTGGCGATGCTAGCTGCAATAGAACTCACGGGGAACCCCGAGTCTTCAGAGGTTGTGTCCTCCCTTGGTGGATAGAACTCCTGTTCGTAAAGGGATCGCAGCTGCGCTACCGTTGCCGATGGTGGGACATCGACTGTTGCACCAGAAAGTGCTTCCAGTAGTTGCGCCTTTGTTAGCTCATCTAACAACGTGTTTCCAAAATCCAAGTATATCTCTGGAATCGCGGGTCATCCACACAAAATTTTTACTTTTTATTGTGTGTGACCCCACACCTGATGTTTTAGTATCGTATGATTTAAAGTTTTCTTCAAAATAACAGCTTTATTTAAAATATTTCTTGTGGTCGCTGCCGAAAATTACAATACCAGCTGTCGCTTGAAGTTGCTTTCAGCTTCCCTTTTCTTCATCAACTTAAAGTGAGGCCCGGTTCGAATGCAGTCAGCAATGTACAGCGGTGGCGCACAGATGGAACAAAAAGTATTTTTCTTACTTTACTATAGTTTCATATAATTTAGTGAAGTTATGAAAAAGTGGGTGCGGCAGTGGGCGGATGTAAAAAAATTTTACGCTTGTACTGTATCTTTTTCTCAGAAGCCCAGATATGAAATTTCATCGTCCTAGCTCAAAATTTAAGGCCCTAAAAGCGGTGACGTAAGGACGGATGGACGGTCATAGCTCAATCGATTTCGCTATTGATACTGATGACGAAAATATATACTTTATAGGGTCTATCTCGATTATTTCTCTATGTTACAAACTATGTGTCAAATTTAATATACCCTTAGGATAGGGTATAAGAACTCCATACAAATCGGATGACGTTCAGCCGAGTTAAGTGCGTACGAACCGACACCAATTCATTTTTATACCCTACCAGTTTTTATCAACTTTCATCGATGACGCTCCAAATAGAAAAGAATGACTCATATTGGAATGATATCACAAACACGGCAACAAAGCAATATGCTTCATGCTGTGTAGCGCATACATTCAAAGCATAGCGAAGCATGGAAGAAAGAAGAGGACAACTACTGTGTGACGAATCATATAGTCGCATTCTCTTTTCTTGCATGCCTCACAATGCTTTGAATGTATTTGTAATACACCGCGCGAAACCATACACAGATAAACACATGTTACATGTAAAATTTCATCAAAATAGGCTTTGTGATGAAAACGCCCCAAAAAGTGGGCGTGGCCAAAACTGCTGTATGGGTGAATTGTAGGGAATCTGAATACCTAAATATTTCATCTTAACAAAATGTTCGGTTTCATATAATTTAGTGAAGTTATGAGAAAGTGGTGAGAAAGTGGGCGTGGCAGTGGGCGGATTTTAAAAATGTTTACACTAGTACTGCTTCTCCTTCTCAAAAGCTCAGATATGTAGTTTCATCCTCCTAGCTCACAATTTAAGGCCCAAAAAGTGGTGACGGACGGACGGACTTACGGACGGACATGGCTCAATCTTTTTCGCTATCGATACTGATCATGAATATATATACTTTATAGGGTCTATCTCGATTATTTCTCTATGTTACAAACTATGTATCAAACTTAATATACCCTTAGGATAGGGTATAAAAATTAGCGCTACGTACGTTCATAACTTCGTTTTCATACCGTGCACATTAAAAACGCACGAGCGAATTCGCTCGGGTCGGCTAGTTTAGATATATGTATGTAAATTCTTTACTGTTTGCATTAAGCTAATAATCAATAGAAAGACACAAACAGACCGTCTGTGCTGTTAATTTCTAATGAGGCACTGGCAGAAGGCCATTTAATAAATTTAAGTTTATTTCTAGTCAAAAGTTAATAATTGATTTATTTCCAAGTCTTTCACATATGTACGTACATAATATATGTTTTATTTTTCTTCCTTTTAAGACGTTCCTGGTTTCACAGTTGCAATAAACCAGTACAAATCCGATGAAAAATACACTAATGACCAAGATCTTGTTCCTTTAAAAGGTATGTAAAACTTTACGCTACAGCTTTTATCGCTTTTAGAATCTGAAATCAAAGAAAGATTTTTTTCTAATGGTTTTACAATAATTGCATAATTTGCATACCGCTATTTGCGCAGTATTATTTTTATTTTTTTAATTAAAACATATACCAACGAATCGAATCATAGCTTTTAAATTAAAATTGATAAAACAATTGTTTGTTATTTGCTGTCCTTTAAAATTTAAGCATTTGTGCAAGCCACGTGGGATAACCTACACTTTTTTGGTTTCTATATATGTACATATGTATGTATGTAAGCGAACCTCAACTTAGGCTGTATACCTACCAGAAATTTAAACTAATCCAATTACATTTTCGATGTATTCTTTTGGCTCTACGTTCCATCAGGTCCCAAGTCGGAATATTTTCTATGTCTCATTATTTCAAAGTAGTCCATTGGCTGTACGCAGATTAGACACACTACAGACCATAATTTGTTTTGTGGGGGAAATTGATTGCTCAGAATATATTAAATTAAAATAAAATAAGTTATTAGTGAATAAATTTTGTGTGATCCGGTAAGTTGTTTTCGTTGTTTTATACGTATGAATGGTGTGTATCGCAACTTGACAAGACAAATAATTAGATACGTATATGTACATGTAGATAAGATATATAGTTTTATAAATACAATGTATTTATTTCATTACAAAATTGTAATAAATACTTGTCTCTAGATACTGAATGAGTAGTGGAAATATATTACACATTATAGTACCGTAATAATATCTTTAAAACCATACATATGTATTATTATTAATTAAAAAATCAACCTACTTACTTATATTTTTAGAATCTAAATACATATATGATATTTTGATAAGCAAAAAGTATTTTCGGTGCTCCGTAACTTAAATTTTTAGCTAGGGTGATAAAATTTTATATCTGGTTTTATGATAAAGAAAAGCAGTACAAATGTTAATTTTGAAAACCAATCACTGCAAATCCAAGTTTTCATAACTTCTATATTTTACTTGGAATCGAAAAAAAATCATTAACACTAAATTTTTAGGTATTCAAATTACCTATAATAATTTACCCATACATTGTGTAAATATAGGTAGTATATAAGATATGCAGTACCCAAGAACCGGGTACGGGATTTACTTTACTTTCGCTGACGCTACAAAGCATGGTGTTCCTGGGCCTCAAGTTAGTTTCTCGATCCCTCTGGTATGGCGTTGAAGACTTTACGGGCTGGAGCATCGATGTTCATACGCTCTGCATGACACAGCCATCTTAACCGTAGGATACGATTTTTTTTCTATGCGCATGTCTCTGTACAGCACGCACAACTCTTCGTTGTATCTTCTTCACCAGTCATTGTTTTACTTATCTACACAAACAGGGCCATAAATCGTGCCTAGGAACTTTCTCTTGCATACAGCAAGGGAGCACAAATAAAGCAGGATTGGGATAATGAGTGTTTTGTACAGCGTCTCCTTGGTTCTTCTCGATAGGACTTTATTCGTTAATACTCAGCCCAAAGCAGGAGCGATAAGCAAGAGTTATTCTACGTTTGATTTCCGCGCTGATGTTGTTTGACGAGTTTACAGCAGTCGCCAAGTTGACAAAATCCTTCACTACCTCGAAGTTATAACTACCAATTGTCCAGTTTCTGCGGGCGTTTTTTATTAAAAAACCCATTTTGATTAAATTGTTCATGTATGTAACATCCTCAGGCGTTCGAAGTTATTCTAATTCGAAAAAAAATTCAGTACACTACGAACACTTCATAAGGGCTGCATAAAACATACAGAAAAGCTACAATTCGTCTGGAATGGATCGTATGATACCCTATCCTCCTTTCTATAAAGTGGGCGTGGCCCATTTTCGTACCCAAATATGGCTACAACCTCGAACGTTTGAGGATGTTACATGTAAAATTTTATCAAAATCGGTTTTTTGATGAAAACGCCCCCAAAAAGTGGGCGTGGCCGAAACTATCGTATGGGTGAATTGTAGGAAATCTAAATGCCTAAATATTTGGTCTTAACAAAATTTTTCGGTTTCATATACTTTAGTGAAGTTATAAAAAAGTAAGCGTGGCAGTGGACGGATTAAAAAACATTTTACACTAGTATTGTATCTTTTTCTCGGAAGCACAGATATAAAATTTCAGCGTCCCAGTTAAATATTTAAGGCCCAAAATTCGGTTTTGTGATGAAAACGCCCCCAAAAGTGGGCGTGGCCAAAACTTTTGTATGGGTGAATTGTATGGAATCTAAATGCCTAAATATTTGGTCTTAACACAATTTTTCGGTTTCATATAATTTAGTGAAGTTATGAAAAAGTGGGCGTGGCAGTGGGCAGATTTGCGTACGAACCGACACCAATTCATTTTTATCGCCCACTTTATAAAGGTTACATAGCAAGGAGGATAGGGTATCATACGATCCGTTCCAGACGGATTGTAGCTTTTCTGTATGTTTCTTATAAACTTTTTTCTTATATCAGATTAATTTAACACGTAACTATATGCATGCTGTATTAGAATGTGTGTTTTATAAGCGTGTTTCTTATATCCGCAATCTACTGTATACATACACGGTGTCCCAGTTAAGAAAGTCAATCCTTTAAGGGGAGATTCCTTAAGTTCCGGCGAACAAAAAATCGTATAACAAACCGTTACAGCTCGTTGAAGTGAGACACCTCCGACTTAGAGTTATGTATAACCTTAAAATTTTGAGAAAATGCATTTAAAGTAAATAATTTGAACAACAAATTTTCATAATTTTGAGTTTAAGGAGTCATAATTTTATTGTGGCTGCATCAAATTACAAAAAGTTTTCACAATTTTTATGGCTACTAAATTATATACATAGGTATAGTAGTTTAGAAGTTATACAATTAAAAGTGGTTATACCTCTTAATCGGAGGTGCCTCACTTCAACGGGCTATAACGGTTTGTATAACGGTTTGTTATACGTTATTTGTAACTGGGACACCGTGTATGTATACAGTAGATTGCGGATATAAGAAACACGCTTATAAGACACACATTTTAATGCACCATGCACTTTCCCATATAGTTACGTGTTAAAATAATCTGATAGAAGAAAAAAGTTTATAAGAAAAATAAACATAAGAAAAAAGAAACTTATTTTGATACAAAGTTCTATATTTGCTTAGAAAACTAAACGTGTGTAAGAAATTGTTCTCTCAAATTGCGTATTTTCTTGAACTTTGCCATACCCTTTCGTATAAACACCCAAATGATGCGACCCATGTAACTGTGTTCATACTACAATTGTGAACAGATCCTTATGAAATTACAAATGAATTCCAATGAGAGAAATGACAGATTGATAATGACAGGACGAATACAAATAAACAACACATATGTACTTATATAATGTGACTGCTAATGCTAAGAGATCTTGTTTTAAATGCTTTTGCGATATTTATAAGAAATTTTCTTTCTTGTATGCGTATTATTGATAAAAAAAATGTCTTTCTTATATCCGTTCTTTTCATATAAGAAATCACTGATATAAGAAATTGTCTCTCTCAACTTGGATATTATCCGCATTCGATGCTGCGCCAGTATTCGGGTAATTGTTGAGATGGGTATTACCTGGGTAAAATCAAGAGCATTAATATAGCAACACCCTCTTTTTCAGAGCTCATTTATTAGAAAACCGGTTGTGATGATATTTAGCACTTACAGTCGCTCAAATTTAAAATGCAAGAAGATAAAAAGTAATACCAATTGAAAAATAATAGTATGTATGTGCTTTAGAATAAAAAACTCGATTAACGTTTTTGAAGATTTGATATTTAACATAAAAAATTAATATAAGAACTCAATTTGATATCTAAATTATAAAATGTACTATATACCTACAATGTATGAACAAAAAAAATAATTCAATCTCAAAGTTATAATGGAACCCAACCAAAAATTATTTGCATAAAAAGGTTTGGAAGAAACTGTGATTACAGCTATTTATTGCAACCTATGCGTTTCTTTTATCTTATAGTATTTAAGACTAGTATCGTAAGAGAAAGGTGGTGCTAAAACTGTGAAAGATCACTGCTTTTGTAGATCGCAACAATTTAAGAAGAATATTTCTTTAAAAATTGGGCATCAGTAAACAAACGACAATGGTATCTTCAGTAAGGCGAAGTGGTAGTCCCCATACAGTTAGGGAGATGCACTGCACTACATGGAAATTTTCCATGTAGTGCTAAGCTAATCCATGAGATAGAACCAATTTGATCGAGAGACAAGACTTTTGTTTGCTATCGGGCTCCAACTAAATATATTAAATTTTTCGTACTAACGGATATATGTATGTATGTACGTCTCATTGTTTGCTTATAATCCAGGTTGGGTCAGATTTGTTTCGATGAGAGACATGTACTAATTATACCAACTGTTAGCCATTGCGATAGGTGTAGTATGTAAGTGAAACTTTATCTATTTGGTAGGGGCTAACGGTCTCTTGTTGCGGTAAATTTTACCACAACAAGGTTCACTCTATGCAACTTCCTTGTTCCCTCTTTTATTCTGTTGCCTCTACAAAATTCTGGGAAAGTGGAGGGCAATCATGGTCCCATCAGCTATAGGTCCACTTCCCTAGCATCTTGCACCGGCAACCTTTATAGGTTGAGATGATGACAAAGACAGGCGGTCTCTTAGCCAGAGATATGAAAACGGAAGCGGCCTACGACGACAAGAAAGGAGAAGACACCAACAACTTACATCTACATCTACACACACATACACGAAACATCTACACGACACCGAGAAGAAGGGATAGATGGTCCGGAGTGACAATATAAACAGCTAAATACACGAATACGACTACACCATACACAACCACAACCACAACATCAACGAGACGGGGACGGACGGTCCCAAGAAAACGAGGAGAACTAACGCATAAATCTACATGTACACAATACATACGGACAACAGGCTATCGACGAGAGGGGACTTATGGTCCCAAGAAAACATTCACCAACCCATCAAAAACTACGCCTACACGACAACACTCATCTACACATTACAAACTTCGTCAACCTAAAACCCAGAGAGAGAGAGGACCATCACGAGACGTCACACTCACCAAAACAACATACCACACTCAAGACTAAACATCACGCTCACCAACACAACGTACCAGTACGATACGGCGAAGAGGGACGGACTCAACACAATCCCACACTCAACACAAAACATCACATTCACCAACACATAACAATCCACACAAACATCGTACCCACAGACAGAGGACGGACGGTTCTAAAACCTAAAACGTAACGTCCACCAAGACACCTCATGCACATCAATGACGTTACATTGAACGCGATCATGAGTTCTGACGTACCGACCCAGGCAGATTGCGGAGCAGTTCATCAATGGCCGAGAGCCCAACCTATCTCTTGCCTCATGTACGGGGTGGTACAAATCTGCGCGAGATTCCACCGGGTTAGATTAATTTGACGCATTGTAAATTTGACAGCCGGGTTCTCAATCGCTTTTTATATCCTATCCTAAGGGTATATTAAGTTTGACACATAGTTTGTAACATAGAAAAATAATCGAGATAGACCCTATAAAGTATATATATTCGTGATCAGGATCAATAGCGAAGACGATTTAGCCATGTCCGTCCGTCCGTCCGTCTTTCTGTATGTCACCACTTTTTGGGCCTTAAATTTTGAGCTCTGACGATGAAATTTAATATTTGGGCTTCTGAGAAAAAGATGCAGTACAAGTGTAAAATTTTTTAAAATCCGCCCACTGCCACGCCCACTTTTTCATAACTTCACTAAATTATATGAAACCGAACAATTTTGTTAAGAACAAATATTTAGGCATTCAGATTCTCTACAATTCACCCATACAACAGTTTAGCCACGCCCACTTTTTGAGGGTATTTTCATAAAAAAACCGATTTTGATAAAATTTTACATGTTTTACATTTATCCTCAAAAGCAATATTTGAGTACAAAACGCAATTTGGCCACGCCCACTTTATAGAGAGGAGGATAGTGTATCATACGATCCGTTCCAGATGGATTGCAGCTTTTCTGTATGTTTTTTTTATAAAACGCGACATTTGTTTAATTTTCTTGGACCGATTTTAACTGTTTTTTTAAAACCGAGTTTGTTCATTATACCCTGTGTAAACTTCCTTACACGTAATTGATAATTTTTCGTTAATAAATTGGCCGTCGCTCCCAGAGAGCGCTTATAACGTGATAAAACTATTGGTTTTATATTCTTTCCAGTCTCTCCTTACCATATTTTACCTTACCAAAGGTTTTCTGGTCGTCCTAATATTCCAAAGACCTGGTGGCGCCCCTTTCTCTTTCCCAGCTATACAAAACTTCATTTTCCTTTTCAGCGAACCCACCCCAGCTGAGCAGCCGGTGTGCAGCTTCCAACGAGCTGCAGTTGCACTTGCTTGTCTACGTTCGTATTATGTGGTCAGTGACATTTGACCGGCAATTGCAAAAGCGTCCATTTCTTTTTTCCTCTAATCGTTTTTATACCCTATCCTAAGGGTATATTAAGTTTGACACATAGTTTGTAACATAGAGAAATAATCGAGATAGACCCGATAAAGTACATATATTCGTGATCAGCATAAATAGCGAAATCGATTGAGCGATGACCGTCCGTCCGTCCGTCCGTATGTCACCGCTTTTTGAGCCTTAAATTTTGAGCTAGGACGATGAAATTTCATATCTGGGCTTCTGAGAAAAAGATACAGTACAAGTGTAAAATTTTTTAAAATCCGCCCACTGCCACGCCCACTTTTTCATAACTTCATTAAATTATATGAAACCGAAAAATTTTGCTAAGACCATATATTTAGGCATTCAGACTCCCTACAATCCACTCGTACAAAAGTTTTGGCCACGCCCAATTTTTGGGGGCGTTTTTATCATAAAACCGATTTTTGGGCCTTAAATTTTTAACTAGGGCGCTGAAATTTCATATGTGGGCTTCTGACGAAAAGGTACAGTAGAAGTATAAGTTTGTTTTAAATCCGCCCACTGCCACGCCTACTTTTTTATAACTTCACTAAATTATATGAAACCGAAAATTTTTGTTAAGTCCAAATATTTAGGTATTCAGATTCCCTACAATTCACCCATAGAACAGTTTTGGCCACGCCCACTTTTTGGGGGCGTTTTCATAAAAAAAACCGATTTTGATAAAATTGTACATGTAACATCCTCAAAGGTTCGACATTATAGCCTTATTTGGGTACAAAATGCAATTTGGCCACGCCCACTTTATAGAGAGGAGGATAGGGTATCAGACGATCCGTTCCAGACGGATTGTAGCTTTTTGTATGTTTATACCCTATCCTAAGGGTATATTAAGTTTGACACATAGTTTGTAACATAGAGAAATAATCGAGATAAACCCTATAAAGTATACATACATATGCATATATTCCTGATCAGTATTAATAGCGAAATCGATTGATGATGAGTCCGTGCGTATGTAACCGCTTCTTGGGCCTTAAGTTGTAAGCTAGGAGGATAAAATTTCATATCTGGGCTTCTGAGAAAAAGATACAGTACAAGTGTAAATTTTTGATATTCGCCAATTGCCACGCCCACTTTTTCATAACTTCACTAAATTATATGAAACCGAAAAATTTTGTTAGGACCAAATATTTAGGCATTCAGATTCCCTACAATCCACCCATACAAAAGTTTTGGCCACGCCCACTTTTTCGGGGCGTTTTCATCACAAAACCGATTTTTGGGCCTTAAATTTTTAACTAGGACGCTTAAATTTCATATCTGGGCTTCCAAGAAAAAGATACAGTACAAGTGTAAAAATTTTTTAAATCCGCCCGCTGCCACGCCCACTTTTTCATAACTTCACTAAATTATATGAAACCGAAAAATATTGTTAAGACCAATTATTTAGGTATTCAGATTCCCTATAATCCACCCATACAAAAGTTTTGGCCGCGCCCACTTTTGGGGGCGTTTTCATCACAAAACCGATTTTTGGGCCTTAAATTTTTAACTAGGACGCTGAAATTTCATATCTGGGCTTCTGAGAAGAAAATACAGTACAAGCGTAAATTTTTTTTACATCCGCCCACTGCCACGCCTACTTTTTTATAACTGCACTAAATTATATGAAACCGAAAAATTTTGTTAAGTCCAAATATTTGGGTATTTAGATTCCCTACAATTCACCCATACAAAAATTTTTTCCACGCCCACTTTTTGGGGGTGTTTTAATCACAAAACCGATTTTTGGACCTTAAATTTTGAGCTAGGACGATGAAATTTTATACCTGGGCTTCTGAGAAGAAAATACAGTACAAGCGTAAATTTTTTTTACATCCGCCCACTGCCATGCCTACTTTTTGATAACTTCACTAAATTATATGAAACCGAACAATTTTGTTAAGACCAGATATTTGGGTATTTAGATTCCCTACAATTCACCCATAGAACAGTTTTGGCCACGCCCACTTTTTGGGGGCGTTATCATCAAAAAACCTATTGTGATAAAATTTTACATGTAACATCCTCAAACGTTCGACATTATAGCTATATTTGAGTACAATATGCAATTTGGTCACGCCCACTTTATAGAGAGGAGGATAGGGTATCATACGATCCGTTCCAGACGGATTGTAGCTTTTCTGTATGTTTTTGTTTTCTCTTGTTTTGGTTGCGAGTGTGCAACGAAATTGTTCTTTTACGTGCGCGGAAATAAGTGCAACACTCTCCCTTAGCCGCTTGTCCGCTTTCCAATTAATTAATTAAAAAAATTCACTTGGCTTGGAATTCAACATAGGGATATGTTGCATCTGACAGTCATCTGGTTAAGAGATTCTCGGCATTGCTTAACCAAGTTGGATTGTATTATTATTGGTGTACTAAACGCTGTCTTGAATCCGTCAGTGTCACCTCTATCACAGACAAAAGTCGAAATAAGAATATAATCTAAATTACCTACTAGCTATAGATTCCATAATCGTATTGCTGCTTGCCACCATCGGCTTCTCAAAGATGTTAATAGGAAGAAATTTGCTATGTTGCTTTTGGTGCCGTGAAATAACGCCAAACGATATAATTTCACTTTCAATTAATGAATTCGCTTGGCCTTATATCACTTTCACAAAGTGTAATAAAGCCAAACGTAAAAATTTGGCCTTATTTCATTTGGCGTTATTTCACGGCACCGAAGCCACTTCGGTACCTAGGCCTTCTTGCACGGTCTTGAATTTTTAGTTTTCAGCTGAGTTTTTTTTATCAATACATAATAACCACCAATTATCTGACGTACTCTGCAAATTGCAGTTCAATACCCATTAGTTTTGGAGGAGCTATGCATGGTACTTTTTACCTTCTTGAGAACAATACTATTTGGTAAAGGCGGGTTAGTCTCAAGACCAGAGCTCGAAAATTACTCTCAACCTTTTCAAAGGTTTTTAAATTACTCTCTGCTGTTGAGATTATGAAATATTTGTTTGTTGATTTGTTTTACCGTACTTTTTCGCTCTTGGTCGGAGAGAAACCCTTACTTTATTTTTTTTTAGGTTCTGGTCAATCAATAAGATATATCACTGAGAAAAAAATATGAATTGCATTTACTGTTGTCGCTTAGTTAGCAAGCAGTACATACGGAAATGCAGATTAGTCAGTCATCTAATAAAGTTCAGTGGAAGTGAGTGCAAGTTGAAGTGCCTATGGGCAGAAAATCAGATAATACAATTAGAAACTTTTTTCAATATAATGCGAGTACAGTAAAATCAAAGTGCAATGCTTGTGATTTGGAGTTGCGTGGGAGTCATTTAACTAATTTAAGAAGGCATTTACAGGTGAAACACAAGGACATTTTGGAAAATACAGTTATTAAAAACAGCATAGAAAATGCCGACGAATTGCCTAAAAAGAAAGTAAAAATATGTTTGGAAGTGAACAAGGAAGATTTTATTAATGCAATAATTAAAATAGTTACCAATGATGGAAGACCTTTTAGACATTTAGACTGCGAAGGATTTAGAGAAATAGTTAACCCAATATATGCAGGTTTGGGCATTTCGCCAATATCCTCACATAATATCATGGAGTTTGTTGAATTGAAAGTTCAGTCGTTGAAAAATGAAATTCGAAGGAGTGTAAAAGGTAGACTTTTGTCTTTGAAAATTGATAGTGCCACTCGAATGGATAGATCAAGTCTTGGTGTAAATTTATAGTTTATTGAACTTAAGGTGAATTCAATGAATATTGCCGTAAAAACGTTAGGAATGGTGCAGTTATTTGAGCGTCATACGGGGCAATTCCTTAAAGAAAAAATTCTAGATATTCTGGCGGATTTTGAAATTCATCTTTGTCAAATTTACAGGTAAGCTCTTCGATACATAACTAGCTAGAGATTTCGAGAAGTAATTTTACTTCGATGTTTTATTCTATACATTACTGTTTTATTTTAGTTCTTTACTTTTTTTATACCTTGTCCTATAGGGTATATAAAGTTTGATACATAGTTTGTTGTAACATAGAAAAATAATAGAGATACACCATACAAGTATGTATATAAATGATCAGTATGAATAGCCGAGTCGATTGAGTCATGTCAGTCTCAGTTTTTGAGCTAGAAAGCTGAAATTTGGTGTTCAGGCTTTTCTAATTTGTTTTTCCAACTTTTTACTAAAAATTATAAAAAAAATTGCGCTGAGATAATATTTTGGCATTAACGTTATCTATAGTTCACCCATACAGTAAATATGGCCTCACACACTTTAATAGGGCTGGGTTAAGAGATAAGGGATAGGGCATCATACCGTCCCCCATATGCCAGAAGCATGAATGTGCAAAATTGATAATTTTGGGAAATCGTGTTTGTTGTCAAAAAATTCGTAGGTTTAATTTCTTCATCAATTTTTGCTGTTTCAATATTGCTTTTTCCTCTCTCTCCGCACATTCACAGTTCCGGGGCAGCCTGCAGTAATGAACGATTTATCCCACCAACTATTATACTCAAAAGCTGAAAAATTGCACAATCATGTTTCTAGCATATGGGGGACGATACCAACCGTTACAGATAGATTGCAACTAAGTATTACTTCAGACAACGGGAGAAACATGTTGAAGGTAGTAGAAATCCTTAATGAAGATTCCGATGTAAACGAAGACTACGACGAGTTAGAGGAAATTATGGATCCAGTTATATTTCCCAATATTCACTCAATACATTGGCAAAAATTCATTTAAAGAAAATTGCGAAGAATATAAGTTAACACATTGTTATTTCTCTCTATTTGTTTAAATTTTCCCATCAATTTTTTGTAGAGACAGCGTCTAGACATAATTATGTCGAGAGAATCTGACGCTGACGCTACTCATGTTCATTTCTGTATCTTCTTTAATTTTCATAAAAAGCTCATATTCATTTTTGTGTTTTGTTTAACTTTCATAAAAAAAGCAGAATCACCGTCTAGGTTGTAAGAATTGTATCATTATCATTATATCATATCATTGAATTTTTACTTGATAAAAAATAAAGAATCAGTCTCAACTCGGACACAGTCCGAAACAGACCTTGTTTTATATAACTTATATTAAACATGAAACAGGTACAAAACAGAATATGAATTTAAAAACCGTTTCTTCTATCTATGTTCGTGTTTGTTTTGCCCTTTCTGTTTGTTTCGTCCTCAAAGATCTTAAAAAACTTAAATTTTAAACCTCATAATATTTTCTATGTAGAGTTTTTCCTCAGTTCTTCAAGAAACGGAAGCAATATGCAGCGATGATATTCCAACTACTTCAGCTAATCAAGCTAACGAGACAGCGACAGAAGACTCAATTTTAAGCTTATATTTAAATAGCATTGAAGAACAAGAACCAGAAGCAAATGGAAACAGTGACGTTAATAAAAGTAGTGAGATCTTATCAAAAATATACGCAGATATTGAAATTTTTGAATTAGAGTACACACGTTTGCTGTTAGATACAAATATCCTTTCATTTTTTGCGAAATTAAAGCTAAAGTCTCCTTATATTTTTGAAGTGGCATTGGTTGTGCTTGGCGTTCCGGCAACGCAAGTAACTGTCGAACGAGCTTTTTCGAAGAGCGAAAAAAGGTATAGCTTAAGTTCTAAAACCCTTTAGAGTCTACTTTTAGTGAAACTTGATTCCTAAAATATTAAAATTATTCTTAATACAATTTCACCATATGAGATCCCATGATAAAACTTTCTTCTATACCTATAATACTTATTATATACATATGCGAAATATAGACACAACGACTGAATTATATATATTTAACACTTTTGATTTATTTTCAACGAAAAATGTTTTAGGTTGATCAGTTTCATTTAATTTTTATAAAAAAAGTCAATAGAGGAGTGATATATTTGAAATTAAAACATACAGAAAAGCTACAATTCGTCTGGAACGGATCGTATGATACTCTATCCTCCTCTCTATTAAGTGGGCGTGGCCAAATTGCATTTTGTACTCAAATATAGCTATAATGTCGAACGTTTGAGGATGTTACATGTAAAATTTTATCAAAATAGGTTTTTTGATGATAACGCCCCCAAACAGTGGGCGTGGCCAAAACTGTTCTATGGGTGAATTGTAGGGAATCTAAATACCCAAATATTTGGTCTTAACAAAATTTTTCGGTTTCATATAATTTAGTGAAGTTCTAAAAAAGTAGGCGTGGCAGTGGGCGGATGTGAAAAAATTTTACACTTGTACTGTATCTTTTTCTTGGAAGCCCAGATATGAAATTTCAGCGTCCTAGTTAAAAATTTAAGGCCCGGAAATCGGTTTTGTGATGAAAACGCCCCCAAAAAGTGGGCGTGCCCAAAACCGGGTGGATTGTAGGGAATCTGAATGCCTAAATATTTGGTCTTATCAAAATTTTTCGGTTTCATATAATTTAGTGAAGTTATGAAAAAGTGGGCGGATTTCAAAAATGTTTACACTTGTACTGTATCTTTTTCTCAGAAGCCCAGATATGAAATTTCATCGTCCAAAATTTAAGGCCCAAAAAACGGTGACATACGGACGGACGGACGGACGGACGGACGGTCATCGCTCAATCGATTTCGCTATTGATGCTGATCACGAATATATATACTTTATAGGGTCTATCTCGATTATTTCTCTATGTTACAAACTATGTGTCAAACTTAATATACCCTTAGGATAGGGTATAAAGAGTACAAAAAAACGTTTCGGCATATGATATCGCAAAAATATTGCAAATATCAAGGTCTTCAGTGCGAAATATAATTAATTTATTCAAGAAGACCAGAAATGTGAGCCCACTAAAGAAAACCGGAAGGTCATCAATTGCTACCGATCGTGACAGAAGGGTTTTGAGAAAGATTCTCAAGAAAGATCTTCGTGTCAGAACGGCAAATATCACCTTAGAGTGAAAAAATTTGATGTAAAAGCAAATTTCAGGAGACACCTGCATTCGAGAAATAAAACAATGGGATACAAATTTTATAAAGTAGATTTTACTATTTTTCTTAAATTTTATTACCGAACCTATTCTTTCCTATTCCACCAACCCAACTCATTGAGATCTGTTCCCAATAATGCCGGTTTTTGCCAGTTGTTGAATCCGCTACGTCTCTAAAAGTTTGGGTAAAGTTATAAAACACAAAAAAAATACAAATTTTTGGCGCGACAGGTCCATGGGACCCAGGGCCTAGCTGCTCACAACCACTCGTGCTGTGCGTGTTATATTCTTCACACGACTGTTTAATGCCGGATCCGAACTGCAGTTTTTTGTTCTGAGAAGCTTTTTCATGACATTTTTACTCTCGGATGTTTGTCAGACGCTCGCGAGGTGGGGCCGTGAAAGAAATTTTAGGTGTTGTTTGGGGATTGAACCTGGAACCCCTCCCTCTGTAGTCCATCGCACTAACCACAAGAGCCACGGCGCCCATCAAACAGGAATGAGTTACCTTTATTGTAGTTTGCAATTTTTTTTGGTTTATAGTTATACCCTATCCTAAGGGTATATTAAGTTTGACACATAGTTTGTAACATAGAGAAATAATCGAGATAGACCCTATAAAGGATATATATTCGTGATCAGCATCAATAGCGAAATCGATTGAGCGATGATAGTCCGTCCGTCCGTCTGTCCGTCCGTCCGTATGTCACCGCTTTTTGGGCCTTAAATTTTGAGCTCAAATTTGTTGTAGAGAAACGCACTTCTTAATCTCGTGATATTCTTTATTGGAGTCGTCTTACAAAACTGAACGTAACAGTGTTTTTTATTCAATACTTATGCTAACGCTAAAAGTACATAATTGTGTTTCTATGTTATGTTTCTATGTAAATGAAATAAGTGTTTCCGTTTTACTAAATTAGTATTAGAAAGTAACAACTTTCCCCCCTTTAAATACAAGAAATAATAATAGCGAAGGTATTTAATTATAACTATATTCCAGTGTACATATACAGTAGTTCATTTTAAAGAAATAATAAAACAATAAAATTAAGTTTAGTCTATTTTTTTGTATCATAGTTCAATCTTTCAACAGGCTTTCTAACGCGGTTACTTCGACGCAAAATTAATGGTTCATTACTGGTGTTATTATTACTTTCAACGGATTTTGTTTGTTCTTCAGCTTCTACCCTCGGTTGTTGTTGCTCTTCCAAATCTTCACTTGGATATTTTATATCTGAGACCTGGCTGCCAACCTTCACCATCTGGTCGATATGACGGCGTGCTCCGTGTCCATTGTCTAATTTTATTTCATAATGCAATTTTCCAGCCTTATCCGAAACCTCTCCAAAACTCCACTTATCCTTTCCAATATAATTTCGAACCCCGACTCTTTCCCCCTTTGAAAAATTTCTACAGTTATTGTTTTTATTAACTGGCTTACACACTCTTGCTTTTTCGGGTACTAGTAGAGAAAATTTCGAGTACATCGGATACTTAAGTATTATTTGGGATGGAGCCATTTTTGTTACCGGATGAGGTGTTATTCTGTAATGGAGGAGAATCTCATTTAACTTAGTTTGTAGGTCATCTTTTTCTTCCCTTAAGCATCGTAATTTATTTTTCAACGTCTGCACATAGCGTTCTACTTGCCCATTTGTTGCTGGGTGATAGGGTGCTGTACGCCTATGTACGATATTGCGCTTAATACAAAAAGGCCTAAACTTTGCATTAGTAAATTGAGCACCATTATCGGTGCAAAGAACTTTAGGTAACCCAAACGTTGAAAAAATACGGCCTAATGTATCTATTGTGTTTTCAGTTGTTATTTTCTGAAGTATATGGATTTCGGGCCATTTCGAGAATGAAATAGGCATTGTTGCTGTAATAGGCATTGTTTCAATTTGATTTATTTCGAATAGATCTGATTCTTCTATTTGAAATTTATTTTTATCATCCTTTACTGGAAGTCGAGACATTGCGTCCGCATTACAATTCTGTTCCGATCGTTTGTATTTGATTGTATAATTAAAAGATTGCAAAAATATCGCGTAGTGCTGCATGCGCATAGCCGACATATGTGGCAGACTCTTTTCAGAAGAAAAAATTTGTACCAACGGTTTGTTGTCTGTAAAAAGTACAAATTTTCGCCCATACAAAAATTGGTAAAATTTTTTTACCCCGAAAATGATTGCATAAGCTTCTTTGTCTATCTGAGACCACTTGCGTTTGGATCCTTGAAGTGTCTGGGAGACAAATTGAATTGGTCTGTCGCTGCCATCGGGGAAAATGTGAGACAAAACCGCTCCAACTCCCACTGGGGATGCATCAGTCGAAAGACAAACTGGTTTTTCCTTTGAATAATGTACTAAGAAATTTTCGGATAAGATTTCTTCTTTAATCTTATTAAATGCAACTTCGCATTCTGGCGTCCACTGAAACTTGGTGGATTTCCTTAGCAACCTGTGTAAAGGTTCCAGGATATCGGAAAGTCTCCGAAAGAAACGGCCATAATAATTTACAAGCCCCAGCAACGAACGAAGTTCTGATATATTCGAAGGGCGCGGAGCCTTGGATATCGCTTCAATTTTGCTTTTCGTTTTATGAATACCGTGTTTATCTATTTTGTAGCCGCAATACTCAATACTATCTTTAAAATACTCTGACTTTTCTGCATTGATCCGCAAACCGAAAGAAAGTAATTTAGAAAAAACCGCTTCTAATCTAGCTAAGTGTGTCCTAGTATCCGGCCCAGATACACAAATATCGTCAATGAATATACCTACACCCTTTATGCCTTTTAGAATGCTCTCTATCATCTTTTGCCATTCTTCGGGAGCGCAACTTAATCCATATAATAACCGCGTGCTTTTGTACAAACCGAGATGTGTAGATAGAGTGAGCTTTAGCTGGTCTTCCTCTCTATCCCTCCATTGCAAATAAGCACGTCTAAGATCAATTTTTGAAAATTTAGCGCCTCCACCTAAAGCTTCAAAAATCTCATCGATTGTGGGCAATGGATGTTCATGTACTATTAGAAATTTATTTAAAGTAACTTTAAAGTCACCGCAAATTCTGACTTTACCATTTGGTTTTCGAATTACCACAATCGGGGTAGCCCAATCACTATGATCTACTTTTACTAGTAACCCCCTTTCTACCAAATCGTTTAGCTCCTCCTCTACCTGTTCCCGCAACGCAAATGGTATTGGTCTACATTTCAAAAATATTGGTGTCGCCCCGGGCTTTAATTCAATCGCGACCGGCTTACCCTTTAGCTCACCAGTGTCATTACCAAACAATTCACTATATTTACTTAATAATTTTGCCAGTTCGGGTGGAGAGTTGGAAAAGGTTTCTGATATGGCGGAACTATCAACATTTGTATTTACCTTTTCTGACAGACTCCCAATTGTATTGCCTGCAAATGACTCTTTAAGCAGCTCAATCATAGGTAGACCTTTAAATGCTAGCAGCCACTCTCTTCCAAACAGCGAGTTTTTGTCCGAGTCTACGATATAGAGTTTTAACACCTTCTCCTCCGAAGATTTATGAAAACCAACAACAACTTTTGCGAAACCAAAGACAGTTAAAACCGAATTATTGTAAGTGCTCAACTCAATTTTAGATTTTTGAATACAAATATGCTTAAAATGTTTATTAAATTCATTGATACTCATCACTGATACCCCAGCACCACTGTCCAGCTCCATCACAATCGGCTTCCTCTGAATTAGCACGTTTATCCAAAATTTGTCGCAGCTTCCTTCCTTCTGGTTTAATGAATGTACATACACCATTGGTTCCTCTTCTTCGTCTCCGCTGTCCTCATTTTCCAGCTGATTTATTGTGGAGTAGTTGGTTGTTTTCTTCTTTGGTTTTTTTAGGCATACTCGCGCAAGGTGACCTCTAACGTTGCAATAACTACACACAGTATTAACGTGCGAGCAACTGTTGGCAAAATGTGGTCCGTCACATCTGAAGCATTTCTTGTTTCTTCTCCGCCATTTGCATGAAATTTTTTTGATTTTTGTTCGCATTTTTTTTTCTATAAGACTTGGTGTTTTTATTCGGAGATTCTCTTCGAAATTGATGAACTGTATTTATCGAGCCACTTCTCAATGTTTCATTCAACTGCACAGAATTTTGTTGTGACATCTCCAAACTGGTAGAAATTTCAACTGCCCTCTCAAACGTTAGATCTTTTGTCTCCAGCAATCGATCCTTAATTCGTTTATCACGCGTACCACATACTAGCTGATTTCTGAGAGCAGTTTGTAGGTAAGCTCCAAAATTGCAGTTAATTGCCATTTTCCGTAAGACGGCAATGTATTCGCGGATTGTTTCACCTTCACTTTGCTCACGATGATGGAACTTATAGTACTCAGCCACTTCTAGTGGCTTCGGATTATAATGTTCCTGAAGAACTGCAACCAATTCTGTATAGGATTTCCTTTCGGGAACCTCGGGTGATATCCCGTCATATAGCAGGTCGAAAGTAACAGCTTGATCCGTTATGTTAAAAATTGAAAAAGCGCCTTCCAGTCGTTGTAGCCATCGTGTAAATTTACTTTTGGTTTCATCGAAGAACTCGATCGAAAAATTTGGAGGTACTCCAGCGTATTGGGCAGCAGCAGCAGTTCCTGTCCCAGAAACTCCAGCAGCAGTTTTCGATGTCATTTTACCGCAGATTTTTGGCAACAACCAATTTTACGTAATATTCAATTGCAAATTAACAAAAAAAAAAAAACCTGACTCTCAAATCTTTTTGCTCTTCGAGAAACAAGAAAAAAATCACGTTCAACTGTTAAGTCCCGTATCCTCGTCGCCAATTTGTTGTAGAGAAACGCACTTCTTAATCTCGTGATATTCTTTATTGGAGTCGTCTTACAAAACTGAACGTAACAGTGTTTTTTATTCAATACTTATGCTAACGCTAAAAGTACATAATTGTGTTTCTATGTTATGTTTCTATGTAATGAAATTTCATATCTGGGCTTCTGAGAAAAAGATGCAGTACAAGTGTAAAATTTTTTAAATCCGCCCACTGCCACGCCCACTTTTTCATAACTTCTGTAAATTATATGAAACCGAAAAATTTTGTTAAGACCAAATATTTAGGCATTCAGACTCCCTACAATCCACTCTTTCAAAAGTTTTGGACACGCCCACTTTTTGGGGGCGTTTTCATCATAAAACCGATTTTTGGGCCTTAAATTTTTAACTAGGACGCTAAAATTTCATACTTGGGCTTCTGACGGAAAGATATAGTAGAAGTGTAAATTTTTTTTACATCCGCCCACTGCCACGCCTACTTTTTTATAACTTCACTAAATTATATGAAACCGAAAAATTTTGTTAAGTCCAAATATTTAGGTATTCGGATTCCCTACAATTCACCCATAGAACAGTTTTGGCCGCGCCCACTTTTTGGGGGCGTTTTCATCAAAAACCGATTTTGATCAAATCAGACGATCCGTTCCTGACGGATTGTAGCTTTTCTGTATGTTTTCTTTGGAGTGCACTGCTGTGCTCGGTTGACAATTCATGTCTTTCTTCCGGTCGCTTACTTCCAAAAGTCGGGTACGCACCACGTCCAGCTTCGCATAGCTGCTCTTTTCATGCAGCTTGCACGTCTTTATATTCATCAGAAAGTCCATCGAGGAAAATTACTACCAACAAATCCTTGTCCAGGGTAGCCCCCAATTCCTCCAATCTGCTTACCGTCATTTTAATTTCCCGAATATAATCGCCCATGTTCTGGCTTGCTTCCATTTTCATATTGATTAGGCGACCGTATGTTTCGCCTAGAAAATTTCAGATTTCATTTGATAAGTTTTTATCTTTTACCAGAGAAACAATATCGGATTCCATTGCCAAAATTAGCTCCGCTTTCTCATCCATGTCTTTTTCATCCCAGGATTGTTGCGAATCCCCAGCAGTTGCTGGTCTAGGTGGAAAATGTAACTAGAACAAGAAATACTTTATAAGAAAGAAATGAAAAAGCTGTTTGACCAATATTAGCATTTCTCATTTCTTTAGACATAGTATTTTGTCTGAATTCAGGTCTACAAATCATCGAAGTTCCGAACATTGTTCCGTTTTAAGATTTAGATCCGGACTCTGTGGTGGCCAACACAAAAAATTGCTTTACTTCTCCCTAAGCCATGTTTGCACGGATTTTGCAGTGTATCTATAATATTTTGTTTCATTTTCCTGTACAAGTTTCCACGTTAGATGTAAGTTTTCGGCAGCAAAAGGATCCATATGATTCTCTAAAATTTCCTTGTACTGGTGCTGGTCCATTCTCCCCGATATCTTCACTACAGAACCAACACCATGCCAAGAAACCAAACTACAACATTCCCGCCACCATGTTTTATAATTTACACTTAAGGTTATACTCGAGCTGACGACAATTCCATAGCTAAAAAAAATTCTTTTCTGTAACTATCGTAAATATTGAAAAACGAATAAATTAATTTTCTTACTACTAATACTACTAGAGATGATCAAAAAATCGCTATTTGCTAACCATTCACTGCTAGTGAAAACTCGCCTATCACCAACTTATAAATAAACTGCTCTTGCTAACGATAATATTTACGCACGCACGAGTCCCAATTTAATTTTTCATACCTTACTATCGACCGACATCTTCAAATTTCTTATCTTGCTTCACATGGTTAATAGCGTGGTATAGTAAACAATTTGTCTGGAACACCCTATTGCTACCACGCACTCTGGTACGGAGTTTGTTAATCCGATCGATTGGCAAACGACACAACCCAAACGTTCTACCAAACGAAATAGAGTGACCGTTGCAGCTAATCTGAACAACAACTCTACATTTGGATTGAAATTGCAAGTCATAACGCAGTTGAAGTGACTGCGTTTATCGTCTTTCAAGTCAACATTTCAGTCAGTACTTGTGTATGTCTCGTCAGCATTTAACATAGTCGAATCGAAGCTTAAGTGCTACAAGTTGATTAAAGTTGGCACCGACGAAAGCGAACTCAAAGATCAACTTTAAGCTAGGCGTACCGGAAGATATGATAACCAGTCTTCTTAACTCTGATGTCTGGCAAAGTGGAATTCGTGTGTGTGCATTTAAATTTCAACCAAAAAAACTATATGTACACTCTGAATCCAACTGCTCAGTACAAGATTTACGTGCTGTTGTTACTGTTGCCAAATTCATTTGGTTCTCTCTCTCTCGCTCTACTATCATAGCGTAGAAGGCATGAGAACCAAAACAAACCAATTCTTTCACTTTGCTGCTGATTGCTCGTATGCTGTCATTGTCTTATTTGTCTTATTTGTTCTGCTGAATTACATACCAACGAATTTGATGTACACCGAAATGATCGATGTCATATTCAAACTGGCTTTGACAGAGGAGGCGGTGTGATGTTGGCGTTTCGTTCATGTTATAAACATACAGAAAAGCTACAGTCCGTCTGGAATGGATCGTATTATACCCTATACTCCTTTCTATGTAGCCCTTATAAAATGAGGGTGGCCATATTGCATTTTGTACTGAAATACGACGATAACATCGAACGTTTGAGGATATTACATGTAAAATTTCATCAAAATCGGTTTTTTGATGAAAACGCCCGCAAAAAAACTTTCGCATGAGTGAATTGTAGAGAATCAGAATGCCCAAATATTTGGTCTTAATAAAAAATATCAGTTTCATATAATTTAGTGAAGTTAAGAAAAAGTGAGCGTGGCAATTGGCGAATATCAAACATTTTTACACTTGTACTGTATCTTTTTCTCAGAAGCCCAGATATGAAATTTTATCCTCCTAGCTTAAAACTTAAGGCCCAAAAAGCGGTTACATACGCACGGACTCATCATCAATCGATTTCGCTATTAATACTGATCACGAATATATGCATATGTATGTATACTTTATAGGGTCTATCTCGATTATTTCTCTACGTTACAAACTATGTGTCAAACTTAATATACCCTTAGGATAGGGTATAAAAACGATTAGAGGAAAAAAGAAATGGACGCTTTTGCAATTGCCGGTCAAATGTCACTGACCACATAATACGAACGTAGACAAGCAAGTGCAACTGCAGCTCGTTGGAAGCTGCACACCGGCTGCTCAGCTGGGGTGGGTTCGCTGAAAAGGAAAATGAAGTTTTGTATAGCTGGGAAAGAAAAAGGGGCGCCACCAGGTCTTTGGAATATTAGGACGACCAGAAAACCTTTGGTAAGGTAAAATATGGTAAGGAGAGACTGGAAAGAATATAAAACCAATAGTTTTATCACGTTATAAGCGCTCTCTGGGAGCGACGGCCAATTTATTAACGAAAAATTATCAACTACGTGTAAGGAAGTTTACACAGGGTATAATGAACAAACTCGGTTTTAAAAAAACAGTTAAAATCGGTCCAAGAAAATTAAACAAATGTCGCGTTTTATAAAAAAAACATACAGAAAAGCTGCAATCCATCTGGAACGGATCGTATGATACACTATCCTCCTCTCTATAAAGTGGGCGTGGCCAAATTGCGTTTTGTACTCAAATATTGCTTTTGAGGATAAATGTAAAACATGTAAAATTTTATCAAAATCGGTTTTTTTATGAAAATACCCTCAAAAAGTGGGCGTGGCTAAACTGTTGTATGGGTGAATTGTAGAGAATCTGAATGCCTAAATATTTGTTCTTAACAAAATTGTTCGGTTTCATATAATTTAGTGAAGTTATGAAAAAGTGGGCGTGGCAGTGGGCGGATTTAAAAAATTTTTACACTTGTACTGTATCTTTTACTCAGAAGCCCAGATATGAAATTTCATCGTCCTAGCTCAAAATTTAAGGCCCAAAAATCGGTGACATACGGACGGACGGACGGACGGTGATCGCTCAATCGATTTCGCTATTGATGCTGATCACGAATATATATACTTTATAGGGTCTACCTCGATTATTTCTCTATGTTACAAACTATGTGTCAAACTTAATACATATATCCTTAGGATAGGGTATAAATATATGTATAGACAATTTATTATTGAACAAATTTGCGTACGTGTTGATTTTTTTACTTCTGAAAATGCAAAACTAATTCAAATATATTTTTCGTTTCTTACATTCCCCGTATGCAGATAATGCTCATATGAATAATATTTATAGTATTGTGAAAAACTTAGATTATTAATCCTATGCCGTAGTATTAGTTGATTTCAATTTATCTGACGTGAATTGGATTTTTTCGGAAGAAGATAAACGTGTAAATATGTTGTATATCCATTTAATGTTTTAAAAGAGCATGAACTTCAAGTAATTGACACTATGTCGGCTTCATTTGTAAATGAAGTTTGTAACAGTATTGAAAGAATTCTAGATCTAGTGTTTACAAATGAAAAACTTGAGGCTTCTGTAACTGAAGCTGATTTTCCATTATTAAACAATAGCATTTCTTTCAATTTGTGTATTTTAATTCCATTTAGCACGGATAAATACAATGAGAACGTAAAACTTGATTATTTTAAAGCGGACTTTACTGCAATTAATAATTACTTAAGATCTGTTAAATAGCAAAGCATTCTCGATTCTCGATGTAGCTATTGTAAATTCCAGTTTACCCGATAAGAAACCCAGTTCACAATCCCGAAAAGACAAAGAAAAGAAAACTCGTTCCGTGAAACTATTAATTCTTTATTGGTATCTACCTATTGATGCTTCCAGTTGAACGATCTAAAAAGAAGAGAAGGAAAAGGAGCTCGAAGCACGATAACATGGTTGGACGAATTCGAACATGTATTCGAATTCAAGATGGTGGCTTTGGTTTTCGCTGCCCGAAATCTATTCTTACTTACTTAACTTTACGGGCTCCCGACCCGTGAAGAGTCTCTGCCTGAGACAGGCTTTCTTCGATCCCGGGAATGCTGCTTCCAGTTGTCTAGACCAAGCGCTCTGGCAACCGCGATGCTTGATCTTTAAAACGGACGTTCGGTCTTTCTTGTCGTCTCGAACCTGAGGGCTGTGATTCGAAGATCCTCTTTGTTGAAGCATTATTGTCCATTCGCTCGATGTGGCCGTGCCAGTGTAGTCGACGTGTTTTGGCTTTTTGGACTACATCCACATCTTGGTGCAGCTCATAGAGTTCGCGGTTGTATCTTCTTCTCCATTCACCCTCCTCCAGAGTTGCCGTTTTAAAATTGTCCTTCCAGTCAGATGTGACTGAAAAACATACAGAAAAGCTACAATCCGTCTGGAACGGATCGTATGATACCCTATCCTCCTCTCTATAAAGTGCGCGTGACCAAATTGCATTTTGTACTCAAATATGGCTATAACCTCGAACGTTTGAGGATGTGACATGTAAAATTTTATCAAAATCGGTTTTTTGATGAAAACGCCCCCAAAAAGTGGGCGTGACCAAAACTGTTCTATGGGTGAATTGTAGGGAATCTGTATACCTAAATATTTGGTCTTAACAAAATTTTTCGGTTTCATATAATTTAGTGAAGTTATAAAAAAGTAGGCGTGGCAGTGGGCGGATGTAAAAAAAATTTACACTTGTACTGTACCTTTTTCTTGGAAGCCCAGATATGAAATTTCAGCGTCCTAGTTAATAATTGAAGGCCCAAAACTCGGTTTTGTGATGAAAACGCCCCCAAAAAGTGGGCGTGGCCAAAACTTTTGTATGGGTGGATTGTAGGGAATCTGAATGCCTAAATAATTGGTCTTAACAAAATTTTTCGGTTTCATATAATTTAGTGAAGTTATGAAAAAGTGGGCGTGGCAGTGGGCGGATTTCAAAAATGTTTACACTTGTACTGTATCTTTTTCTCAGAAGCCCAGATATGAAATTTCATCGTCCTAGCTCTAAATTTAAGGCCCAAAAAGCGGTGACATACGGACGGACGGACGGACGGACGGACGGACGGACGGACGGTCATCGCTCAATCGATTTCGCTATTGATGCTGATCACGAATATATATACTTTATAGGGTCTATCTCGATTATTTCTCTATGTTACAAACTATGTGTCAAACTTAATATACCCTTAGGATAGGGTATAAAAAAAACCAGTCATGAAACTAAAAACCAGTCAAAAAAATTTAACCACAAAACCAGCTATAAAAATCCAGCCAAGAAAATGTTTTATTCGATATAAAGGTAATATAGAATTCATTTTCTTTCATATTTGCACATACATATGTACATATGTATGTATGTACATATATGTATGTACATATGTACTCGTATACACTCGTACATTAAATTTAGTTTAGTAAGAATAATACGCATAGCGTCTAAAAATTCATTCTAATAGTACATTGCAAAAAAATCATGAATAAACTTTCTGCGAAATAAAAATAACACAGGCCCTTATTGCGAGTGTCGATAAATTGATAAATTATAACAGAATCTATTTTCATTCACGCATAGATACATACATATTATTATGAAGTTTTGTTTAAGAACTAAATAACTTCCGACTTTTGCATTAGATAAATGGAGCACTAATACTGAGATGGCTAATCTTGCTAGATCAGAGTACGGGTTCTCATTCGCAGCATTTGTAGTTGAAAACTTTACACCAGAATGATTCTGTGCTTGAAATATTCTCTCAACTCGTGAGCATAGGGCTATCCCACTGCGAAAATTGTTTCCAAAATCAGAGCAAGAATAGTAAAATCACGTCAAAAGTTTTTCTTCTATTTTTGTTTTCTATGGTAACTTTGATTTTTAACAGAAATCATTGAGTAAAGAGATATTAAACCTTTACCCCTCCTTCCTTTCAAAACCCATTTGTTTACATTGCTTTTGTTGTAATTCGCTCCTTGTCTGTGAATACGTGTGAGCATTGGCAAAAACCTTTGGTGCATGTCTAAACTAGAACCAATAGATGTCAGCACTGAAAAATAGTTTTGCCTGAATGTATCCCATCAGCTATGGTGAAACAGTCAATTTTAATGACTTTCTGCCAAAAAGTCTTATTGTCAGTCATTGACAACGACAAACCCTAGTGGTGGAGTAAGTACGTCAGCGGATATGTTCGCATAAAACGGAAGCATTCAACTAAAATTTACTAGAAATATTGTGCATTGGAAAGAATACTGGAAAATCAATGCGAAACGAGAAAATTAAATTCAAAAATTCAATTTAAAATAATTATTGATTGTTTTTCGAATTGAATAACATCAAAACGACTGTTTTTCTTAAATAAGAAATTATTTTTTAGTCAAACTGATTTTATTTTTCAGCGAATTTTGATTTAATGGAAATATACACATGTTCACAAAATTACTCGCACAACTACTTCATAGCCAAATATGCGACATTTTTATTAGTTTTCAATTCGAAAAATTAATTTTTTTTTATATTTTACATCTGATCTGTATGTTCGACAGTCGAACCCATGCTAAAAGATAACGGATTCGAAACTATAGGCAGTATGCCAACGATTTTCTGAATATTGAATAAAAAAACAGACACAAAATTATTCGCACAAGCACAAGGGATGATATGTAAGTTGTACTAATTCTGCTTTACGACGTGATCAAGGTAACAGGCATTGAGTGTGGGATATTTCGGAAAATATAAAGTGAAAAAAAATTGAGGAAAAGCGATATAGCAGGAAAAAAATCGGAAACATCTTTGGAAGAACGAAAGCTTATCCTTAGGCAAGTTTGCAAAGGAAAGACATACCAAAAGACCGGTGAACTTGTGAGAAGATCTTACACCGTCGTTAGGGATATTGTCCGCAATTTTAGGAATGAGGGAAATTTAGAAAATAAGATAGGTAGAGGACGAAAAATAATATTATCAGCAGCAAATTAGAGGCATATCGTCAAGAAAATCAAGCAAAACCCGAAGACACCTGCAAAATTACTGACCGCAGAGATGTCTGAAATGATACATAAACACTATCTGTCGAAGCAGTAAGATGGGTTTTAAGATCGCATGATTTTCACGGAAAAATTGAACGTCGCAAACCTTTCATTTCTGAAACCAATAAAAAAAAAGTTTAATTTGTTTGGCAATGATGGAAAACAAACGGTTTGGCGACAAGCAAATACAGAGCTAAAAGAAGCTATTTTCCCAGCAACCGTGAAACACGGTGGTGGTAATGTCATGATGTGGGGGTGTATGTCTGCAGGCGGGGTGGGCTAATTGTAGTTCATTGATTATAAAATGAATCAATATGGATACCTCAATATCCTGAAAAGAAATTTCCAACAAAGCGCCACAAAATTGGGTCTAGGGTCAGATTACATCTTCCAACAAGACAATAACCCGAAACATACAGTCCATAACGTTAAAATGTGACTGTTTTTTAATACACCCTCGCAACTGAAAACACCCCCACAATCACCTGACATCAATCCCATCGAACCTTTGGGCCCAGCTTGAGAGAAATATTAGAAATCGGGTGATCAGCAGCAAAACTTCTCTTAAAGAAGCCCTCAAGCAGGAATGGGAGCTTATAAGCCCAGATTTAAAAAAAAACTTGTGGACAGTATGCCAAACCGCTTACAAGCCGTAATTAAGGTTAAAGGTGGCGCAACAAATTATTGATATGCTGCCCATCTCTTGAATTTTTAATTTTTCTCTTTCTATTTGGTCTTGTGCGAATAATTTTGTGTTACATTTTCTTGAAGTTCGTTCTTTTGTTAGCTTTTTTAGTTTTAAGAAATAAATATTTTGCTTTGATTTTTCCAATATCTATTAGTAATGAAGTCAAAATTGTTTTTGAAGTATCATATTTTTAATTTTTATCAAAGATAGTGGTTTAATTCTGTTTTTTTCCGTATATAAAGTCTTGTGCGAATAATTTTGTGAACATGTGTATCTGTGTTACGAAATAGATAAATGTGTATTAACAGAATCGTTAAATGTCGGTCATTTCATTCTCGGTTAATAAATGAAAATATGTATAAGTTTCATTTCGAGTTAGAAACTTTAGGAAAACATATGTACGTATGTATACGAAATGTTGGTAGCTCCGCTAAAGGGAAAATGTAGATGATTTTAATAAACAAATATTAGTATTTGACAAAAGTAGGACAAATTCAAAATGCTCGAATTTAGCTCGTTAATGTAAGTGATGGTAATGTTTTTGTTAAGGTTTACGCTTACAAATTTTTTTGGACTGGTTCTGATCCAGTATTCACTTCAAGGCACACGTTATGCTTTTGATATTAGAAAATACATTATATAAAGGAAAATTAAGTAGTTACAAATGGAAAATATGTTTCTAATTGTCTAACAAAGTACAGCCATGCTAGTCCGGACACAGCCGAAATTTTATGCAGCGAGGCTGCAGTGTAATTTATTGGTTGAAGACCCATCGGTTACTCACTCACCTTCCTTTTTCTTGTCCTTAATAATGTTATATACTTTTCAATTCAATTTTCTCAGACAAAAAAACTAGTTTCACTAATGCAATTGACATGATTTCTTGATAATTGAATACAATTTCCAAAAAATAATGCTTAAATTAATTCTAATGGTGAGTTAACATCAACCGAACTTTAATAAAATATTATCGAAGCCGGAAATAAAAATGTTCCAAAATAAACGCTGTAGAATCCGAAACATGAACTTGTTATAAACAGAATTTACTCTAACAACAAGTCGTACTACTGATTTCCTACTTTAACTGAGACCTTTTTTGTGTTTTTGGAAACATTTTTCTAATTACATGTTATTTGCGATAATTTGAAATACTGAAACATGTACATATTTATAAAAATTCAAAGCAAGTTCTACTCTTTTTAATAACTTAACAATTGTTTCAATCGGCTCCCAATTTGCTTAATGGCATTTTTCTTCTTTTCACGATTTTAAGAAGATTTAATCAAGAATGAATCTTAAAACATAGTTTTTGGTTTTTACATTCTCGGTCAACCAATGAAATTTAAATTCTTTTTGTCTTTTAACGGAGAATTCAAATTTAAATATTTTTTAAATCTAACGAACAGCCCCAAAATACTTTCCCGCTCCTTCCATGAATTCATAATTCGGTTGCCATCGCCCGTCAAATTCACTCGTTGTTGTTGTGAAATTGACCCATTGTTGTTGTGTTTAGGGGTGAATAGACGGATTTTTTTGGTGAATAGACGTATTCAGGGGAGAATAGATTTCTAACAAATGTGCGTGAAAATGTAACAAAATGCGTGAAATAGCTTGTAGGCACCTGGAAAGTGCCGGGAAAGTTTAATATCTCTTTGTTCAATGATTTCTGATTTTTAAAAGGTACTGACTGGAAAAAAATGCCAATTCAAAATTTTCAAAAGCAGTAAAAAAAAATTAAATCCAGCTAAAAAACCAGCCGGCTGGATTTTAAAAAATGATCCAGCTAAATTCATATCAATCCAGTCAGATCTGACTGGAAAACAGTCAAAACGGCAACAGTGCCCTCCTCGCATACGGGACCGAAAATTCAACGAACAATTTTTCTTTTAAAAGTGTTCAATATCTGCTCTGCTTTCCTGCTTATCGTCCAACACTCGGCTCCATACAGCAGAACTGGCAGGATCAAAGCTTTGTAGAGCATACATTTTGTCTTCCGAGTTAGTAGTTTTGACCCCATTTGTTTTGCCAAATCGAAGTAGCAGCGGTTTCCTAGCGTAAGTCTTCGTAGAATTTCCACTAAGGTGTCATTCGTGGAGTTGATCCGAGGTAGGTAAGCTCCTTAACCACTTCGAAGTTACTGTTGCCAACAGTGATGTTCTGTCTTAGGCGGTGGACAGATGCTTCTTTGTTTGCTGACAACATGTATTTGGTTTTGTCCTCATTCACTTCAAGGCCAACACGTTTCGCCTCTTCTTCAATTGCCGTAAAAGCCTCTAACACGGCGCGCTGGTAGCGAAGAATGATATCGATGTCGTCTGCGTATCCCAGCAGCTGGACAGATTTGTTAAAGATAGTTCCTTCCGTGTTCACACCTGCACTGCGCACTATCTGTTCCAGCACAAGATTGAGGAAGTTACATGATAGCGCATCTCCTTGCTGAAATCCGGTGTATGTTTGAAATAGTTCAGAGGAATGGTGAGTCTCGGCTTGAAATTCGTTGGTCTTTTCCAGGATTTGCCTTAGTGTGAAAATTTGGTCGATCGTCGATCTGTCGGGCGGGAAGTCACACTGGTACGTGCCGATTAGTGAGTTGCAGAAAGGCTTCAGACGTTCACACAGTACGTTGGATAGGATCTTATATGCGACATTAAGCAGCGATATGCCTTTGTTTTTACAAGACAAAGAATCACCTTTCTTAAAGATGGGGCATATAGAACTGATAGTGCAGCCATCAGGCATGACTTTATCCACCCATACTTGGTTGATGATTTGGTGCATGCACCCTACCAAAGCATCACCACCATGTTTAAGGTGGTAGACCATCAGATCCGGCGGCCTTATTGTTCTTCAGCTTTTTGATAGCTGAGCCGACCTCTTCAAAACCAGGAGGGAGATGGATTCTTCATTGACTGGATGCGGGTTCTCTTTTTGCTATATCACTCTCTCTACCTGATGCCCATTAAGCAGTTGCTGCTTAAACACATCCACTATTCCTTGTGCTTCGGTAACTAGGTTTCCTTCACTGTTTCGAAGAGCCTGCGTTCCGGCTGCCAGTTGCTTGGATTTCTCTTCTCTCGCTGCCGTTGTTTTGCACTGTAGTGCTTGCATGTGTGCATTTTCTATCACCTTTTTCCGGCGCACGCATTCATCATCATACCAAGGGCTCTTTTTGGGTGGTGTCTGGTAGCCTATGGTGGTCTCTGCTACCCCTTTGATGATGTCGCGATACTGCTTCCACAGATTGTTGGCGTTTGTGGATGGTGAATGCACAGCGGAGAGTCTCTCCCTCAGGCGGTCTTTGTAGACTCTGGCTGCTCCAGTCGTGCTAGGCTTCCAACGTTGAATTTCTTTTTCTGGGCGGTTTGCAGCTTCTTCTCGTTGCATAGTCGAGCTCTGAATTTAGCTGCAACAAGAAAATGGTCGAGTCGACGTTTGCCCCTCTGAAAGTTTGCACATTCAGAATGTTGGATGCGTGCCTCGCATCTATTAGCACGTGATTTGGTTGGCAGTTCGACCATCTGGAGAGCGCCAGGTTGCTGTGTGGATTCGTAGTCTTGGAAACCTATTGCTACTTATCACCGTATTACGAGCTGCTACAAAATCTATTAGCCGGAAGCCGTCGTCTGCTGTCATTTCGTGGAGGCTGTGCTTTCCAACTAATCCGCTGAAGATGTTTTCCTTACCGATTTTGGCATTGAAGTCCCCGAGTATGATTTTGACATCATACTCCGGATAGGCTCCGTCCAGGAGGTCATAAAACTCTTCCTTGATAGAATCTTCAGCTTCGTCGGTAGGGGCGTGTGCGCATTGGAATGTTGCCTTGATGCGGATCACGGCGAGGCGATCGCTGATCGGCTTAAAGTCAAATAGTCGTTTGTGACAGCTGTAATAAATGTCGCAATCTTTTCGTTTTTGCATACCTGATCCTATCCATCGTATCTCCTGAATCGCGATGACATCTGCCTTGTACCGCGTGAGGACAGATTCAAGTTTTTGAATAGCACCAGGAGTGTACAGTGTACGTACATACGTTCCAGGTGCATACTCTTATATCATAGCACGTGGTCGGAACGTCGTGCTATTAAATCCATTGTACGATGCTTGTGTCTCTCTCATAACTATATTTTTATTTTTACGTCGTAAGAAAGTTACCCCGACGGCACAACCCCCAACCTGGAGGGCCAGTTCCATTTTTGAAACCTCTAGGACGAGGGACCGGTTTTAAACCGATGTCAGTAACCCGCTTCGGGGATGTGAGCGCTCCCGTTGGCCCAATAAGGGCTCATCAGCCACCATCTCTTTTTCAAAAAACCTGACTTATTCTTGGAAACCTTTATCGACCTGAGCTCCGAATATGTCGAAGTAGCCCAGATAAAGTGTTGTGCTTCCGCTTGAAGCTGTGACGCCACCGTTGACTCCATCGAGAGAGTTCGTCCGCTGTCGTATTTATAGTGCTGCTAATTTCTCTTGCTCAACACTCGCGCTTATAAGTTCAGCAAGTTGGGTCCGGATGGACACCAACCAGTACCAGATGGCTACTACTAGGAGGTAAAATAAGCACAATTGATGCGCAGTAACAGTTACAACACTGGACGTCGCCAAGTTGACGCCAGGCAGTGCCTTTCCTATTCCTACAGCATCAGTATTCAGTTCTCTATTCATCAGTATTTAATTCACCAGTAGCTTTTACTATGTTTAAAGAAATAATTGATTCAACAATTTCAACTTTTGTGCCCGTGAAACGTATAAAAAATCTTAATAAGCCCATCTGGTTTAAAAGTTTGTCTAGATTGAAGAATGTTATGAATATGTTCATGTCAAACTTAATATATCCTTAGGATTCCCTACAATTCACCAATACGACAGTGAGCGTGGCCACTTTTTGGGGGCGTTTTCATCAAAAAACCAATTTTGATGAAATTTTACATGTAACATCCTCAAACGTTCGAAGTTATCATCGTAATTCAGTAAAGAAAATGCAATATGGCCACGCCCACTTTATAGGGGCTAAATAGAAAGGAGGATAGGGTATCACAGAAGATGTCTTGATTCTCTTACATGTGTATATGGACGTGTATGTGACAGTTTTATTCTCGGCTTTCATCTTACAATTAATTTTGGCATGTACATATGTATACACATTTTAAATGTTGCATAATTGCTTAAATATTTTCTAAGATTAATGTCTTGATACGATTTGGCAGATAAGAACATAGACATTTACACACAAAATGCCACCAAAACGGGTAGAGAGAAAAAAATTAACGTTTTATCAATTTTTGGTTATTTTTTGAAGATTTGGAACCAATCTAATGGATTTTGTATGGGTTTGTATGAAAAAAATGACTCGTTATACGGCATTTCGCTTTACCTACGCATGTTGGGAGGCTGACAGTTGATTTGGTTTAATACTGCTGGGCGTATCAGTTTCTCCAGAAACAGATATCAGAATAATTGATAATAGACTTATTGGCAGAGTTGCCGTTTTAAAATTGTCCTTCCAGTCCGATTTCACTGAAAAAAAAAACCAGTCATGAAACTAAAAACCAGTCAAAAAAATTTAACCACAAAACCAGCTATAAACATACAGAAAAGCTACAATCCGTCTGGAACGGATCGTATGATACCCTATCCTCCTCTCTATAAAGTGGGCGTGGCCAAATTGTATTTTGTACTCAAATATAACTATAATGTCGAACATTTGAGGATGTTACATGTAAAATTTTATCAAAATAGGTTTTTTTATTATAACGCCCCCAAAAAGTGGGCGTGGCCAAAACTGTTCTATGGCTGAATTGTAGGGAATCTAAATACCCAAATATTTGGTCTTAACAAAATTTTTCGGTTTCATATAATTTAGTGAAGTTATAAAAAAGTAGGCGTGGCAGTGGGCGGATGTAAAAAAAATTTACACTTGTACTGTATCTTTTTCTTGGAAGCCCAGATATGAAATTTCAGCGTCCTAGTTAAAAATTTAAGGCCCAAAACTCGGTTTTGTAATGAAAACGCCCCCAAAAAGTGGGCGTGGCCAAAACTTTTGTATGGGTGGATTGTAGGGAATCTGAATGCCTAAATATTTGGTTTTAACAAAATTTTTCGGTTTCATATAATTTAGTGAAGTTATGAAAAAGTGGGCGTGGCAGTGGGCGGATTTCAAAAATTTTTACACTTGTACTGTATCTTTTTCTCAGAAGCCCAGATATGAAATTTCATCGTCCTAGCTCAAAATTTAAGGCCCAAAAAGCGGTGACATACGGACGGACGGACGGACGGACGGACGGTGATCGCTCAATCGATTTCGCTATTGATGCTGATCACGAATATATATACTTTATAGGGCCTATCTCGATTATTTCTCTATGTTACAAACTATGTGTCAAACTTAATATACCCTTAGGATAGGGTATAAAAATCCAGCCAAGAAAATGTTTTATTCGATATAAAGGTAATATAGAATTCATTTTCTTTCATATTTGCACATACATACATATGTACATATGTATGTATGTACATATATGTATGTACATATGTACTCGTATACACTCGTACATTAAATTTAGTTAAAAAAAAAATAACAATAAGAATAAGAATAATACGCATAGCGTCTAAAAATTCATTCTAATAGTACATTGCAAAAAATCATGAATAAACTTTCTGCGAAATAAAAATAACACAGGCCCTTATTGCGAGTGTCGATAAATTGATAAATTATAACAGAATCTATTTTCATTCACGCATAGATACATACATATTATTATGAAGTTTTGTTTAAGAAGTTTAAGTTTAAGAGATGACTCATCTTGCCAGATCAGAGTACGGGTTCTCATTCGTAGCATCTTTCTAGTTAAAAACTTTACACCAGAATGATTCTGTGCTTGAAATATTCTCTCAGCTCGTGAACATAGCGCTATCCCATTGCGAAAATTGTTTCCAAGTTCAGAGCAAAAAAAAAACATACAGAAAAGCTACAATCCGTCTGGAACGGATCGTCTGATACCCTATCCTCCTCCCTATAAAGTGGGCGTGGCCAAATTGCATTTTATACTCCAATATAGCTATAATGCCGAACGTTTGAGGATGTTACATGTAAAATTTTATCAAAATAGGTTTTTTGATGATAACGCCCCCAAAAAGTGGGCGTGGCCAAAACTGTTCTATGGGTGAATTGTAGGGAATCTGAATACCCAAATATTTGGTCTTAACAAAATTTTTCGGTTTCATGTAATTTAGTGAAGTTATAAAAAAGTAGGCGTGGCAGTGGGCGGATGTAAAAAAATTTTACACTTGTACTGTATCTTTTCGTCAGAAGCCCAGATATGAAATTTCAGCGTCCTAGTTAAAAATTTAAGGCCCAAAAATCGGTTTTTTGATGATAACGCCCCCAAAAAGTGGGCGTGGCCAAAACTGTTCTACGGGTGAATTGTAGGGAATCTGAATGCCTAAATATTTGGTCTTAACAAAATTTTTCGGTTTCATATAATTTAGTGAAGTTATGAAAAAGTGGGCGTGGCAGTGGGCGGATTTCAAAAATTTTCACACTTGTACTGTATCTTTTTCTCAGAAGCCCAGATATGAAATTTCATCGTCCTAGCTCAAAATTTAAGGCCCACAAAGCGGTGACATACGGACGGACGGACGGACGGTCATCGCTCAATCGATTTCGCTATTGATGCTGATCACGAATATATATACTTTATAGGGTCTATCTCGATTATTTCTCTATGTTACAAACTATGTGTCAAACTTAATATACCCTTAGGATAGGGTATAAACATATAGAAAAGCTACAATCCGTCTGAAACGGATCGTCTGATACCCTATCCTCCTCTCTATAAAGTGGGCGTGGCCAAATTGCATTTCGTACTCAAATATGGCTATAACCTCGAACGTTTGAGGATGTTACATGTAAAATTTTATCAAAATCGGTTTTTTGATGAAAACGCCCCCAAAAAGTGGGCGTGGCCAAAACTGTTCTACGGGTGAATTGTAGGGAATCTGAATGCCTAAATATTTGGTCTTAACAAAATTTTTCGGTTTCATATAATTTAATGAAGTTATGAAAAAATGGGCGTGGCAGTGGGCGGATTTAAAAAATTTTTACACTTGTACTGTATCTTTTTCTCAGAAGCCCAGATATGAAATTTCAGCGTCCTAGTTAAAAATTTAATACCCAAAAATCGGTTTTATGATGCAAACGCCCCCAAAAAGTGGGCGTGGCCAAAACTTTTGTATGGGGAATCTGAATGCCTAAATATTTGGTCTTAACAAAATTTTTCGGTTTCATATAATTTAGTGAAGTTATAAAAAAGTAGGCGTGGCAGTGGGCGGATGTAAAAAAATTTACACTTGTACTGTATCTTTTTCTTGGAAGCCCAGATATGAAATTTCAGCGTCCTAGTTAAAAATTTAAGGCCCAAAAATCGGTTTTGTGATGAAAACGCCCCCAAAAAGTGGGCGTGGCCAAAACTTTTGTAAGGGTGGACTGTAGGGAATCTGAATGCCTAAATATTTGGTCTTAACAAAATTTTTCGGTTTCATATAATTTAGTGAAGTTATGAAAAAATGGGCGTGGCAGTGGGCGGATTTAAAAAATTTTTACACTTGTACTGTATCTTTTACTCAGAAGCCCAGATATGAAATTTCATCTTCCTAGCTCAAAATTTAAGGCCCAAAAATCGGTGACATACGGACGGACGGACGGACGGACGGTGATCGCTCAATCGATTTCGCTATTGATGCTGATCACGAATATATATACTTTATAGGGTCTACCTCGATTATTTCTCTATGTTACAAACTATGTGTCAAACTTAATATACCCTTAGGATAGGGTATAAAAATGAAATCCAGTTAAAAATCCAGCCGGCTGGATTTTAAAAAATCATCCAGCTAAATTCATATCAATCCAGTCAGATCTGACTGGAAAACAGTCAAAACGGCAACAGTGCTTATTGGTCTTAGATTTTTGGGATTAAAATGAGACCATTTACCTACAAAAAAAAAACAAATATTTGGCGACATAGTTTCATGGGACCATTGTATATAGTACTATCATCAAGCGATATTTTTTCTTTTTCGCTTCGACCGCCTAGGTGGCGTGTTTTCATTTCTCTCAAGCAAAGAAAGATGTTATCGCTCTCTGAGAATGGAGTTATAATGACAGGATGAGTGCGTAATGAGTGCAAACAAAGTAAGTAAACCCGGTTTTGGGTTTCCATTCTCTCTCTGAATTTTTGTCCTCATGTTACGCAACTCAGTGAATGACTTCGCCAAGAAAATGAGTAAAGAAACTGATTAAAAAAATTATGAGCATTGAGTAGGTTATTACTACATATTAAATATTTCTCGCTCAATAAAAAGATGGAGGTTTTTCTAATTAGGGAGTGGTTTGGTAGAGACATAAAAAAGTGTTAAGTTATGTGTCCGGTTTTTAGTGCAAGTGGTGGTCTGGTTAAGGGATGAAATTTTGTCTCAGTGTGGTTGTGGTGTGATTAGGAATTTTGCATACAAAGAAGTAAAATTCCGGCACAAAGCAAAGAAATGGGTACAAGCATGAGAAAAACTTCATAGTGGAGATGTGAGGGAGTAGGATGATCACCGAAGACCTTATGTACCTATCCACTATGTATGTATGTACATATGTATCTATCCAGAACCGATTCCAAGCGAAATAAACAATTATAAAAACAATATCCGGAATTCCTGATTTCGAGCCATCATTACTTGCTGAATTGTCATTAGTAATGATCGTATATAAAGTGTGTACATACATCAATGGTCCTTCATTTATCATTTAGGGCAGTTACAAGTGCATTTTCATGGAAGCTGATAAGATAGTGACGACTGTGAAGTCATGTGTACCTTCATTGAGATTTATGAAGTCTGTCAAGAATTGTTGAAGGACATTGGCCACCTTTTAGGTATTTTCCAACGATTGTTGCTTTATTGAGAAGAGTAATCCTTCCGCTTAATAATGGAATATGGCAATAGGCCATCCTGTCAATCCAATTCTAAAATTGTCTCTGAATTGTTGCATTACATCGATCTTTAATGGCACCCCACAAAAAATGTCTGAGTTCATGGCGGTGACATACATACATATGTATATGTGTATGGACACACGTAGCTAAGGAAAACTTGAGCAAAGCTTCTTCATGTAACTACATAACTAGGTAATGTCAACATCTTATGCACAGATAAACTTTCCCTCATGATGGAAGCGTTTAACAAAGTCGAACCAGAGCCAATTACAGGCGCACTGTCGAACCTTGGAATTGACACGCCGATTGGCGCACTGGCGAACTAGTTTCTTACTAACAGGTTCATCAACTCAAAGCTGGCCGAGGTATCAGTTCGGAGGTACATATGTATGTACATCAGTAGGGGTACACTATAAGGAGGTGCGATCTCCTTTCTTTTTTGGAAGTTAGTGGTGAATGAACTGCTTCTAATCCTGGAAGGTGTAGGGTGCAAGGTCAAGTACTTAGGCCTAATCCTAGATAGTAAATTAAGCTAGAATACCAACATCCTGGAGCGAGTTGAGAAAGCCACCATGGCTCTGTGCTATAGATTTAATTAAATGGAGACTTCAGCTCGAATTACATATTGGCACTATGTATTTGTTATCGCAAGCGCTAAAAAAAAAAATAATGAATAACTGAAAATATAACAAAAATTCGCAAAAAAAAATGCACTGCCAATATCTCAGGTGTCAGGTCATTGATCAGGCGGATGAGTTATTCGCAATGAAATAAACACACACACACCCCAAATACTTCACAGCATATAGAAAACATTATGTATTGCTACAATATGCAAAAAAGAACGTGCTATGTGTGTGTGTGTGTATTTTTTATTTTTTTGAGCATATTCCTTTCGTTCCATTGTCATTATCGCTCAGATTTACATGCGAAAGTACACCTACCAAGGCATCTGGCAGTCTAGCACTGCGTTGGGTTGGTCGACGAGTTAATTCATATTGCAAAGATCTATCTTACTCGACACAGCATGATGCTTGAGCGGAGTGGGTTTGTGCGTAGAGTTACTGGCATGGGATTGGTTAGATTAGAGTGGAAATGTATTAAGCCTATGAGAGCATATGCAAATTGTTGAGGCAAAAGAGCGTAATATTTTTTGGTACTCAGCAACGGATCCTTTACTTCGACCGCTAGAGGCACCACCATCGACTTCCTCAAGTGATAGTACTATTAGTTTTATATACAATGATGGGACCCAAGGCCTACGTTCTCAAAACCATTCGTGTTGTGCTTTTTATATTCTTTACATGAATGGAATAGGCCTACTATTTAATCTCGTGTCTAAAAGGCAATTTGTCATTTGAGGAGCATTTTCATGACAATTATACCTGTAGGTTGTTTGTCAGACGCTCGCGAGAGGTGGGACCGTGAAAGAAATTTTAGGTTTTGTCTGGGGATCGAAGATTACAAGCAGCCAGAGGAGGAAAAGATCTACATTGTGTTGGATTACAGCGAGGACTATACCATCTGGTGCTGCTAATTTAAATGACTTGAAATTGCATATTGTCCAAAGAATTTTGCTCATAGTAATAAGACTCGTTTCGCTTATTTGGGTTCCGTAGAGGACTTATGTAGTAGATGCCTCAACATTCATTCCCAGATGAGCGCCTTTTTTTGCAATGAAAGTCCCAGTTAAGAGGGATAATCTTTTTAAGGGGAGATTTCTGAAGTTCCGGCGGAGAAAACGTAGTATGGCAGGAGGGTCTATTTGTACTCCATTTACCGTTATAGCTCGTTGAAGTGGGACACCTCTGATTTGGAGGTATAACCAGATTTAATGTAAAAACCTCTGAACTATTATAGGTACAAAAATGGTTTTGTACATTTTGAAGCGACAATTCAGTAGCGCATAAAAATTGTGAAAACTTAGTGTAATTTTATATAGCCACAAAAAAGTTACTTACTTACTTAGGTGGCGCTACAGTTCGGGGTGAACCTGGGCCTCAACTAACAAGCCTCTCCAGTTAGCCCGGTCCTTAGCTAACTGCCTCCAGTTGCGCACTCCAAGCTTGTTCTTCCTCTGCTGCGTTGTCCCTCCGGGTGTGATTCGAAGACTCTTCGGGCCGGAGCACTGGTGTCCATTCGCTCTACATGTCCTAGCCATCTCAAACGACTAATGCGCAGTTTTTTGACTAGGTCGATGTCGCTGTACAGCTCGTATAGTTCGTCGTTGAATCTTCTCCTCCAAAGCCCGTCAACGCAAACGGGACCGAATATTTTGCGAAGAATTTTTCTCTCGAAACGACCGAGGATATCTTCATCCGCTTTTGATAAAGTCCAAGCTTCAGCGCCATAAAGCAGGACTGGGATGATCAAGGTTTTATATAGAGTCTCCTTAGTTGTTCGGGATAGGGCCTTACTACTCAATTGCCTTCTGAGCCCAAAGAAACAGCGATTGGCAAGAGTTATTCTTCGTTTTATTTCTGCTGAGGTGTTATTTTCAGAATTGATAGCAGAGCCGAGGTAGACAAAGTCCCTTACTACCTCAAAGTTATAGCTGTCGATTGTGACGTTCTGTCCAATTCGTCGATGTTGTGTGTCCCTTCTGGTTGACAGCATATATTTGGTTTTGCCCTCGTTTACCGTTAAACCCATTTCGGCCGCTTTTGTTTCAATACTAGCGAACGCACCGGTGACAGCCCGCTGTGTTCTTCCAATAATGTCGATATCGTCAGCATACGCTAGTACTTGCACAGGCTTTTGAAAGATTGTGCCTCCGGTGTTGGCTTGTGAGTTTCGCACAATTCTCTCAAGAACGATGTTAAAAAAATCACATGACAGCGCGTCACCTTGTATAAATCCTTTTTTGACATCAAAGGTTTCGGTGAGATCGTTACCGACCTTGATGGAGCAGCGAGAATTCTCCATCGTCATTCTGCACAATCTGACGAGTTTGGCAGGAATGCCAAAACTAGACATGGCTCTGTATAGCTCGTCTCTATAAATGCTGTCATATGCGGCCTTGAAATCGATAAAGAGATGGTGGGTATCGATTTGGACTTCTTGGGGTTTTTCCAGGATCTGCCGAAGTGTGAATATTTGATCGATTGTGGACTTTCCTGGCCTGAAACCACACTGATAGGGTCCAATCAGGTTGTTGACGAAGGATTTCAGACGTTCACACAATATGGCAGATAGGATCTTGTACGCGATGTTGAGGAGACTGATACCTCTGTAATTGGCGCAATTGAGGGGATCTCCTTTCTTGTGGATCGGGCAAACGGTGCTGAAATTCCATTCATCAGGCATACACTCATCTGACCAAATTTTAGAAATTAGTTGGTGTATGCTCTCTACCAGGTCATTTCCAGCTGCCTTGAACAGCTCGGCTGGTAAGCCGTCAGGTCCAGCAGTCTTGTTGGACTTAAGTTTGGATATTGCTATCCTTACTTCGTTTTGGTCAGGTGGACGGAAGTTTTGGCTATCATCGTCTAGATTGAATGGTACATTCTGCCTGACAGCGGGACGTTGGTCTTCGTCGCCGTTATACAGTCTGCAGAAGAAGTTTTTCCATATTCTCAGCACCGACTGTGACTCTACTACGAGGTTTCCTTCTTCATCTCTACAGGCTTCTGTACGGGTCTTGCTGGCCTGACACGCTCTTTTTACCTGTTGGTAAAACTTCCGTACATTATTCCTGGAGTATAATCTCTCAATATCTTCGATCGCGCGCTTCTCGTGCTCTTTTTTCTTCTTTCGGAGAAGCCGATGTTCTTCCCGTCTCTTCTGCTCGTAGAGCTCACGAGCAGCTCTCGTCCTTTTTTGCAGCGCCGCTTTGTATGCTTGCTGTTTAGCTGCATGTGCTTGCCGGCACTCATCGTCAAACCAGGGGTTTCTAGGTTGTGGTCGGGTGAAACCCAGCACATCAGTTGCTGCACTTCTGATGGCTTGTTGGCAGCGTTGCCACTGGTCTTCGGCGCTTGATGCTGGCGGCATAGGAGTAGTTGAGAGGTTTCGGGATACGCGTTCGGCGAAGGTTCTGGCGATCTCTTGCGATAGCAGCTTTTCGACGTCAAATCTTGTCACAGTAGTTCTTCTTAATTGTGGCGTTTGGGATATCCGCATTCGTACCTTGGCTGCAACAAGGTAGTGATCCGAATCCATGTTGGCTGCTCGGAAGGTTCGGACATCCAGAATACTGGAGGCATGCCTTGCGTCGATCGCAATGTGGTCAATTTGATTGACCGTTTGATGATCAGGAGATCGCCATGTCCCCTTGTGGATATTGAGATGCGGAAACCGTGTGCTTGCTATGGTGACGTTTCGCCCCGCAGCGAAGTCAATAAGCCTAAGTCCGTTTCCGGACGTGGTGTCCTCTTTTCCTATCTTGGCGTTAAAATCGCCTAGAACGATTTTAACGTCATATTTAGGGCATTGCTCGTAGGTTTCGTCGAGGAGCTCGTAGAAACATTCTTTGGTGGCGTCGTCCTTGTCTTCGGTGGGAGCGTGAGCGCATATAAGGCTTATGCTGGCGAATTTAGCCTTGATGCGGATTGTCATAAGACGCTCGCTCACGTGTCGAAAGCTCAAGACTTCTTGCCTAAGTCTGCCTCGTATAACGAACCCACATCCAAATAAGCGCTGTTTCTGTTCCCTATAGCAATCACCGTAGTATACGTCACAGTTTTTCATCCGCTTTTTGCCCGGGCCATCCCATCGCACTTCCTGGATGGCGGTGATATCTGCATTGTAGCAGTCTAGGGCCTCTGCTAGTTGTTCGGCTGCACGCGGCCTGTTAAGGGTCCGAACATTCCACGTGCAGATCCGAAGATCGTTGTCCTTATTACGTTTGCTGGGGTCGTCAACAGTAGGATCATCCTTATCCGAGGCTCGTAGTTGCTTCGTAACTATTTGCTTTTTTACGTGGTAGGGAAGTTACCCCGACGCACAACCCCCAACCTGGAGGACCAGTTCCTTTTTTTTTACCCCAAGGACAAGGGGCCGGATATTCCGGAGTCAGTACCCTGCTTCGGGGATGTGAGCGCTGCCGTTGGCCCATTAAGGGTTCATCCGCCACCAACTCTATTCCAACACCCTGACTCAGTATTGAAAATCCCTATAGACCTGGGATTCGAATATGTCGAAGCAGCTCATATAGGGATAACACTAATAGTTCGTCCTAAAAAAAAGTTATGACTCCTTAAACTCAAAATTATGAAAATTTGTTGTTTCATTTTTTTACTTAAAATGTATTTTTCTCAAAACTTTTACTTATTTTTTTTTTTTCATAAAACTTTTATCTTTGACAAATTTTCTAGTAGTAGATGCCTCAACTTTCATTCCCAGACGAGCGCCTTTTTTTGCAATGAAAGTTCGTCCTACGTATGAGTGCTATACCGCTCAAGGAATCTTGAGGCCGTGCAACGTTCGCAGTAATTCCGTTTTGATGAGATATACCGCGAGCTCGAAGGAGTACGACGTATCAGCCAGCGCTTCAAGACTTGTTCCATCAGAAGCAATCACTAAGGCAGTACTTATGGCCGGCAGTTTTGAAGCACCGGATTCTGAAATTTTAGTTTGTTTAGTTTTTCTTTTGATGATTTATATTGTATCATATCCCACAAATAGCGAAGAAAAGATGTCCATCTGTCCAGAAAATGGCTAATCCGGAGGTCACCAAGTATTTGGCTACATCGTTCAAGACTGATTAATTTTTGAAATGGATCTCAGCCAAGTTGATCCTTGCCACGGGTCATGGCACCTTGATGCTGCTCCCGTAAGGGGACGGGAGAGACGGGGACAGGAGAGGGAGTGGTTAGCACCAAAAGTTAAAGAAGGAGGTTGGCGGGTGACTTAGTTTTGCCTTCACTTACATCTAACCATTGTTAAATCAACCATATTGTAAAATGAATACAATGACAATAACAGTATTCATAACTTTTAGAGCCCAAGAATGTTATAAAAACTTACTTAATCGTCTTCGCTATTGATGCTGACTGCGAATATATGTATGTACATATACACTATACAGGGTCTATGCCGAATATTTCACTTTCATTCATATTCATATATACATTTATAAAACATACAGAAAAGCTACAATCCGTCTGGAACGGATCGTATGATACGATATCCTCCATCGTATGCAGCCGTAATCCCATAATGAATTTTTGCTAGCAAATATTTAAAATATTTAACTTTTTTAAAAATTTTACTAGAAATAAAAAAAAAACAAATTACTTACTGAAGGCTACCCGACCCGTGAAGTGTATGTCTGCCACCTCGCAGTGTACATTGAAATGTTAATTCAATACATCCCCTCAGGCGGTGGCGAACTACGTTAGCATTTAAAAACATGCAGAAAAGCTACAATCCGTCTGGAACGGATCGTATGATACCCTATCCTCCTCTCTATAAAGTGGGCGTGGCCAAATTGTATTTTGTACTCAAATATAGCTATAATGTCGAACATTTGAGGATGTTACATGTAAAATTTTATCAAAATAGGTTTTTTTATGATAACGCCCCCAAAAAGTGGGCGTGGCCGAAACTGTTCTACGGGTGAATTGTAGGGAATCTAAATACCCAAATATTTGGTCTTAACAAAATTTTTCGGTTTCATATAATTTAGTGAAGTTATAAAAAAGTAGGCGTGGCAGTGGGCGGATGTAAAAAAATTTTACACTTGTACTGTATCTTTTTCTTGGAAGCCCAGATATGAAATTTCAGCGTCCTAGTTAAAAATTTAAGGCCCAAAACTCGGTTTTGTAATGAAAACGCCCCCAAAAAGTGGGCGTGGCCAAAACTTTTGTATGGGTGGATTGTAGGGAATCTGAATGCCTAAATATTTGGTTTTAACAAAATTTTTCGGTTTCATATAATTTAGTGAAGTTATGAAAAAGTGGGCGTGGCAGTGGGCGGATTTCAAAAATGTTTACACTTGTACTGTATCTTTTCCTCAGAAGCCCAGATATGAAATTTCATCGTCCTAGCTCAAAATTTAAGGCCCAAAAAGTGGTGACGGCCGGACGGACGGACGGTCATCGCTCAATCGATTTCACTATTGATACTGATCACGAATATATGTACATATATGCTTTATAGGGTCTAACGCGATTATTTCTCTATGTTACAAACTATGCGTCAATCTTAATATACCCTTAGGATAGGGTATAAACATCGTTTTCAACAGTCTTTAAAGGATTTGTATTGATTTTGAAAAAGCATTGGACAGACAACCAAGAGATCTGATATGGGTGGCGCTAAGACATCGAGTAGTTCCAGAACCCTACGTACAGATGATCATGAACATACAGGCTGTCCCAGTTAAGAGGGATAATCTTTTTAAGGGGAGATTCCTTAGTTTCGGGCGGAGAAAACATCGTATGGCAGGAGGGTGTATTTGTACTCCATGTACCGTTATAGTTCGTTGAAGTGGGACACCTCTGATTTGGAGATATACTTACTTACTTAGGTGGCGCTACAGTTCGGGGTGAACCTGGGCCTCAACTAACAAGCCTCTCCAGTTAGCTCGGTCCTTAGCTAACTGCCTCCAGTTGCGCACTCCAAGCTTATTCAGGTCCCCTTCAACTTGTGCGCGCCACCTAAGGCGAGGTCTTCCTCTGCTGCGCTGTCCCTCCGGGTGTGATTCGAAGACTCTTCGGGCCGGAGCACTGGTGTCCATTCGCTCTACATGTCCTAGCCATCTCAAACGACTAATGCGCAGTTTTTTGACTAGGTCGATGTCGCTGTACAGCTCGTATAGTTCATCGTTGAATCTTCTCCTCCAAGGCCCGTTTGGCAGGGATGCGAAAACTAGACATGGCTCTGTATAGCTCGTCTCTATAGATGCTGTCATATGCGGCCTTAAAATCGATGAAAAGATGGTGGGTATCGATTTGGACGTCTTGAGTTTTTTCCAGGATCTGCCGAAGTGTGAAGATTTGATCGATTGTAGACTTTCCTGGCCTGAAACCACACTGATAGGGCCCAATCAGGTTGTTGACGAAGGATTTCAGACGTTCACACAATATGGCAGATAGGATCTTGTACGCGATGTTGAGGAGACTGATACCTCTGTAATTGGCGCAATTGAGGGGATCTCCTTTCTTGTGGATCGGGCAAACGGTGCTGAAATTCCATTCATCAGGCATACACTCATCTGGCCAAATTTTGGAAATTAGTTGGTGTATGCTCTCTACCAGTTAATTTCCAGCTGCCTTGAACAGCTCAGCTGGTAAGCCGTCAGGTCCAGCAGCCTTGTTGTATTTAAGTTTGGATATTGCTATCCTCACTTCGTTTTGGTCAGGTGGACGGAAGTTTTGGCTATCATCGTCTATGTTGAATGGTTCATTCTGCCTGACAGCGGAATGTTGGTCTTCGTCGCCGTTATACAGTCTGCAGAAGAAATTTTTCCATATTCTCAGCACCGACTGTGACTCTACTACGAGGTTTCCTTCTTCATCTCTACAGGCTTCTGTACGGGTCTTGTTGGCCTGACACTTCTTTTTACCTGTTGGTAAAACTTCCGTACATTATTCCTGGAGTATAATCTCTCAATATCTTCGATCGTGCGCTTCTCGAGCTCTTTTTTCTTCTTTCGGAGAAGCCGATGTTCTTCCCGTCTCTTTTGCTCGTAGAGCTCACGAGCCGCTCTCGTCCTTTTTTGCAGCGCCGCTTCGTATGCTTGCTGTTTAGCTGCATTTGCTTGCCGGCATTCTTCGTCAAACCATGGGTTTCTTTGTGGTGGTCGAGCGAAACCCAGTACATCAGTTGCGGCACTTCTGATGGCATGTTGGCAGTGTTGCCATTGGTCCTCGGCATTTGATGCTGGCGGCATAGGAGTTGTAGCGAGATTTCGATATACGCGTTCGGAAAAGGTTCTGGCGATCTCTTGCGATTGTAGCTTTTCAACGTTATATCTTCTCACAGTATTTCTTCTTTGTTGTGACGTTAGGGATATCCGCATTCGTACCGTGGCTGCAACAAGGTAATGATCCGAGTCGATGTTGGCTCGGAAGGTTCGGACATCGAGAATACTGGAGGCATGCCTTACGTCGATCGCAATGTGATAAATTTGGTTGACCGTTTGATGATCAGGAGACCGCCATGTCCCCTTGTGGATATGATATGAGATGAGGAAACCGTGTGCTTGCTATGGTGACGTTTCGCCCCGCAGCGAAGTCAATAAGCCTAAGTCCGTTTCCGGACGTGGTGTCGTGGAGGCTGTGCTTACCAATCGTCCTACCAAAGATGTCCTCCTTTCCTATCTTGGCGTTAAAATCGCCTAGAACGATTTTAACGCCATATTTAGGGCATTGCTCGTAGGTTTTGTCGAGGAGCTCGTAGAAACATTCGTTGGTGGCGTCGTCCTTGTCTTCAGTGGGAGCGTGAGCGCATATAAGGCTTATGTTGGCGAATTTAGCCTTGATGCGGATTGTCATAAGTCGTTCGCTCACGTGTCGAAAGCTTAAGACTTCTTGCCTAAGTCTGCCGCTTATGACAAATCCACATCCGAATAAGCGCTGTTTCTGCTCTCTATAGCAATCACCGTAATAGATGTCACAGTTTTTCATCCTTTTTTTGCCCGGCCCATCCCATCGCACTTCCTGGATGGCGGTGATGTCTGCCTTATAGCAGACTAGGGCCTCTGCTAATTCTTCGGCTGCACGCGGTCTGTTAAGGGTCCGAACATTCCACGTGCAGATCCGAAGGTCGTTGTCCTTATTTCGATTGCTGGGGTCGTCAACAGTGAATCCATCCATATCCGAGGCTTGTTTGTTTTTCGGAACTATATTAGTTTTCCGTGGTCGGGAAGTTACCCCTACGAACAAACCCCCAACCTGGAGGACCAGTTCCCTTTTAAACCCCTAGGACGAGGGGCCGGATTTTCCGGAGTCAGTAACCCACTTCGGGGATATGAGTGCTGCCGTTGGCCCATTAAGGGCTCTTCCGCCACCAACTGTTTTCCAACACCCTGACACAGTGTTGGAGATCCCTATAGACCTGGGATCCGAATAAGTCAGAGCAGCTCATATAGGGATTGCACTAGAAAGTTTGGCCTAACTGGAACTGTGGGCGCCACCTTTAATTCCATCTAGAGAATTCGTCCGCTGCCGTCCAGATTAAGAGGAAGTGTCTTAGTGAGAAAACACTCCTCCCCCCTCTCTCGTTTGCTACCACCAACGACCTTCCAAAGGGGTTGGTTACCCAATCTCCACCCGAGGTACTAGGCACCCAGCAGCCACCAACGCGGAGGTGTAGAGTAGGAGTTGATAGTGAGAGGCTAAGGTGAGAACGCTTGTGTTCCCATATATTCCGCATCACCATCCTTTGGCCGCTGATCACTTAAATAAAATAATTAAAAATCTAAATATCCATTTCCAACAATTTCGTAGTTACATTATACCAATTTGTTTATTTGTGTAAGACACATTTCATTTATTTATAAAAAAAAAGATATTGTTTTAACATCCTCAACTCCCCACTGCACTTCCAAACACACCCGTGGCGACCCACTGCCTTTGTTTACTTTATTTTAAGACAATTTCCGAGTGCTATATTTCTTAAACGGAACAAGTACGACAACATCTGAGTATAGATTTGAATTCAGTGCAATAAATCGAATCGAGTGGCATAAAAAAAAATATAAAAAGTTGTCTAAAATCAAAAATGTATTTGCTCTTTTTGAGCTAAAAAGTAAACAAATGGGGAAAAAGCAAAATCACCTCCATTTTTGACAGCCACGTGTTTAGCCGATACAAAAAAAAGTATCGATTTACTGAAATTTGGTGAAAACTGTCAGCATAGATTCACTCCATTCTAATGCAAAATTACATGAGCTATCGTTTTGGACCTATAGATGAGCTGATTAAGCTTCAAATCTCTCATTACACGTACTCACCGATGGGAACGAAAGAGAAAATTAGGCCCAGCCCATTTGCGGGTTTTCGCGGGTTGGGGATGGAAAGTTGACTATCTAGGTATTGTTAATTTATGATTCGCATCTTTGTAGTTGAAAACTTCACACCAGAATGATTCTCTGCTTGAAATATTCTTCCAGCTCAAATTTTCGCAGTGGGATAACCTTAAAAAAAAAAATAAAATACAGCTAAAAAACCAGCCGGCTGGATTTTAAAAAAATTTTATTCATATCAATCCAGTCAGATTTAACTGGAACCAGTCAAAACGGCAACTGTGCCTTCCATGGACTTGAATACAACTTCGGGCGCGTTTTAGCATTTCGAATGGCAGATTAACGAACACCAAATTACTTCTCATCTATTTTGAAACGGCATTAATTTTTTCTTGGAGCTCTTCCAGACTCGATATTTCTCTAAAATAAACTTTTTCTTTCAAGGCACACAGAAGAACAAATTCATTGGTGTTAGATCAGGTGATCTGGGTGACCAAGGTTTGGGGCCAAATCGACCAATCCACCGTTCATTAAATGTTTGGTTGAGTAACGAAGTTACCCTGCTGCTTCTGTGACAAAATACTCCATCTCGTTGCAAGAACATTGCCCTTCTCTGAATAAGAGCCCTCCTATCTTCAAGGAGCTCCGGCAATTGATCACTCAGAAATTCCAGGTATTAATTGGAATTAAGCGTATGTGGAAGGACGTGTGGGCCTACTACAATGTTTTCTATTACTCCAGTCCACACATTTACGTTAAACCTAATTTAAAAACATACAGAAAAGCTACAATCCGTCTGGAACGGATCGTCTGATACCCTATCCTCCTCTCTATAAAGTGGGCGTGGCCAAATTGCATTTCGTACTCAAATATGGCTATAACCTCGAACGTTTGAGGATGTTACATGTAAAATTTTATCAAAATAGGTTTTTTGATGATAACGCCCCCAAAAAGTGGGCGTGGCCAAAACTCTTCTTTGGGTGAATTGTAGAGAATCTGAATACCTAAATACTTGGACTTAACAAAATTTTTCGGTTTCATATAATTTAGTGAAGTTATAAAAAAGTAGGCGTGGCAGTGGGCGGATGTAAAAAAAATTTTACACTTGTACTGTATCTTTTTCTTGGAAGCCCAGATATGAAATTTCATCGTCCTAGCTCAAAATTTAAGGCCCAAAAATCGGTTTTATGATGAAAACGCCCCCAAAAAGTGGGCGTGGCCAAAACTTTTGTATGAGTGGATTGTAGGGAGTCTGAATGCCTAAATATTTGGTCTTAACAAAATTTTTCGGTTTCATATAATTTAATGAAGTTATGAAAAAGTGGGCGTGGCAGTGCGAGGATTTAAAAAAATTTTACACTTGTACTGTATCTTTTTCTCAGAAGCCCAGATATGAAATTTCATCGTCCTAGCTCAAAATTTAAGGCCCAAAAAGCGGTGACATACGGACGGACGGTCATCGCTCAATCGATTTCGCTATTGATGCTGATCACGAATATATATACTTTATAGGGTCTATCTCGATTATTTCTCTATGTTACAAACTATGTGTCAAACTTAATATACCCTTAGGATAGGGTATAATAAATAAAAAACATACAGAAAAGCTACAATCCGTCTGGAATTGTATGATACCCTATCCTCCTCTCTATAAAGTGGGCGTGGCCAAATTGCATTTTGTACTCAAATATATCTATAATGTCGCACGTTTGAGGATGTTACATGTAAAATTTTATCAAAATAGGTTTTTTGATGATAACGCCCCCAAAAAGTGGGCGTGGCCAAATCCGTTCTATGGGCGAATTGTAGGGAATCTAAATACCCAAATATTTGGTCTTAACAAAATTTTTCGGTTTCATATAATTTAGTGAAGTTCTAAAAAAGTAGGCGTGGCAGTGGGCGGATGTAAAAAAATTTTACACTTGTACTGTATCTTTTTCTTGGAAGCCCAGATATGAAATTTCATCGTCCTAGCTCAAAATTTAAGGCCCAAAAATCGGTTTTATGATGAAAACGCCCCCAAAAAGTGGGCGTGGCCAAAACTTTTGTATGAGTGGATTGTAGGGAGTCTGAATGTCTAAATATTTGGTCTTAACAACATTTTTCGGTTTCATATAATTTAGTAAAGTCATGAAAAAGTGGGCGTGGCAGTGGGTGGATTTAAAAAATGTTTACACTTGTACTGTATCTTTTCGTCAGAAGCCCAGATATGAAAGTTCATCGTCCTAGCTCAAAATTTAAGGCCCAAAAAGCGGTGACATACGGGCGGACGGACGAACGGACGGTCATCGCTCAATCGATTTCGCTATTGATGCTGATCACGAATATATATACTTTATAGGGTCTATCTCGATTATTTCTCTATGTTACAAACTATGTGTCAAACTTAATATACCCTTAGGATAGGGTATAAACATACAGAAAAGTTACAATCCGTTTGGAACGGATCGTATGATACCATATCCTCCTTGCTATGTAGCCTTTATAAAGTGGGCGAGGTGATATTGCATTTTGTACTGAAATACGACGTCGAACGTTTGAGGATGTTAAACGTAAAATTTCATAAAAATCTGTTTTTTTATGAAAACGCCCCCAAAAAGGGGGCGTGGCTAAAAGTGCTATTTGGATGAATTGTAGGAAATCTAAATGCGCAAATATTTGGTCTTAACAAAATTTTTCGGTTTCATATAATTTAGTGAAGTTATAAAAAAGTAAGAGTGGCAGTGGGCGGATGTAAAAAATTTCTAGACTAGAATTGTATCGTTTTTCTCGGAAGCCCAGATATGAAATTCCAGCGTCCCAGTTAAATATTTAAGGCCCAAAAATCGGTTTTGTGATGAAAACGCCCCCAAAAGTGGGTGTGGCCAAAACTTTTGTGTGGGTGGATTGTAGAGATTCCCTACATGCCTAAATATTTAGTCTTAACAAAATTTTTCGGTTTCATATAATTTAGTGAAGTTATGAAAAAGTGGGCGTGGCAGTGGGCGGATTTCAAAAATTTTTACACTTGTACTGTATATTTTTCTCAGAAGCCCAGATATAAAATTTCATCGTCCTAGCTCAAAATTTAAGGCCCAACAAGCGGTGACATACGGACGGACGGACGGACGGTCATCGCTCAATCGATTTCGCTATTGATGCTGATCACGAATATATATACTTTATAGGGTCTATCTCGATTATTTCTCTATGTTACAAACTATGTGTCAAACTTAATATACCCTTAGGATAGGGTATAAACAGACTAGTAAAAATTAAATCATAGCAAACTAAAAAATAAATAAAAATTAACGAAAATTTGTACATTATTTGCACTTATGTATGTATATTGCGTTATCAAAAAAAAAAATATTTCTAGGGGGTTTTAAAATTGAAGCACTTTATATTTCTTGTCTTGAAACCTGATCTTATAAAGCTGATAGCGTTTAAGCAAGATCCACCTAACCGATTTCTTTATTATACCCTATCCTCAGGGTATATTAAGTTTGACACATAGTTTGTAACATAGAGAAATAATCGAGATAGACCCTATAAAGTATATATATTCGTGATCAGCATCAATAGCGAAATCGATTGAGCGATGACCGTCCGTCCGTCCGTCCGTATGTCACCGCTTGTTCATATCTGGGCTTCTGAGAAAAAGATACAGTACAAGTGTAAATTTTTTTAGATCCGCCCACTGCCACGCCTACTTTTTTATAACTTCACTAAAGTATATCAAACCGAAAAATTTTGTTACGACCAAATATTTGGGTATTTAGATTCCCTACAATTCACCCATAGAACAGTTTTGGCCACGCCCACTTTTTGGGGGCGTTATCATCAAAAAACCTATTTTGATAAAATTTTACATGTAACATCCTCAAACGTTCGACATTATAGCTACATTTGAGTACAAAATGCAATTTGGCCACGCCCATTATATAGAGAGGAGGATAGGGTATCATACGATCCGTTCCAGACGGATTGTAGCTTTGCTGTATGTTTTTATTTTTACGTCGGTTACTACAGAAAATAAGCGCTCAGCGTCGGCATTTGAATGTAGAAATGTTAGTGCATATCTAGCAACTAGACTTAAATTCGGAAATAAGAAAATTTCTTCAAAATCCTTTATTTCTGTTACCTCCTTTCAAAAATGTTTGACACTCAATTGCTTTGTATTTTCTTTTTGTATTTTCCCCTCATTTTGTTCTAGAAAAGAGAAGATTCCCCTTTCATTAAATTTTGGACGAAATTCCCCACAAAAAGGGGAATTCCCCACCAACTGGCAACACTGAGTCGAATTCGCACATGAAAATGAAATATAATGAACTCGAACGGAAACGGAAAATATTCCCAGCTCAGTATCTAGAACAAACCTCTTTTATACAAGCAAGCGCTAAGACCAATGTGGACCTACAATATACAACCAAGAAAACAAATGCAAATATTATTCAACATTTTTCAGAATAGAGTACTTAGAGAAATTGTCCAAGCACCGTCGTATACAAGAAATGACGATATCCATTTGGAACTTGAAATTCAATCCAATCTGAAACTAGAAGCTGCACGCGAAAGCATAGAAACCCAATAATCAGACATCAACAATACAATCCTACAAATTTTGGATGAGAACGACTTAAGGAATAGACGCATCTAAATTGCGGAGCATGCCAAAAGTCATTATATCGTATACAAAAATTGCTTGATAAGTTATATCTTAGTTGCAGTATCTAACAATTTATATCGAACGGTGATTTTTTTAGTCAGTAAAATCTGAGACTACTATGAGCACGCGCTGGCTATTCTCATAGTGTCTACAGGAAATTTTCACCTCCCTTCGGGGAAAAAAAATCAGCCCAAGCGTGGACAAGTGTAACTCCGTATTTCAAGCGGAAATCTATGATATGGGCCTATGTATATCTCAGAGAAAATATAAGAAGATCTAAATCAAATAAGAATATTTATATTCTCTCTGACAGCAAAGCTGCGCTTCTAGCCACTAAAACCTATAAAATTTCATCGAAAGTAATATGGAACCGCCTTCAGCTAATCATGTCATTAGCCAGCACAAAGTTCATCTCATTAAGCGCCAGGATACAGTGGACATATAGACAATGAAATGGCAGACATACTAGCCAGAAAGGATTTGCATCGACCTTCATGATGGCAAGACCATTCTATGGATTACCTATCAGCACAGTGAAATATTGCATTAAAAGCTGGTTGAAAAACAAAGCTCGCTATTACTGTATGAAAACTGAAGGTAACAGACAAGTCCCTTCTGGCTATTCGGTGTAGTGACCAAAGTTGTGCTTGAGTGTCAGTGATAACAACTAAGAAAATTACAGATGTATACATCGTAGAACCTTATGATTTATGGTACATACATATGTACATTCATATGTATGTACGCATATGTATGTATGTACATATGTAAGTGTATGTATGAAAATCGCCATCTCTGCATTATATCTTCTCAACATTTTTATTTTTTCTTATCGCTATTATTCACTGCAATTTGATTTAATTCAAAATCTTAACGAGAAAAATGCAGCAAATGGCAATAGCTGTCGTTTTCGTGTGACAGCAGAACAGAAAAATTACTCGAAATTGAGAAAGTTTTAATGTTGCCCACGGCCTTTGCCTTGAAGTATGCCATTGCCGTGTAATTGTCATTTTCACGTGCTATTGCTATAACATCACTGGAAAAAAATTAAATGACACGCTACGTTTGCCATTAAATTTTGTGACAAACATACAGAAAATCTACAATCCGTCTGGAACGGATCGTCTGATACCCTATCCTCCTCTCTATAAAGTGGGCGTGGCCAAATTGCATATCGTACTCAAATATGGCTATAACCTCGAACGTTTGAGGATGTTACATATGTACATGTAAAATTTTATCAAAATCGGTTTTTTGATGAAAACGCCCCCAAAAAGTGGGCGTGGCCAAAACTGTTCTGAGGGTGAATTGTAAAATATTTGGACTTAACAAAATTTTTCGGTTTCATATAATTTAGTGAAGTTATAAAAAAGTAGGCGTGGCAGTGGGCGGATGTAAAAAAAATTTACACTTCTACTGTATTTTTTCTTCAGAAGCTTAGATATGAAATTTCAGCGTTCTAATTAAAAATTTAAGGCCCAAAAATCGGTTTTATGATGAAAACGCCCCCAAAAAGTGGGCGTGGCCAAAATTTTTGTATGAGTGGATTGTAGGGAGTCTGAATGCCTAAATATTTGGTCTTAACAAAATTTTTCGGTTTCATATAATTTAGTAAAGTTATGAAAAAGTGGGCGTGGCAGTGGGCGGATTTAAAAAATTTTTACACTTGTACTGTATCTTTTCGTCAGAAGCCCAGATATGAAATTTCATCGTCCTAGCTCAAAATTTAAGGCCCAAAAAGCGGTGACATACGGACGGACGGTCATCGCTCAATCGATTTCGCTATTGATGCTGATCACGAATATATATATGTATATACTTTATAGGGTCTATCTCGATTATTTCTCTATGTTACAAACTATGTGTCAAACTTAATATACCCTTAGGATAGGGTATAATAAGCAATTCAAAATTTTTGAAGAACTGTTTTACAATAATTAAATTTTTACTTTTGAAAGGATGTTGTGCTTATCAAATGGGAATGGGAGTATGACCCAAGATATACAGAAATACAGAATACAAGGTAATATATTCCACCTGTTCTTATCCTATTTCTTTCTTCCGTGTGACGTCACCCGAATTGCACTTTTCTCAAGAGAATGAAAAATTAAAACTGAAACTTCTCAAATAAAAAAAAAAAAATACACATTTTTGGCGCGACGGGAAGGTGGGAATCTTTTAAAGATGAAACTGAGCCCGTACTCAGTAACAATGTGGGATTTACACCCACTAAACCCACCTTCCCTTTTACCCCTGGTCCTCGCGGCACTGCTGTCAAGCATTTCATCGCGAGGGGGGACTTCAGCCTTATGTGTTCGGCTCATTCAAGTTGGCAGCCTGCTGCGCTGCGTTTTGTTGCTGCTCCTGTCTTCGCTGCTCTTTCATTATTGTAGTCACAGTGTCTTTAACTGCGTACCAAGTCTCTTCGCTGCTCATCATCTGTCTGGTTAAGTTGTTTGAGGTTAAATCCTCGCCCAATTGGTTTACCAGCAGGTGCCGTTCTGCGTAATATCGTGGGCAATGGAACATGATGTGTTCCGCATCCCCAACTGCTTCCGTGCACGTTGAACAATAGGGGTTATTGTCGTGTCCAAATCTATGCAGGTAGGCTCTGAAGCATCCACGGCCAGTAAGCATCTGGGCCAGGTAGAAGTTCAGCTCCCCATACTTCCTATTAATCCAGGCGTCTATATTGGGTCTCAATCTCTGCGTTCACCTGCCTTTGTCAGAGTGACACCATCTCTCCTGCCATTCTTCCAGACTTGTCCTTGGTCCTTGTCCTTCAGTATTACTTCTAATCGTTGCTGTTGTCGTTGTCCTGCAGGCACGGTATTTCTGTTGCGCTTCTTTTGCAAGAAGGTCTATTGGTATCATGCCAGCCGCTGCGCATGCCGTGTCGTAGGAAGTTGTTCGGAAGGCGCTGCATACTCTCAGCGCGTTGGTTTTGTAGACAGCCTCAGTCTTCTTTCTGTATGCTTTCGTTTTCACCGCACTAGCCCATATTTGGAAACCGTAGAGCATTATTGATGTGGCAACTCTTGCTAAGAGTAATCTCTTCTTATGTTTCGGTCCCCCGATATTCGGCATTATCCTTGATAGGGCAGCCGTTGCCCTTGGTGCCTTTTCAGCTGCATGTTGCAGGTGCTGCTTATAGGTTAACCTTGCATCCAAAGTAATGCCACGGTACTTCAGCTCTGGTTTGAAAGCTACGACGTGATCGCCCACGGTTACCCTTATAGTCTCCATGACGCGCCTGCTGCTGATAAGCACTACTTCAGTCTTTTCTTCTGCAAGTTGTAGGTCCATGCGTACTAGCCAGTCCTGGACCATCCCAATAGCTTCATTGCAGTCATGCTCCAACTCCTCAAGGTGTTTGTTCACTACAACGATTGCTATGTCATTGGCGAAACCAATTATTTTCGAAGACCTCGGGGTTCCAAGTCTGAAGACGTCATCATGCATTAAGTTCCATAGTAGCAGACCTAATACGGAGCCTTGAGGAACGTCGCCTGTGACGTTATACTGCCTCGTTCCATCGTCGGTGTCGTAAAGCAGTATTCTATTTCTAAAGTAGTCCGTCATTATCTTCTGCAGGTATTCTGGTACTCTCTTGGCAGTAAGTGCTCGCAAAATGTTTCTCCAGTTTGCGGTGTTAAAAGCGTTCTTTATATCCAGCGTGATGATTGCGCAGTACTGTTTGCTCCCACCCTTCCATCGGCTTCCTTCTATGGCTTTTGTCTTGGTATTCACGACTTCGTCGATATCGTCGATCGTAGAATGTGTCTTACGGAAATCATACTGGTGAGCTGCAAGGCCTCCCGCCTCATCGATTGCACTCTCCAACCTGTCACTTATGATGCGCTCAAGTATTTTGCCCATGCTGTCCAATATGCATAGAGGCCTATATCTGCGAAGATGTGTGGGCGCCAATTGATTGCTGCTTTTAAGGCAATGTTAGGGATTCCATCGACACCAGGCGCCTTTTGGTCCTTGATTTTTACGCAGACTTGCAGGACTTCTTCTGCGGTGACGAGGGGTATTAGTAACGCCCCCGTCGTATTTGCTCTCTCCGTTTGTACCTCCAGTTGCTGTGGGAAGAGTACAGCCATTACGTTTTCGAGAAACACTGTGGATGTAGGCGCGGGTTGATAGGCTTGATAGGCTTTTCCCCACGGGTTTTGGTCGGCTTCGTTGCACAGTTCGATGAAGCTTCTCTTTTTACTGTCTTTAATTGCAGTTTTTAGATTTCTCCGGGCGGTTATGAATCTCTCATGGAGTTCTCCATGGTTGCTATGTTCTCTGGACCGCTGGTACAATCTGCGCGCCCTGTGACACTCTGCGCGCAGTCTGGCGATTTCGTCGTTCCACTGGTGGTCGCCGCGCGTTTGCTGTTTTCTGTTGCATGGATGCATCACAGGCGCGTGTCAATCCTCTTCTGAGCTGATTCGCGGCTGGTGCACAAAAGGGATATATCTTCCATCATCAGCTGGAGTACTTCACCGTCCAGAGTATGTGGTTTCCATCCTCTTTTCCGCGGCTGCCTTCTCTGCTCTCTTCTATTTTCAATGGGGCTGGGTCGTAGCTGGAGCTTGATCGCCTGGTGGTCGCTATGCGAGTATCCATATCGCTGCTTTGCCTGAAGTGTCCGCTGTCTACACACTCTCATTAAGCTGCTTGTAGAGCTCGCTGAGTATTGCGATATCTGCATCGTACTCTCGGACCATCTGTGTAAGTAGGTCCTGAGCTGCCTCGCAATGGTTGCCGTTAAGTTGAATAACCTTCATTTTCGCTTCTGGGAAGCATTCTGCGCGAGCTGGAATGCCGGCAATCTTATGCTTAAAGTACTGTGCTTGTCGCTGTGCCCACTTCCTCTAAAGACCATACATTCCGGCTCTAAGGAGCAATCCTTTGCCTTGTGTCCCTTTCCACCGCATCTGTAGCAGTGTTCGGACCGATCTTCACTCTTGCAGTCCATTGCACCCGAGGCACCGGTAACATCTTTTCAGACGCGGTTTTTCTCTTAATCGGCAATTTACCCACCCGATTCTGACTTTTCCTGCCGATAGCGCTTTGTTGGCGATGCTTGCTGGCAGGCTTACTACTGCAGTCTGCGTCCCGGCATAAGTTTTCCTCATGGACCTTATTGCAGTTTCCGGTAACGGCTTTTGCAATTCGAACTGCTCCGAGAGGAACATCGGGTCGGGTTGGCTTCCTTCTCTGTCTTTCACGCCCCTTCACCTACGTCCATTCCTGCTTTTTTACTGGCCCTTGACTCTTCGTCGTTTTTTGTTGTTGGTGGTCTAAATTCAAAGATCCTCCATCCACCTGTGTCTCCGGATTTTTCCTACTTGGCTCAGGTAAGTGCCGTTTTTGCGGGCTCGCTTGCCTTCTTGGCTTGGGAGTCGTGTTCCTCCTCCTTTTATTGGTGGGTGTTGCCTGCTTTCCGGGATTCTGGGCAGGACTCCGCGCGGGCCCGCTGCCGTTATCCTTTCCAATCCTAAAGGTCGCACTGCAGCTCATTTCCTCCATCTGGGTACTTTGGGACGAGTAATCGTTTCTGTCTCCGTCCTCTTGGCTATTTCATATTTCTCCACTGTTTTATAGTGAGTCCGAATTGAACTAACCAGTCTCCTAATTTCATGATGCACGTTGTTTTTTTCCTGGATAAAATCCATCAGCTCAGTGATCTTGCTGCCGAGGATATTCATCGCATCACTCTCCCGATTTTGTTTATTCAGACTGGGACTTTTCATTGCTTTTGGAAGTACTGGGACCAGTGGGTTCGGTGCTATGCTGTTTCTCCAGTGGTGTTAGCTTTTCCAGCGATCTGGAAACCAGCGAACTTCTCCTAAATGGGGGTGCTACTGCTAAAACAGTGAGCTCCCCTTCTCCTTGTAAATAATTTTTTTTGGATATTTTATTAAATTTTGTGTGTTTTTTTTGTGTTTTTTTTATACCCTATCCTAAGGGTATATTAAGTTTGACACATAGTTTGTAACATAGAGAAATAATCGAGATAGACCCTATAAAGTATATATATTCGTGATCAGCATCAATAGCGAAATCGATGGAGCGATGACCGTCCGTCCGTCCGTCAGTCCGTCCGTCCGTATGTCACCGCTTTTTGGGCCTTAAATTTTTAACTAGGACCCTGAAATTTCATATCTGGGCTTCCAAAAACAAAAACAGTACAAGTGTACAATTTTTTTTACATCCGACCACTGCCACGCCTACTTTTTTATAACTTCACTAAATTATATGAAACCGAAAAATTTTGTTAAGACAAAATATTTGGGTATTTAGATTCCCTACAATTCACCCATAGAACAGTTATGGCCACGCCCACTTTTTGGGGCGCGTTATCATCAAAAAACCTATTTTGATAAAATTTTACATGTAACATCCTCAAACGTTCGACATTATAGCTATATTTGAGTACAAAATGCAATTTGGTCATGCCCACTTTATAGAGAGGAGGATAGGGTATCATACGATCCGTTCCAGACGGATTGTAGCTTTTCTGTATGTTTTTTCTGGTTTTTGATTTTTTTTTTGTATCATCTCTCTTGGGTCCCCACTCAAAGCCGCTATCTCCGTCCGAATGTGTATTCACCTCTATGATCCCATGGTTATCTATGCAAGCAGGGAGGCCATGCGAGGGTTGACACAGGAACTTATGGGTGCCTGTACCAAAGTCAGATCGGCGCTAGTCAGGAATTTTACATCTGAACATATACCACCAACTTAACGGCGACGTCACGGAGAACGTACTTTGAGACCTGCCAAGGTTTTAACGGGACGGGGGCAGTTGCAGTATTAGCCTGAGAGCTGTTTCAACCAGATTTCACTCTAGCTTACTAAGGTAACAGAATACTACAACCGTCAGCCCACAGCATTCAAATCCAATCGTTGGTCCGGCATACCGTAATTAAGACCTTACCGGGCTCGGTCTTAATGTCTAACATGTAAACTTCAAGTGTAGTGCTTCGTTTGCCGACTTTGTCTTTGCGAGTTTTCCCGTTGCCACTCCTTGGAGTAGGGGGCACCTATTTGCGGACGGCACCTACTCGTCCTGTCGCAAAGAATTCATAAGGTTTTTGAGACGTTTTCAGCCTCACCCTCCTTCTCTGCCGCTTTTGGTCGGGGACTGCTTATTTGTTATTCGCAGATAACCTGACGTTATATTCCATTCAGCGATCCGCCACCTGCTGACCCCCCTTGGAAGCCTAAGCTCGGACCCAGGGCCTAGCTCACAGATTAATACAGATAGTCGACTTGTCATCCACTGCCCGCTAAAACCCTCAAATGGGCGGAGTCTAAATCCTCTCCCATGATTCTCTATCCGTGAATGTATGTGAATAATATATTACAGGCATCAGCTGATTAAATTTTCTTTAGTGTGAACTAAGTTTTGCATGTGTTGGAAAATTGAGAGATAAATTTCCTTTTTGTTTTGTTCCAAGAAATTCACTCGAATAGCTATAAATTAATTCAGGTCTACAGTATTGTTGTGTATGTCAATTGATTCATCTTATTGCACTGAATTCAATGCTGCAATTAGATATTGTCATACTCCTTTCGTTTAATAGTTATATAACTGTGGCACTTTCAAATTGCAATTTCAAATAATAACGAATAAAAACAAAAAAAAATTCCCCCTTGGTACCAAGATGGCTGCGCCCATGGGTTATCCATCGCTCAAAGAATGTATGCGTGAGGCCCCATTTGATTTGCATTGAAACACCTATACACCTAAAGAGGGAAGTGGAAAAACAGCTGTTTTCTGGTGCGTTTTAGCTTGAGCGTCGAAAGAGAGAGCCCCTTTGAATTGACTATCTGTATAAGTATATAATCTGAGGCCTAGCTTCTCACACCCATTCTTGTTTTACGTGTTATATTCTTTATACGAATGGAAGAGGCCTTCTGTTTAATGCCGGATCAGAAAGGCAATTTTTTGTTTTGAGAAGTTTTTTCATGACAGTTTTACTCTCTGATATTTGGTGCCTGAACCTGGAACCCCTCGCTCCGTAGTTCAACGCACTAACCACTTGAGCCACGGCTCCCACTCTGAAACTTCTCACATTCAATAAAAAGCATAGTATAATCGTAAGAAAATATTTTATTTAGCTTTCGTTTTAGCTGATTATTTTTTTTCCACATATTGTCTTGAAGATTTTAATTTTGAATTCTTATTCTAAAATACATTTTGCAACGGGAACAGTCGGTTAACAAAGAACACATGTTTTGTATGCAGTTGGTAAATGGTTTCAGTGCGCTTTTATCCTCGTTATCATTGTATTTGCTGAAAATAGAATCTTCTTCAATTCCGATATATGTAAATACTTCAATTGGCTTTTGCAGACCTCCTTCATTGATTACATCTGTCCACGTTAAACCAGTCGAATTGTCCCTGTCAGCATAGGTGTCTAACATATTCGGTATCTTCGATTTGTAACGCTTTAAAAGGTATCGAACAAGATACTCTAAGCCATTGTACTTAATGTCTGATATTGGTTCTTCATTGATCAGAATAATGCTATCGTCATTATCTGGATAAATAGTGTCACAATCAGCAAACGAGGATAAAAGCTCTGAAGTAACGTTCGCAACGGCACCATCCAGATCGACATCTACATATTTGTATCACTCCTTCAACAAATGACTCGATATTTGAAGCATTAGACATTATTCCTTCATTTCGTCCGAGTAAATATGAACGTAGGCGTTATTTAAATTCAAGCATATTTGGATGGTCATAAACCCCTCCTTTGGAACGTATCACTCCAAAAAACTTTTCTAGTAGATCCTGGTTAAGACGGTAAGTAAGGTAGGTAGTTAAAGTTAAAGAGCATTTTCAAAGATCTTATACTCATCAAAATTCCTTGCTGAAATGGTAATAAACCCACTTTTTTACCGAATAGCATCCTTAGGACATTGCTTTCCATTTTATCCAATACTTCTTTATGGCAATCAATTTCAAGACCAGAAGCAGCTTTTCTTGGTCTAGAGTTAAAAATGTCAAACCATGCATAAACTTGTACTATAACCCAAATGAATAAAACTAAGTGTTTGGGAAAAAGTGTACAGGTTCTTACAGTATTGATGAGTTCAGCTCGTTCTTGCCAATCGGCGGATTTCAGAATGCCTAGCATTCCCATTCGATTTAACGCACACGAGTTTGTATGCGAGAATAATTGCGTTGCGTATTTAAACTGCAAAACACAAATTTATGTAAATTAAAAGGAAAACATACAGAAAAGCTACAATCCGTCTGGAACGGACCGTATGATACCCTATCCTCCTCTCTATAAAGTGGGTGTGGCCAAATTGCATTTTGTACTCAAATATAGCTATAATGTCGAACGTTTGAGACATGTAAAATTTTATCAAAATAGGTTTTTTGATGATAACGCCCCCAAAAAGTGGGCGTGGCCAAAACTCTTCTATGGGTGAATTGTAGGAAATCTAAATACCCAAATATTTGGTCTTAACAAAATTTTTCGGTTTCATATAATTTAGTGAAGTTCTAAAAAAGTAGGCGTGGCAGTGGGCGGATGTAAAAAAATTTTACACTTGTACTGTATCTTTTTCTTGGAAGCCCAGATATGAAATTTCAGCGTCCTAGTTAAAAATTTAAGGCCCAAAAATCGGTTTTGTGATGAAAACGCCCCCAAAAAGTGGGCGTGGCCAAAACTTTTGTATGTGTGGATTGTAGGGAATCTGAATGCCTAAATATTTGGTCTTAACAAAATTTTTCGGTTTCATATAATTTAGTGAAGTTATGAAAAAGTGGGCGTGGCAGTGGGCGGATTTAAAAAAATTTTACACTTGTACTGTATCTTTTTCTCAGAAGCCCAGATATGAAATTTCATCGTCCTAGCTCAAAATTTAAGGCCCAAAAAGCTGTGACATACGGACGGACGGACGGACGGTCATCGCTCAATCGATTTCGCTATTGATGCTGATCACGAATATATATACTTTATAGGGTCTATCTCGATTATTTCTCTATGTTACAAACTATGTGTCAAACTTAATATACCCTTAGGATAGGGTATAAAAAGAAACTGAAGTATGCATTACCTTTTGTCGCTTACTGCGCTTAACAGCTAATTGTTCTGATGTAAGCCGAGGTGCAACTTTCAAATCGTTGGTGTCATTTTCGAAGAGCTCAACCAATGGAGCTTGTATAAATTGCTTGTTGTCAATGAAAATTCCTTCATCAAGGCAATGATTCCGAAGCAATTTCACCATATGAGGAACATCAGCAAACACTTTATGGTTTGTCTTTGTTGGGTATTGAATCTACGGTTTGTTTTCAGCAACTTCATATTCTCGCAGCAAACCCCTGTTACCACCGCTCATATCCGTCGTTATTGCAACAACATGATGAACAATAGAATCCAGATTAGCGATTGCAGCATCTATTAGATTCCTGGTTAGTTTTTTTGTCGTAATTATAGTACAGTGGCTGCTTCCAATGGTGCTAATTACGGTGGTTAGTAACCCCATCTCTGGTGAATTGTGCTTCGTCAGTCCACAAAATATTTTTGATGAAGAGCTCGTCCTCTTGTTGACACAGTAGCCATTGGCAAAATTCCACTCTTTTTTGGACATCCCTTGGTAGTAGATTTTGTACCGGAGTTAAATAGAAAGGTAGAAGAATCCATTATTTTGCAGAATTCTGTGAAGTTGCAACTGCACAGCTAGTCTGCGGAAGGCTGAACTTCCACTGCATACAAAATCCCACTCTCCACTTCTGCATCCGCTGGTTCGGAACGTCTTTCCCTTTATTCGGTTCAGCCGACCCGGTATTAACGCTGATACATATCAGCGAACGAGAGCCTGCATGGTATTCTTCGAATTGTGTAGGTAATTCGGTACATTTAATTTTTTTTTACCATTTTTGGCTGAAAAAAATTACTTTTTCTACAACTTTTGTTAATCGTACGTGAAAAAGTTATTTAACATACATAATTTGTAGAAAATTTGTCAAAGATAAAAGTTTTATAAGAAAACAATTTTTTTTATCAAGTAAAAGTTTTAAGAAAAAAACATTTCAAGTAAAAAATTGGAGCAACAAATTTTTATAATTTTGAGTTTAAGTAGTTATAACTTTTTTGTGGCTACGTACAATAACACACTTTTTTGCTACTGAAATTTATAAAACCGTTTTTGTAGCTATAATAGTTCAGAAGTTATACCATTAAAAGTAGTTATGCCTCCAAATCGGAGGTGTTCCACTTCAAAGGGCTATAACGTTAAATGGATAGACCCCCGCAAACTGCCATACGATTTTTGTTTCCCGGAACTTCAGGAATCTCTCTATAAAGGATTATTCCTCTTAACTGGGACACCCGATATATGACGGAGTAAAGACAAGAGTATGATGCCCCGCCGGAGTCACCGAAGAGTTTCCAATTAAAGTCGGTGTGTACCATGGAAGCATCTTAAGTGATTCGCTTTTTGAATTGAATTGACGCCGGCTCTACCGGCACTTTATTAGCTTAATACAAGCTAGGAACTTAAACATTCTAAACTTAAAAACTATCTTAAGAACTAGGGAGAGAAGAGAAGAGACATTAAAGATGGGAAGGAGAGGAGAAGGAGGAAAGAAGGGAGTTACGAAGCGTAGCTTTACTGCAATGGAAATCAAGGAAGCATTGCATGGAGTTTGCCAAACGCAGCATTCTAGTCATTGGTTCAGTACGGCCGTACGATGACGTTTAAGGCGAAACAAGGGCATGAATCTAAGATTGCGTGGATTGACGTTGAAAGATATCATTTGAAGCAGAGAAGGGCTGTCAATGCTACCCACGAGGAGCTGATGAATGAAAATGATGTCAGCAATTTCACGGCGTTTTGCAAGGGGCTGCACATTAATTAATTTCAGCCGATCCTCATAGGGGAAGGTTGTATCTGTCAACCCAGCGAAGTCCTCTAAGAGCGAAACGAATGAATCTGCGTTGAACTGCTTCGATTCGAAGGGAATGAGTGTCATAATATGGTGACCAGACTTGGCTCCCATATTCGAGGATTGGTCTAACGAAAGTAAAAACCACACTTCTCGTGACATAAGGATTCGAGAATTCCTTTGACCACCGCTTTACAAAACCGAGTGTTGAGTTGGGTCTGCTGATTATATTGTGAAAATGACAGCGAAAATTCAATTCACTGTCACATATAATTCCAAGATCACGTAATGAAGATACGGATGGAACAGGCTCATCACAGATAAAGTAAGTTCTGGGCGTTGAAGGGAGCCGTTTACGGGAGTAAGTAATAGCTTGGCATTTTTGCACATTGAGTTCAAGGAAATTTTTTTGGCACCAGGTTGACAAGTTGTTCAAGTCAGCCTGAAGTGCACGAGAGTCAGAAGGGGCTATAATATGTCTATAGATTTTCATATCATCGGCATACACAGATATGTGAGAATTGTCAATGATAGATCGTTGATAGATAAGATGAATATCAGAGGACCAAGATGGCTACCTTGTGGGACTCCGGAAGATGCAGTTATGGGGTCGGAGATGGAAGACCTAAGGAGGACATTGTATTGCCGCTCTTTAAGGTATGAAGTAATCCAAGATATGAAACGGGGCTGGAATCCGAGAGCTACAAGTTTAAAAAGAATGACATCATGTGAGATTTTGTCTAACGCCTTACTAAAGTCGGTCGCAATCACATCAACTTCTTTGCCATCCTCTAATGCACAAAGAGTGTTGGATACGAATTCCGTTAGATTGGTAGTTGTTGATCTTCCTTTAAGGAATCCATGCTGGTTTGAGGAAAATACTGGTTTAGAATGGAAGAACATAGCATCGAAAACAATGTTTTCAAAAAGCTTCAGTATGCAGGATAGTTTCGCAATTGGCCGATAATTATAAACTTCGGTCTTAGAATCTTTTTTGTGGAAGGGGATTATATAGGAGCTCTTCCAGAGCATAGGAAAGACACCCTGAGAGATAGATAATTGGAATAAAGATGTGATCGGTTGGGCCAAGTAGCCAATACATTTTTTTAAGTCAATAGAGGGCACGCCATCGGGACCAGCGGAGTAATCGCACTTAAGTTTTTTTTATCTTATCTACGACAAGAGCTACAGGTATATCAATTGAGCAGAGTGATGTCTGGGCACAGCTTTTCATATAGAAAAAGTAATCAGGGTCAATATCGACCAGTGTTTGCTAAACGATTGGCTGAAGTGATGTGCAAGCAGGTTTGCTATTGTTTTCGAATCGCTCGAGGAGGTGTTAGATAATTTTATAGTAGAGGGGTAGTTGTCAGATTTCTTTTTTGTGTTGATGAAATGAAAAAATCGCTTGTGGTCAGAGATTATACTATGTTGCATCCGATCGATATATTTGAGGTAAAGAGATTCACAAAGTGCAGAAAAGTGGGTGTATGCATGGAGGTATTTGGAGAAGTCAGAGTCAAGACGGGTTGTAAGGTGGAGCCGCCAGAGTTTATTTCTTACATTACGAAGAGAGCGTAGTTCTTTAGTGTACCAAGGTGGAGAAAATGAAGAGTTCTTATTGAGCACGAATGGTACAGATTGCGTAAAGCAATTGAGCACTAAAGAATAGAACATTTCGGTGGCATTATCGACATTAATACTAGGATTTTTAAAAATAACGTTGAAATCAACGCTACTAAGCAAACTGTTCAATTTTGTAAAGTTCGCCTTGTGAAAATTGAATCTGTGGCATTATTCGGTTGGTGGTGTTTTATTGGCGATGGTATAGGAGTAAGTAAGGGTAAGGGGAGGGTGGTACCGATCTAGCTTCGAGAGAAGATCGTTGCTCATGGAAACAATACAGTTATCAGGGTCTGAAGAGAAAATTAGTTCGAACTGCCTACCAAGGTTGTTAGTAACGCCACTTAACTGGAAGAGGCCGGAATCGGAGAGACAAACAATGAAAAGAACCTCTTTTTCAGAAATGGGATTTGTTGCGATGAAATGGGATTCATCTTCAGATAGAGCCCATTGAAGATCAGAGAAATTAAAATCACCCAAGACTATGATAACGTCGCGGGTGTCCACAGTATTGAGCAGAGAATCAATAGCATCGATGGCAAGCTGGTAGCAATACGTGGGCTGGGATGGGCGGATGTACCAACACATGATGTAAATGTTATACCCAGAAAGATCAATTTTAGCACAAATGAACTCAAAATTCGCTGTGTGCGAGGTTTTGAATAAAGTCGAGTCAAGACGATTGTGTATAGCTAAGAGGACACCGCGCCCAGAGGAATCATCATTTCTCTCAAGTCCATCGTCTCTAAACACTGCGAAGTCCGAAGTAAAAAGTTCACTGCTATTAAAATCGGAAGACAAATTTGTTTCATTAAGAGCAAAAATGTCATAGGGAAATTTTTGAGAATTAAGAAACACGGAGGATGTTTTGGTTCGTAAACCTCGTACGTTCTGATAGTACAATGATAAACGTTCCAAAGGAGTTGTTACAGGTGAAATAATATCGGAGGAAGGAGAGTGCAGCGAAATCTGATTAGGGGCGAAAGTAGTTATTAAAATCAGCACGAGCTCTCTGGAGATGAGATCTACGTTTGGAACTGTTGTAAGCTGCATAGGATGAGAGATCGTTTGCTACGCTAAGAGGAGATATGTTAAAGTTCTCATGGAATTGGACGAAAATGTGCATTAAAGCATTCATATCAGTAGGGAGACCTTCTTGGGAAATTAAAACTTTTATGTTGGTGTTGGTTTTACCATCGATACAGACGGAATCAACTTTATCGTGCAAGTAGGCTAGACAAAGACGAACATTATCGTAGATTTTTCGATCTCTAAGGCACGATAATACATAACGCCCCTCTTCACCAGAGTGTTTAGTAAATTTAACATTCGGAGGAAGCAGTGGGTCTAAGAAGCCGGGTAGTGAGGCCGGTGGACTAGAGTCGTTGCCAGTAGAGCTTGGTTGGTTTGCAGGTCTAGTTAACGTAGAGTTGGAGGGCTAGATTTATTTGTAGTCCTAGATTTATCTGCTTGTAGGACCAAAGTGCATCAGTTATTCTTTCCTGACGATGGAGCTATCATAAGTGAAGATCAAAAGTCTCTGCAATGAGCGATGTATGGGTGGATATTTTGGAGGGAAATGTGTACCGTATTAGTTCGAAAACGACCCATTGTCTGATCCACATTCCAGACATTTACTTGAATGGAAAAGTACTTCTCAAGTGTAGAAACTTCAAATATCTGGGATCTATAAACCAATAGCGAAGCAACTTGTGATGATGACATCAATCATAGTGTGGGCGTAGGAAACGGCGGGCAAACTTCGCTATCTTCTGTGACCGAAGAATGGCCCATAAGCTCAAAAGAACACTCTATACCGCAGTTGTACGTCAGGCGCTCACATACGGTTCACAATGCTGGACAGTGTACAAAAAGTATGAAGGCAAATTAACGGCAGCTGAGATGAAGATGCTGCGCATGACAACAGGAGTAACAAAGCTTGATAGAATAAGAAGTTCAAAGGTTCGAGGAAGCCTTTACGTAAAAGAACCCATCACAAGCAAGATGGAGCACGACCAGCTCAGTTGCACAATCACAAAAAAAAGTTAGACTGAAAACAACTGGATCACATAAACGCAAAACCACCAGCATTTGATTGGCCTCAGTGACAAAGTGATCCGAAACCGAGGAGCCTACCGATACTTTTTGAGGCCAAACCGGCAAACACCACAGGCGGACCAGTAGAGATGCAGTAAAGTGATCCTTCTGCTCCGGATCATAACCTCGCCGTAAAGGAAGAAGAAGAAGAAGAAGCCTTTTGATAGCTGACCCAACGTCTTTAAAGCTGGGAGGGGGATGACTTCTTCATGGACTGGATGCGAGTTCCCTTCTTAACCTTTTTCGTTACCCTTGTTTGGCGCTGCAGCGATTGTATGTTTGCATTTTCTGTCACCTTTCCGACGTACGCATTCATCCTCATACGAAGGGCTATTTTTGGATGGTAGCTGGTAGCCTATGGTAATCTTGGCTACTTCTTTGATAAAGTCATCATACTGCTTCAACAGATTTTTACTCTATGTGGATGGTGAATTCACAGTGGAGAGTCTCTCGCTCAGGCGCTCTCTGTTCGTTCTGGTTATTCCAATATTGGATATCATTTTATGGACGCTTTGTAGCTTTTTCTCGTTAGATATTCGAGGTCTAGATTTATGTCAGAGTCGACGTTTGGCGCTCTGAAAATTTTAACTTTTAGAATATTGGAACGGGATCTATCAGCACGTGATCGATTTGGTTGGCGGTTCGACCATCTGGATTCTTCTGTGTGGATTCGTCTTGGAAACCTAGTGTTACTTATCACCGTATTACGAGCTGCTGCAAATTCGATTAACCGGAAGCCGTTGTCTGTTGCGTCGCGGAAGCTGTTCCGTCATTCCGACTAATCCGCCTACCGATTAAGGCATTGAAGTCCGCGAGTATGATTTTGACATCAAACTCCCAACAGGCTCCGTCCAGGAGGTCTAAAACTCCCGCCCCACCGGGAGACTTGAACACCCTCTTGGGGAGACTTGAACAGCCCCTTGGAGAGACTCGAATTATACGAGTAAAACAATAAAACAAATAATTTTACCATTTCCGTTCTTAATAGAATTCATTTTTATTGTTCTGTGGTATGATCAATAAAAAATATCATGTTTAATAAAGAAAAAAAACCGAATTAAAAAAAATTATAATATTATATTATCTTTGAGAATTCTATTTCTTGCCGCTCCTCCGTTTGGCTTATACGCAAATAGCATTTTCAATAACTGAAAATAAAATTAAATACCAGCCTTCAGAACACTGATATGACATTTAATCAGAGCAAACGCAGACTTAAGCCACTGATCAACTCTCGCTTCAGGAACTGTCTCAAGTCTCCCGTTCACATTTTTTAACGAAAGAATATTAATAACTTTTGTTAAATACCAGCATGGTTTTATGTTGATATTTACAAAGAATGTCAATATTATTAGGTAATAAAAAATTTTCTGCTTACCACTTTACAGATAAAGTTTATCAAGAAAATACAAAATTTTTTTTTTTTTTTTACTTTTTGCACCGAAAAACACCCTTTCCACCAACTAAAATCAACTGACGATTCAGAATTCCTTTTATGTGCAAGTAACGACTCACTGTCTGCACCGCATGCACTAACACTCATTGGATTTGAATGGCATTTAACATTAACTGAATTATTGAGAGTGGCTCAAGTCTCCCATATGATCAAGACTCCCGCTCTCCCCCTATGTACTTTTCTAAAAATTCTTAGAGCCGTTTACGGAAAAATTGATTTTTACTCAAATAATTTAGAATCCGATTTTGCCTCGAATTTTGTCCCACAGACCTCAGATATTAAATTTAATGTAAATCCGTTCAGCCACTACGCCTGCAGTCGTCTGTACAAATGACTGGCGGAATTGATGGACCCACTTTTTCGACTTTCCAGCATAGTAATGCCAAGTTTGATTAAAATCTCCGGTTCAAAATGCTTGCGAACCTAGCAGCTTATAAATGCTGCATGTAGGATAAGGCGCATACGGAGAATGTGGGAAGATGTGGAGGTAATTATGATACCGAAACCAATGTCGATACTGCCTATGTTGTCGAAACTATATATTTGAAAAGATGTTGTAATCGAATAGTTCGAAACCATCAATTTAGTTTTAGAAATAAGCAGGTTCATGGAATATAGCCAAAAGATAGTAAAGCGAATATACTTACGAGAGCACAACCGTTATCACCTTGCAGTGCGGATTTTTTGTAAGCGGCAGACTTCGGCACAAAGTCTTGAGCTTTCGACACGTCAGTGAACGCCTTATAACAATCCGCATCAAGGATAAATTCGCCAACATTAGCCTGATATGCACTCACGCCCTCACAGAGGAAAGAAATGTTGGCACCAAATAGCGTTCCTATGAGCTCCTTTACAAAGCATATGGGCAATGTCCTAAGTATGAAGTTAATATCATCCTAGGTGATTTTAACGAAAGGGGGACATCTTTGTTAGCACTATTGGAAAGTATTGCCTATACGACACCACGTGCTAGGACATGGTTTTCTCATCTCAATACTAACCGTCAACCAAATTGATTATGTTGCGATCCACGCAAGGCACTCCTTCAGTATTCTAAATGATCGAACATTCCGGGCAGCCAACACAGAGTCGGACCAATATCTTGTTGCAACCAAGTTATGTCTACGGATATCTCAGACGCAACCATAAGCGAGAAATACTGTGAGGAGATTTCACGTCGAACTGGTGTTATCGCAACAAACCACCAGAATCTTTGGATGCTCAATGGTGCATCCCTCAAACCCTAGAGAACCCTTATGCTGCCAGCATCAAAGGGATCAGAAACGTCCCAACTGATGTGCTGGGCTTCAAAAATCTCAATGAGATAAGAGACAGAAGTTTACTTTATCTGGTGCCAATATTTTTCGTCTTCCAACAACCCCACAAGCTGAGTGAAATGTAGGGTGAGTGTAAGCAGCTATGTACCATCTTTAAGTTTGGAACAGATGTAGGCCCTCGGATTTCGTCGAGCAGCAGATGAAAGTAATAGCACTCGGCGATGTTCGCATGAACATTATAAAGCCTACCTAGAATATGATCTTTTTATACCCTATCCTAAGGGTATATTAAGTTTGATACTTAATTTGTAACAGGGAGAAATAATCGAGATAGACCCTATAAAGTATATACATATATTTATGATCAATGTCAATAGCGAAAACGATTGAGCCATGTCCGTCCGTCACCACTTTTTGGGCCTTAAATTTTGAGCTAGGAGGATGAAATTTAATATCTGGGCTTCTGAGAAAAAGATACAGTACAAGTGTACAAATTTTTGAAATCCGCCCACTGCCCACTTTTTCATAGATTCACTAAATTATATGAAACCGAAAAATTTTGTTAAGACCAAATATTTAGGTATTCACATTCCTACAACAGTTTTGGCCACGCCCACTTTTTGGGGGCGTTTTCATAAAAAAACCGATTTTGATGAAATTTTAAATGTAACATCCTCTAACGTTGGAAGTTATCATCGTAATTCAGTAAAGAAAATGCAATACGGCCACGCCCACTTTATAGGGTCTCGATAGGATGGAGGATAGGGCATCATACGATCCGTTCCAGACGGATTGTAGCTTTTCTGTATGTTTTTAATATCCACAGTATTAAAATTATTATTTCTTCAGACGTAATAAAGTACCTTGCAGTACGAAGGTACCTTGTACTTGGCGAAGTGATCGATTTTGCTTCATTTGAAAAATGAAATAATTGAATTTGTGTATGAACACCATGTATGGCCACGCCCACTTTTTGATAACATTTTTGCAAAAAAATGAATTTGTGAAATCTACCAGATTACATCAGAGATAGAATCAGTTCAATGTTATCAATTCCATTAAAAATGCAGAATGACACGCCCACTTTATTAGGCCTTATTTGTAAGAAGAAAAAGGCTTGAATTTCAGTGCTTACAAGATTGTAAACGCATAGCATTATGGCGCAAGTACGTATGACCCAGTCGAGTACTTTATTTCAAGCGTAAATCTTTGGTTTATTCCCTTATTAATATCCCAATTAATAGAATTGTAAACGTAAAAAATGTTTTGACTGATAGAGAAGCACAACTGAAATTCAAAATTTGATCATGTTACTGCGCGCACCCAGACACACACGCACATACCTGATAATGGCAATGGTAGCAACTGTTGCACGCCTGCTGGCTGTGGTTTCCACTGACGGATAATTATTGGAATGATTTGTTTATTTGTAATGAGCATTGGTCAGCTTTAGAACAACATAGAATACTGATTTGTAGCTTAAATGAGTCGGGAACGAATTTACTAAAAACAGCTTTTTATACCCGATCCTAAGGGTATATTGAGTTTGACACATAGTTTGTAACATAGAGAAATAAACGAGATAGACCCTATAAAGTATATATATTCGTGATCAGCATCAATAGCGAAATCGATTGAGCGATGACCGTCCGTCCGTATGTCACCGCTTTTAGGGCCTTAAATTTTGAGCTAGGACGATGAAATTTCATATCTGTGCTTCTGAGAAAAAGATACAGTACAAGTGTAAACATTTTTTAAATCCGCCCACTGTCACGCAGACTTTTTCATAACTCCATTAAAAAACCGAAAAATTTTGTTAAGACCAAATATATAGGCATTCAGACTCCCTACAATCCACGCGTACAAAAGTTTTGGCCACGCCCACTTTTTGGGGGCGTTTTCATCTTAAAACCGATTTTTGGGTCTTAAATTTTTAACTAGGACGCTGAAATTTCATATGTGAGCTTCCGACGAAAAGATACAGTACAAGTGTAAATTTTTTTTACATCCGCCCACGCCTACTTTTTTATATCTTCACTAAATTATATGAAACCGAAAAGTTTTGTCAAGTCCAAATATTTAGGTATTCAGATTCCCTACAATTCACCCATAGAACAGTTTTGGCCACGCCCATTTTTTGGGGGCGTTTTCATCAAAAAACCGATTTTGATAAAATTTTATATGTAACATCCTCAAACGTTCGACGTTATAGCCATACTTGAGTACAAAATGCAATTTGGCCGCGTCCACTTGGCATTTCATTGTTGTACTGTAGGGGAGTTTCAGAAAGCTTTAAATTCGCATAGGAATGAGTTGGCAATATGTTTTTCTGAGAAATCAATACGGATTGAGTGAGTAGTATTGATGGGTGTGCAAAAATTGTGACAAAACAGACAGAAAAGCTACAATCCGTCTGGAACGGATCGTCTGATACCCTATCCTCCTCTCTATAAAGTGGGCGTGGCAAAATTGCATTTTGTACTCAAATATAGCTATAATGTCGAACGTTTGAGGATGTTACATGTAAAATTTTATCAAAATAGGTTTTTTGATGATAACGCCCCCAAAAAGTGGGCGTGGCCAAAACTGTTCTATGGGTGAATTGTAGGGAATCTAAATACCCAAATATTTGGTCTTAACAAAATTTTTCGGTTTCATATAATTTAGTGAAGTTATAAAAAAGTAAGCGTGGCAGTGGGCGGATGTAAAAAAATTTTACACTTGTACTGTATCTTTTTCTTGGAAGCCCAGATATGAAATTTCAGCGTCCTAGTTAAAAATTTAAGGCCCAAAAATCGGTTTTGTGATGAAAACGCCCCCAAAAAGTGGGCGTGGCCATAACTTTTGTATATGTGGATTGTAGGGAATCTGAGTGCCTAAATATTTGGTCTTAACAAAATTTTTCGGTTTCATATAATTTAGTGAAGTTATGAAAAAGTGGGCGTGGCAGTGGGCGGATTTCAAAAATGTTTACACTTGTACTGTATCTTTTTCTCAGAAGCCCAGATATGAAATTTCATCGTCCTAGCTCAAAATTTAAGGCCCAAAAATCGGTAGAAGTAGTAGTAGTGACTTTATTGATACAATAAAACATACATTTGTTACAAAAATTCACAAAAGTAAGCATTGGCTGTTGCCGTCAGTCGTGAAAGAGAGTTTTAGAGTTAAGATATACCTATATTTACTTTTTTTTATGTATTAGTTAGAATTATTCATTTATTATTTATTGCCGGAATTTGAGAGCAATTTCAAGTATTTATGTATGTAGGATACCATTTAAAATGCAGATTGTTTCTTCCAACGAAAAGGTCATGCTGGAGTATTTTATATGTATTTATACCCTATCCTATTAAGTTTGACACATAGTTTGTAACATAGAGAAATAATCGAGATAGACCCTATAAAGTATATATATTCGTGATCAGCATCAATAGCGAAATGGATTGAGCGATGACCGTCCGTCCGTCCGCCCGTATGTCACCGCTTTTTGGGCCTTAAATTTTGAGCTAGGACGATGAAATTTCATATCTGGGCTTCTGAGAAAAAGATACAGTACAAGTGTAAAAATTTTTGAAATCCGCCCACTGCCACGCCCACTTTTTCATAACTTCACTAAATTATATGAAACCGAAAAATTTTGTTAAGACCAAATATTTAGGCATTCAGATCCCCTACAATCCAGCCATACAAAAGTTTTGGCCACGCCCACTTTTTGGGGGCGTTTTCATCACAAAACTGATTTTTGGGCCTTAAATTTTTATCTAGGACGCTGAAATTTCATATCTGGGCTTCCAAGAAAAAGATACAGTACAGGTGTAAAATTTTTTTACATCCGCCCACTGCCACGCCTACTTTTTTATAACTTCACTAAATTATATGAAACCGAAAAATTTTGTTAAGACCAAATATTTGGGTATTTAGATTCCCTACAATTCACCCATAGAACAGTTTTGGCCACGCCCACTTTTGGGGGCGTTATCATCAACAAAACCTATTTTGATAAAATTTTACATGTAAAATCCTCAAACGTTCGACATTATAGCTATATTTGAGAACAAAATGCAATTTGGAAACGCCCACTTTATAGAGAGTAGGATAGGGTATCATACGATCCGTTCCAGACGGATTGTAGCTTTTCTGTATGTTTTTTGTTTGACTTTGATGGCTTGTGTCCTGAACGATTCATGCGTACCTTCCTCAATCTTCACTAGTAAATCCTGCAGAGCACTACCCAAGCTGCGTTCAGATTCGTGTTGGAGATGGATGTTATATTTCTGTCCCAGTCTCACCCATTCGCCGAAAAATTGGAGGTTTCTATATTTAAGGTGGGTAACTATCTTTTTCGGGGAAACGATTTCTTGGTAGATTTGGTTGATTTTTAGAATGTATAAGAAGTACAATCTCAGCGTGTGAATATACAGCGTTGGAAGACCAGTTTCTAGATGCAACGTGTAAGTCGGGGTGTAATTTTTTCACCTCATCGAACTGGAAGATACCCCACACTTGTGCCGCGTAGCACATGATTGACCTCACTACCGCTTCGAAGATCTTGTATTTCGTGCTCGGCGCAATATTTCTTTTGCTCAAAATACCTTTCCAACTGCAGTTTATAGCACGCTTGCATTCCTTTAGCCTCTCTTGTAAGGATAACTGGGGTGTTAACAAGACTCCAAGATATTTATATTGTTATACTTTTTCCAGTTCCTTGTTATGCCAAGTCCATTTTTCCTCCTTTGCGTATTGTCCCGTTCCATTTGAAAAGATCATGATTTTGGATTTGCTGGTATTCAGTTGCAGATACCAAAGCTCGCAGTATTGCTGAAGTCTGTTGATCATGATCTGCAACATGTTTGGAGATTCCGCAAGTATAACGATGTCATCAGCATATAGCAGTAGCTTTATCTGGAATCCAATAAACGTTATTCCTCCTGGCAGATACTCGACCAAATCATCTAAGAAGATTGAGAATAGAATAGGGCTCAATAGGCAATCTTGTTTTACCCCAGTTTTCGATTGGAACCAGTTGGACAAGCTGTTTCCATCCCATACCGCGGTACTATTTTCCTCGTAGAACTTTTGCAGTGTTCTTAGCATTCTTGTTGAAATTCCCAGACTGCTTAGTTTAAAAAATAGGCCTCTTCTGTAGATGGAGTCAAAGGTCGCCTTAAAGTCTACGAAGAAAGCATATAGTTTTTTTCCGTTTTCCAAAAAGACTCGAGCGATGCTTATCAGAAAAAAGATATTGTCAACTGTGGAGTATTTTTTACGGAAACCAGCTTGAAACTCGCTTAGTAGATCATTTTCACTTATCCAATCTGTTAATCGCTCCAGGATTATACCTGTAAAAATTTTGGTGACCGCGTTTAGAAACGATATTCCTCTATAGCTGCTTGGGTCATTTTTGTCTCCTTTCTTAAATATCGGGAAGATTACGTTTTTCTTTAAGCTCTCCGGCACCTCCCCGTTGGTAAAAATAAAGTTATATGTTATTGTAAGTTTTTCCATAAAGTCTTCTGATGCATTTATAAAGTATTCGTAGGGTATCCGATTTTCACTTGGGGCTTTGTTTAACGCACATCGGTTTATGACTCTGGTGACATCTTGAAGGGTTATGGGTCGGTCTTGGGATGCTACTTCGACAAGTGGTAGAGCGTATTGCATTGAATTTTAAGTGGGGGTGGGTTCAGCAGTTTTTCGAAGTACTCTGCTAGTAAATTCGATTCGATGTTAATACCTTTTGAAAAAAGGGCTCTGTTGAGTGTTTTGGCCATCTTCCAAAAAGATCGACTGTCCTTTATATTGATAAACATTTCAATTTTATTATACATGCATACATATGTACATATGTATAGATGTATGGACTTCATAGGGTTATTTTTTATAATGTCTATGTAACTTTTACTTACTTATTTAAGTGGCGCTACAGTTCGGGGTGAACCTGGGCATCAACCAAAAAGCCTCTCCAGTAAGCCCGGTCTTTAGCTGACTGCCTCCAGTTGCGCACTCCAAATCAGTTGAGGTCCCCTTCTACTTGTGTGCGCCACCTAAGGCGAGACCTTTCTCTACTGCGTTGTCCCTCCGGGTTTGATTCGCAGACTCTACGGGCCGGAGTCCTTCTTCCATCGGCATACGCTAGTATTTACACAGACTTTCGAAATATTGTGCCTCCGGTGTTTTGAGTTTCACACATGTTAAAAAAATCACATGACAGTCCTTGACCTTGTCTAAATCCTTTTCTGATATCAAAGGTCTCGGTGAAATCGTTACCGACCTTGATGGAGCAGCGGGAGTTTTCCATCGCCATCCTGCACAATCTGACGAGTTTGGCAGGGATGCCGAACCTAGATACGGCTCTGTATAGCTCGTCTCTACAAATGCTGTCATATGCGGACTTAACATCGATGACAAGATGATGGGTATCAAATTCGACTTCATCAGTTTTTTCCAGGAACTGCCGAAGTGTGAAGATTTGATCGATTGTGAACTTTTCTGATCTGAAACCACACTCAGAGCCACACACACTCAGGTTGTTGACGAAGGGTTTCAGACTTTCACACAGGATGGGAGATAATTGTACACGATGTTGAGGAGACGATGTTCAACTACTTTGAACAGCTCGGCTGGTAAGCCGTCAGTTCCAGCAGTCTTGTTGGACTTAAATTTAGATATTGCTATCCTCACTTCGTTTTGGTCAGGTGGAAAGAAGTTTTGGCTATCATCGTCTAGATTGTTCATTCTGCCTAACAGCGGGATACAGTCTGCAAAAGAGATTTTTCCATATTCTCAGCACCAACTGTGGTTCTTATATGAGGTTTCCTTCTCCAATTCTACAGGCTTCTGTACGGGTCTTATTTCGTTTTACTGTTAGTAAAACTTCCGTATTATTATTCATGGAATATAATCTCTCAATACCTTTGATCGCGCGGTTCTCATGCCTTTTTTTCTTCTATCGGGGAAGCCGATGTTCTTCCCGTCTCTTCTGCTCGTACTGCTCACGACCAACCCTCGTCCTTCTCCGGACCGCTTTGTATGCCTCTTGTTTAGCTGCATTTGCTTGCCGGTATTCTTTATCAAACTAGGGATTTCTTGGTGGTGGTCGGGTGAAACCCAGCAATTAAAGGCGACAAATAAAGACTTCTCACATTATTTCTTCTTTGTTGTGGCGGTTGGGATATCCGCATTCGTACCTGCTGCAACAAGGCAGCGATCAGAGTCAATGTTGGTTGTCTTGCGTCGATCGCAATGTGGTCCGCAATTTGGTTGACCGTTTCATAATCAGGAGACCACCATATCCCCTTGTGAATACTGAGATGAGGAAACTGTGTGTTTTCTGTAGTGACATTACGCCCCACCACAAAGTCAGTAAGCCTGCCGCCTGGATCAAGAGCAAGTGCTCTCGTCCCACTCTCGTCCGCTACCGCCAACGACCTTCCAAAGGTGTTGGTTACCCAATCTGTAGTCGAGGTACTAGGCACCCAGTAGCCACCAACGTGGAGGTGTAGACTAGGAGCTGATGATGAGAGGCTATCTTGAGAACGCTTGGGCTCTCTTATATTCGCATCACTACCCTTTAGCCGCCTCTATAACCTTTACACATACATAACTATAAACTGAACTGAGATCGCACTTAAAAAAAAAATACAGAAAAGCTACAATCCGTCTGGAACGGATCGTATGATACCCTATCCTCCTCTCTATTAAGTGGGCGTGGCCAAATTGCATTTTGTACTCAAATATAGCTATAATGTCGAACGTTTGATGTTACATGTAAAATTTTATCAAAATAGATTTTTTGATGATAACGCCCCCAAAAAGTGGGCGTGGCCAAAACTCTTCTATGTGTGAATTGTAGGGAATCTAAATACCCAAATATTTGGTCTTAACAAAATTTTTCGGTTTCATATAATTTAGTGAAGTTCTAAAAAAGTAGGCGTGGCAGTGGGCGGATGTAGAAAAATTTTACACTTGTACTGTATCTTGGAAGCCCAGATATGAAATTTTAGCGTCCTAGTTAAAAATTTAAGGCCCAAAAATCGGTTTTAAGATAAAAACGCCCTCAAAAAGTGGGCACGGCCAAAACTTTTGTACGAGTGGATTGTAGGGAATCTGAATGCCTAAATATTTGGTCTTAAGAAAATTTTTCGGTTTCATATAATTTAGTGAAGTTATGAAAAAGTGGGCGTGGCAGTGGGCGGATTTCAAAAATGTTTACACTTGTACTGTATCTTTTTCTCAGAAGCCCAGATATGAAATTTCATCGTCCTAGCTCAAAATTTAAGGCCCAAAAAGGGGTGACATACGGACGGACGGACGGACGGACGGATTGCCGATCTCAATGTGAACGTTGTGGCTCAGTGTGTAGTGCATCGGACTACTGAGCTGGAGTACAAGTACTCTGTATCTTCGTAAGGACCGCTGGGTTGGCGGTCCTGTCGGAATAGGGGTTTATATAGCCGTATACATCCATGGTATAGTTTTGGGTTTTGTTCCCCAGGTTTTCCCAAATATTCTGCTGCACGTATAGAACACAATAGTGGCTTTCTTGTTTCTTAATATTAGGTCTCCAGTTCAGTTCCTTGCCGTGATTCTAAGACGAGTGCCCCCTATGAATGGTAATGTAAACTCAGGAATTTTGTTTGTAAATAATACCAGCCCGGTTATGTGTGGATTTCAGGTTTCTAGAGTCCTCAGCACACCTTCCGTAGCCATCAATATGACGGTGGTCTTGACCCCACTATACCTGAGTTGTCGGAGTACTTCATTTAGTACAATGACCCATGGTTGGTTGGTTGGTTGGTTTAGATCGGCCCTCGGCGGGAAAAATGCACTTAGACCAGAGGAGGTCCATTGTGCTGCCGATGTGTAAGGTGGGTGGGACACCCTCTTACTCTGGGAACCATCCACTCCTTCGTATGAAGGAGCTAATCTTAGCCGTGCAGGCGTTGTTGAGATCGTTTAGATCATTGAAAAAGTATTCACCTAGTGTAGTTCTCCTAGTGTTGGCGAGCGCAGGGCACGTGCACAGGAGGTGACTGATGGTCTCCTCTTTCTCTTCATCCCTACAGCTTCAACAAAAGTCGTTGGGCATGTCTTCCTATAGCACAGTGTCCGGTTAAGGTGTTAACTATCTTGGAGAGGGTTCCTCTCTTACGTTTTAGGAGTCCAATGGACCTGGTTATACCCTATCCTAAGGGTATATTAAGTTTGACACATAGTTTGTAACATAGAGAAATAATCGAGATAGACCCTATAAAGTATATATATTCGTGATCAGCATCAATAGCGAAATCGATTGAGCGATGACCGTCCGTCCGTCCGTCCGTCCGTATGTCACCGCTTTTTGGGCCTTAAATTTTGAGCTAGGACGATGAAATTTCATATCTGGGCTTCTGAGAAAAAGATACAGTACAAGTGTAAATTTTTTTTACATCCGCCCACTGCCACGCCTACTTTTTTATAACTTCACTAAATTATATGAAACCGAAAAATTTTGTTAAGACCAAATATTTGGGTATTTAGATTCCCTACAATTCAGCCATAGAACAGTTTTGGCCACGCCCACTTTTTGGGGGCGTTATAATAAAAAAACCTATTTTGATAAAATTTTACGTGTAACATCCTCAAATGTTCGACATTATAGCTATATTTGAGTACAAAATACAATTTGGCCACGCCCACTTTATAGAGAGGAGGATAGGGTATCATACGATCCGTTCCAGACGGATTGTAGCTTTTCTGTATGTTTTTATTTAAAGTTGGCCACAGTAGCTTAGCGGTGTGACATTGGTCAAGTTGTTGCCAACGATGGTTATCTTCTTTCTCCGCGTCAGCGTTAATTAGGTGTTTAACATAAGATGTTGACGCCTTGATGTCGCTGATTCTTATCCTATTAAGTTCCCTGGTATGTCACAGTGACAGGGTGAAACTGTCCAGATATTTCGTTAAGAGATGCGCGGCTATCTTTCACTGCCTTGGATCTCGTAGTGCTGGATGCAAGGGACTTGATGGCTGCCTGACTGTCGATATATATGACAATATCCGATGCTGATACTGCATTAACCGCCAGCCAGTCAGCTGCTTGACGAATGGCTGTAACTTCGACTTGAAAAACGCTGCAATGGTTTGGAAGGTCAAAGGAGAGGTGAATGTCCAGGTCTTCGGAGAAGACTTCAGCACCGTCTCCATCCTCGGTTTTGGACCCATCCGTGAAAATTGACAGCGAATTGTGGTGCAGGACATCTCGTTGTGTCCATTCAGTTCTGTCTGGTATTGAGAAATTGTAGCCCAAGTTGAAGTTGTGTTCAGTGGGCAGGTGGTGGTGGTGGTGGTGACTTGTGGAAGATGACGAAGCATCAGTAATATTCTAGCATGTCCAATGTGTTGCTCCTTCCATAGTTTAGAGCTTCTCAGCCTTATTGCTGAGCAGGCAGCTAGTTGTCTGCTGACGATGTCGATTGGGAGTAAGTGGAGCATGGTTTGAAGCGCTGCGGTGGGAGAGGTTCTCAGTGCACCAGTAATACTGATACATGCAACTCGTTGGATCTTTTCCAATATTATTAGGTTGGACTTCTTCTCCAGGGCGGGCCACCAGACCAATACTCCATACATTTTGATCGGTTTTATTACCGTAGTGTAAAGCCAGTGCATGGTGTTTGGTTGTAGACCCCAAGTGGAGCCTACTGCCTTTTTGCATATATATAGGGCAACCAGGGATTTCCTGGCCCGTTCGACTGTGTTTTCTCTCCAAAGCAGCTTCCGGTCAAGCTTAAGGCCTAGGTAGGTGGCACTATTTGAGAGGGTAAGAGGGGAGCCTCTTAAATTTGGGAGATTAAAATCAGGTATTTTATGTTTTCTTGTAAAAAGGACCAGCTCAGTCTTCGTCGGATTAACGGAAAGATCACAGCTATCAGTCCAGCATGTCAGTTTATTGAGAGCAGACTGCATGACATCGGCCAGTGTCTGCGGGTATTTTCCTGTTAGGAGTATAGCGACGTCGTCCGCATAGGCAATGACTTTGCATCCAGTTTTTTCTATATTCAGAAGGGCTTTGTTAAGCACTAAATTCCATAGTAATGGAGATAAAACTCCCCCTTGTGGGGTACTACGATGTGCTTGTCGTTTCACATGGCTACTTCCGAAGGACGCGGTGATTACCCTGCTTTTAAGCATATGTTCTATAAAGCAGCAGACTGTTTCGCCTACGTACGGCATTGATTATCGAATATGTTTCTACGTTGTTGAAAGCTCCCTCAATGTCTAGGGAAGAAACCAGTGTGAATTCTTTAATTGAGAGGGATTTTTCGATGGGTTGGATGATTGAGTGAAGGGCCGTTTCCACAGATTTACCTTTTTGATAGGCATGTTGCGAAATGGATAGTAGGGTGCTATCAATTGTGGCCTTGATGTGATGATCTAGAATTCTTTCAAGGATCTTAAGAAGGAAAGACGTTAGGCTAATTGGTCTAAGGTCTTTCGGAAGGGTATGCAATGTTTTGCCTGCTTTAGGTATAAATATCACTTTTACCTCGGTCCAAGCGACCGGCATTGTTCCTAGCTCCAGGCAGCCTTTCAGAATACAGGACAAGGTGTGCGCTATAATGCTGAATTCGGTCTAGATTTGTGCCGGGAAGATGCCGTCCGGCCCCGGAGACTTGAAGGGCTCGAAACTGGCCACCGCCCATTTCAGTTTCTCTTCATTTATAAGTTCAGGGGGTAGCGGCGGACGTGCGATATTTATCAGAGCAGGAGCATTGCTAGGGATAGGCGTGCAGCCGGGGAAATGAGTATTCATAAGCAGGTTAAGCGATGCTTCATCAGATTCCGCCCATGATCCATTTGGGTTCATGACGACGCTCGGTACGGTTGGTGTTTTGGAGAGGACTTTGCGCAGTCGCTTGAGACGTATTGTCAATACTCTGGCAGAAACTACGCCAGAATTTAGGTTGGGCCTTCCGAACTTCAGCTTTGAACTTCTTCAGACTTTGTTTGTATATATCCCAGTCCGTGGGTAGCCTTGTTGATTTGGCTTTGTTAAATTTTTTCCTGCTTGCGCAGCGAAGGTTGCTGAGTTCTGCATTCCACCATGGCGGACGGTTGCCGACCTTTCTTGTCGTAATGGGACAAGCCTTATTTAGTGCTAAATTTAGGGCGGAGGTGAGAACGGTGTTGAGCTTATCTAGTTCCATTTGTGTGGTTGGTGTCGTGTACACACTATTGGATATTTCAGCTGAAAGAATGATGTTGTGTTTTGGCCAGTCAGTTCTCCGTGGATTGCGGAAAATTGATGGTGTGGGGTTGCCGCTTGTTTCTAGTTCATATTCCAGATAGCGGTGATCTGAAAAAGAGTGACTGTCGGATACAGTCCACCTAGAGCTCGCATTGTATATATTTATGGAAGCGAAGGTGACATCTAATACCTCCTGCCGGGTTTTTGTAATAAAGGTGGGACTATTTCCTATATTACACACTACTAGGTCGGTGCCTACTAAGTACTCAAAGAGTGACTCACATCGGGTATTGGTGTGGGTGCTGCCCCATATTTCGTGATGCGCGTTGGTATCGCACCCTAGCACGATTCCTTCTCTTCTTCCTCTTGCTTCTTCTACCACTACTTTAACCTCCCTCGATGGTGCGGATTCGGGTCTTCATAGGCTAGGTATCCTGAAGCTAGCCAGATGTTATTCTCCGCTGATTTGAGCAGTGTTACTGTCAGGTCATTTGTGCTGCGATGAGGAAGAAAGGTTAGGTTAAGTGCAGCTTTAGCAAGAATACAAACGCGGATGTTACCTGTGTTCCTTGCATGGTATAGTGTGTAGCCAGGAGCCCTCAGTCCCATAACGGTGTCATCTCTTATCCAGGGTTCCTGGATGAGGGCGATGTCAACGCATCTTTCATTGAGGCGGAGTTTCAGCGTCGCAGATGCTAGAGTGGAGTAATGAAAGTTAATCTGTACCAGTTTGAGCTTCATCGTTCACTGGTACAGACCTCTCCACGACGGTAGCGTCTAGGTCTTCGGGGGATGATGGGTCATCATCTGAAGCCGTGATGCGGGGTGAGGCAGGTGTCTCCGGTACGGAAGGATCGACAATGTTAGTACGGTCTGCGGTGAAAAGCTTCACCTCTACTTCCTTTAGACCACACTTGATCTTGAAATTCTTGCCTTTAAGTAGAGGGAGAGAGTCGGTGGTAAGGGAGAGTACCAGCGAGCGGCCGATTTTCTTTGCTTCTTCCGGTTTCTTGGAGCTCGGTGTCTCTTCGATAAACTTCCTGGCTAGTAGTTTGACATAGCCTTGGTGCCAGCCAGCATCTTTAAAGGTGGGTGGAGAGTTAGGATGGGTAGTGATTCGCTCGTAAAGGCAGTTCATCGCTCTGCCTTCAATAAGCCTCCATTTATCGTAGGACATCCTCCCTTCGTCGTCAGACAAATCCACATTAGTGACGACGAGGCTATCCTATGCAGGCTATGACCCATAGCAGTGGGGAGATTACTGCGCATTGAGGGGTACTTCTAGAGGCGTGTGCTTCCAACTTCGTATAATGCGTGTTTCCTTAAGAATGTCCACAATCGAATTGATCACGGTATTGTGGATATTGAGGTTTGTCCATTCTGATTGTTAAAATTCCTTCAATATCCAAGAATGTAGGTTAGGTTAGGTTAGGTAGATGAGGGCCTTGTGACAGTGTCACTGCTCACTTAGACCACAGTTCGGGTCCATTGTGCCCAATCATTTAACCCTGGAAGCCTATAAAGTCCGCTATTGGAACCACCCAGATAATGAAATGAATCTCAGGAGGTCCGTCAGCTCTACATTACCCAAGTCCTCCAAATCCGAGAAGAAGTAACTACCAAGAGTCCTCATTCTTCTGACGGATAGGGCAGGACAGTCGCACAGCAGGTGACGAACTGACTCAATTTCTTCTTCGTCCCTGCAGCTTCTACAGAAGTCATTATGTAGTACACCGAGTCGCTCCGCGTGGACACCAATGGCACAATGACCAATAATTATGCCTGAAACGAACCGTGTTTTATAACGACTCAGTTTCACCAGAGAAGTTGATCTCTTCTTGCTGATACCCGGCCACAGGGCCCTGGCTGTTGCGCATGTTTCCAGATAAACACAGCGACTATTTGCTCGACCGATGGCTTCATCCTCCAATTTCTTCTGTAAGGCATTGATTGGAGTTACTACAAAAGGGAGAGCTCGCGATAGGTGCATCGCCGACCTTTCCTGGCAAGTTCGTCTTTCGTTTCCTACGATATCCGTATGCCCTGGTACCCAACAGATGATCACCGCATTAGCTCTAGATATCTCATTCAAGACTGATTTGCAGATCTTCACAAGCCTTGATCTGATTATAGCGGAGTCCAGAGCCTTAACGGTTGCCTGGCTGTCTACATACACAGTAATCGTTCTGCCAACGATATTGCTCTCGCTTATAATCTTAGCAACCTTCTGCCTGAAAGACGATGTAATCATCATTTATTCTAAAGGAGTTGTTTATTCCTAGGGCCTCACAATAAACTCCGGCTCCCGTGCCAACGTCCATCTTAAAACCGTCGGTATAGAACGCCAACTCCTTCTTCGTCATGGTTCTTCGACGCTTCCAGTACATTCTGTCAGGAACTCTTATACCGAATCTAATTTCAAAAAATGAAACTGAGCATGGCCGCTGTTGGTGTTGTCTTCATTGATCCCATGACTCCAATGTACGCTGCCCTCTGGATTTTGGTGAGATTATAAAGCCGGTATTGCTTTTCCAGTACCGTCCACCATACCAGTGAACCATATGTAAGAATGGGTCTTACGACCGCGGTGTATATCCAGTACACCACAGCTGGTCTAAAACCCCACGTGTTACTGAATGCCTTTTTGCAAGAGTAGAAAGCTACGCTTGCTTTCCTGACGCGTTCAGCAGTATTATTCTTCCAGTTTAGTTTGGAATCTAAAATTACACCCAGGTATCGGGCTGAACCTGATATACTTAGTTCAGTACCACTGATGCTTGGGGGTCTGAAGGCAGGAATTGATCTCTTCCTAGTGAAGAGAACTACCTCCATCTTTGAAGGGTTCACTCCTAGCCCTTTGCCACTTACCCAATTCTCCACTAGTTGTAGTGCGAGATTGAGTTTTTCGCTTAGGACTGAAGGGAATTTACCCTAGACCAGGATAACCACGTCGTCGGCATAGGCCGTCACGTTGAAGCCGTTTTCCTTTAGTATTACCAAGATCTCATCCGCTACAAGGAGCCATATTAGAGCGGATAAGACTCCTCCTTGGGGGGTACCTCTGCAGACGCTTCTCCTGATTGTTACATCTCATTGCGATGAAGGTATAACTCTCGATTGAAGCATCTGAGCAATCCAGTTGGAGAGACCGATGCTCAGCCCAGCTCTGTGTAAACTGCCCAGGATCGCATCAGTGCTTACGTTGTTAAACGCCCCTTCAATGTCTAGGAACGCCCCAAGAGTGAATTCCTTGAAGTGGAGGGATCTTTCTATGCTTGATACGACCCTGTGGAGGGCTGTATCTACCGACCTACCGCGAATGTATGCATGTTGTGATTCAGATAGATAGTTATCACCAATCACGTTTCTTATGTATACATCTATTAAACGTTCCAGTGTTTTTAGCATAAAAGACGACAGATAGGTCTCAAGTCTTTAGCATTTGTGTGGCTTGCTTTTCCCTCTTTGGGAATAAATATAACACGTACAATCCGCCATGCTTAAGGAACATATCTTAGCTTAAGGCATCCCGTGAAGATGCGCTTGAGCCATGGAATAGCAATATCCACTGACTGTTGCAACATCACAGGTCGAATGTTATCCATTCCTGGAGCCTTATAAGGAGTAAATGACTTAATTGCCCAAGCTATCTTATCTTCGTCCACTATATTACCCACCTCTTCCGCACCGGCATCCACTTTTCCTGATATTGGATGCCGGTGTTGGTGTCTTGGCCAGGATCTTCCTTTGGCGGGACTATAGATGCGCAAAAGGATTTCCAAGAATTCCTGTTTGCGAACCTAATCTCTTTCTTGAGGAGCTTTACGCTTTCTTTATAGGTGGACCACTCGACGACCCCCTCTTTAGCGAGGTTCCATCCTACTCTTGAAAAACGAATAAGTTACGCTATTTTATCATTCCCCCATGGTGGACGTTTTTTACCGCTATGTCTACTGACCAGGCAGGATTTTTCAAAGGATTGCGTAAGGGAACCGGTCAGTGCATCGACTGCATTGTCAACTGCTTCTATAGAGTTGAGGTCCTCAGTGGGATGATTCACTGATTTCCTCAGTTCTCTATTGAATTTTGACCAGTTAGCCCTAAGCGGATTTCTAAAAGTTCCGTTCCCACGAGTAGATAGTTGTAGTTTGAAGAGTATCCAACAATGATCAGATAGTCACGCTTTGTTGGAGACTCTCCATTCAACAACTTCAACAGAGCTCTGTTCAGATACGAAAGTTACATCTAAGACTTCCTTTCTTGCAGACGTTACAAAGGTGGGGTCATTGCCTCTATTACAAATAAGAAGATTGGATTCTAAGATAAAATTAAACAAAACTTTGCCTCTAGCATTGATGTCAGTGCTACACCACAAAGTATGGTGGGCGCTGGCATCACATCCCAAGACTAAGTTTTTCTTACCTGTTTGAGACGCTGATATGAGCGACCTCAATTCCACCGAGGGGACGTGGATGCCGTCATCGTAGGGTAGGTACGCAGACGCCACTGTGCAGTTTTCGTTCACCCCTCTCACATCCACCACTGTCAAGTCGCCGGAGCTGAAATTAGACCGCATTAGTACATGAATACTCTTTTTAGCCAAGATGCAAGTCCGAACCTTGCCAGCGTCACTCCTATAATATATATTATAGTCTTTTGACCCTAATCCCATCACGCGATTGTTACGAATCCACGGTTCTTGGATTAGGGTCAGATTCAGGTTGTCAGAGGCGACTGAGCTATGATGAAAATTAATTTGCACTACCTTCATTGATTGTCGCAATTTCAACTTCCATAGCGTCAGTCGCCCCATCTTTTTCCGCAGGTTGAGTCTGTTTTATGACCTTCGCCGCCAGAAGTGAGGCTGGGGGTTCATTCATAAGAATGATAAAACCCTTGGTCCCATTTTTCGCCTCCTTCTCCCCGACAACCTCCCAGCTCTTCATAGCAATAGAAGGGTTCTGGGCCTTCAAGAAGTCGAGGATCTCATTTTTGTCCACACTCCAGTCAGGTACGCAGAGCCACCACAGCAAGCTGTAGCGAACTACAGTTCGCCCCGCTGAGGAGCATCGTGTCAACAGCCTTCGACCTTTTCGGGGGTTTTTTGAGTCCTCAGAGGACCTAAGCCTTTTTGAACCGAAATCCTCCCTCTTGGCCTCGGCCATCTTGCGACGATTTTCAGCGGCTCTCGACGTCTCCGGATGCCCATCCTTAGGACCTGCCTTAGCGTCAGCGGCCTTAGTCTGGACTTTTCCGGTCACTTTCTGCACTCCCTTTCCGTTGTGGTGTGCCCTAGCGGCAACTCCTTCGTAGGTGGCTTCTTTGGCAGGAGCGCTCTGTTTAGGCGCAGGCCTCGTCAGAGCGGCCTTAGCTATCGTCTCGATAGCCCAAGCCAGGGAATTCCTTTCCTCTTTGGAGAGTGAAGAGGGGTCCTTAGCATCTACGATCTTCTTGACGTGCGTCGTTCTTTTAAACAACCGCCGTCGAATGATGCCTGGAGAGATTTTTCTCCTCTTCTCCGTTTTCCGGAGACTCCCTGATGGATCTGCAAGAAGCCGCTCCTCCATCTCCAGAGAGATCTCCTCAGTCATCAATTCTGGTGCTCCCACGGATAGCATGTCAGCATCAGAACCGGTAGTGTCGGCAATTGTTGTTGTCGTTGTTTGTTTGTTTGTTTGTTTTTCCGTTGTATTCATTAGTTAGGTTCCCACGAGTATGGCCGAAAAATCGGTCCACCCCGCCAGAGCCGCCATGCCGGGGTAAGGCATTTATACCACAGACCTCGCCAGGGTATCTGTGGGAGCTCGTTAGTAGTTGGTTTATTTAAAGCCCTCCAACCTTTCATACTTCGGCACGGTTTTAAAGTTGAAAAACTGCTCACTCCACCACTACAGTTGGGGCTCGACTATCTCTTAGTTTTGGGGCCTCAGATGTCCGCCGGTCAACAGCACTGCGCCGTCAAATACTGCGGTATCCTCCGCCTTACCTAAGCCCCAGCACCGCGACAAGGTGGATAGTCAGCGCTGACAAGAATGTAGCTAAAGTGTATTACTTATCTTTTAACGATTTCTCGCTTGAGCTAACCACACAGTGCAGAGCCGTCTCAACACTTTGTTCTTTGGTGTAGGCTTGTTGGGCTGTGGATATATCCTCGGGGCATAGCTTACTTCGAATGTAAATGCCAGCTAGCTAATCTCTCAAAAGTTTTCAGTACAAAGGAGGTAAGGTTTATTGGCCTAAAGTCTTTTGCGGTGGAATGATTTGCTTTACCAGCCTTGGGTATAAATACCACCTTGAATTGTAAATTAAAAAATTGACCTCTCTTTACTTTGTAGTAATACCATCCAGTCATGCTGATTTTTAAGGGTAGAACGATCTAATTGCCCACTCAATTCTCTCCTCTGAGATCAAATCCGTTGATAGTTTATATTCCTGTACTAATTCTGGTGCCATCGACTGATTGGGTTACACTTCCTGGGAAGTGTGTACTTATCAGTAATCTTAGGGAGTCTGAACAAGATTCAGTCCAATTTCCGTTCGGATCTTTGAGTGACCTTATAGCCGTCATTTGTCTGGAGAGGATCTTCTTTAGTCTCGCAGATTCTGTTGTTCCCTTAATGTCGTCGCAAAAATGCTGTCATGAATCGCGCTTAGCTCCTTGCGTCTCATTTTTAAACTTTCTCTGAATAGTTTTATACAGATCGCAGTCTATATCTCATTTTGTCCTCTTGGCCACATAAAGGAGATTTCTGGTTACTCACCTAATGTCTGCCAGCTCTTTACTCCACCATGGAGGTGATTTTTTGTTCTTCCTTTTGATCTGCGGACATGCTAGTTTGAAAGCCTCTTTGAAGACTGTAGTGATTTCCTTGGCTTTGCTGTTGATGTCTGATGGACTTTGCAAGTCACATTCTTGAAGGCGTCCGCAACTCTTACTCACTTCCTTACTGCAGACATCCTAATTAGCCCTCCTAGGACTCCTATATGATGAATTAGTTACTTCCAAGCCTTACGATTTTCTGTTCTGAGATGTTCCAATTAATATTAGGAAAGTATTGTTAGAAAACTAAATACAAATCTATGTATGCATATCTATATTTAAACCAAAGATTTGTCCTTATTTGACTGAAAGTAAAAATGTATTTATGAGTTATCGAAATACATATGTACATATGTCCACGTCGTTGCTTAAAAACATTTCAGTGTTGCCGAATCATATACAATATGAATTTATATACAATCTGTATGTATGCATAAGGTTTTTTTCTTCTTTAGTGAATGTTAAAAATAACGGCTGGTTTTAAGAGGAAGTAGTCTGGTATACTACCAGATATTATTATATCTGTTGTAATTATTATCATTCTTATCAAGAAACGTACACAGTTGAAAAATTTTGCTTTACTACTTTTCACATTACTTAAAAAAGCTTACACTACATGAAGCACTAATAGGTATTAGCTTTACATATATACATATGTATGTTTAGTAAAATTAAAAAAAATCATTGAACATTTACCATGTAATTTTCTCAGCCACGATATCATGTATCATAAAAAAACCAATATTGCTTCTATTAACACTATATGCTTATAAAAGGAGACATACTGGAGTAAACATGGCGTTCTTAAATTAGTGTACGAAGGTTTAAATATAAAAAATTGTAAGGCACATGTTACTAAAATTTAAGCCTGAAGTGTTAGTCCTTAGTTTACTTTGTATATGTATGTATGTATAGGAATGAAAAAATATCGCCATAATTACTCAAGTTCTCTCTTTAGTCAATGCATGCAAATTGTAAAAAATGGAATGTGTACTATATATGTATGTGTGTATCAAAAAAAAATAAACATAATATTGTCATCTTTTGTGCTGCAATTTTTGAACATGATATGGATTCTAATTAAAAGCAAATATCAGCATTCTCGTCACAAGCAATAAACTTGCTACTGCATTAGATGAAGCTGATAGCGAACGTCTTATTTCAAACACGGAAGGGATACCTAGTTCTCTGAATAAAAATTACTACGCTGCATTTGTCCAAATGAGCCCAAGTGATACGACGTCAATAATACACAATGAGAACTGTCATTTAAATAGTACCGAATTGGATAAAGAAAAAGAGTTTGAAAGTGTTAAAAAAATAGTTAATTTCTTAGAAAATCCCGAAAGTTTTTGTGAGAAAAAAAGAGAACTAAAGCGAGAAGTTTTGCATGACAATTTGTATACTGTTAGAGAAGTTGTCGAAAAACTAGAAGGTAACTGTAATGAAGCAATACCTTTTCCTACAAAATGTAAGAGGCAAGATAGGCAACCTGATTTGAAAGTGATTGAAGAACAAATCGATAAATGCTTTAAAAGTAGTAAATCTCAAAACTTAAAGAAAACGCTAGTGATTGATCAAGAGCAAATTGAAAACTTAGAAGCTATTAATGAAGAGATTTGCGAAATTAAATGTACAAAAAAAAAAATCTCACAAATTGCAGAAAAAACAATTGCCATTCCTATTAACAGGTCTTTTCGTATTTTGAGGAAAAATTCTATAGATACACAAAACAAAAGTTTGCAAGCTCATGTATTTCCTAGTGAACCAGTTCGCTGTGAAACAGTTTTTCCAGTAAAAAATGTTTTGAACCAATATGGTATATTCGAGTTTTATACCAGAGATGATATTCCAATTGATTATAGTATAGGATTTAATCAAACACGGATTATAGAAAGTCTAAATGATACCTTAGTTGGCAATACTAAAGTAAATAAATTCCCTGTAAAACACTCAGAAAAAGATGTTAAGGAAGATTTTATGCATCAATCTCTAAAATTTCCTATTATGTCATGTGCAAGTGTATTATACCGACCACCATATAAGCAAAATGATATAAGTACACTGATTTCTCCATGTGCGAAGTCTCATATGGACTTCCTTTCCACAAACGAAAAACTACCTTATGAAGAACAAGAACAGTTGGATACTGAAAGGCAATCTACTGTTTGTAATATTCCTCACAATAAAGACCTTAGTTCAATTCACGATTACACCGATATTACAACTCAGCCGTTTATAAAACCTCCCAATATTTTCGAAAATGTTTCACAGTTTACGGAGTTAGATCAAAGTAATGTTCTTTATCAAAGAAATTTAGGGAGTCATGAATCTGAAACAACTTCATCCTCTGAAGATTGTATACAGCGTTCAAATCAACTTTCATACCAGAAAAGAAGACCCGAAAATTTACTTAAAAATGCAATATCTTCGAAGGTATTATCGAATTCAAATGTTAATCAACCGGATGGTAAGAATACAAATGAAACAATACATAAATCAGCTATTCATTCAGGATCTCAGGAATGCGAGAAAATACTGCGTTTTAAAGAATATGATTTGTCTACTATGGTATTATTAAAAGAGGAAGAAAACACCAATTGCATTCAAGAACTTAAAAAATGTATGAGCCATTCAATGACAAAGTTAAAGCCCGAAAAATCAAACAACACTTATCCAGTTATTCAAGAACACATACAACCATTGCTAGTTTTTAATAATGGCATAAACAGGAAGAATGTCAAGTCCCCCACATTGGATTTTAAATCCATTACCAGCAAGACGATACCTCTGGATTTAAGTCCAACCGAACCTACATTTCATGTTTCAAAGACAGACTTAGACCCATCTACAATTATTTCCGCAGATCAGGAGCTAGGCAATCCTGTAAGTGAAAAGCGACAAGGGCATGGTGTTTGTATTTTGGAACCTATTGATGCTCTCATAACCTCATTACCTCTTGCTGCTTCTGATGGTATGAAAGTACTTTCAGTTAACGATAAAATATTAACAGAGTCTCATTCCCAAGTTTCTCAGACACATTTGAGTACTGCCAAAGATAGGTCTCAAAATTTAGGTCAAGGAACTGGAAACGATTATGCGCAAGCACTTCAACCTAGTCAATTGGAAAAATATATACCCCCTATAAAAGAAAAATTAGAAGAAACGAAACAACCAGATCAGGCATATAGTGCGAACTATGTTGTATTAATGCCTCTAACAGTTGATGAAGCACATTCTACTCAGGAAGAGAAAAAGAGACAATCATTGGCAGCAAGTGATAAGAACATTTTGGAAGCTATAGTCGATTCAAAACTTCCATTGATACCTCTTGATTCTCATAATACGGAAACAATCTCACAGAATTACCAATCTAGTTGTCATACTCCAGAGACCAACTTGAATACCATAGAAGCTACTTTCAATTTTGAGCGCTCAGACTGCAATGGACAAAAACAGCTAAGTATTTCCCATCAGAATACTATAGCCTGTGAAAATTTGACGTCCGCCGTACAATTTGCGAACAGAATTACAACAAGGGAAACAGAAACTACGCAGGAGGACAAAATAAATTCTTGTTTTTCAGAGACAAGTAAAACAGATCCCTTAACAATATTTGATATTATGGACACAGAAAATAATCCTAACTTAGAAAATCTTACCGCTGATAGTAAAGGCACCCCTTTCATTGATAACAGCCAACTAGATGCATTTGCTTTGAAAGTTTCTAAAATAGACTTGACTGCCTCAATACCTGTTCCTCAAAATTTCAGCGCCACTAACGAAAGCAATCTAAAAAATATGACACTAAAAGAAAGTCAAATAGAAAAGAATCAACCAATAGATTCTAAATTCTCATTAGAACATCTTGTTCTTGATGACAAACAAGTGGAATCATTTGATCATAAAAAAGTACCAACAGCAAGTTTTCAAGCCTTAAGAATAGATTTTAGTAGTGAAGATTTTTCTCATGAGAAAGATGATCTTGAAAATGACTCGATTTTATTAAAATCGCAAAAAGCAAAAGCACCAGTTAATCATCAAAAATCATGTACTCAAGTTCCAGAAAATATATCAGAAGATATTTCCCAAAAACTAGGTGAAACTGAAGATGTAGGAGAAATACATAGAACTACAGATCGAATATCTACAGGATTTATGAAATCAATATTTTCCACAGTAAACACAGCCAATGTTAATAACGCAAAAAAAAACTATGAGTCTGCCGAAGCAGCGAGCCAGTCATCGACAGAACTTAAAGATGTCATTTTAGATAGTGAAGATAATTCAACATTTCGATTAGTATCTCTTGCATCTTATGATAAGAAAATAATACTTACAGAAGCCAAGCTTTCTCCTGAAAGCCTGGAGATAGATTCTACAGAAGTTTTTCCTGATATCCAGAGCTTTTGTGCTTCCGAAAATAAAGAGAAACTAGTAGGAGATATTTCTCGTCATGATTCAATTCAGCAAATAACACCGAAAATTGGCGTATTAGAGGTAGTAAATCAAAATATCGTTCCCACATCTAATATAAACATTGTAGAAACATCGCAAATAACAACTGCAAGAACAGAGGTTCTACGCGAAACCAAGCAAATAAATCAGGTAATCAATGATAAACATGAAGAAAAAACTCAGCCATTGAGAATATTTGAAAATGATATTAAAGAGACTAGGGATATATCAGAAGTAAACGAACTTATCAGAGATGATAAGAGAATTTCATTAACTAGCCAGGCACAGATACCAGTAGTTTCTTTAGAAGTTTCTACACCAAATTTATTTATCACGAACTTTACTCTTCAAGGTTCATGCAATGACAAGAGTAAAGCAGGTTTAGAGTCAAAACAGTTTCCCCATGATCCAACAAAATCGATGTCTCCTGAAGGAGAGCAAAGCAAAACGACGAGCCAATCCCCAGACCACACGTCCAGCACATGCATTGTACAATCATTCCCATCAACAAGTATACCTGTACAAGACACTATTAAAAACGCAGCAGAAAATTGTTTTGCAGAGGTCCAGGAAGGTATCATCTTACAAAATATAACTCCTCAAAATATATTAGTATCAAGTTCCAAAGCTTTACAAACAGATTTACCTACCTCAGCTTCTAACTTTCAAGTTGAAAGTATTACGGAAGAGGAATCAGAGCTACTCTGCAACAGACAGTCTGCAACACATTTGTCGTATCCAAAAGAACAAGGAGTGCAAAGTTATAAACATGTAGAACATACAAATATTGCGGGGTGTGCAAAATCAGAATCATTAACCCTAACAAAAATAGGTACTATCCATGAACACACAAACCAAGTTTATCTTATAAATACTAAGTTGAAAGACTTAGGTGCTTCTGAACCTGATTGCAAAGACAGGACCAACAACGTGGTAAACTTTGAAGACATTAAAGTTCTAGGAACCTCATTAGTACCTCATGCTTCCGGTGCTAAGAAACTAAAACTTACTGACCACACGCAACGAGAAGAATCTGCTTCTCAAAAGCGGACGGAACACCAAACCGCTTCAGAAGATGTTTCAAATCTTCCTGGAATTCGGGGTTCACTAGCTGCAAAGTATGAAGTGGATGACATTTCTTACAAAATATCCTCAGACTATAAAACTTCCAACAAAGATTTAGTAATGTCGGTAAATAGGGATGAGAATTCTAAATCGGAAATAGGCTTTGTAGAACCTATGTTTGTAAGTGACAGAACAAAAACGGTAGCCCCTCATTCTAAACTAGTAGATTTTAACGCTGATGATATTAAAATAACACTAATTGATCAGAAGCCACTACCAGTTTCTTCCTTAGAAGTCCTTAAAACTGATTTACATTTTTGTCATGATCCAGCAAAACCACATTCCCCAGAAATAAATCAGTTCCAAAAGCAAATCCAACCCTTAGATCCGCTATACAGTGTACATTTTATACAAATGATGCCATCGGCATTACCAAGGAGAGAGTATGCTCTGTTAGACAAAAATGAAGTTTCTGTAGTAGAAGCCAAGGATATCAGCTCGGTCATCATAGCACCAAATACTCAAGTAAAGAACGAGCTTTTGAAAGAATCTGAAATCGACGTTCCGAAACTGGTTAATATATCTAAACATAAATTGGAACCTTTAGTTTCTGATGATAGCCAAACAGCCTCATTTGATCTAAAAAAAAAACCACTACCTGGCACTCAAGTTTCACAAAATGAATTCAGTTTATCAGCATCCAATTCTCATAAGACGCATACTTCTGATACCGATGAAGAATTGGACAAAACTTATGAAACCGTATCAAATGTAGAAGGGCGTTCTTCGAGAAAAGCTAAAAAAGATTATGTGATTCCTTATGTTTTGAAATCCCCATCAGAGCACCTTGTGCCTGACAACAAGCAATTACAATTAGATGAACAGAAAGTAGAAGTAGTACCAAGTTCTCAAATCTTCCAAGATAGACCTACCTCAGTATTTATTTCTCACGAAGGAAGCTGTGCGGATGTTCAAGTTCCACTAACTAATATGCCTACCTGTGTATCTATTACTCGTGGTGGAAAGCCTATCGACGTAATCCCTCAAGAGATATGTGGTTCTCTAAACGAACAAGAAATCAAACTGTTTGCTTCCGAAAATCAAACAGATCTTTGTTTGTCAGGAATCGGATTAATGCATTTAGATGAAGTGCCACGAGATATTCAAGTCAAATCTAAACCGTTAATTTTATTTGAAAAAGATGTTTCTAATGCTATGCGTTCCCCAAAAGAACCTCTAGAACCACCTGTTTCTATTAAGAAGCAAATAGAATCAAATGTCAATAAGGAATTGTCAATACCAAGTTGTCAAGATTTACAAATAGGTTCGATTGCCTCAAAAGCACTTCGAGTAAGAGACGCTTCCGATCATGAGCTCTCGCCCGGTGAATCAACGACACTCTGGTCCCAACAAGAGCGGGTAGGGGAGAAGAAACTAGACGGAGATCACATTAGTAGTTTCGATCTTACGAAAGCAGTGCCAGTAAAATTAGGCAAAACATACGTTATCCCTGAAATCAATAAGGAAGGGAGCTTTGCAAAATCGAATTTCAAATTCCTAGCTTCTTCTCAAACCAATCTTCGCGAAATGACACAATCCTCCCCAAATATTGATGTTGCACTTTCAAACGCTGAATGTGATTCCAAGTTGTCACTATTACGTGATATTTCTGATGACAAGAGAACAGTATTACCTGACTCTAATGAGCCCGTAGATGCTGCGAATGTTTCAAAATTCCTGTTGCAAACCCTTCTCGCTGATGACACCGAAACAACATCAGAAGAACATACCGAAATACAAAAACTGAATTATGATGTTTCACACACCAATCTGACAACCTTGGGGATGATTCGTGGTTTTACAAACGAAAAGGAATCCACACTTTATGAAACTGAAGAAAAAATAGAAGTTTGTTTGCCAGGAAATAGGTTAATGCACACGGATGAAATCCCGCGAGATATTCAAGTGAAGTCTGAAGAAATCATTTTATTCGAAGAAAACATTTCTAAAGCATGTTTCCCAAGAGAACCATTGGGACACCCCGTTTCTGCTGAGCAGCAAACAGAAGCAGATGTAAATAAAGAAATGTCAATACCAAGTTGTCAGAACCCGCAAATAGATTTGATTGTAACCGATGCGTCTGATAATGAACCCACGCCCGGTGAATCAACAACACATTTTTCACCACAAGAGCAGGCAGGAGAGAAGAAGATACACGGAGATCAAACAAGCAGTGCAGACCTTGGGATATTAATGCCAGTGAAATGGGGAAAAGCAGACATTACCCATGAAATCCAGAATGGAGATGTCTCTGCAGAAACGTCTTACAAACAGCGGGATAAAGAATTGGTTGTATCTGTAAAGGATATTTCACAAGCTGAATGCAAAAAACATATATTAGAGCATTCGCTTTCTATTGAGAATCAAGCACAATCAGATGTCAATAAAGATATATCGGCACCAATCTGTCGAGATTCGTCGATACCTACAACTATCGCAAAATCAATTTATCAAGTACCAGTTGCTACTGATAAACAAAAGGAACGACTTGGAGATTACAGCTGCAGTGTTGACCTCGGGAATTCAATGCCAATAACATTAGACAATACAGATATTACCCATGAAATTATGATAGGAGACAGTTCTGCAATAATGACTCTTACACACCTAGATTCTTTTGAAACCGATTCCTGCGAAAGGTCCCAATATTCGTCAGATTTGGATGTAGCCATTTTAGACGCTGAATCTAATTCAAATTTCTTATTATTACCTCATATCTCTGATGACCAGAAAGCATTACTACCTGCAATAAAACAACCTAAAAATACTGCGAAAATTTCGAAATCCGTTTTGCAAATCCTTGTTAGTGATGTCAGCGCAATGACATTAGAGGACCAGCCAGAAGCACAACAACGAAATCCTCATGTTCTACAAACAAGTTTGACTACCTCAGACATAGTTCCCCAAGCGATATGTTGTTCTCTAAACGAAGAAGAATCCAAACTTCCTACTTCCGAAAACCAAATGGAACTTTGTTTGTCAGTACTCGGATTAATGCATTCAGATGTCCCTCGAAATATCCAAGTCAAATCTGAACCGTTGATTATATCTGAAAAAGATGTTTCTAAAGCTATGCGTTGCCCAAAAGGACCTTTAGAACTTTCTGCACTCCGAGTAACAGATGGTTCTGATCATAAGGTCTCGCCCGGTGAATCAACGACACTCTGGTCCCAAAAAGAGCGGGTAGAGGAGAAGAAACTCTATGGAGATCACATAAGTAGTGTCGACCATACAAAAGCAGTCCCAGCAAAATTAGGCAAAACATACGTCACCCATGAAGTCTATAACAAAGAGGACTCTGCGAAATTAAATTTCAAACTCCTGGGTTCTTCTGAAACCAATCTTCGTGAAATGAAACAAACCTCCCCAAATATTGATGTTGCCATTTCCGACGCTGAATGTGATTCCAAGTTGTCACTATTACATGATATTTCTGGTTACAAGAGAACAGTATTACCTGACGCTAAGGAACCAGTAGAAGCTGCGAATGCTTCGAAATTCCTATTACTATCCCTTTTCGGTGATGATACCGAAACAACATCAGAATACCAAACCGAAGTACAAAAACTGAATGCTGATGTTTCACAAACAGATCTGACAACCATAGGGACAATTTCTCAAGAGATATGTGGTTTCGCAAATGAAAAGGAATCCAAACTTTATGAAACTGAAAGAAAAATAGGAGTTTGTTTGTCAGGAATTAGGTTAATGCACACGGATGAAATCCCACGAGATATTCAAGTGAAGTCTGAAAAAGTCATTTTATTTGAAAAAGACATTTCTAAAGCTGTATGTATCCCAAGAGAACCATTGGAACACCTCGTTTCTGTTGAGAAGCAAACAGGAGCAGATATCCATAAAGAAGTATCAATACCAAGTTGTCAAGAATCGCAAATAGGTTCGATTGTTTCAAAAGCACTTTGCAGAGTAACCGATGCTTCTGATTATGAACCCTCGCCCGGTAAATCAACAACACTTTTTTCCCTACAAGAGCAGGCAGGAGAGAAGAAACTACACGGAGATCAAACAAGCAGTGCAGACCTTGCGATATTAATGCCAGTGAAATTACGAAAAGCAGACATTACCCATGAAATCAAGAATGGAGAGGTCTCTACAGAAACGTCTTACAAACAACGGGATATGCAAAACAAAACTAAAGAATTGGTTGTATCTGTAAAAGATATTTCACAAGCTGAATGTCTCCGGACTCATATATTAGAGCATTCGCTTTCTATTGAGCAACCAGAAGTCAATAAAGAAATACCGACACCAATCTTCCAAGATTCGTCGATACTTTCAACTATCGCAAAATCAATTTATCAAGTACCAGTTGATACTGATCAACAAAAGGAACGACTTGGAGATTACAGCTGCAGTGTTGACCTCGGAAATTCAATGCCAATAACATTAGACAATACAGATATTACCCATGAAATCATGACGGGAGACAGTTCTGCAGTAATGACTTTTATAGACCTTAATCCTTCTGAAACCGATGCCTGCGAAATTTCCCAATATTCGTCAAATTCGGATTTGGATTTGGCCATGTTAGACGCTGAATCTAATTCAAAGTTCTCATTATTACCTCATATTTCTGATGACCAGAAAGCAGTACTACCTGCAATTAAACAACCTAAAAATACTGCAAATGTTTCGAAATCTGTTTTGCAAATCCTTGTTAGTGATGTCACCGCAATGACATTAGAGGACCAGCCAGAAGCACAACAACTAAATCCTCATGTTCTACAGACAAGTTTGACTATATCAAACGTAATTCCTCAAGAGGTATGTGGTTCTCTTAACGAACAAGAATCCACACTTTCTGCTTCCGAAAACCAAATGGAATTTTGTTTATCAGATGTCCCCCGATATGTCCAAGTCAAATCTGAACCGTTGATTTTATTTGAAAAAGATGTTTCTAAAGCTATGCGTTGCGCAAAAGTTCCTTTAGAACTTCCTGTGTCTGTTAATATGCAAATAGAATCAGATGTCAATGAGGAATTGTCAATACCAAGTTGTCAAAATTCGCAAATAGGTTCGATTGCCTCAAAAGCACTTCGAGTAAGAGACGCTTCCGATCATGAGCTCTCGCCCGGTGAATCAACGACACTCTGGTCCCAACAAGAGCGGGTAGGGGAGAAGAAACTAGACGGAGATCACATTAGTAGTTTCGACATTACGAAAGCAGTGCCAGTAAAATTAGGCAAAACATTCGTTACCCCTGAAATCAATAAGGAAGGGAGCTTTGCAAAATCGAATTTCAAATTCCTAGCTTCTTCTCAAACCAATCTTCGCGAAATGACACAATCCTCCCCAAATATTGATGTTGCCATTTCAGACGCTGAATGTGATTCCAAGTTGTCATTATTACGTAATATTTCTGATGACAAGAGAACAGTATTACCTGACTCTAATGAGCCCGTAGATGCTGCGAATGTTTCGAAATTCCTTATGCAAACACTTTTCGCTGATGACACTGAAATAAGATCAGACGACCATACCGAAATACAAGAACTGAATGTTGGTGTTTCACAAACCGATCTGACAACCATAGGGACGATTTCTCAAGAGTTATGCGGTTTCACAAACGAAAAGAAATCCAAACTTTATGAAACTGGAAAAAAAATAGAAGTTTGCTTGCCAGGAATTAGGTTAATGCACACAGACGAAATCCCGCGAGATATTCAAGTGAAGTCTGAAGCAGTCATTTTATTTGAAAAAGACATTTCTAAAGCATGTTTCCCAAGAGAACCATTGGGACACCCCATTTCGGTTGAGAAGCAAACCAAAGCTGATGTCCACAAAGAAATGTCAATACCAAGTTGTCAAGAGCAGCAAATAGGTTTAATTGTTTCAAAAGCACTTTGCCGAGTAACCGATGAGTCTGATAATGAACCCACGCCCGGTGAATCATCAACACTTTTTTCCCCACAAGAGGAAGCAGGAAAGGAGAAAGTACACAACGATCAAACAAGCAGCGCAGACCTTGCGATATTAATACCAATGAAATTACGAAAAGCAGACATTACACATGAATTTCAGAATGAAGAGGTTTCTGCAGAAACGGTTTATAAACAGCGGGATATGCAAAACAAAATTAAAGAATTGGTTGTATCTGTAAAGGATATTTCACAAGCTGAATGTCTCCGGACTCATATACTAGAGCATTCGCTTTCTATTGAGACCCAAGCACAATCAGATGTCAGTAAAGATATATCGGCACCAATCTGTCAAGATTCGTCGATACCTTCAACTATCGCAAAATCAATTTATCAAGTACCAGTTGCTACTGATAAACAAACGGAACGACTTGGAGATTACAGCTGCAGTGTTGACCTCGGGAATTCAATGCCAATAACATTAGACAATACAGATATTACCCATGAAATTATGGTAGGAGACAGTTCTGCAATAATGACTCTAACACACCTAGATTCTTCTGACACCGATGCCTGCGAAAGGTTCCAATATTCGTCAGATTTGGATGTAGCCATGTTAGACGCTGAATCTAATTCAAAGTTCTCATTATTACCTCACATTTCTTATGACCAGAAAGCAGTGCTACCTGCAATTAAACAACCTAAAAATACTGCAAATGTTTCGAAATCCGTTTTGCAAATCCTTGTTAGTGATGTCACCGCAATGACATTAGAGGATCAGCCAGAAGCACAACAACGAAATCCACATGTTCTACATACTACTACCTCAGACGTAATTCCTCAAGCGGTATGTTGTTCTCTAAACGAAGAAGAATCCAAACTTTCTGCTCCCGAAAACCAAATGGAACTTTGTTTGTCAGGAATCGGATTATTGCATTCAGATGAAGTCGCACGAGATATCGAAGTCAAATCTGAACCATTGATTTCATTTGAAAAAAATATTCCAAAAGAGCCTTTAGAACTTCCTGTTTCTATTAAAAAGCAAATAGAATCAGTAGTCAATAAGGAATTGTCAATACCAAGTTGTCAAGATTCGCAAATAGGTTCGATTACCTCAAAAGCACTCCGAGTAAGAGATGCTTCCGATCATGAGGTCTCGCCCGGTGAATCAACGACACTCTGGTCCCAAAAAGAGCGGGTAGAAGAGAAGAAACAGGATGGAGATCACATAAGTAGTGTCGACCTTACGAAAGCAGTGGCAGTAAAATTAGGCAATACTGATGTTACTTACGATATCCAGAAAAAAGAGTACTCTGCAATAAGCACTTTGGAAGACATAAGTTCTGCTGGAAAGACGCAGACCTTGATAAAGATAGATGAGAATTTTCCAGGCACTGTACTCGATGCAAATTGTCCATTATTATGTCATATTTCTGACGACAAAAGAGTTCTACTACTCGACCATGAACAAAAATCAGATGTGTCTTCTAAGAAATCAGAAATAGATTTCATTAGTTCAGTATTCGCTCCAAATCTTCAGAATTGTTTTATTTCGGGAAGTGGATCCATTCCAGAAATGATGGGACAAGCCCCATTAGCTCTTATTTCTGATAAATCTCTTATTTCGAATGCTGGTGTAGTAGGTTCAGTTTATCACAAACAAAAGCCAGTCCTAAAATCACAAGGTTTAGAAAAACAATTACATATGCCGGAAGTAGGGTTTCAATCACCAGGTAGTTCTGAAAATGATGTGATTCCCGAGGTTTTATTTCAACCTACTAATTCTGTAGAACATTTATCCCAACTAAAAGAAATCGTAGCAAAAGAGAATCAACAGACAAATCTTGTACTTAGTATAGATGTTAGGAACTCAGGACCATTGACACAGGAAGAAAAATATGATTTCAATGAGATTGGAAAAGAAGAGTGCTTTTTAGAAATTCCTTGCAAAATGTTAGATACGTCTAATATGTCCAATTCATGTACTGTAGATGATCCGAAATTTCGTTTATCACCACAAGCACATGACTTGATTAGTTCAAAAAAAAATTCAAATCCGGAAGGTTTATGTTCTTATGAAGATGGAAACAAACTACTACTAAGTATTTCTGATATTGATACGCCAAAATATTTGGATTCGATATCACCTAAGGCATTAAGTAGTGCTGATATTAAAGCAAATATTTCATCGCCAAATAAATTCATAAGGTATCAAACGGCTCTGAAACAATTAGTTTTAAACACAATTCCTGCAAAAGCTGCAGATTTTAGCAGGTCTCTGTCTCCCAATATGTCCCCAATGTCAAGAACAAATTCGGACGAACACATTTTAACAAGATCTACAGGTCTGCAAGTAAGAAACGACCCTCTAGAAAATGGTAATCAGAGTTCAGTTGAACTCCTTTATTCCCTCACCCCTTCATCCGTTTGTATTATATCCTCCAGCCAGAGGAGCGTTTCTGAAAACAGTATTGATAGCTTAGAAGTTGCAGAAACAGAAACGTATGCTTCTGCGGTGGACAAAAGACGCATAGCACTAAGCTATTTCGTAGAGTTCGATTCGCCATTTAAAGGTAACAAGAGAAATAAAAGGCAAAATTTGCCTAAGTTGCCTGGTAAAACAAGTTCTGTTTCAAAGAAAGTACTTCAACCACGTGAGCACCCAAGGGAGCAAATTTTGAACAAAAGAGTTGACACAAGTAGGAAAGGTATCTCTTTCAAAATAAGTGAAAGACCAACACAATCCTCCGAAAAATTGGGGAAGGCATCAAATATCTTACCACAAAAATCGAAATCTAAGACTACATCTTTAAATCCGAATCGTATAGGAAGGGAGAAATTAATTGATAAAGACAAAAGTATTCAAAATCAGATAAAAAAGGATAAAATCTATAAAGAACGTAACAGTTTAGATAAGAAACCCAATGTTGATAAAGTAGGAAGTTGTAACGAAACAACTTCTAAGCAAATTTCAACTAAAACAGTTTCTGGTTCAAAAGGAAATATTCCAACGCATAGTTATATGAGACCTACTCTTTCGCACAGTTTAAAATCGGGACTCAATACAAAAGCCGATCCAACTGTCCATACAGAAAAGAGTACGAACAAAACTCCGCACGCAAAATTAGTGCCTCTGGATATAAGGCTATTGAGTAAGGCTAGTTTAAAATCGGAACTCAATACAAAACTCAATTCAATCGTCCCTTCAGAAAAGGATAAGAAAAAAACTACATATGCAAAATTAGGGCCTCTAGATGAAAAGGATAAGAAAAAAACTCCGCATGCAAAATTAGGGCCTCTAGATGTAAGCCTATTACAAGCGAACAAAACAACATCCTTCAATAAAAAAAGCAATGCCGAAAAGAAAAAGAAAACTGATTCGGTAAACGTTAAAGAAGATCGAAAAATACGCAATCAGGACCAAAAATTAAAAGTCGAAAAACCATACGAGAGCAAAACTACTGAACTGGAAGTGAAAATAAGTGCAATAGCACCAGAGAGAACTATTGCAGTTAGTGGAGTAAAAAACTCTACAGAAAATGTTCGACCCAGAAAGGTAATGCTGACTCGTAAAAATATAGCCAATTCTTCTCATATTTCCAACAAAGTCAAGAAATCATCGAATGAAAGTATTGCTATAGAAAATAAAATCGATCCTAGTAAAACTAAAATATTGGCAGTAAAAAAAGATAAACCCAAAATTACAGTCAAAAATGCGGTTGGTAAAAAAGTAGACGCACAAAATGAAAGGGAAACTGATAAGACCACGCTTAAAAATTACGTTTTTAATAACTCTAAAAATAAGAGTACATTAAATCTAAGACCGCAAATTAGTCAAAGCTACTTATCTAAAAGCGATTCAAATTACAATTCCACTCCAAAAAAGAAAAAAGAAAAATCTAACATTAATTTGCATATGGTTCAAAACCAACAGCAGCAAAAACGCGCAGTTAACCTTAGTAGAACTACAAAAATAGACAATAATTCACAGCCTGTAAGTAAATTGGAGTGTAGTCAAGTTACGAGTCCACCAGCGAAAAAAATGGTAACTAGTGAAGTCTTCACGAAGTCGTTTGGGAGTGGTAAATCGCTAGAAGTTGTATACAAACAACCCTCTTTCACTGATGTTGATCTGGACTTAATAGGAAAGAATAGCGATAACAAAAACAATGAATTTGAGGTTAGCTTTATAGACACAACAGACTCTAGCTTATCTGATTCAGTTGCGCTTTCGATCTATGCCGTTGAACATGACAAAGTTCATATTATGAGTCCTGGATCTCCTAAACCCACAAAAGATCCTTTACTTTTAATGGAAGAGGAAATTAAAATCGAACGGCTTTATGTTCCCTTTGATGACCAGAAAATAATAACCAAGAGAGCTAAACAAACCCTAGCAGAAGTAAAGGATAAGAAAGATGAATTCAGTACTCAAGGTAATATTATATAGTCAAAAATGATTTCATTAACATACAAATATGTATGTAGCTGTTAACATATCCACATAGCAAATTTTGTGTTGTCCTTTTGCTGATACATGCCATTCCGAAAAAAGTCCAATATATTACGATTATATGTACATATATAATAAATAACTTTTAATTGTAAATTTTGTTTATAAAATTGTATAATTTGTTTCCTTTCTTAGTTGCATTTATATTGAAATATTAAGAAATGATTTTGTTACTTATAAAGATATATTTTTAAAAAAAATTTAAGTTTTTACGTATGTACAATGTACATTCGTATTATGTAACTAAATATATATATGTATAGACTGAAATATGCTATGATGAACGATGACCGATAAAAGAAGAATTATCTTCATAATATGTAAATCTGATTTTTATACCCTACCCTAAGGGTATATTAAGTTTGACACATAGTTTGTAACGTAGAGAAATAATCGAGATAGACCCTATAAAGTATATACTTATATTCGTGATCAGCATCAACAGCGAAATCGATTGAGCGATGACCGTCCGTCCGTATGTCACCGCTTTTTGGGCCTTAAATTTTGAGCTAGGACGATGAAATATCTGGGCTTCTGAGAGAAAGATACAGTACAAGTGTAAAAAGTTTTTAAATCCGCCCACTGCCACGCCCACTTTTTCATAACTTCACTAAATTATATGAAACCGAAAAATTTTGTTAAGACCAAATATTTCGGCATTTACATTCCCTACAATTCATCCAAATAGCACTTTTAGCCACGCCCCCTTTTTGGGGGCGTTTTCATGAAAAACAGATTTTCATGAAATTTTACGTTTAATCCTCAACGTTCGACGTAGTATTTCAGTACAAAATGCAATATTACCTCGCCCACTTTATAAGGGCTACATAGCAAGGAGGATCATACGATCCGTTCCAGACGGATTATAGCTTTCTGTATGTTTTTTATTGAGATACAGTAGTAGTAACGAACGCACATATGTATGTATGTATGTACATACATTTTGTATTAATATCATCGTATATTGATTAAATTAATTTCAGTATCGATACTGATTACAAATACATATGATACATAAATACATACATACATACATAAATACATACATACATACATACATACATACATACATACATCCATACATACATACATGTAGGAGAAGATACAAAAATACAAAAAAAATAACCCGCGAAGTTATGGGTGCAGAATGTGTGCTTTATTCAATTATGGACATACGTAAATCTAGCTTCTGTAGCTACTCGTTTGTGATTAGTCTCCTTCTCCAGTTAGTAAGTTTCTTTATACATATATCTATAAGGGTGCGTATGTACCGGTAAGTTTACAACTCGGCTAACCTCAAATGATCGTGTTCTCACGTTCTGACTCTTCCTTGTCGCTCATATCCATGATAGGTTACCCAATGTAAAATCATCCCGATGTGAACACTGGCCTTCATCGAAAATAGCTGGCTTCTTCGCTCAGCACTATTAGTGGTTTTACTGGGTGAAGTTGTCAACCAAGACCAGGACGCATCTGGTACAAACCTTTTCCCTTTGAAAAAGGTCCAAGTGTATGATTTCGAAGGGAAGAAGAACGCGATTTATACTTTGGAGTTCCCTCTCTGTTCTTAGTGAAACCTCTTATTTTTGGGACCTCTAAGGGTGTTTTCATCAGCCTAGTGTCCAACGTCTTCATGGCATAGTTTCAAAATTATCCATCTTAAGGCTTTGGGACCACCCAACTTTCGGCATCAGCACCTTTCGAAACAGTCGATGTCCGTTAACGACATAGTCCGTTTGATACTGTCTTTTATCGGAAGGTGTCTCAAGTTTTCAATTAAACATTTTCTATTAGAATTTTGCATATAACATCCTCAAACGTTCGAAGTTATCATAGTAATTCAGTTATTCAATAAACATTGCAAAAAAAACGTCTCGATGTATCCCGATCATTAGTAGAAACTAACTTCAGGCTTTGGCTTATCGACGATATACCCCATTTTTGTTTTAAAATGACTTTAAATTCCTAAAAGTGCGTGGGTCTGGCAATGCCGTCTGTCTGTCTACCAGCTTGAACGGGTGACGGATTAACTTAACAAATTCGATATTAGCATTGTATATAAATCTAATACTTGAGGATATCGACACTAGGGCCTGTGGGTCTCTGGGTCGCAGATACCAAGTGAGAAAAGAAAACATACAGAAAAGCTACAATCCGTCTGGAACGGATCGTATGATACCCTATCCTCCTCTCTATAAAATGGGCGTGGCCAAATTGCATTTTGTACTCAAATATAGCTATAATGTCGAACGTTTGAGGATGTTACATGTAAAATTTTATCAAAATAGGTTTTTTGATGATAACGCCCCCAAAAAGTGGGCGTGGCCAAAACTGTTCTATGGGTGAATTGTAGGGAATCTAAATACCCAAATATTTGGTCCTAACAAAATTTTTCGGTTTCATATAATTTAGTGAAGTTATAAAAAAGTAGGCGTGGCAGTGGGCGGATGTAAAAAATGTTTACACTTGTACTGTATCTTTTTATTGGAAGCCCAGATATGAAATTTCAGCGTCCTAGTTAAAAATTTAAGGCCCAAAAATCGGTTTTGTGATGAAAACGCCCCCAAAAAGTGGGCGTGGCCAAAACTTTTGTATGGGTGGATTGTAGGGAGTCTGAATGCCTAAATATTTGGTCTTAACAAAATTTTTCGGTTTCATATAATTTAATGAAGTTATGAAAAAGTGAGCGTGGCAGTGGGCGGATGTAAAAAATGTTTACACTTGTACTGTATCTTTTTCTCAGAAGTCCAAATATGAAATTTCATCGTCCTAGCTCAAAATTTAAGGCCCAAAAGCGGTGACATACGGACGGACGGACGGACGGACGGACGGTCATCGCTCAATCGATTTCGCTATTGATGCTGATCACGAATATATATACTTTATAGGATCTATCTCGATTATTTCTCTATGTTACAAACTATGTGTCAAACTTAATATACCCTTAGGATAGGGTATAAAAAGAGAATACATACAGAAGAGCTAAAATCCGTTTGGAATGAATAGTTTGATACCCTATCCTTTAATCTACGCAGCCTCAACAAAGAAGTAGTATAAGTGTAAACATTTTTGAAATCCGTCTACAGCCACCCCACTTATTCATAACTTCAGTATTTTACTTTTTTTTATACCCTATCCTAAGGGTATATTAAGTTTGACACATAGTTTGTAACATAGAGAAATAATCGAGATAGACCCTATAAATTATATATATTCGTGATCAGCATCAATAGCGAAATCGATTGAACGATGACCGTCCGTCCGTCCGTCCGTATGTCACCGCTTTTGGGCCTTAAATTTTGAGCTAGGACGATGAAATTTCATATCTGGGCTTCTGAGAAAAAGATACAGTACAAGTGTAAAAATTTTTGAAATCCGCCCACTGACACGCCCACTTTTTCATAACTTCACTAAATTATATGAAACCGAAAAATTTTGTTAAGACCAAATATTTAGGCATTCAGATTCCCTACAATCCACTCATACAAAAGTTTTGGCCACGCCCACTTTTTGGGGGCGTTTTCATCACAAAACCGATTTTTGGGCCGTAAATTTTTAACTAGGACGCTGAAATTTCATATCTGGGCTTCCAATAAAAAGATACAGTACAAGTGTAAAATTTTTTTACATCCGCCCACTGCCACGCCTACTTTTTTATAACTTCACTAAATTATATGAAACCGAAAAATTTTGTTAACACCAAATATTTGGGTATTTAGATTCCCTACAATTCACCCATAGAACAGTTTTGGCCACGCCCACTTTTTGGGGGCGTTATCATCAAAAAACCTATTTTGATAAAATTTTACATGTAACATCCTCAAACGTTCGACATTATAGCTATATTTGAGTACAATATGCAATTTGGCCACGCCCACTTTATAGAGAGGAGGATAGGGTATCAGACGATCCGTTCCAAACGGATTGTAGCTTTTCTGTATGTTTTTTGTACAGTAACAGTTTGTTATGTATAGATAAGAGTGATCTACCAAAAAGAAAATACATGTTTCTCAATTTAATGTTCAATTATTATTTTCTTTTTCACGTGCTCTTTACATTTAAGTTTGGCATCTAGGTTCATTCCTAGATATTTTGCTGTGTTGCAGTAAGAAATTTGTATTCCAGATTTTTAATCGGAAGTCGTTCAATTTTTTTATTGGTTTACGTGTATTGATTTAGTACTATTCAGGTTTATACGCCACTTTCTGGTCCAGTTGACCACAGTACATATCTACAGCATTTTGAAGGATTCTAGTTGAATACACTTTTCTCTATTGCAAGTATTACTGTGTCATCGGCGAATATGGCTATAGTACTACCTGAAGGGATTGGTAGGTCGCTCGTTACGATTAAATATAATAATATACTTCCCTGTGGTACTCCAGCTTTAATTTCTTTAAGCCGGGAATAGGCATCTTTTTGCTTGATACGAAAGTATCTTTTCGAGAGATAAGACTCCAGTATTGTCATGTATTCTTTTGGGAAGAATAATCCGAGTTTGTATAGTAATCCTGTATGCTATACCTTATCAAATGCTTGAGCAACATATAACAATATGACTGAGCATACCATTTTATCTCCAGAACTCTCTCAATAACGTCGGTTATTCTATGAACCTGCTCAATGGTTGAGTGGTTTTTCTCTGAAACCAAACTGATGCGTTGGTATCATGTTTTCACTTTCAATAATCTCGCTTAGCCTCTTGATGAAAATCTTTTCAAACATTTTCGACATAATGGGTAACAAAGATATGGGTCTATAAGAAGACACTTCTTGAGGATCCTTTCCTGGCTTTGCAATCATGATTATTTCAACGCATTTCCAATAGCAAGGAACATGCTTGAGTCCCAAAGAGGCGTTCATTATCGTTGTTAGCTTACCTATGGCTCCTTGAGGCAACTGTTGCATCAACTCCACGGTAATCAAGTCATAACCAGGAGATTTTTTCGATTGTAGATCTTTCTAATAATAATTTCGATTTCATTTTGTGTGACTGGAGGGATTTCATCATTCATTTGAATGGTTTCATTGAGCTGAAATACTTTTGCCATGTGTTCAGCAAATAACTCTGCCTTTTCGAAATTGTTTATAGCCCATGTACTATTAGCTGTTTTAAAAGGCGAATTATGCTATACATATATATTGATATATATTGATTTCCACAATATATACATATATTGATTTCCACAATGAATAGTCAGTCGTTTTATCTGCGGTGAGTCTGCTTAGATATTGGCCGATCCTTTGATTTTCTAGCTCTCTTATTTGGTTTCGTAGTAATTCAGAGGATACCTTGTTTGCTGGCATTGCTTTCGAATCTTTCTCTTTTGAGATATTGAGTTTAGAAGTTGTTTTGGATACCTAATACCCATTTCTTTGTATTTAGTTAGAGGAGTACTTTTCCAAGCTGCCCTTTGTATTTGTTGAGTGAAGACAAGTACTTCCTCTTCAAGCTGATCTTTGTTTAGCTGCTCTGTGCGGGGATTTAATTCCTGTTCAAGCAGCTCTTTGCAACAATTCCAAGCTGTATTTTTATGAGTCGATTTGCATATTTACACTTTCAGTGAAAGTCATATAGACTGTATTTTACATGAAATCGAAATATTTTCAGATTGATATTTTGCTACGTTTGAAGTTATCGTAGTAACTCAACAAAAAATTCAAAAGACCATTCATTCCAAACGGATTGTAGTTTTTTTGTTTTCTTGTATTCTACTGTTCTTCACCACATTTTAGGCCTTAAATTTTGAGCTGGGCAAATGAAATTTCATATTTGAACTTCTGAGAAAGAGAAACAGTACAAGTAAGTGTAAACATTTTGAAATCCTCTCTTCATAACTTCACTATTTTCATTATTTTTTTTGTAATGAAGGGGAACATCTCGAAAGACACTAAAGGATTTGCAACCCTCCTGAATCATGCCCAATCAGTGAAAGATCGAGAAATGATTTTTATTTCAATTTGAAAAAATCGCTTTGGAAAAGGTATTAAGATACAAATTCTCATAATTTTCACATGATTTCTTGAGGGTTTGTTCTTCTCACTCTACGAGTATTAGATTGTAAATTTAAAATGGTTTCTATTTCAGGGTTAGTGTGCATCTGCAAACGCTGGTAGACATTTCTGAGCTACATCCTAATAACCAATACAGTTTTTTGTATCTAATATTTAACTCCTCTCCTTTCTTTTTAACATGTTCTTTTCATTTTTATTTGGCGTCCAAACTCATGCCCAGGTATTTAGCTGAGTATGGAACAGTTTGGTTATTAATAACGATAAGGAAATTCGTTATTATTTAATTTGAATCGCCATAATTTCGTCAAAACTTCTATATCGTTAATTGCATTTTGTACTCTTTTACATGATTTCGAAAAATTTTGTTAAGACAAAATATTTGGATATACAGATTTTCTACAATTCACCCATGGTTGGTTAAAACCGGCCCTCGATGAAAAATGCACTTAGACCAGAGAAGATCCATTGTGCTGCCGATAAGTAAGGTGGGTGGATCACTCTCTTACTCTAGGAACCATCCATTCCTTCGTATCAAGGAGCTAATCTTAGCTGTGAGTGCGTTGTTGAGATCGTTTAGATCATTGAAAAGGTATTCGCCTAATGTAGCCATCCTAGCGTTAGCGAGTGCAGGGCACATGCACAGGACGTGACTGATGGTCTCCTCTTCCTCTTCATCCATACAGCTTCTACAAAAGTCGTTGAAGGGGATGCCCAATCTTTGAGCATGTCTTCCTATAACAGTTTCTATTGAGGGTGTTGATTATCTTGAAGAGGGTTCCTCTCTTATGTTTTAGGAGTCCAATGGGCCTGGTTTTATTTAAAGTCGGCCAAAGTAGCTTAGCGGTGTGACATTGGTCGAGTTGATGCAATCGATGGTTAGCCTCATTCTCCGCGTCGGCGTTAATAAGGTATTTAACATAAAACATTGGCGCCTTGATGTCGATGATGTTTATACTGTTCAGATCAGAGGAGCCTCATGTAGCTAGTTCGTCACAGTGACCTGGTACCCAGCAAAGGATGAGGTTGTACTGTCCAACTATCTTCTTAAGAGATACACGGCAGTCTTTCACTGAGTTGGATCTCGTTATGCTGGATGCAAGGGATTTGATGGCTGCGTGACTATCGTATATGACAATATCCGATGCTGATACTGCATTAACCGCCAGCTGCAATAGTTTGGAAGGTTAAAGGAAAGGTGGATATCCAGGTTTTCGGAGAAAACTCCAGCACCGACTCCGTCCTCGATCTTGGACCCATCCGTGAAAATTGACAACGGTTCGTGGTACATGACATCCCGTTGTGTCTATTCAGTTCTGTCTGGTATTGAGAAATTGTAGCCCATGTTGAAGTTGTATTCAGTGGGCAGGTGGTCGGTGACCTGTGGAAGTTGACGAGGCATCAGTAATATTCTGGCATGTCCAACGTTTCGCATCTTCCATTGTTTAGAGCTTCTCAGTCTTATTGCTGAGCAGGCAGCTAGACCTTTGCTGATGGTGTCGATTGGGAGTTAGTGGAGAATGGATTGAAGGTGAAAATCTTTTATTGACACCATAAGGCCCGACCGCGTGTGCTTATGGTAGTGTGAGATTTTTACTCACTGAAAACACCTCTCCACAAAATTAATACTACGTACAACTAAGCCGACACTTATCTAGGAGTTTTATTTTCACTTACGAGATTCGTGATGTTTGGAAAAGGATGTCTATATAATTTATTAAAAATTAAGCACTTTAGACAGGTTAAATTCCAATGAAAGTTTCTGCGCTTTTCACGACCGGCATATACGATGACACTTTGCAGACGACGAATTGTATTGTTCGCGTCAAATAGTTGAATGACGTTTTGTTATCTCTTCAACGATGGTGGGAATTCCCAGATCCCGATGAACATCTTCGGTATTCGTATTCGTTTTCGACCTCGTCGCGTTTCTTTTTTACGTGCGATTTCCATTTAAGCTTAACATCTAGAGTCATTCCTAGATATTTCGCTTCGCGTACGGTATTTGAGCCGAGTGTAGATATACAGGCAATCTATCCACCTTTTTATACCCTATCCTAAGGGTATATTAAGTTTGATACATAGTTTGTAACATAGAGAAATAATCGAGATAGACCCTATAAAGTATATATATTCGTAATCAGCATCAATAGCGAAGACGATTTAGCCATGTCCGTCCATCTGTCCGTCACCACTTTTAAGGCCTTAAATTTTGAGGTAGGAGGATAAAATTTCATATCTGGGCTTCTGAGAAAAAGATACAGTACAATTGTAAAAAATTTTTAAATTCGCCCACTGCCACGCCCATTTTTTCATAACTTCTTTTCATAACTAAATTATATGAAACCGAAAATTTTTGTTAAGACTAAATATTGAGGCATTTAGATTCCCTACAATTCACCCATACAAAAGTTTTTGCCATGCCCACTTTTTGGGGGCGTTTTCATCAAAAAACTGATTTTGATGAAATTTTACATGTAACATCCTCTAACGTTCGACGTTATAGTCATATTTGAGTGCAAAATGCAATATGGCCACGGCCACTTTATAAGGGATACATAGAAAGGAGGATAGGGTATCATACGATCCGTTCCAGACGGATTGTAGCTTTTCTGTATGTTTATAGGTAAAATTAACGTGAGTATATTTGCTTTCGTTTAGCATAATACGAAATATTTCGTCCAAGCCTGTACTTTATTAACAGCATGTTGCAACATTTGAGTTGCTGCTTCAATTATATCACCCGTTGTCAGTATCGCCGTGTAATCCACAAACGTAGCGACGACGCAGTTTCTTTCCTGCGGGATATCACGTGTGTAGAGTACATATATGTAGAAGCGGGCCAAGGACACTTCCTTGTGGGACTCCGCCCGCAATCTCCTTGAAGTCAGAGTAATCACTTTCTTGCTTAACACGAAATCCCTTCCGTCTGGAAGGGATTGCGTGATACACTATCCTCCTTTCTATGTAACCCTTATAAAGTGGGCGTGACCATATTGCATCTTGTACTGAAATACGACGATAATGTAGAACGTTTGAGGATGTAAAATTTCATCAAAATTGGTTTTGTAATGAAAACGCCCAAGGTGAATTGTAGGGAATCTAAATGCCTAAATATTTAGTTTTAACAAAAGTTTTCGGTTTCATATAATTTAGTGAAGTTATGAAAAGTGGGCGTGGCACTTGGCGAATTTCAAAAATGTTTACACTTGTACTGTATCTTTTTCTCAGAAGCCCAAATATGAAATTTCTTCCTTCTAGCTCAAAATTTAAGGCCCAAAAAGCGGTGACATACGGACGGACGGACGGACGAACGGTCATCGTTCAATCGATTTCGCTATTGATGCTGTTCACGAATATACATGTATACTTTACAGGGTCTATCTCGATTATTTCTCTATGTTACAAGTTACGTGTCAAACTTAATATACCCTTAGGATAGGGTATAAAAACAAGTTGAAAAAATTTAGAGCTAAATCTGGTACATTTTCATCGCTATAACCATTATAGACGGCATCGTTGTAACCGATTGCAAATTATAAGTCAATCCGAGTTTTGTCGGGACTTTGAAAATATATCTTTATATCTGGTTCATCGTAAGATCAGGTATTGTATAATAGATTTCTACTGTATGCATATACAAACATATAAATGTATATGTAAATATGTAGATATAAATAAGTATATATACATATGTACGCATGTACATATAAAGATTTGTTATTTACTTGACCCATTGAATATAAGTATATGATACATTTTATATAAATATCTGATATACATATGCAGGTATTTTAAATTTTGAGCTCATAATATTTATATATAATTTTATAAATACATATTATTTGTATTAATGTGTATTATTGTATTATTATTTTAAATGCAACTAAGCACTTACAATAAATTCAGAAGTTAAAGTAAATAAACTGGATGAAAAAACCTCCTTATGATAAATAAAATCAAAGCATGTTACACATATGTACATATGCGCTTGCATATGATGAACTTTATAATTATATTTCACTCGAACTTATTTTGTGAATCACTTCATCCAGTTTCTTTACAATTATTTCATGGTCATACAAACTTGCAAACGTTTTTCTGTAAGACCAGACGTACTTATATAAACCCATGTGCATACATGTACATATGTAATTATAAAATTCACTTATTTTGAAGAAAACATCAATTATGTCCAAAATACCTACAATATCTGTGACCAAAGGTGAAGACGAATCTGATACTAAAGGTGATAACGAACTTAATGGATTCGCTGGCACTCATACAGATATAGAAGAAATAGAGAGCAATGATGAGAGTGAAATTGTGATGAATTTACTCAGCGATAAAGCTATAATTAAAGGATTGCGTTCTCCTTTCGCTACGGATATTGAGGACTATAATGATTCATGTTCAGAGGATGAGGCAAGCGAAAAGTATCCAGTCTTAAAAGTTTCACTTCAGGAATTTATGAATCATGGCATTACTGAAGAGAGAACTTACTGTAACGAATTCGATGGGAGTTGTGAGATTAGGGAAGGCAACTTTATGAGTTTGAAAAAGCCTTGTAGAATTGATGACTGTCCAACTGACTACGAAAATTACAGCATTTCTTCCGATGATGAAAACTTTGACAAAAAGTCAATATGTATTGATTTGTCCCTTATAAATATAGAAAATAATAATACGGAAGGTCATATAGAACAAGTCAAAGAATCGGATGATGATTTATCCAAAAGTGATTGCATTGATTATTTCAACGAGAACAACGACGTATGTACTTCTGAAGATGAGATTCTTGAAGTTTCTGCTCATGAAGAAGTAATGCAAATAGCGTGCAGTACATCCGAAGAAGATTCTATTGAAGAAAAATACCCTACTATAGATGTTACTTTCACATCAGACAAAAAGAATCAGAAGAATAAATGCAAGTCCAACACATATTTTTATCTCGAAGTTTACGCTAATTGCGAGGAGTCATTAACAGATATAGAAAAAATAGATTTATCGACAACCGAGGACAGTGGTGAAGAAGATTTTATCCCTATAGCAAGAGCTATAGTAGTGGACTCCACAGACAATTCTGCTACTGATATAGAAGAAATGAATTTAAGTGAATACACTAGATTCTCAGATGACTTTGAAAATATAAATCCTCAACACTTTCCATCCCCTCACAGAGAAATGGTGGTAATTAAAGAAGATAAGAATGGCGATCCGATAACACATGTTTTGGATATGCAAAATGATTTTCTATTTGGACTAGTAGATAATTCTTGTGATGATATGTCGACAGATATTGAAGATATATCTAGTGCGATTGAAGAGAGCAGCGATATTTCAACTAAAGAGATCGCAGAATTGAACTCTACGGTAGAGAATGACGTAGTAATCTTATCTGAAAATGTAAAAAGCGTTATAATGAAAAGAAATGAATATATTGATAATTTGACTGACACAGAAGAAATATTTGTGTCTAATTTATTGCGTAGAAAAAAGTGTAGATCCAAAACCCAAAACAAATCTAAACCAAAACAGTCTCATCTGCTTGTAGCGAAAACAGACCAGTTTAAATTTTTTGAATCAGATGAATCCAAAATATCATCCACAAGTAAAGCGAGTACTGAAAAATTGACAGCTCAATGTGCACGAAACTTATCGCAAGACATTACTTCTTTGTCTAGTGACAGTGTGAACGAAATACTCAACGAAAGCTACACTGTTGTTCATGACAAATGTGTTAACATGTTTAATGTGGTAAAGGAAAAAGACTACATAAAGGGCTTAAAAGAGTCTTTGGAGCAACATACCGATGTGGAGTACGTGGAAGAGGAATTAGTAAAAGACGACGAATAAATCAATAAACACAATACTTAATTAAATATTTTATATATTTGTAAGTATACATTTAAATATCTTTAAAGTCATTAACAATTCAAATAATTTAGATGGCATATGTACATGTATAAAAACATTTACGTAGTCTCACAGTATTCTAAAATGTTTTAAAATAAATGTTATTATTGATATAGGCAATTGTCTTCAACCGGTGCATTTAAAGAATACATTTTATAAATAGCACATTGCTATTGAATTTACGGCTAGCCAATGTATAATGTAATATTTTATGTCTACAAAGTTAATGTAGAATTAAAAATAATCCTCCAATAACGTGAAATATCATAATCTACTAAATTTTTCATACTTACATAAATTAGATAAGCTAAGTTATTATGACTTATTTTGCTTTTCCAAAACTATGTAGTTGGATGCCTGTTTTTATAGTTAACATGCACTTATGTACACATACATATATGTATATAATAAAAAAGTCTAAATTAATTTTTAAACAGCTAATAGAAACCACCCTCCCCGGCAAAAAATAAAAGTAATATGTACAAGAAAATAATTTACAAGGTTTACTTCAATGAATAGTAAGATCATACAGAAAACTTAGAATCCGTCAAAAACGTCGTACCTACTTAATAAAGTGCTTATAGCATTTTTTGATTAAATAAAATGACATTCCAACATTTTCGATAGAATTGATAATACATATTAAAATGATAAAATTTAAAAAAAAATAACCTTTCCATTGCAAAAAAAAAAGTATATGCATATACAGTATCGGACAAAACTAAGGAAACTGAAATGACTAAAACATTTAGACGCATGTAAGAGAAATAAAAGGCAACATTTTTAACCTTCCGTCCGCACACCTATTTTTATACCCTATCCTAAGGGTATATTAAGTTTAACACATAGTTTGTAACATAAAGAAATAATCGAGATAGACCCTATAAAGTATATATATTCGTGATCAGCATCAATAGCGAAATCGATTGAGCGATGACCGTCCGTCCGTATGTCACCGCTTTTTGGGCCTTAAATTTTGAGCTAGGACGATGAAATTTCATATCTGGGCTTCTGAGTAAAAGATACAGTACAAGTGTAAAAATTTTTGAAATCCGCCCACTGCCACGCCCACTTTTTCATAACTTCACTAAATTATATGAAACCGAAAATTTTTGTTAAAACCAAATATTTAGGCATTCAGATTCCCTACAATCCACCCATACAAAAGTTTTGGTCACGCCCACTTTTTGGGGGCGTTTTCATTACAAAACCGAGTTTTGGGCCTTAAATTTTTAACTAGGACGCTGAAATTTCATATCTGGGCTTCCAAGAAAAAGATACAGTACAAGTGTAAATTTTTTTTACATCCGCCCACTGCCACACCTACTTTTTTATAACTTCACTAAATTATATGAAACCGAAAAATTTTGTTAAGACCAAATATTTGGGTATTTAGATTCCCTACAATTCACCCGTAGAACAGTTTCGGCCACGCCCACTTTTTGGGGGCGTTATCATAGAAAAACCTATTTTGATAAAATTTTACATGTAACATCCTTAAATGTTCGACATTATAGCTATATTTGAGTACAAAATACAATTTGGCCACGCCCACTTTATAGAGAGGAGGATAGGGTATCATACGATCCGTTAAAGACGGATTGTAGCTTTTCTGTATGTTTATACCCTATCCTAAGGGTATATTAAGTTTGACACATAGTTTGTAACATAGAGAAATAATCGAGATAGACCCTATAAAGTATATATATTCGTGATCAGCATCAATAGCGAAATCGATTGAGCGATGACCGTCCGTCCGTCCGTCCGTCCGTCCGTATGTCACCGCTTTTTGGGCCTTAAATTTTGAGCTACGACGATGAAATTTCATATCTCGGCTTCTGAGAAAAAGATACAGTACAAGTGTAAAAATTTTTGAAATCCGCCCACTGCCACGCCCACTTTTTCATAACTTCACTAAATTATATGAAACCGAAAAATTTTGTTAAGACCAAATATTTAGGCATTCAGATACCCTACAATCCACCCATACAAAAGTTTTGGCCACGCCCACTTTTTGGGGGCGTTTTCATCACAAACCGATTTTTGGGCCTTAAATTTTTAACTAGGACGCTGAAATTTCATATCTGGGCTTCTGACGAAAAGATACAGTACAAGTGTAAAATTTTTTTACATCCGCCCACTGCCACGCCTACTTTTTTATAACTTCACTAAATTATATGAAACCGAAAAATTTTGTTTAGACCAAATATTTGGGTATTTATATTCCCTACAATTCACCCATAAAACAGTTTTGGCCACGCCCACTTTTTGGGGGCGTTATCATCAAAAAACCTATTTTGATAAAATTTTACATGTAACATCCTCAAACGTTCGAGGTTATAGCCATATTTGAGTACAAAATGCAATTTGGCCACGCCCACTTTATAGGGAGGAGGATAGGGTATCAGACGATCCGTTCCAGACGGATTGTAGCTTTTCTGTATGTTTTTTTTCTATTTTGACTAATATTGATAAGGAGAATAAATGTATTATAACGAATTTAAAAATATTGCCTTTTATTTCTTTTACATGCGTCTAAGTGTTTCAGTCATTTCAGTTTCCTTAGTTTTATCCGATACTGTATGTATATATACATATATATGTATATAAAAAAATAAGCGCGTGGGATGTTTAGTGAGCAAATTTAAGAGTTTGTTATTTGTGAAGCAGCAAAAATATTTAGAGGATAATGTATAAACGACCAGCTTTATCGAAAATTACAAAGTATAAATACATATATTGATCAGCTAATCCGCATGGATTAGAAAATTTTGTGTAGCGGAAATAATTAGATATTCAGATTATCTACAATTCATAAATTATTATACATATAACAGTCTCGAACGTTCGATAATGTCGGTATAATTCGAGAAAAAAATGAAGTAAAAGTCCACTTTATTAGGTCTGCATAGAAAGGAGAATAGGGTATCAATCAAATCGTTCCAAATGGATTTTAGCTTTTCTGTATGTTTTAAATTTTTATTTTTCAGCATTATTAGTGGAAATGAATGTAACAATATAACCGTCTTAACATGTAAACTAATTTAAAATAAATTCGCTCACATGCACCTTTGTACAAAATTTTTGTGTAGGAATATATTTAACACGATATCTATTAAAAACAAAAAAAAACAATTGCAGACACTGCAGCTTGCGAAGTAATACAGGCAGATACTAATAAAGACGACATTTCAAATAAACCTCCAAATGATCATACCTCTAAAGGTAAGTTGTACATTTAATACACCTTTCATAAAAAATGCTATAGCTTTATACCCTACAATTCCATGTATGCATATGTATGTGTGTATGTATATACACCTAAACCAGGGCTTGCCGTTGTATTCTCATGACGGTGCTCTATACTTTTTCTTACTACCCGAATTGGACCTGTTAACTGGCCACCTCGTTCGTGCGATTTGATGCCATTAGATTATTTTCTCTGCCAAGCCGATAAACTACAAACAATTGCCCGAAATCATATCCAAGCAATAATGTCATAAAATTATCAGTCAAATAAAGCCAAATTTAATATCCATGAAGGATTTTAAATTTTTATACCCTATCCTAAATAGGGTATTGTTTGACACATACATACATAGTTTGTAACATAGAGAAATAATCGCGATAGACCCACTTTTGGGCCTTAAATTTTGAGCTAGGACTATGAAATTTCATATCTGGGCTTCTGAGAAAAAGATACAGTACAAGTGTAAATTTTTTTTAAATCCGCCCACTGCCACGCCGACTTTTTCATAACTTCACTAAATTATATGAAACCGAAAAATTGTATTTAGACAAAATATTTAGGCATTTAGATTGCCTACAATTCACCCACACAAAAGTTTTGGCCACGCCCACTTTTGGGACCGTTATCATCAAAAAACCGATTTTGATGAAATTTTACATGTAACATCCTCAAACGTTCGACGTTATAGCCATATTCGAGTACAAAAAGCAATTTGGCCACGCTTTATTTATAGAAAGGAGGATAGGATATCATACGACCGCGAAGACTAACTGAACGGAGAAAATTATGGAAGTTGGGTAATCCACATGAAAAGTGTTCTTGTGATGTAGAATGCTGGCCGTATGTCAACGGGTCAAATCGATTGCCGGATAACCCAAAGCCGGAGGAAAAATCTGCGTGGGAGGCTGCGGACGCAAAAGCTCTTACCACGATTTTACTCAGTGTTAAACCGTCACAGTTAATATATGTAAAACATAGTAAAAAGTCATAGGAGGTATGGGACAAACTGGAAAAGGCCGGCTCATATGGTTAATCTATTCAAACAGTTGTTGCACGCGAAAATGTTAGATGGGCAATTAATGCCAAGCCACCTAAATGAATTCTCTGGTATCGTGGAGAAATTGCGCAAAATACAGTTTCTGAAGAACTCTTAATAATTATTTTGCTTTGTAGTTTGCCGGATTCCTCTGAAAATTTCGTAGTCGCAATCGAATGTCGCGATAATTTCCCTCTTATGGTAGTTTGAAAGCGAAACTCTTAGAAGAAGACCAAAGAAGAGTCAGTAAAGACCATACTAAAAGCGATTTGGTAAGTGAAAACATGTTTGCCGCAAAATCACGAGAGAAATGTCATGATAGCAAATCTAATCACACCATGAGGGGAAAATTTTGTTCGTGCGGTAAACGTGGTTATTACGCATCAAATTGTAAAAATTCTAAGACAAGACAGTTATCCTCGTTTGGTCTTTTTTCGTCAATAGATGCTGCAACGGGGCGCATAGTGCTTGGATAGCGGAGCAAACTCGAATATGTGTTGGAATAAGGAACTATTTATAAGGAAAATGAAAAAGTGTAGTTAGCAAACGATAAGTTCGTTGTATTGAACGTTGCTGTTGTTAAGAACTCTCAGAATTCAATTGTTTTAAAAGTCTATAAGGAAAGTATTCAAACCTCAAACCGAATTCCTTTCTTATCAATCCAGAATTAAGAGCAACGCGACGCAAAAATGGCACCAAAAGTATGGACATCTAAATATGAATAATCTTTAGCAGCTCAAGAATAAGAACATAATAGTTAGCCTCAATATTGATTCAGTGGATTGCGTTGTGTGCGCACAAAGTAAATTGACGGTTCAACTTTCCCTAAACAATCATTCACTCGGAGTAAAGGATTGCTAGAGCTGGTGTATAGCGATGTGTGTGGACCACTGAGGGTACCATCAGCTGGGTGAGCTAGATATTTCATGACACTTATCGATTATAAGTCTAGATATATTCAAGTTTATTTGCTAAAAACGAAAGATGAGGTAAAATTTTAAGGCTATGGTTGAGGTCCAATCGTCAAATAAAATGGACGAGAATTTTGAAATAAAGCATTCAACGAGTATTTGCAGGAACACGGAATAACACGCCAGCTTACGGCCGAGTATACTCCACAGCAGAACTTGGATGAAAGAACCAACCGGACACTCGTCGAGATGGCAAGGTGTCTGCTGTTGGACAAAAATCTCCCGGAGTACCTGTGGGCGGTGGCCATTAATATGGCAGCTTACCTGAGGAATAGGTCACCATCCAGGATTCTATAACTAAAGAACGACAAGAAGAAACCAATGACGCTAAGGATGTCCCAAAGCAATCTCCTAAAAGCTTGAAGTCAACAGTAAAAACAGGTGATTCACTGAGTTCGCCAAGTAAGACATTAGTTGTTGGAAAATCATACGTACGGGAAAATCTGGTAGGCCTAAGCAGTTGTAGAAGTAAGGAATAGTTGTAATGCTAATAAATGGAAGTTTACCATGCAGTTGGAATACGAAGCACTTATCAGAAATAAAACCTGGGAGCTTGTGGATCGACCACCAAAGAACTAAATAATTGGATGTAAGTGGGTTTCAACCTTAAAAGAAAACCAGATGCCTCGATTGAAAGGTATTTGAAATATTTGATAAATTTTAATGAAACTTTCTCCCCTGTAGTCCTGTATTCGACCATACGGTTAATTTTATCCATTGCGGTGCAATATGAACTTCTTGTGCACCACCTCGACATGACGTCAGCATGCTTTAATGGTAAATTAAGCGAAGATGTGTTTATGACACAACCCGAAGGATTTGTGGACAGAGATAATCCACATAAAGTTTGTAAGTTGCATAAGTCGCTATATGGGTTTAAGGAGGCGGGGGAGAGAGTGGAATAAGAAATAGAACGAAGTGAATTTGCGAGATGCAACAGGGATAGCTGCGTGTATGTCATAAAAAACGATGCCGAGATCAACATTGTCGCAGTGCGTGGTGATGAGTTTTTGATTTCCTGTAGGAGTCATCAATAAACGCAATCAAGGCAATACGCAAAACGCAATAAGAACTGCGTTTGATTGTGTGGACAAAGGTCCAGTCCAGCAATTTCTGGAGATTTAAATTGAGCGCTATTATGTATTTAGCGGTTTCTACGAGGCTAGACATCAGTCGCACTATAAGCAAACTTTCTCAGTACAACGCGGAAGCATTGAAACATCATCAAACAATACCTAAATATTTGGTCTTAACAATTTTTTTCGGTTTCATATAATTTAGTGAAGTTATAAAAAAGTGGGCGTGGCAATGGGCGGATTTCAAAAACTACATCTTTTTCTCAAAAGCCCAGATATTAAATTTCATCCTCCTAGCTCAAAATGTTACAAACTATGTATCAAACTTAATATATCCTTAGGATAGGGTATAATTACTTAAAATGAAAAAAAAATTATTAAACAACGACGGCAACACTTACAACAGTACTATACCGGTTTTGAAAGCCAAAAACCTGTTCTTTCATCCTAAATTTAAATTAAATTATATATCTCAATAGTTTTTGAAAAATTCGCATGCAAACTCAAAATTTTGATAAAAAAAAATAAAAAAAAAGTTTAGACCAATTTTTTTCAAAATTGTGAAATGAAGTGCTTAATTTGCATTTTGTGGTCAATGTTTATATCAATTCTGAATCGAACACAAAACATACAGAAAAGCTACAATCCGTCTGGAACGGATCGTATGATACCCTATCCTCCTTGCTATGTAGCCCTTATAAAGTGGGCGAGGTGATATTGCATTTTGTACTGAAATACGAAGTCGAACGTTTGAGGATGTTAAACGTAAAATTTCATGAAAATCTGTTTTTTATTTAAGGCTCAAAAGCGGTGACACACGGACGGATGGACGGTCGTCGCTCAATCGATTTCGCTATTGATGCTGATCACGAATATATATACTTTATAGGGTCTATCTCGATTATTTCTCTATGTTACAAACTATGTGTCAAACTTAATATACCCTTAGGATAGGGTTCCGTTCCAGACGGATTGTAGCTTTTCTGTATGTTTTGGCATTTACGTGGTCTTCCTGTGAGGTAAGTGAATGAATAATGGATTAAACGCCTGGCGGGCGCCTACATCAACAGTTTTCTTAATTAACAATACCCGGGTGATTATTTTTTCTCTTTTCGCATGCGGCAGGTCCCGCTCACGCAACTTCGTTGCTCCGCTCGGGTTAGGTGCTTTTCGTCAGGCAGGTGCCTATGTCATCAATACTCTTCATCTACAGTACACATCCCAAAATTACAAAGCTCACATTTATGACAAAGTTTTGCTGATTCGCATTATAGAAAATTCACGTGTTCGAATGTTGTACAAATTATTCACTTTGCGTAATATGTATGTTTGTACTTATGTAATATGTAATGCACTTGATAATGATGCAAAAATATAACCGAAAAAACGTTTGACTTTTGTTTGCTGTTTTTTTTCCATACACATGTAATAAAGCCAAACTGACTGGGACGCGGAATGCAATGCAAGTCTTCGTCATGATTTGCTGTACTTTTCTTACAAAGAGGAACCTATCATGAACATTAATCCTCAAAGTGAGATCACCGTAAATACCAAAAAACAAAAATCTCATAAAATGTAGTTTTTGTAATTATCAATTTTCTCAAAAACTAGAAGACATAAAACCATTCGGTTTTTTGTGTCCGATTCAGAATTGATATAACCATTGACCGCAAAAGCTAATTTAGCAGTTCATTTCACAATTTTGCAAAAAATTGGTCTAATTTTTGTTTTTTTTAATTTTTTTTATCAAAATTTCAAGTTTGCATACGAATTTTTGAAAAATTTTGACATAAATAATTCTATTTAAATTTAGGATTGAAGGACAGGTTTCCGGCTTTCTGTACTGTACTACAGTACTGTTGTAAGTGTTGCCGTTGTTTTTTAATAATTTTTTTTTTTTTAAGTAATTTTTTTCTACCTCCTAAACGGGACGAAACAGACCCCCTACAATAGTAAAAGATGCTTGTTTTTGACCCCTCTACAAAAAACCGTTATCGATTTTTGGCGCCAAAGTTATCGTACTCTCCCCAATGCAAAGATATGACGCACCAAGTTTTGGAACTCCCACGCCCAATTAAAAAAAATTCTGTTTTTTCAAAATTTGTACTAGAAACCCAAAAAATGGTTATGACAGAATTAATAGGCCGTCGTATGTATGTATGGATGTATGTTTTATTGTTCATAAAATTTTTTTTGCAACAACATTCATTTAACTCGCAAAACCATTTGGTTTGTCTGCAGGTGGTTAAGTACACAAATATTCGTTATTTAAGTGACTTTATTTCTTTATAGTTCAATGAACAGTTTTATATTAATGAAAAAAAAATGACAAATTTATAAAATATAAAATATTTTAATTTGAAAAAAATGGATCAAACAAAAAATTTAAAATAAAACATACAGAAAAGCTACAATCCATCTGGAACGGATCGTATGATACCCTATCCTCGTTTCTATAAAGTGGGCGTGGCCAAATTGCATTTCGTACTCAAATATGGCTATAACCTCGAACGTTTGAGGATATTACATGAGAAATTTCATGAAAATCGGTTTTTTGATGAAAACGCATTCAGATTCCTTATAATCCACCCATACAAGAGTTTTGGACACTCCCACTTTTGGGGGCGTTTTCATCACAAAACCGATTTTTGGGCCTTAAATATTTAACTGGGACGCTAAAATTTGCTTTTATGGTGGCGGTAGAATGGGTCATCTGCGATGTTGTATTTGTGAAGTTATTCACGGAAACTTCCATGTCCCGTTAGGAATTGGGTAAGATAAAGGTTTACCTCACCTTGTTTCCTTCTGGTCCACTCTTCTATTTTCGGTAGAAGTTTGTGTATCCACCGACCGTTTTCCGAGGTGTTCCATCGCCGTTGCCATTCAATGTTAGCATTTGCTCTGATGGCCTCTCTCTCTGGATTTTCGCCAATATATATTGATGTCGCTACTTTGACGTCCAGGTCAATAAGCATTCGCGCCTCTATAGCACTTATAGCGTCCTCCGATACCATTCTGTATGCACAGCATACTCTGGGCGATGTTCTTCTGTGCACAGCGTTTATCTTTCTCATGTACGAATGTATTGTTGTTGCCGGTGCCCATATAGGGGCTGCGTACATGAGTATTGACTTGCTCACTGTCGCAAGCAAGTTTCTAGTTGGCTGCCTGGGCCCTCCAATATTTGGCATTAGCCGGGATATTGCGACAACCGCCCTGTTGGCCTTCGCGCTTGTGTGGATCAGGTGCTCTCTAAAGTTGAGCCTATGATCAAGCAGTACCCCTAGGTACTTTATGAAAGGCTTCGAATCGATGCTGTATTCTCCTACCTGTATGGTCAGGCGCTCGACTTTCTTGCGGCTGCTAATGAGGACAGCCTCCGTTTTTTTGGTTCGCTAATTACAGACCTGATGAACGAAGCCATATCTTCACGTCGTTGATGGTGCTGTCGCAGTTTTGTGTCACCTCCTCTAGGGTTTTAGCCACTACTACCACCGCGACATCATCGGCGTATCCGATTATGTTCACTCCTCTTGGTCTCCGCATACGTAGTACTGCATCATACATAATGTTCCACAGGGCAGGACATAGAACTTAGAACCACAGGGCAGGAAAAATAGAACATAGATCCCTGTGAGACTCCTCCTGTAATTTTTTGTTTTTTCGATGCTTCGTCCGTATCGTAGAAGAGGGTTCTGTCTTCAAAATAGCTTATCTGGAGCAGATAGCTTGGCACCTGCATGTTCCGCAACACTCTCATGATTAAACCCCAATTGGCCGAGTTGAAGGCGTTCCTGACGTCTAGCGTAACCACAGCGCAGTACTGTTTATTGCCTCCTTTCCATCGGGTCCCAGATATGGCTTCGCGTGCAATATCACAAACTACTTGTATCGCATGGGTAATGCTTCGTGTTTGCCTAAAACCGTATTGTCGGTCGGAAAGCCCGTTGTGTCCGTCGGTGTACTGGTCGAGTCTGTCACGAATAATTCTTTCTAAAACTTTCCCTACTGTGTCTAGCATGCACAGCGGTCTGTATGACGACGGTTGCTCTGGGGGCTTATGGCCTTTTGGAATTAATACCAGCCTCTTTCATTTCCATTCCAGAGGAAACTTTCCTTCTAACAGGCACGTTGTGTAGAGGACTGTAAAGGCCTCTGGTCTAGTTTTAATACCTTCGGGTCGAAATTTGGGAGCCCGTCCATTCCGGGGGCCTTATTGGTCTTCATTGAGCCCGCTGCTTCCAGGACTTCTGCAGTTGTGACGGGTGGTATTGTTTCCGTGGGTTCCATTGTTATTATACGGGAAAGGTGTACGCTAGTATTCCTTGGGAATAGTCCGCTGACTATGGTATTCATCATAATCGGGCATGTCGGTGCAGCTGCCGCGCCACTTTTAAGTTTGCCCATGACTATCTTGTAGGCATTTCCCCACGGGTTATGTTGGAGGTCTTCTCTTAATGATTTGAAAGATTCGGCTTTACTCTTTTCTATAAGTCTCCGAAGTTCTTTTCGTTTCCTTAGGAGTTCTTCCCGTATCTCTTCGGAGTTTTCTCTTTGTCTTTGCCTTGCTCGCTGCTGGCGCCTTCGTAGTTTGAGGCAGTCTGCTCTCAGCTTAGCGATGCTGTCGTTCCACCAGTACACCGGTGTTCTCCCATTTCCGTTTCCTTTACGTGGCATGGATGCGTCGTATCCTCGGGTGAGGAAAGTTGTTATCTTTTTAGCCTTTTCTTCAGCTGTGCCCCTGGGTATTTCCATATTGCTCAGCCAATAGTCGAGCATCTCTTTATCTACGTTCTTACTTTTCCAGCCCAAATTTTGTACCTTTTCTGTGGCTTTTTGGTATTGGAACCGTCTTGGCTCTGTTGTCTCGAATATGATGGCCCGATGATCACTATTTGTATAGAGGTCGGAGACTTTCCATTTTGTTTTCCTCGCTATGCTTCTGGTGGCGAAAGTTAGGTCTATGATTCAGCCAGCTCTACCATTATTGAAGGTTTCTTTATTTCCTTAAGGAAATAAGTTAAGTAGAACAAGGTCAAGAGTAGCAAACGCATCCAGCAATGCTTCACCTCTGCGGTTTGCCCTCGTACTGCCCCATTCGATTGCCCATGCATTAAAGTCTCCGCATACAATCGCTGGTGGCTTTCCTCGTATATCAGCCACAAGTACATCCAGCATCTGTTGGTATTCTGCCATGCTCGCACTCGGTGGGGCATAACAGCTAAAGAAGTGGATGCCCTTAATTTTGGCGTAGGCGAGATTCGGATTTTTGGTTGCGTTTTTGCGCTCGATTGCATAGTTACCGCATGTCCATATCGCTGCTCTCTTGGTGGAGTCATCTACCCATCTTGCATTGAAGTGGAAGGCTTTATACTGCTCGCATATAAGGGCTAGGTCTGCTTTTTCCTCTCTTACTGTCTGTATAAGCAGATCCTGTGCGGCTTCGCAATGGTTAAGATTTATCTGGATGCACTCGAGAACTCATTGTGTCTTTACCAGTTCTCGCATCGTGTTTTTGTATGCGGCGCACCTGAAACTACCAGTGCCGTGGTTGTTTCCTCCCTTATATTCTGGGTCACATATTGCACATTTTGGGTCCGCTTTGCAATTTTTGGCAGTGTGTCCCTTGCATTCGCATCTTAGGCTTATTCCTGTTCGATCTACTTCATTTTTGCAGTGCCTAGCAATATGTCCATACTCAAAGCACTTGAAGCATCTTGTTGGCGACATTAGCTGGCGCACTCTGCATCTAACCCATCCTATCTTTATGCGTCCTGCAGCGATTATTATGTTTACCACTTCTGCTGAAAGCTTGATAAGGGTAGTTTGTGTTCCGTCCCTTCTCATTCTCAAGGATTTAATAGCATCCTTTGTGATGCTCGCTGCTGTTGGAATCTGAACCGCTATTGCCGTGCAGATCTCCTCTGTGGTTGTCGCTTCACCTAGGTCGCGGATCTCGAACGTTACTCGTTGGCACAACGATTTTACGTTAGCTTCTGATTGGGGGATTTTGGACATATTTTCCTTGAATTTCGCGGTCTGTTCATCGCTTCCTCTCTTGAGCGATATAAGCAGCTCACCCTTGGCTGTCTTTCTGATCTTGTTTACGTTTTCCCCAAGATCCTTAAGTTCAGGGTTCGCTCTCATCATTTTGAGCATGTTTGCGTAGGACATCTCTCCCGTTTTCGCGATTACAATAGCATCACGCCAGAAGTTTTCTTCGCGTCTTGCTGCTCTCGCAATCTCTCATCTCACGATCTGTTTTGCCTTAGACAGATAACTGATGAGTAGTCTCACTCCTCACTTCACTCTTTGGTGTGTTGTCAGGTCCTTGAGTGGATTGAGTTGCTGCCTGGCCTTTCGGTGACCTAGCTATTCTAGAACTCCTTAGAAAGGGGTTGTCCACGGTCTCCTTGTTCTCCATATTTCTATCGTCGTTTGAGTTTTTTTTGGTGTAATAATTTTTTATTTTATTTTATAATTTGCGCGCGCTCAAGGGTTTAGTACTACCCTTTTAATGTTAATACACACCGCGGGCGTTAGGGAAATTCGGAAGAGAAGATAGGAGATACCGATGGACGTTGGTTTTAAATGTTTGTGGATTATAATGTGAGGGAAAAATAGAGCATTCCACATTTGTGTTGTACGATTTATGAAAGAATCTCTATATTTGACGGTACGGCCGAAGATAGGCTTGAGGGTAAACTGATGAGCATTCAAAGCGTGACGGGTATTGCGGGAAAATTGATGAAGGGGCGGAATGCAACTGGCTATTTCGCTGCAGCACTGTTTGTGAAAAAAGCGGTAGAATAAGGAAAGGCAAGAGACATTTCTGCGATGTTGGAGCTAGTCAATAGACTCTGCTATGCTTCTGTTGCCTATTAATTTCAACGCGCGATTTTGGATTCTATCCAGTAGGTGCAAAGAGGTCTTAGGAGCACCGGACCAGACATGAGAATTATACTCGAGTTTGGGGCGGATGTATGCCTTATATATTGCAGCCAGATCAGAGGGGGTAAAGAACTTCTTGCACCGTTTGAGGAATCCTAAACATTTCACAGAATTCTTGGCGGATTCGAATATGTGGTCATTCCAACGAAGATGGTCGTTAACACACATACCGAGAATGGAAAGTTTTTCGGTTTCGACGATGCAAGTGCCATTCATTGCAATTGGGTCCCCACTCAAAGTCGTTATCAATGTTCGGATGCGTAGTCACCTACGGATCCCACGGTTATCTTTGAAGCAGTGAGGCCATGCAAGGGTTGACACAAGCCCTTATTGGGTTTTGTGCCAGAGCCAGATCGGTGCTAACCAGGAATGTTACATCTGGACCTACGTCACCAACTGAACGGCGACGAGACATTGAGCGTTCTTTGAGTCCTGCCAGGGTTTTAACGGGACGGGGGCGTTTGTAGCATTAGCCTGAGAGCCATTTCAACCGGATTTCACTCCTGCCTACCGAGGTAACAGAATACTACAAACGTCAGCCCTCATAGCTTATCGGTTCCGAATCATTTTCCAGTATACCATAATTAAGACCTTACTGGGCTCAGTCTTAATGATCTATTTATTTTACACATTATTATTTATGTATATGTGTGTGTTGTTATTAGTAGGACCTTTCGGGGCAAGGTGCTACACGTTGTGGTGGTTACTTCTGGATCTCGCCAAATTACTCCTTCTGTGTCCCACGTTGTGACGGGTGCTTCTGGATCTCGCCATTTAAGTCGTTCTGTATCCCTCGTGGCTACCTCACAGGCAGATGCTGCACGTTGTGGCGGGTTCATCTGGGTCTCGCCAGTTTCCTCCTTCTGTGTCCCACGTTGTGACGGGTACTTCTGGATCTCAGCATTTAGGTTATTCTGTATCCCTCGTATCTACCTCACAGGTAGAGAGCACTTATTTGAAGACGGTGCTTACTCGTTTTGTCGCAGAAAATTCATAGGGGTTCCGTTGGCCTTTTTAGCCACGCCCTCCTTCTCTGCCGCTCTTGGTCGGGAGCTGCTTATTGGGTATTCGCAGCTAACCTACGTTTCTGTAGGCCGTTTACCATCCGCCACCTGTGACCCCCACAGTGGCCTGAGCTTAGCCCCACTAGCCGGTCCGACTAGTGCTGAGCTAGGAGGATGAAATTTCATATCTGGGCTTCTGAGAAAAAGATACAGTACAAGTGTAAAAATTTTTGAAATCCGCTTACTGCCACGCTCACTTTTTCATAACTTCATTAAATTATATGAAACCGAAAAATTTTGTTAAGACCAAATATTTAGGCATTTAGATTCCCAACAATTCCAAGCTGCTTTATTAACCGCCGCCATGGTTCTATAAGCTTTTTCCGTAATGGTGGTGCACCCAAAGTGAAACATCTTTTGACAACATTGATATGTAGCGCCGCCGCCGTCCACTACTAATTGCACACTGTTGTTAAGGCCTGCGTCTAATGAAAGTTGAACAGTAGGGACACTTTTATTCTCAAACCATGATTGGACTGCTGAATAGGGGATCTGTTGCGTAGGAAAGGCCGTCTGTTGCAGCCGTTCCATATCCAATGCTAGTTGGATTCATTTGTCGATTGTCCCATCTCCTAGGTTAGGTGGGCTTTTTGGGCCTTAAAATTTGAGTTAAGAGGATACTATTTCATATCTGGGCTTCTGAGAAAAAGATACAGTACAATTGTAAAATTTTTTGAAATCCGCTAAATTATATGAAACCGAAAATTTTTGTTAGGGCTAAATATTTTTTCAAAAAGAGCCCTTGGTATGATGATGAATGCGTACGCCGGAAAAAGGTGACAGAAAATGCACACTTGCAAGCGCTGCAACGCAAAACAAGGGCAGCGAGAGAAGAGTATCGAACCAGAAGAAGGGAGGAGAAGAAGATACTGCGTAAGAAGAAAAGGGCCCACGCAGCCTCCCAGCTCAAGGATATCGAAGAGTCCCGCGATAGGAACAACATCCGGATGTTTTTCAGGAAAGCCAAGCAACTGGCAGCTGGCTTCAAGCCCGGAACGCAGGCTCTTCGAAACAGTGAAGGAAACCTAGTCACCGAAGCACAGGGAATAGTAGATGTATTTAAGCAGCATTTCCAGCAGCTACTTAATGGGCAGGTAGAGAGAGTGATAGGGCAAGAAGAGAACCCGCATCCAGTCAATGAAGAATCCATTCCCCCTCCTAGTTTTGAAGAGGTCGGCTCAGCTATCAAAAAGCTGAAGAACAACAAGGCCGCCGGCTCTGATGGTCTACCAGTAGAGCTTTTCAAACATGGTGGTGATGCTTTGGTGGGGTGCATGCACCAAGTCATCAACCAAGTGTGGGTGGATGAAGTCATGCCCGATGACTGGACTATCAGCTCTATATGCCCCATCTTCAAGAAAGGCGATCCTATGTCTTGTAAGAACTACCGAGGCATATCCCTGCTTAATGTCGCATATAAGATCCTATCCAACGTACTGTGTGAACGTCTGAAGCCTTTCTGCAGCACACTAATCGGCACGTACCAGTGTGGCTTCCGGCCCGGCAAATTTTCACACTAAGGCAAATCCTGGAAAAGACCAACGAATTTCAAGTCGAGACTCACCATCTCTTCATCGACTTTAAAGCCGCATATGATAGCATTCATCGTCTTGAGCTCTACAAGGCGATGGCCGAATTCGGGATCCCGGCTAAACTGATCCAGCTGTGCCGCGTGACGCTGGATAACACGCGGTGCAACGTGCAATTCGGCAACAGTTCCTCTGAACTATTCCAAACATGCACCGGATTTCGGCAAGGGGATGCGCTATCATGTGACTTCATCAATCTTGTGCTGGAACAGATAGTGCGCAGGGCAGGTGTAAACACGGAAGGCACTATCTTCAACAAATCTGTCCAGTTGCTGGGATACGCAGACGACATCGACATCATCGGTCGCTCCCAGCGCGCCGTGTTAGAGGCTTTTACGGCAATTGAAGAAGAGGCGAAACGTGTTGGCCTTGAAGTGAATGAGGACAAAACCAAATACATGTTGTCAACAAACAAAGAAGCATCTGTCCACCGCCTAGGACAAAACGTCACTGTTGGCAACAGTAACTTCGAAGTGGTTAAGGAGTTTACCTACCTCGGAGTAAATATCAACACCACGAATGACAACTTAGTGGAGATTCGACGAAGACTTACCCTAGGAAACCGCTGCTACTTCGGTTTGGCGAAACAAATGGGGTCAAAACTCCTAACTCGAAAGACGAAATGTATGCTCTACAAAACTTTGATCCTGCCAGTTCTGCTGTATGGAGCCGAGTGCTGGACGATAAGCAGGAAAGCAGAGCAAATACTGAACACTTTCGAAAGAAAAATTCTTCGTCGGATATTCGGTCCCGTATGCGAGGAGGGCGAATGGAGGAGAAGATATAACCGCGAACTCTATGAGCTGTACCAGGATGTGGATGTAGTCCAAAAAGCCAAAACACGTCGACTACACTGGCTCGGCCACATCGAGCGAATGGACAATAATGCTCCAGCAAAGAGGATCTTCGAATCACAGCCCCCAGGTTCGAGAAGACAAGGAAGACCGAACCTCCGTTTTAAGGATCAAGCTATCGCGGATGCCAGAGCGCTTGGTCTAGATAACTGGAAGCAGCGTGCCCGGGATCGAAGAGAGTGGAAGGCTGCTGTGTCTCAGGCAGAGACTCTTCACGGGTCGGGAGCCCGTTAAGTAAGTAAGTAAATATTTTTGATAGGCATTTAGTTTTCCTACAATTCACCCATATAAAAGTTTTGGCCACGCCCACTTTTTGGGGGCGTTTTCATAAAAAAAAAAACAATTTTGATGAAATTTTACATGTAACATGCTCAAACGTTATCGTCGTATTACAATAGAAAATGCGATATGGCCTCGCCCACTTTATAGGGGCTACATAGAAAGGAGGATAAGGTATCATATGATCCGTTCCAGACGGATTGTAGCTTTTTTGTATGTTACAAATTATGTATCAAACTTAATATATCCTTAGGATAGGGTATAAAAATTAGTAAATAATACCAGCTCTGTTTTCTGTGGATTGACCGCTGGTCCACATTTCTTGGTCAAAGTGTTTGTAGTCCTCAGCGCACCTATGCATTGTTCAGTAAGGCTAGGGAGGAATTTGCCTGTAGCCATCAATATGACTCATCCGCATTAGCGATGGTCTTGACACCACTATACCTGAGTTGTCGGAGTACTTCATTTAGTACAATGACCCACAGCAGTGGAGAGATTACTCTGTCTTGAGGAGTACCGCTAAAGGCATGTACTTCCAACTTCATACTCCGTTACAATATGTCTTTCCTCAAAAAATTTCCACAATCCCATTGATCAGGGTATTGTGGACATTAAGGTTTGTCCGTTTTGCTTGTTAAATGCTGCTTCAATGTCCAAGAATGCACCTAAAGTGTATTCTTTGTCTTTTAACGATTTCTTGATTGCCCTAACCTCACGCATAGCATGCGCCCTTTCGGTTTCATAAATTCGAACATGTCCTTCTTTTCGAGTAGTCGAATCTCGGCGTTTGCCCATGGAGCCTGCGTATTTGCCACAAAGGACTTAAGCCAGTTTAGAGTGAACTCGTTATTACAACAAAGAAGCTTAAATCCCTTGAAGGTGGTGCGCTGGTCGAAGAAGGGAGATGCTCCGTGGTTACTGACAATCGTGTCATTCACGCTTTCAAGACGCAACTCTATCAGTCGACGATCGCCACCTGAAGGTTAGAAGTTGGGCGATGTAGAGTCATCGTACCTGCCTCTTTTGAAACGATCTTCAATAGATTCGGATAGGGTGGATGGCTTTCCATTCTCATCCCAAATAGTCTTCTGGCCGTTCCCCTAAGCTTCCCTGCGCTGATTTTTGCACCGTCCTCTACAGCCTCGGAACAGCGCACAAGTACGACGGTTTAAATGCGGGTGGGCATTTCTCGGTTGTGTGGATCGCGACACTATGAGAATAATCCAGGGACGATTTAAGAACTCGAGAACAATTTGGTGAAATAGGGGCCGAAACCATTGAAAATGTGTTGAAAAATTGGGCTGACACGATGGCCCACTGCCAAGCCAGCCGGGGCGGTCATTTGAATGAAATAATATTACATATTTAATCGGAAGTTGTACTCTTTATACCCTATCCTAAGGGTATATTAAATTTGACACACAGTTTGTTACATAGAGAAATAATCGAGATAGACCCTATGAAGTACATGTATATGTAGTGATTTATTGGGTTACGATACGATATTACTTCACTTTAATTATAATAATAAAAGAATATGGTACATAATATATTTGTATGTAAGTTATAAATTCAATCAAACAATTTGCGACTGTTTTTATTTTGAAGATCCTCAGTGAGCGTGTTCGTGGTAAACCAGATAGACGACTAACCATCGTCGGTTCACTAGGATGAGTCGGGAATGCATTGGTAAGCGATTTTTTGTTTTGTCACCTGATAGCAATGGAACATTTTTGCATAGACCAAAACGGTCTATGTCTATCGTGTGACCAGTTGTGACGTCATACATTGAATGTGGTGGTTACCACATATCTCCACTTCTGTAAAAAAGATAAAAAAAGGAAACAAGAACTTAAGGGTTTCAACTTTTTGAAACGGACGCCTTTAAGTGATCTATTCGTTGCCGCTACACTGATTGGCGATCGGGAACCTGCTGAACGCTCGTTGCATTCCAGGTCTTCTCGGAGGATATAGGCAGGTTTACTGCGGTCGACGGAGAAAGGTGTGTTCTTGCCCTTATAATGAACGACGAAATACTTATCGTGCTTTTGCACGACTCGGTAAGGACCATCATATGGTGTAGCAAACGATTGACGGATGTGATCGTGTCGAAAGAAGACATGTGACGTACTTGGCAGATGTACATGGCGGGACATCTGTTTCGGTGATAACTCCCTAAAGTGATTACGTAGGATGCGGAATAATTCTAAGCTGGAGTGTCTTTCGCTGATGGTTGCAGAAATTCGCCTGGCAAACAAATGGGTTCGCCATAGACTAGTTCGGCTGGGGTTGCTTCTAGATCCTCCTTTCAAAGCGCACGTAGTCGGAGGAGTACGGCAGTGAGTGCGTGGTACCACGATTCATTATGACATAAAAGCTGACTTATGTTGCCTGTGTAGTCGTTCTACCAAGCCGTTAACTTGCGGATTGTATTGTGTTGTTCTGAGGTGTTTACAGCCGAGAAGCTGCATGAGGCCTTTGAAAATATCGGACTCAAATTGACGGCGAAGATCAGAAGTAATCCGAAGTGGAACACCAAAACGAGATATCCATGACATCAGTAGAGCTCGGGCAACGGTTTCTGCGGTTCCGTTTTTTAATGCGACAGCCTCCGTGAATCTATCGATGGTAGTTAAACACTGGTTATATCCATTAGATGCGGACAGTGTTATCAAGTCAATGTGAATGTGTTCGAATCGTTGTGATGGCGACTCGAAGTTTGAGATCGGTGAGACAGTGTGTCTGGTGACTTTATTTGCTTGGCAGGAAACGCAATGCTTAGCCCATTTTGTGCAACCTTTGTTCATTGCAGGCCACACGTAGCGTTGAGCGACGAGTTTTCTCGACGCTCGTTGTCCTAGGTGAGCTAGAGAGTGCAATAAGTCAAAAACTCCTCTTCTCAGTGGCTGAGGCACATAGGGACGTATACTTGTACTTACCATACACAGTTCCAGATTGATTGTAGCTTTTCTCTAAGTTTGTTTTAATTTATGAGCATAATTATTAGTTGGAATGGCTGTATGTTACATTATAATAGTCTTAAAATGTAAACTAAACGTTTGTAGAAAATATTTGAACATGAATATATTCATAACTAATTTAAAAAACAAAACAATTACAGATACTATAGCTGGCGAATCAATACAGGCAGTAAATTACAAGGAAGACATTTCAAATGCACCCACACGTGATCATAGCGTTGAAGGTAAGTATATACATATTTAATACACATTTCATAAAAGAAGCCCACATAATCGTAAATTCATACACATATATGAACATATACGTATGTATGTACATATACACTATCGAAATTCTTTACAATTACCCGAACATTATTTTCCAAAATAAAATAAAGCGACCAGTCCGCCTACCCGTATGTCACCAGTTTTTGAGCTGTTTGAGCTAGGTGGATAAAATTTCTTGTCTGGGTTTTTGAGAATAAGATGCAGTATACCGAAGTGAAAACAATTTTGAAGTCTGTGTACTGCCAGGCTACTTTTCACAAACTTGTTTATATTTTTACTAAAAACAGAAAAATATCATTAGGACAAAATATTATTGTACAGAGTAGTTACGCCGGCGAACGAAATCGAAGACAACTTCTGAAAGTGTCGAAAAATTCAAGAAAACTACTTATTTTTGTTCCAGAAAGGGTTTGGCTTTTTATTAGAACCATAAATTACCTTTTAGCACGAATCGACTTCTGCCCTCAGTCTTTATACCCTATCCTAAGGGTATATTAAGTTTGATATATAGTTTGTAACATAGATAAATAATCGAGATAGACCCTATAAAGAATATATATTCATAATCAGTATCAATAGCGAAAACGATAGAAAAATGGGATGCGCGCCCTGTAGAAAAGAAAATGCAAATCTATGTCTATGTCTAGGTCTATGGTAGATGGCAACCCAAAACCTGCACCATTAACTGCAACAACACCAACGCAGCCAGCGTCAAAAAGAACCAGCACCACCACCTCACCAGAGAATAGACTAATAAATAACGAAGATGATAATATCAACGTAACTTTAGTGAATGAAATAAAGTAAATGAGAAATGTCAGAAGTCGAAATGAGCTATGAATTTGTCGCTAAGAAATACGAACAAATAAATCAGCAAATAAAACAATTATTCATTAAAAAAAACTTTCAATTGAAATACAGGAATTAAAAGAAAGTAGTGCTAAAACATACAGAAAAGCAACAATCCGTCTAGAACGAATCATATGATACCCTATCCTCCTTCCTATGCAGCCATAATAAAGTGGGTGTGGCCATATTGCCTTTTGCATTGAACTACGACGATAACTTCGAACGTTTGAGGATTTTACATGTAAAATTTAATAAAAGCTGTTTTTTAATGAAAACTCGTGGCTAAACTTTTGTATGTGGGAATTGTAGATAATCTGAATATCCCACTATTTGATCTCAATAAACATTTTTGGTTTTATATAATATAGTGAAGTTATGAAAAAGTGGGGGTGGCAGTGGGCGGATTTAAAATATATTTACTTATACTGCACCTTTTTCTCAGCCCAGATATGAAATTTCATCCTCCTAACTCAAAAAGTGGTGACATACGGACGGATGGACGGACAGACGGCCACGACTCAATCGATTTCGCTATTGATAGTGATCAATTGATAAGGTCTATCTCGATTATCTCTCTGGTACAAACTATGTGTCAAACTTAATATACCCTTAGGATAGAGTATAACGTATAAACAATAAATAAATAGTAGAAGTGGAATATATTACCATAATTAGGGTCATAGTTATAGTTTAGATCAAACGCAAGGGAATCTAATTTCTAACAATTTTAACTACAATAATCAAGGTTAGTTTAATCGACAAAGCAGTACACAAACTGAACAGTTCTGAAGACAATACTAAAATACAAATCAAATCGAGACAAATACAAACTTGTTGTTATATTCGAGATAAACACGACAAATTCATAATAATACTCGTACTACAGAGGAAGCGATGTATCTAGGTACTATTCAAAGAACTCAGATAAATTTTCACAACGAACTTCGGAAAACAAATTACCTATGATATTCATACCTATAAAAAACGAAGCAGTAAAGTGCTTGGACGATACAGGTTCAACTACTAGCTATTGATAAGCTTTAATGATTCCCTTTAGATAGACTAGCATTTTTTACGAGTATAAACGGACTTAATAAGGCTGCGAATAAATTAGTTGCAATTCGACATACAAAAATTAAATAACGTATGAGCCGGTTAAGCCAGGTACGTCAGTGATACTGTTATCCTTGCACTTAAAATTTCGTAAGCTATTTTAAAAATCGATAATAAATGAATTGTACCTGTCGCGAACTTTAATACTTTAAACACTTCAAATAAGAACTTAACAATGGTCCATCAAAACATAAGAAGTCTTAGAAAAAATTATGATAATTTTTGTTCATATTAGTGCATAGTTGTTTCACCGTGGCACCTCAAATGAAGTTTTTTTCTGAAATTTGGGTATTTAATCGTGAAGTTGACAGATTTTCTCTATCGAGTTATTTGCTGTATTCTAAGTGGATGAAAATTATACAGCTGGCGGCACTTTGGTCTTAGTAAAAGATGATTTTGATGTGGTGCAGGTTCCTTTTTCGGATATGGAAAGTGCTGATTGCGTTGTACTAAGATTAATTTTGGGCAAGCTCTGTATTGTTTTAGTGTGTGTGTACCGACTGCAGTTTGTTTCAATTGATATATTTCTTAAAGAGTTGGAGTCTACTGCGTTCATTAAAAAAGGAGAATGTATGTGTTATTGGTGATTAAAAATAGACATCTTAGATTTTCCTAAAACAAGTGATGATTATGTTCTTCTTCTATCCACTTTTGAATATCAATCTTTCATAAATGTTCCTACCAGAGTATCAGAAGAGTCTAAGTCATGCATTGACCATGTTTTTATTAAAACAAGAGTACTAAATAATACAATTTGTCCATTTAGAATTCGATTTAACTCATCATTTCCTGACCGGATTCTATTTAAAAGATGTATTTGATGAGACCCATGATAACAAGTCTAAAAACGTTTCTGTTTATCAGGCAACTAGACAGATAGATTTTAATAAGCTAGTTCATTTATTGCGACAAGAAACCTGGGCCTCAGTTCTAAATTGTAGCTGTCCGTCAACTGCTTTTGAAATTTTCATACAAAAATTAAAACAGTATATAGAAAAGAGTGTGAGTCTAAAACCTAAAAGAAATTTCAAGAAACTAAAGTCATGGATCTCCAATACAATTTACTTTAAAATCAAAGAAAAAATAACTTCTATATTAATAACAAAAGTAGGCCTCGAACCTTCTGTAAGACAGCATTACAGATATTTACTTAGTAGATTATCCAATCTTATAGCTCTGGAAAAATGTTTCTATTATAAACATAGATTTGAAGACAACAGACTAAATGTAAGAAAACAGTGGCAATAGTTAATAATTTGCTGGGTACGAAATCAAACAATCAAGACATAAGGGTAATAAAAGTTAATGGTTAATCAATAATTTTTTTAAAAATATGTGTAGAACATATAAGCCCACTGCTGTTGTGTCAATAAACTCGACAAATAGAGCATTTTTGCTAGACAAATCAAATGCGGAGTTCTTTTTCTTCAATCCCGTTGATAATGTTGAACTGCAATCCGTTATTAATAACCTAAAGTCGAAAAATTCTTGCGGATGTGATTGCATCTGTTCTTAAAAAGATAGCACACTTTATTCTTGAGCCATATTATAAATAACAATTTTCTTTGTGGCAAATTTCCTGATAGTCTCAAAATGGCCATAATAGTCCCCATTTAAAAAAAAAGTATTTTAAGTGACCCGAATAACTTTAGACCTATATCAAAAATTACAATATTGACCAAATTATCGTAAACAAAATGCTAGTCTTCCTAGAAAAAACTAACTTTCTCTGTAAATCTCAGTTTGGTTTCGTGAAGGGGAAGTGTACCGAGGATGCTATTTTAGCTCCATCCCTCATGCTTTGGACAGAAATAAAAAACAGCTTTGTTTCTTTTTTTTTACATAATTCACGCGCGCTCAAGGGCTTATTACTACCCTTTTAATGTTAATACACACCGCGGGCGTTAGGGAAATTCGGAAGAGAAGATAGGAGATACCGATGGACGTTGGTTTTAAATGTTTGTGGATTATACTGTGAGGGAAAAATAGAGCTTGGTAAAGCATTCCACATTCGTGTTGTACGGTTTATGAAAGAATCTCTATACTTGACGGTACGTCCGAAAATAGGCTTGAGGGTATACTGATGAGCATTCAAAGCGTGACGGGTATTGCGAGAAAATTGATGAAGGGGCGGAATGCAACTGGCTATTTCGCTGGAGCACTGTTTGTGAAAAAAGCGATAGAATAAGGAAAGGCAAGAGACATTTCTGCGATGTTGGAGCGAGTCAATAGACTCTGCTATGCATCTGTTCCCTATTAGTTTTAACGCTCGATTTTGAATTCTATCCAGCAGGTGCAAAGAGGTCTTAGGAGCACCAGACCAGATATGAGCATTATACTCGAGCTTGGGGCGGATGTATGCCTTATATATTGTAGCCAAATCAGAGGGGGTAAAGAACTTCTTGCAGCGTTTAAGGAATCCTAAACATTTCGCAGCATTCTTGGCGGATTCGAATATGTGGTCATTCCAACGAAGATGGTCGTTAACACACATACCGAGAATGGAAAGTTTTTCGGTTTCGACGATGCAAGTGCCATTCATTGATAATAGCAAGGGGTTAAGGTTACGCTTGAGCGACAGCTGACAGCATTGGGTTTTCGAAGCATTAAATTCCACTGTGTTGTTTATACCCCATTTAATTATACTGTCAAGATCGGAATTTAATGAGCTTAACATGCGCTGCCGTTCCAGTACTACGGCCGAAGAGCAGGGACGTGAGTCTGGGAACGAATATGAGAAGCTGAGGGTGCTGTCGTCAGCGAAGGAATGTATTGGATTAGAAGTAGCAGACAAGAGATCATTTATGAATATAAGAAAGAGAGTCGGAGACAAAACGGAGCCTTGGGGAACACCAGCATTTATATGGTGGATAGCAGACTTGAAACCGTCCAAAACAACTTGAATTGAACGTTCCGAAAGGTAGTTTCTAATCCATTGAAGAAGAGATTCATCGTTGCCAAATGCACGCATTTTCGACAAAAGAGCTTGATGCCAAACTCTGTCAAATGCCTTTGAAATATCAAGCGCAACAATCTTGCATTCACCAGAATGATGCAGAGAGTGGTTCCACTTTTCGGTGAGATATACCATCAAATCACCAGTGGACCTTTTGCTACGAAAACCATACTGACGGTCATTGAGGAGCTTTCGTGATTCAAGATATTTCATAAGCTGACGATTTATCAGCGTTTCCATGACCTTAGAAAGAAGGGACGTAGGTGCAATGGGTCGATAGTTGGAGGGAGAAGAAGATTCGCCTTTTTTAGGGACGGGCTGGACAAATGCTGTTTTCCATCTACTCGGAACAAGTCCAGAAGAGTAGGATAGATGAAAAAGCTTACGCAGTGGTTTTGCCAGCGTGGAAGAACACCTCTTCAGAATAATGGGTGAGATACCATCTGGACCAGCGGATTTGTTAATGTTGAGATCTTTAAGTACTCTTGCTACTGTACGAGTGCAAAAGTGGATTTGTCCCATAGAATGTTCGACGCGCTCAAGTACAGGGGGAGGCAAAGCACAATCTGGGAGTGTGGAGTTCGCAGCGAATAGGGCTGCAAGCAGATTGGCCTTGTCCACAGAGCTGACAGCTGGAGTGTCATTGTGAACTAGCGTTGGGGTGGAAGATGAGGCACAATTTTGTATGTTTTTGACGAACGACCAAAAATTTCTGCTACCTTTGGGACAGTGTAGAATCTTTTGCCTCAATTTTTGGTCGAAGGAGAATTCTACACAGCGAATTAGAGCATTGCAATCATTTCTGGCTCGTTTAAATATTTTTCGGTTTTCCTCTGTTGGGTTGGCCTTAAAAGACCGAAATCTTAACTCCCTCAACCTGATAGCTTCTTTGCAGGTCGAGTCATACCACGCTTTTTGCTTCGGCTTAATACTCTTTATTCTGTGAGGAATAAAGGATTTAATGCCGAGGAGAATAGTGTTCGTAATCGTATCGGTTAAGTTAGTTACTCGTATCAGTTAAAACTCCTAAAGAAGCTGTTCATGCCGTCCCCGTTGGCTTTCTCGTACTGCCAAACTAATCTTTTAGGAGCTTTTTCTTTAACTGTGTGGTTGAGGTACGAAAAATTAGCCGATACGACACAGTGGTCTGACGACCCTAGAGGCGATAATACATTTATGGTGTATTTATCGGGGTGGGAGCTACAAGCTCCCAGCTTCTGGATCCAACAGAAGCTTTCGATTTGGTAAATCACTCTATCCTTCAAGAAAAACTTAGTGCTGCTGGCTTTAGAGGTAGTATAAATGATTGCATTCTTTTTGGGTAATAGGAGACAGCGTACGAAGACAAATGGAGTTTTAAGTGAAAAAGAAGTGTGCTCCAATGTTACACCCTCAAGGCTCTGTCCTTGGACCGATTCTCTTCGTTGTTTACATTAACTCCATCTTTAGTATGAAACTCCACGGAGAATAAATTGCGTATGCCGATGACCTAGCGCTGTCTTGTACAACGAGTTCATTAGATCGCTTAAGATCTCTAATGTTGTAGGATTTAAATTTGCTGAGCAAATGGTTTGACTTGCATCAGATGATTCTTAGCAAAAAATCCAAAGCCATGTGTTTCTCGCTAACCTATAACTATGGATCTCGATTATCACCATTCTACCTGTATCACGGCAAACTGTTCAAAGAAAATTGTTTTCAACTGCAGTTCGTAAAAGAATTTAGATACTTAGGAATTCTATTAGATTCAAATATTTACTGGAAGGCTCATATCAAAAGCATCAAACAACTGCTCTACACTTCCATAAGTAAACTTTATAATTTACGTAAATTGGTTCAACGCAATTTACTATGCCTTAGTTCAAACAAGACTTGATTATGGACTTGCATGTTGGGGTAGTGCATATGTGACTAACCTGAATCCTCTTATTGTTGCACATAAAAAGATTGTAAGAGTGATATCAAATAGAAGCAGGTACGAAACATCACTTCCGTTATTTCAATCTCTAAAAATATTACCTCTAAGATATCTATATATTTACAAAGTTCTAAACATTTTTTCCTAAGAAGTGGACATATTAACTTCAGAATAAATGAAGTCTATTCACTTAGAAACAAGACTACTTCTGTAGTCTCCTTTGTAAAAAAAAGAGCTCTGTAGACGTTTTATCTCAAATATCTCACCATTTGTCTTTAACAAACTGCCGTCTAATATATGCACACTAGTTGCACACCCATACAGATTTTTAAAAGCACTAAAAAAATAGCTCCTTTCCAGATCTGAATTAGAAACGTTACTTAATGTTGAGTCCTGATTACGTTTTCTTCTTCTTCTTTTTATACCCTATCCTAAGGGTATATTAAGTTTGATACATAGTTTGTAACATAGAGAAATAATCGAGATAGACCCTATAAAGTATATATATTCGTGATCAGGATTTCAAAATTTTTTACACTTGTACTGTATCCTTTTATCAGATGCCCAGATATGAAATTTCATTTTCCTAGCTCAAAATTTAAGGCCCAAAAAGTGATGACGGACGAACGGATGGACGGACATGGCTAAATCGTCTTCGCTATTGATGCTGATTACGAATATATATGTATACTTTATAGGGTATATCTCGATTATTTGTCTATGTTACAAACTATGTATCAAACTTAATATACCCTTAGGATAGGGTAGAAAAACCAAAGTTAATCCAATTCCCACAATAGCGAACACGTCATGTCCGTCGTATTACAGACCTATCAGCCTTTGGGGTTTTCTATCAAAAGTTTTTTAAAACATACAGAAAAGCTACAATCCTTCTGGAACGGATCGTATGATACCCTATCCTCCTCTCTATTAAGTGGGCGTGGCCAAATTGCATTTTGTACTCAAATATAGCTATAATGTCGAACGTTTGAGGATGTTACATGTAAAATTTTATCAAAATAGGTTTTTTGATGATAACGCCCCCAAAATGTAGGCGTGGCCAAAACTCTTTTATGGGTGAATTGTAGGGAATCTAAATGCCCAAACATTTGGTCTTAACAACATTTTTCGGTTTCATATAATTTTGTGAAATTATAAAAAAGTAGGCGTGGCAGTGGGCGGATGTAGAAAAATTTTACACTTGTACTGTATCTTTTTCTTGGAAGCCCAGATATGAAATTTCATCCTCCTAGCTCAAAATTTAAGGCCCAAAAATCGGTTTTGTGATGAAAACGCCCCCAAAAAGTGGGCGTGGCCAAAACTTTTGTACGGGTGGATTGTAGGGAATCTGAATGCCTAACTATTTGGTCTTAACAAAATTTTTCGGTTTCATATAATTTAGTGAAGTTATGAACAAGTGGGCGTGGCAGTGGGCGGATTTCAAAAATATTTAAAGCGGTGACATACGGACGGACGGACGGACGGACGGTCATCGCTCAATCGATTTCGCTATTGATGCTGATCACGAATATATATACTTTATAGGGTCTATCTCGATTATTTCTCTATGTTACAAACTATGTGTCAAACTTAACATACCCTTAGGATAGGGTATAAAAATGATCACAAAATTCAAAATTATTTAGTTTCGGAAAGTCAATTTCTGATTAGCAATCCAGGTTTCGATATAATCATAGCTGTAAATAAGCTGTGTTGAAAGTCAATTTAGATCTTCGTTTCGTTCTAGATTCCGATAAGTTTGTTATAATGTTTTTATACCCTATCCTAAGGGTATATTAAGTTTGACACATAGTTTGTAACATAGAGAAATAATCGAGATAGACCCTATAAAGTATATATATTCGTGATCAGCATCAATAGCGAAATCGATTGAGCGATGACCGTCCGTCCGTATGTCACCGCTTTTTGGGCCTTAAATTTTGAGCTAGGACGATGAAATTTCATATCTGGGCTTCTGAGAAAAAGATACAGTACAAGTGTAAAAATTTTTGAAATCCGCCCACTGCCACGCCCACTTTTTCATAACTTCCCTAAATTATATGAAACCGAAAAATTTTGTGAAGACCGAATATTTAGGCATTCAGATTCCCTACAATCCACTCATACAAAAGTTTTGGCCACGCCCACTTTTTGGGGGCGTTTTCATCATAAAACCGATTTTTGGGACTTAAATTTTTAACTAGGACGCTAAAATTTCATATATGGGCTTCTGACGAAGAGGTACAGTAGAAGTGTAAATTTTTTTTACATCCGCCAACTGCCACGCCTACTTTTTTATAACTTCACTAAATTATATGGAACCGAAAAATTTTGTTAAGTCCAAATATTTAGGTATTCAGATTCCCTACAATTCACCCAAAGAACAGTTTTGGCCACGCCCACTTTTTGGGGGCGTTTTCATCAAAAAACCGTTTTTGATAAAATTTTACATGTAACATCCTCAAACGTTCGAGGTTATAGCCATATTTGAGTACGAAATGCAATTTGGCCACGTCCACTTTATAGAGAGGAGGACAGGGTATCAGACGATCCGTTCCAGACGGATTGTAGCTTTTCTGTATGTTTTTTCCACTGTTCAGGAAACTGACAACCATAAATACAAGCATTGAAAATATGTATGTAGCATATGTCTTAGGACCTTTGGTAGAAAAAGCTTCAGAAATTGAGGGAACGTGCCTAATAAAAGATGAAGGTGAATCAACCTCAGTAGCGCTAGAAACATTAGAATGAGGAAGTGAAAAATATATTCATATCTTAAGGATTTAATAAACACTGTGATTTACTTCCAGCATCTGTTACCACCTATAGCTTTAAGATTTTTCCATAGTTCTTTCGAACAGCATAAATATATGTATGTAGATTTGATCTGTTTGGTTACAAGTGGAGTATAAATGTCATATAATCTGCTCACAAGAGAACTTTGTATTATAATTAATGTCAGGTCTACAATACATTACATCTCAATTAAAAAGGCCACAGTCCCGTTCTAGTTTTGGGATTGTAATATTACAAAACAACCTAAAAGATTCACTGTTTTGTATACCACTAGCATGAAAACCAAGAGAGCAAAATAAAAAAAAATCATGAATAAACTTTGAAGTCGGCCGAACTTGATCATTGCCTAGTAGCTTGCGCTACTGGTAAGAAACAAATCAATCAAAGATGGATTAGTGGTTGATTGGAAACATGTGGGACAAAGATTGTTAACCACTAACAGACCCAATTTATCAGAAAAGTAATGAAAAATGTGCGTAGTATTGTTGTTAGCTAAAAGAGTAACGTTAAAGTCGTCACCACCAAATTGTCATACTTAGTACTCAAATTCGAGAGGGTATCCTCAAATTCCTTTAACTTCTCCTCTTTAAAGCTGTAAGGGGACAGTAAACCACAACTAATAAACCTTTCTCAAGATAATTTTTTAACTGAACACAGAGAAACTAAATAATTGATGGATTTGAGGAGTAGATACAGACACCACCTCCAATTCTGTCTACGCGATCATTCTTTAATAGTGTAAAGCTGAGTAAATTCACGAGCTGGGACGTCACAATTCTATTCAGCCAAGTTTTAGATACAATAACAACGTCTAACTTAGATGCGCTTAAGGTTTCGAAGGGCACAGTATATTTGGACCTAAGACTTCCTGCTATGACAGATACTCAGCCCAACGTACGTATCACTCAACACATTGAGAACGCTCCTTACACTATCAGGATTTAGACTGGACACCATGGAAGTTAAGATAGTCAATTTTAAGGACACATCTGCTCAGAGAAAGATATTTCAAAAACAATTAAGCCTGTATTAACAAAATTTTTTAAAAGGTTATCGACATTTTCAGCAAAATTCATAAAGTTCCCGTACGCAAATTCAATTCATAAAGTTATTTTAAAAATGAAAAATACAAAATATTCAAATACTAAAAAAGAATTTTAAAAAGTGACATCACTTAAATCAATTGGCAAACTGACGATAACTTCGAAAGTTTCTGGATGTTGCATGGAAAATTTCATTTAAGTCGATTTTTTTATAAAAATGCCCCCAAAAAAGTGGGCGTGGTCAAAACTGATGTTTAGGAGAATTGTTGAATTGAACTGAATCTGAATGCCTAAATATTTGGTCTTAACAAAATTTTTCGGTTTCATATAATATACATATGTACCTAGTGAAGTTATGAAAAATTTAATACAATTTTAAAACATAGATTATATATTCAACGACAAGCAAAGTGTTTTCATATCAATTCTGGACATAGATTCGAGATTTTTCGGTTTTTCATTAAAAAAAAAACCTTTTAATCGAGGAAAAGACTGGCTAAAACTGTGAAAAATATTCAAAAAATATTCATTCGTATGGATTATAGGTTTTACTAAGGAAATGGGAATCGGTCTCGTGCGTCGGCAGGACAAGAGAGCGAGGTAATTGAATAGGTTGCTGTCCTATCCTAAGGGTATATTAAGTTTGACACATAGTTTGTAACATAGAGAAATAATCGAGATAGACCCTATAAAGTATATATATTCGTGATCAGCATCAATAGCGAAATCGATTGAGCGATAACCGTCCGTCCGTCCGTCCGTCCGTATGTCACCGCTTTTTGGGCCTTAAATTTTGAGCTAGGACGATGAAATTTCATATCTGGGCTTCTGAGAAAAAGATACAGTACAAGTGTAAACATTTTTGAAATCCGCCCACTGCCACGCCCACTTTTTCATAACTTCACTAAATTATATGAAACCGAAAAATTTTGTGAAGACCAAATATTTAGGCATTTAGATTCCCTACAATCCACCCATACAAAAGTTTTGGCCACGCCCATTTTTTGGGGGCGTTTTCATCACAAAACCGATTTTTGGGCCTTAAATTTTTAACTAGGACGCTGAAATTTCATATCTGGGCTTCCAAGAAAAAGATACAGTACAAGTGTAAAATTTTTTTACATCCGCCCACTGCCACGCCTACTTTTATATAACTTCACTAAATTATATGAAACCGAAAAATTTTGTTAAGACCAAATATTTGGGTATTTAGATTCCATACAATTCACCCATAGAAGAGTTTTGGCCACGCCCACTTTTTGGGGGCGTTATCATCAAAAAACCTATTTTGATAAAATTTTACATGTAACATCCTCAAACGTTCGACATTATAGCTATATTTGAGTACAATATGCAATTTGGCCACGCCCACTTTATAGAGAGGAGGATAGGGTATCAGACGATCCGTTCCATACGGATTGTAGCTTTTCTGTATGTTTGTTTTTAGATTTTACCAAAGCATTTGACAATATTGATCATTGAATCTTACTCAGTAAACTTAAAAATAATTTTAATTTTTCATCCATTGCCACCAAGCTGTTGCGAGATTATCTACAAAATAGGGTGCAGATGATAAAAACTTAGTCCACTCATTACGTGTGTTCCGCAAGGCTCTATTTTAGTTATAAATGTTTTCTCTTCACATCAACGAGCTTCACGAATCTATTGTGTACCGCAAAGAAGATTTATTTGGCGTTATTGTGGATAGAATTCCTTCCGGAATGTACATTCTTTTTAATAGAAATTAGTTCGTTTTTTCTTAATTCCTCATTAACCTTAAATACAAGCTGCGGTTTTGAACGCAAATGTTAGTCAATGCTACTATTTTTTATTGAATGTGTTACATTTTTTTTTTTTGTTTTTCGTAAACAAACTTCTGTTGAAACAGTCGAACATTAATTCGAATATAGTACGGGCGAAATATGTATATTTCGATGAAAATTCACGTTAGCAAATTTATTTTCCGGGAACAAAAAATATTAGGAGGGAATATTTTTCCCTCGGAGTTCCGGATAACCCCGAATGAGGATTCAACTTTGGGCCACTTCAAATAAACTTATTCTTAATCCCTCAAAGAGTGTTGCTATGATTTTCTTTTGAACTGAAAATAATTCATTTAATTTTCCTCAAATTATTCTTGACCAGAATGTTATTCCTTATGTCAGTAAGGTTAAATACAGGCTACAGTGTTAACTCCACACTGTTATTATGATGCTGTTTTTGATGCGATAAGAAAAATCTCTTCTGGATTGCGTACACTCAGATGCTCATCGCATCTGATACCTAGCATGAAAAAGTATTTATTAAAGACCCTTATTATTCCTTTTTTCGTATTCATTTTCAGTTTTAACTGTAACATATGTACATATATCCTTGTATAGATTATGAATGCAAGCGTAAACTTAGCGTAGGTTTTAATGATTGCGTGCTATTCATTCACAATATTCGAAGGCATGAGAGTGTTTCACATCTAAGCTCAGATCGATAACCTTAGACAATTACCACTCATTCATAAACCCCGACTGTGTCTCCCTGTTGAATTGGAGACTATCACTTCATCACCCATTTTTCAGATGTTCACAAGATATTTCAACACTTTGCAAACTAATCTACAAATCTGTAAATTGAAATAATAGTAATAACCTCATTCTGTAGTACAAATAATTTTACTATACAATTTTCTCGGTTTGTTTTTTTAACTTCTTTAAAAAAGTTCTGTACTATTTGAATACTTAATGATAAGATATCTTGTTCTCATGTAAATATGTATATAAAATGAAATTAAATGAAAACTAACGCAACTGTCGACATCTTAATATGTTAAGTCAAGTACCAATAAGTCTCGGGAACGTTGGGAGGGAGATGAAGCAAAGGAGTCGACTTTGGCCCGGACCACCTCCATCCTTCTACCTCAACCTTCAACCTTCTACTTCTACCGATCGCCTAACCGGCCTATACCATAATAAAGAATTCCCGATGAACGAATCTACAGCCGACCTAAACAATTGTCCCTCGTACTTCTCGCGCGTGGGGTAAGCACTCCAAAAAGGATTTCACTGAGGTCGCGCTGATACTGGTTTTCAAACCTCTCTAACCCGAGGGTAAACGTTGACGGATGTACCGTTTGTTGTTGTTGCTGCTGCTGTTCCTGTTGTTGCTGTTGTTGTTGCTGTTCCTAATGTCGCTGTTGTTGATGATTCTGTTACTGATGATGATGTTGCTGCTGCTGGTTGGTAGTCTGCCTCCTAACCGATGTATTGGTCCTCATGCTCTTCTAGAGTGGCTAACATCATCATCAGCTCGGTCTCGATCATCTTCTTATCTTCTTCTTCATCTGTCGTGTTCGGATGCGATTTCTCGCGCGCTCGACCACTCGGTCTAGGTTATGGCCATTAAGTACTCCGATGAATTGCGTTGAGGTCTGTTGTCCAACAACACCTCAATCTCCGCGATTTCTTTTCTCTCTGTCTTCCGTGAAAATTAACGGGTATTCCGTCATAACGAATGACCTACGGCGGTCGATACCCGCCATACAGAACTGAATTTTTATTGAATTACTATGATAACTTTGAATATTTGACCATTTGAAAAATTGATTTTTAAACGGAAACGCCCTCAAAAAGTGGGCATAGCTAAATATTTGACCTTTAGAAAATTTTTCGATTACATGTAAAATAGTGATGTTATGAGAAAGTTGGGGTGGCAGTGGGTGGATTTCAAAAATGTTTCCGTTTGTACTGTATCTTTTTCTCAAAAGCCCAGATATGAAATTTTATTCTCCTAGCTCAAAATTTAAGCCTTAAAATGTTTTTAATGTTTGTTTGGCCGTAAAAAAGGTAGCGGATTTTGTGAAAAGATTTGATTACAGCGAATTTAATAACATTTTGCGAACAATCATTTCGATCTGCTCTTCTATTAACATAAATTGACTTTGCAAGCTTAGACATAACCACAAATTCCTTCAAATGATTTTTAACGAAACTCGATTAGTGTCGATACACAGGGATTTCAGTCAGTCAAATGCGCGGCGAGGTACTTCACGTGCGAACCGCTTTGATGACCAGCGCGCGACTGATAAAAAAAACATACAGAAAAGCTACAATCCGTCTGGAACGGATCGTATGATACCCTATCCTCCTCTCTATAAAGTGGGCGTGGCCAAATTGAATTTTGTACTCAAATATAGCTATAATGTCGAACGTTTGAGGATGTTACATGTAAAATTTCATGAAAATCGGTTTTTTGATGAAAACGCCCCCAAAAAGTGGGCGTGACCAGAACTGTTCTATGGGTGAATTGTAGGGAATCTGTATACCTAAATATTTGGACTTAACAAAATTTTTCGGTTTCATATAATTTAGTGAAGTTATAAAAAAGTAGGCGTGGCAGTGGGCGGATGTCAAAAAAATTTACACTTCTACTGTATCTTTTCGTCATAAGCCCAGATATGAAATTTCAGCGTCCTAGTTAATAATTTAAGGCCCAAAATTCGGTTTTGTGATGAAAACGCCCCCAAAAAGTGGGCGTGGCCAAAACTTTTGTATGGGTGGATTGTAGGGAATCTGAATGCCTAAATATTTGGTCTTAACAAAATTTTTCGGTTTCATATAATTTAGTAAAGTTATGAAAAAGTGGGCGTGGCAGTGGGCGGATTTAAAAAATGTTTACACTTGTACTGTATCTTTTTCTCAGAAGCCCAGATATGAAATTTCATCGTCCTAGCTCAAAATTTAAGGCCCAAAAAGCGGTGACATACGGACGGACGGACGGACGGTCATCGCTCAATCGATTTCGCTATTGATGCTGATCACGAATATATATACTTTATAGGGTCTATCTCGATTATTTCTCTATGTTACAAACTATGTGTCAAACTTAATATACCCTTAGGATAGGGTCGTGTTGGCATGTCCCAATAACGTTTGAGAGCGAGTGAAGATGAACGACAAGCGAGTAGATTCAGAATGCAACAACTTCGTGCACATCAAACAGAATGACACCGAGCACAACACAATAAACATAACCGATTGCGCCGACGCGGTGCTCCTTTAAACCTGGAGCAAAAGGCATTCGATTACGATTCGAAAATCGATTACAGTGTGGATATATCAGTAATAATTGGAGAAATGTCAATCGTTTGTCCACATTGTAAGACGTTGAAATTCAGCAGCGAAACTCCTGGATTGTGTTGCGCACGTGGAAAATGAAATTGTCACTATTGGTCACGCTACCAGAGCCATTACGCTTATTGGTTTCTGGAACAGGAAATGATTCTATCCGTTTCCAAAAATACAACATTTGCTTCCCAATGACGTCGTTTGGCGAAACGCATATTGTAGAGGACAATTTCATGCCCACTTTCCAGCTAATTTCAACGCAATCCTCTTTCGCATCATAAAACGAAACTCAAACCGTACACAGTCCGGCTAATATTGCCGATTTCAATGAATTGGAGGTTGATTGGGACTCATAATCTCGTATGACATCAAATTTTTACACTTATACTGCTTCTCTTTCTTAGAAGCTCAGGCATGGCATTTCATCCTCCTAGCTCAAGATGTCAGACCCAAAAAGTCATGACATACGGACGGACGTACGGACGGACATGGCTATATCGTTTTCACTATTGATGCTGATCACGAATATATATACTTTATAGCGTCTAAAGTGTAATGTAATATAACATTTTATCAAAATCGCTTTTTAATATAAATAAATAATATAACACACTGCATTTCTTTTTTAATTGCTATGGTATCTTCGAACGTCTGAGCATGTCACATATAAAGCTTCATCAAAATCGCTTTTTTTTTATGAAAACGCTCCCAAGAAGTAATTTTTTTGTACTTGTACTGTATCTTTTTCACAAAAGCTCAGATATGCAATTTCAAGGTCTCAAGGCGGTTTGGCTAACTCTTACTGCTTTAGACCAAAGCCAAATATTTAGGTATTCAAATTACCTACGGGCCCAATTTGTGGGTGCGTTTTCATTAAAACACCGACTTCTGGAACCAATTTTGATAAATTATTGCAACTAACATCTACCTATCCATACATACATACGTTCGATGTTAGCATTGCATCTAATCCAAAAATAGACTATGCTTCCTTTACTTTATTAAGGGTAATGGAGAAGAAGAAGAGTAGGGCACTTTTCTACATATATGTTGATTTTAACTTTGAAATAAATCTAATGTCAAACACAACTTTCTTTGTTAAATAAATTATATACATACATATGTATGTACATTATATGATATGTTACATCTAAAATCTAAAAATGTTTTGCAGGCACTGCAACAAAGGAAACATCAGAGACAGAAAAAGATATTTCAATTAAACCCACGAGTAGTCAGACGACCGAAGGTAAGATATTCATTTGTTGCACCGTCCATAGAACTTTTTTTTTGTTTTTCATTATTTTTCACATCTATCATGCTATGTGTTTTGAAAATCAGAATTAAAAAAAAAACACATAATCTATCCTATCACGCGTTTAAAGAATTGCAATAGTTCAAGATATATACATATGTATTATTTTGTCGTATCTAGAAATATTCATCAAAATAGAAGTGTACACATATTTATGATAATGTGTAGTATTTGTAGGTACTTATGTACATACATATGTGCAGGACATTGTTGCTATGCTTGATGTTTTGTTACACTATTTGTTAAACGAATAGGAACTACTAGTATTATCTCAGTTCAATTGGCCCGGATTCTAGATGTTACTATAACTCCATGGTAACATCTAGTTAAAAGTAATAAAAATGTCTATACATATTACACATTACACTGACATTAGCAGTCTTAATGATTTTTTTCGATGTCAAGTAAAATAGTGAAGTTGGGAAAAAGTGGGCGTGGCAGTGGGCGGATTTAAATTTTTACATTTTTACTGTCTTTTTTCTCAAAAACCCAGATATGAAGTTTCATCAACTCATCAAAATTTTAGGTCCGAAAAGTGGTGACTTACATACGAACGGTCATGGCTAAAACGCTATTAATACTGATCACCAATGTACCTACATACTTTATAGGGTCTATCTCGATTATTTGTCTATGTTACACACTATGTATTAATACAAACTTTCAATCGTATGTATGTAATTACGTTTGATAGACAAAAGTTAGTTAATTAGTTAAATTAATACAAATTCATGCTTTTAGGTATTCTTGAATTCCCAATATGTATCCGTGAAAAGCGATTATCGATATATCGATTATTTATTCAATTTCCGTTCGTTTTAACTTTCGATTGAGCCATTTCCGTCCGTCCGTCCGTCTGCATGTCGTCAATTTGTGGGCCTTAAATTTTGAGCTGAGGGGATGAAACTTCATATCTGGGTTTTTGAGAAAAAAGACGGTGAGCGGTTCAGTAATATAAAACCCATAATATCACCCATCATATTTTCCCACGCCCATTTTATGCGCCATTTTCAATAAAAACCCATTTGCATTCGCTCGAAGTCAGCATTGTAGCTTTATAGAAAGCCAGAAACGCACACTTTATTAGCTCTGATACAAAGGAAGAATGATAGGGTATTTTGCGATCCGTTCCAGATGGATTGTAGCTTTTTAAGCATTGTTGTTTGAGCTTTACGATATCATTCTGTAACATAAACAACAGAATTAACATAGATATGTTTTTTTATGATATCACAAAGCGCATGTGGAACCCTTTCCAAGTTCTTTGATGATAAACCAAAGGAATCAGCATTGTTGGCTGTTGTAGGTGGATACATTCGTTATGTGTCTGGGCCTCGATTATGCTTTTAATAATACGATCAATAACGCAACCTAATTCATGGCTCTGGCTCAAATCTACAGTGCTGCTAAAAACATTCCAGATTTTTCAGGTCATTTTTATTAATTGAAAATAATTAATTAAAAATAATTTTTTTTTTGTTTTATCTTAATTTTACTGTTTATTAAAAGTGTGTAATGAACAATTTTTTTTTTATTCTCACGTGCTAAATAAAAAACAAAAAAAAATTACTTCAATTTCAAGAAATTTGTCTGTGCAAAACTAACCGGATTTTTTCGAATTTTTTCTTTAATGTTTTATTTGTTAGTATTTTGTCCAGTAGCCTTTGTTGTTTAGTTCCGCTTTGCATCGGCGAGGCATTGAGGCCACCAAATTATCGATTATATTAGTAGGCATATTCTCCCACTCATTCTTCAAAGCTACAAAAAGAGAACTTGTTGAAGTGTGGTTTTTTTTTCCAACTCTCCTTTTTAAAATCGCCCACAAATTCTCAATCGGGTTCAAATTCGGTGACTGAGAAGGCCACTCAAGAACACAAACGTTTTTTGCCGCAAACCACTCTTTTAACAGCTTTGAAGAATGTTTTGGGTCATTGTCCTGCTGGAACACCCAACGCAAAGGCAACTCCTCCTCAGCGTATGGAAGCATGACTGACTCCAAAATATCCCTTTAGTGGAAACGGTCCATTGTTCCTGTAATTTGAGGCTCCTCCGTCCTTAACTGTAGGGAGACCATTTGCTGGCTTTAAGCGAGTTCCTTTCGAGCTCCTAACTGTTCTCCCGTCATCAGAGTAAAACATATTGAATTTGCTTTCATCACTGAAAAGCACACTTTTCCATTTGGTAAAGCATTACTTTTTACAGATCTGTTAAATTTTTACATTAATGTTCTCAACTAATTAAAAATTAGCAATCTTGAAAGTCATTGAGCAAAACATATTTTAAAGAAAAAATCCGGAACGTTTTTAGCAGCACTCTATATATATATATACATATGTATGAAACTAAGTGGCAAAGTGTTTCCCTCTACCGCCCGTAATTTTCAACTAATTTAGTTGTTTTTTTTTTAAATGTAAATAATTAAGGTACAAAGATGATAGGTAAAAACATACAGAAAAGCTACAATCCGTCTGGAACGGATCGTCTAATACCCTATCCTCGTTTCTATAAAGTGCTCATGGCCAAATTGCATTTGGTACTCAAATATGGCTATAACGTCGAACGTTTGAGGATGTTACATGTGAAATTTCATGAAAATCGGTTTTTTTATGAAAACGCCCCCAAAAAGTGGGCGTGGCCAAAACTGTTCTATGGGTGAATTGTAGGGAATGTAAATACCCAAATATTTGGTCTTAACAAAATTTTTCGGTTTCATATAATTTAGTGAAGTTATAAAAAAGTAGGCGTGGCAGTGGGCGGATGTAAAAAAATTTTACACTTGTACTGTATCTTTTTCTTGGAAGCGCAGATATGAAATTTCAGCGTCCTAGTTAAACATACAGAAAAGCTACAATCCGTCTGGAAAGGATCGTATGATACCCTATCCTCCTCTCTATAAAGTGGGCGTGGCTAAATTGCATATTGTACTCAGATATAGCTATAATGTCGAACGTTTGAGGATATTACATGTAAAATTTTATCAAAATAGGTTTTTTGATGATAACGCCCCCAAAAAGTGGGCGTGGCCAAAACTGTTGTATGGGTGAATTGTAGGGAATGTAAATACCCAAATATTTGGTCTTAACAAAATTTTTCGGTTTCATATAATTTAGTGAAGTTATAAAAAAGTAGGCGTGGCAGTGGGCGGATGTAAAAAAATTTTACACTTGTACTGTATCTTTTTCTTGGAAGCCCAGATATGAAATTTGAGCGTCCTAGTTAAAAATTTAAGGAACAAAAATCGGTTTTGTGATGAAAACGCCCCCAAAAAGTGGGCGTGGCCAAAACTTTTGTATGGGTGGATTGTAGGGAATCTGAATGCCTAAATATTTGGTCTTAACAAAATTTTTCGATTTCATATAATTTAGTGGAGTTATGAAAAAGTAGGCGTGGCAGTGGGCGGATGTAAAAAATTTTTACACTTGTACTGTATCTTTTTCTCAGAAGCCCAGATATGAAATTTCATCGTCCTAGCTCAAAATTTAAGGCCCAAAAAGCGGTGACATACGGACGGACGGACGGACGGTCATCGCTCAATCGATTTCGCTATTGATGCTGATCACGAATATATATACTTTATAGGGTCTATCTCGATTATTTCTCTATGTTACAAACTATGTGTCAAACTTAATATACCCTTAGGATAGGGTCGTGTTGGCATGTCCCAATAACGTTTGAGAGCGAGTGAAGATGAACGACAAGCGAGTAAATTCAGAATGCAACAACTTCGTGCACATCAAACAGAATGACACCGAGCACAACACAATAAACATAACCGATTGCGCCGACGCGGTGCTCCTTTAAACCTGGAGCAAAAGGCATTCGATTACGATTCGAAAATCGATTACAGTGTGGATATATCAGTAATAATTGGAGAAATGTCAATCGTTTGTCCACATTGTAAGACGTTGAAATTCAGCAGCGAAACTCCTGGATTGTGTTGCGCACGTGGAAAATGAAATTGTCACTATTGGTCACGCTACCAGAGCCATTACGCTTATTGGTTTCTGGAACAGGAAATGATTCTATCCGTTTCCAAAAATACAACATTTGCTTCCCAATGACGTCGTTTGGCGAAACGCATATTGTAGAGGACAATTTCATGCCCACTTTCCAGCTAATTTCAACGCAATCCTCTTTCGCATCATAAAACGAAACTCAAACCGTACACAGTCCGGCTAATATTGCCGATTTCAATGAATTGGAGGTTGATTGGGACTCATAATCTCGTATGACATCAAATTTTTACACTTATACTGCTTCTCTTTCTTAGAAGCTCAGGCATGGCATTTCATCCTCCTAGCTCAAGATGTCAGACCCAAAAAGTCATGACATACGGACGGACGTACGGACGGACATGGCTATATCGTTTTCACTATTGATGCTGATCACGAATATATATACTTTATAGGGTCTATCTCGATTATTTCTTTATGTTACAAACTATGTGTCAAACTTAATATACCCTTAGGATAGGGTATAAAAATGAACTTTCTTACAACGTACAATTTGGTAATTTCCAGTCAAGCAATTCTATATGTTTTTATACCCTATCCTAAGGGTATATTAAGTTTGACACATAGTTTGTAACATAGAGAAATAATCGAGATAGACCCTATAAAGTATATATATTCGTGATCAGCATCAATAGCGAAATCGATTGAGCGATGACCGTCCGTCCGTCCGTCCGTCCGTCCGTATGTCACCGCTTTTTGGGCATTAAGTTTTGAGCTAGGACGATGAAATTTCATATCTGGGCTTCTGAGAAAAAGATACAGTACAGGTGTAAAAATTTTTTAAATCCGCCCACTGCCACGCCCACTTTTTCATAACTTCACTAAATTATATGAAACCGAAAAATTTTGTTAAGACCAAATATTTGGGTATTTACATTCCCTACAATTCACCCATACAACAGTTTTGGCCACGCCCACTTTTTGGGGGCGTTTTCATCACAAAACCGATTTTTGGGCCTTAAATTTTTAACTAGGACGCTGAAATTTCATATCTGGACTTCCGAGAAAAAGATACAATACTAATGTAAAATTTTTTTACATCCGCCCACTGCCACGCCTACTTTTTTATAACTTCACTAAATTATATGAAACCGAAAAATTTTGTTAAGACCAAATATTTGGGTATTTAGATTCCCTACAATCCACCCATACAAAAGTTTTGGCCACGCCCACTTTTTGGGGGCGTTTTCATCACAAAACCGATTTTTGGGCCTTAAATTTTTAACTAGGACGCTGAAATTTCATATCTGGGCTTCCAAGAAAAAGATACAGTACAAGTGTAAAATTTTTTTACATCAGCCCACTGCCACGCCTACTTTTTTATAACTTCACTAAATTATATGAAACCGAAAAATTTTGTTAAGACCAAATATTTGGGTATTTAGATTCCCTACAATTTACCCATAGAACAGTTTTGGCCACGCCCACTTTTTGGGGGCGTTATCATCAAAAAAAATATTTTGATAAAATTTTACATGTAACATCCTCAAACGTTCGACATTATAGCTATATTTGAGTACAAAATGCAATTTGGCCACGCCCACTTTATAGAGAGGAGGATAGGGTATCATACGATCCGTTCCAGACGGATTGTAGCTTTTCTGTATGTTTTGTTTCTCTTCTGGAAAATTATTTTTTGATTTTATGTTAGGCAATGCTGTGACCAATCCTTAACCGCCAAAACCAAGAAAAGAACATACACAAAAGCTACAATCCGTCTGGAACGGATCGTATGATACCCTATCCTCCTCTCTATAAACTTAATATACCCTTAGGATAGGGTATAAAAATTAACTTTCTTACAACGTACAATTTGGTAATTTCCAGTCAAGCAATCCTATATGTTTTTATACCCTATCCTAAGGGTATATTAAGTTTGACACATAGTTTGTAACATAGAGAAATAATCGAGATAGACCCTATAAAGTATATATATTCGTGATCAGCATCAATAGCGAAATCGATTGAGCGATGACCGTCCGTCCGTCCGTCCGTCCGTCCGTATGTCACCGCTTTTTGGGCCTTAAGTTTTGAGCTAGGACGATGAAATTTCATATCTGGGCTTCTGAGAAAAAGATACAGTACAGGTGTAAAAATTTTTTAAATCCGCCCACTGCCACGCCCACTTTTTCATAACTTCACTAAATTATATGAAACCGAAAAATTTTGTTAAGACCAAATATTTAGGCATTCAGATTCCCTACAATCCACCCATACAAAAGTTTTGGCCACGCCCACTTTTTGGGGGCGTTTTCATCACAAAACCGATTTTTGGGCCTTAAATTTTTCACTAGGACGCTGATATTTCATATCTGGACTTCCGAGAAAAAGATACAATACTAATGTAAAATGTTTTTACATCCGCCCACTGCCACGCCTACTTTTTTATAACTTCACTAAATTATATGAAACCGAAAAATTTTGTTAAGACCAAATATTTGGGTATTTAGATTCGCTACAATCCACCCATACAAAAGTTTTGGCCACGCCCACTTTTTGGGGGCGTTTTCATCACAAAACCGATTTTTGGGCCTTAAATTTTTAACTAGGACGCTGAAATTTCATATCTGGGCTTCCAAGAAAAAAATACAGTACAAGTGTAAAATTTTTTTACATCAGCCCACTGCCACGCCGACTTTTTTATAACTTCACTAAATTATATGAAACCGAAAAATTTTGTTAAGACCAAATATTTGGGTATTTAGATTCCCTACAATTTACCCATAGAACAGTTTTGGCCACGCCCACTTTTTGGGGGCGTTATCATCAAAAAAAATATTTTGATAAAATTTTACATGTAACATCCTCGAACGTTCGACATTATAGCTATATTTGAGTACAAAATGCAATTTGGCCACACCCACTTTATAGAGAGGAGGATAGGGTATCATACGATCCGTTCCAGACGGATTGTAGCTTTTCTGTATGTTTTGTTTCTCTTCTGGAAAATTATTTTTTGATTTTATGTTAGGCAATGCTGTGACCAATCCTTAACCGCCAAAACCAAGAAAAGAACATACACAAAAGCTACAATCCGTCTGGAACGGATCGTATGATACCCTATCCTCCTCTCTATAAAGTGGGCCTATCCAAATTGCATATTGTACTCAAATATAGCTATAATGTCGAACGTTTGAGGATGTTATATGTAAAATTTTATCAAAATAGGTTTTTTGATGATAACGCCCCAAAAAGTGGGCGTGGCCAAAACTTTCGTATTAGTGGATTGTAGGGAATCTGAATGCCTAAATATTTGGTCATAACAAAATTTTTCGGTTTCATATAATTTAGTGAAGTTATAAAAAAGTAGGCGTGGCAGTGGGCGGATGTAAAAAAATTGTACACTTGTACTGTATCTTTTTCTCAGAAGCCCAGATATGAAATTTCAGCGTCCTAGTTAAAAATTTAAGGCCCAAAAATCGGTTTTGTGATGATAACGCCCCCAAAAAGTGGGCGTGGCCAAAACTTTTGTATGGGTGGATTGTAGGGAATCTGAATGCCTAAATATTTGGTCTTAACAAAATTTTTCGGTTTCATATAATTTAGTAAAGTTATGAAAAAGTAGGCGTGGCAGTGGGCGGATTTCAAACATTTTTACACTTGTACTGTATCTTTTTCTCAGAAGCCGAGATATGAAATTTCATCGTCCTAGCTCAAAATTTAAGGCCTAAAAAGCGGTGACATACGGACGGACGGACGGACGGACGGACGGTCATCGCTCAATCGATTTCGCTATTGATGCTGATCACGAATATATATACTTTATAGGGTCTATCTCGATTATTTCTCTATGTTACAAACTATGTGTCAAACTTAATATACCCTTAGGATAGGGTATACAAATTTAAGGCCCAAAAATCGGTTTTGTGATGAAAACGCCCCCAAAAAGTGGGCGTGGCCAAAACTTTTGTATGGGTGGATTGTAGGGAATCTGAATGCCTAAATATTTGGTCCTAACAAAATTTTTCGGTTTCATATAATTTCATCGTCCTAGCTCAAAATTTAAGGCCCAAAAAGCGGTGACATACGGACGGACGGACGGTCATCGCTCAATCGATTTCGCTATTGATGCTGATCACGAATATATATACTTTATAGGGTCTATCTCGATTATTTCTCTATGTTACAAACTATGTGTCAAACTTAATATACCCTTAGGATAGGGTATAATAAGAAACTGATTTCGTATAAGCATTGTATATGAAACTTATAGTACTTTCCTCAAGCGATATTTTTTTCTTTTCCGCTTCGACCGCCTAGGTGGCGTGTTCTCATTTCTCGCAAGTAAAGAAAGATGTTATCGCTCTCTGAGAATATAATGACAGGATGAGTGAGTAATGAGTGCAAACAAAGTAAGCAAAACCGGTTTTGGGTTTCCATTCTCACTCTGAATTTTTGTCCACATGTTACGCAACTGAGTGAATGACTTTGCCAAGAAAATGAGTAAAGAAACTGATTAAACAAAATTATGAGCATTGAGCAGGTTATTAGTATTTCATTTTCCTGGCTCAATAAAAAGATGTAGGTTTTTATACCCTATCCTAAGGGTATATTAAGTTTGACACATAGTTTGTAACATAGAGAAATAATCGAGATAGACCCTATAAAGTATATATATTCGTGATCAGCATCAATAGCGAAATCGATTGAGCGATGACCGTCCGTCCGTCCGTCCGTCCGTATGTCACCGCTTTTTGGGCCTTAAATTTTGAGGTAGGACGATGAAATTTCATATCTGGGCTTCTGAGAAAAAGATACAGTACAAGTGTAAAAATTTTTGAAATCCGCCCACTGCCACGCCCACTTTTTCATAACTTCACTAAATTATATGAAACCGAAAAATTTTGTTAAGACCAAATATTTAGGCAATCAGATTCCCCACAATCCACCCATACAAAAGTTTTGGCCACGCCCGATTTTTGGGCCTTAAATTTGTAACTAGGACGCTGAAATTTCATATCTGGGCTTCCAAGAAAAAGATACAGTACAAGTGTAAAATTTTTTTACATCCGCCCACTGCCACGCCTACTTTTTTATAACTTCACTAAATTATATGAAACCGAAAAATTTTGTTAAGACCAAATATTTGGGTATTTAGATTCCCTACAATCCACCCATACAAAAGTTTTGGCCACGCCCACTTTTTGGGGGCGTTTTCATCACAAAACCGATTTTTGGGCCTTAAATTTTTAACTAGGACGCTGAAATTTCATATCTGGACTTCCGAGAAAAAGATACAATACTAATGTAAAATTTTTTTACATCCGCCCACTGCCACGCCTACTTTTTTATAACTTCACTAAATTATATGAAACCGAAAAATTTTGTTAAGACCAAATATTTGGGTATTTAGATTCGCTACAATCCACCCATACAACAGTTTTGGCCACGCCCACTTTTTGGGGGCGTTTTCATCACAAAACCGATTTTTGGGCCTTAAATTTTTAACTAGGACGCTGAAATTTCATATCTGGGCTTCCAAGAAAAAGATACAGTACAAGTGTAAAATTTTTTTACATCCGCCCACTGCCACGCCTACTTTTTCATAACTTCACTAAATTATATGAAACCGAAAAATTTTGTTAAGACCAAATATTTGGGTATTTAGATTCCCTACAATCCACCCACACAAAAGTTTTGGCCACGCCCACTTTTTGGGGGCGTTTTCATCACAAAACCGGTTTTTGGGCCTTAAATTTTTAACTAGGACGCTGAAATTTCATATCTGGGCTTCCAAGAAAAAGATACAGTACAAGTGTAAAATTTTTTTACATCAGCCCACTGCCACGCCTACTTTTTTATAACTTCACTAAATTATATGAAACCGAAAAATTTTGTTAAGACCAAATATTTGGGTATTTAGATTCCCTACAATTTACCCATAGAACAGTTTTGGCCACGCCCACTTTTTGGGGGCGTTATCATCAAAAAAAATATTTTGATAAAATTTTACATGTAACATCCTCAAACGTTCGACATTATAGCTATATTTGAGTACAAAATGCAATTTGGCCACACCCACTTTATAGAGAGGAGGATAGGGTATCATACGATCCGTTCCAGACGGATTGTAGCTTTTCTGTATGTTTCGTTTCTCTTCTGGAAAATTATTTTTTGATTTTATGTTATTCAATGCTGTGACCAATCCTTAACCGCCAAAACCAAGAAAAGAACATACACAAAAGCTACAATCCATCTGGAACGGATCGTATGATACCCTATCCTCCTCTCTATAAAGTGGGCGTGGCTAAATTGCACATTGTACTCAGATAGAGCTATAATGTCGAACGTTTGAGGATATTACATGTAAATTTTTATCAAAATAGGTTTTTTGATGATAACGCCCCCAAAAAGTGGGCGTGGCCAAAACTGTTGTATGGGTGAATTGTAGGGAATGTAAATACCCAAATATTTGGTCATAACAAAATTTTTCGGTTTCATATAATTTAGTGAAGTTATAAAAAAGTAGGCGTGGCAGTGGGCGGATGTAAAAAAATTTTACACTTGTACTGTATCTTTTTCTTGGAAGCCCAGATATGAAATTTGAGCGTCCTAGTTAAAAATTTAAGGCCCAAAAATCGGTTTTGTGATGAAAACGCCCCCAAAAAGTGGGCGTGGCCAAAACTTTTGTATGGGTGGATTGTAGGGAATCTGAATGCCTAAATATTTGGTCTTAACAAAATTTTTCGATTTCATATAATTTAGTGAAGTTATGAAAAAGTAGGCGTGGCAGTGGGCGGATGTAAAAAATTTTTACACTTGTACTGTATCTTTTTCTCTGAAGCCCAGATATGAAATTTCATCGTCCTAGCTCAAAATTTAAGGCCCAAAAAGCGGTGACATACTGACGGACGGACGGACGGACGGACGGTCATCGCTCAATCAATTTCGCTATTGATGCTGATCACGAATATATATACTTTATAGGGTCTATCTCGATTATTTCTCTATGTTACAAACTATGTGTCAAACTTAATATACCCTTAGGATAGGGTATAAAAATTAACTTTCTTACAACGTACAATTTGGTAATTTCCAGTCAAGCAATCCTATATGTTTTTATACCCTATCCTAAGGGTATATTAAGTTTGACACATAGTTTGTAACATAGAGAAATAATCGAGATAGACCCTATAAAGTATATATATTCGTGATCAGCATCAATAGCGAAATCGATTGAGCGATGACCGTCCGTCCGTCCGTCCGTCCGTCCGTATGTCACCGCTTTTTGGGCCTTAAGTTTTGAGCTAGGACGATGAAATTTCATATCTGGGCTTCTGAGAAAAAGATACAGTACAGGTGTAAAAATTTTTTAAATCCGCCCACTGCCACGCCCACTTTTTCATAACTTCACTAAATTATATGAAACCGAAAAATTTTGTTAAGACCAAATATTTAGGCAGTCAGATTCCCTACAATCCACCCTTACAAAAGTTTTGGCCACGCCCACTTTTTGGGGGCGTTTTCATCACAAAACCGATTTTTGGGCCTTAAATTTTTAACTAGGACGCTGATATTTCATATCTGGACTTCCGAGAAAAAGATACAATACTAATGTAAAATTTTTTTACATCCGCCCACTGCCACGCCTACTTTTTTATAACTTCACTAAATTATATGAAACCGAAAAATTTTGTTAAGACCAAATATTTGGGTATTTAGATTCCCTACAATTTACCCATAGAACAGTTTTGGCCACGCCCACTTTTTGGGGGCGTTATCATCAAAAAAAATATTTTGATAAAATTTTACATGTAACATCCTCAAACGTTCGACATTATAGCTATATTTGAGTACAAAATGCAATTTGGCCACGCCCACTTTATAGAGAGGAGGATAGGGTATCATACGATCCGTTCCAGACGGATTGTAGCTTTTCTGTATGTTTTGTTTCTCTTCTGGAAAATTATTTTTTGATTTTATGTTAGGCAATGCTGTGACCAATCCTTAACCGCCAAAACCAAGAAAAGAACATACACAAAAGCTACAATCCGTCTGGAACGGATCGTATGATACCCTATCCTCCTCTCTATAAAGTGGGCCTATCCAAATTGCATATTGTACTCAAATATAGCTATAATGTCGAACGTTTGAGGATGTTACATGTAAAATTTTATCAAAATAGGTTTTTTGATGATAACGCCCCAAAAAGTGGGCGTGGCCAAAACTTTTGTATTAGTGGATTGTAGGGAATCTGAATGCCTAAATATTTGGTCATAACAAAATTTTTCGGTTTCATATAATTTAGTGAAGTTATGAAAAAGTGGGCGTGGCAGTGGGCGGATTTCAAACATTTTTACACTTGTACTGTATCTTTTTCTCAGAAGCCGAGATATGAAATTTCATCGTCCTAGCTCAAAATTTAAGGCCCAAAAAGCGGTGACATACGGACGGACGGACGGACGGACGGACGATCATCGCTCAATCGATTTCGCTATTGATGCTGATCACGAATATATATACTTTATAGGGTCTATCTCGATTATTTCTCTATGTTACAAACTATGTGTCAAACTTAATATACCCTTAGGATAGGGTATAACAATTTAAGGCCCAAAAATCGGTTTTGTGATGAAAACGCCCCCAAAAAGTGGGCGTGGCCAAAACTTTTGTATGGGTGGATTGTAGGGAATCTGAATGCCTAAATATTTGGTCCTAACAAAATTTTTCGGTTTCATATAATTTCATCGTCCTAGCTCAAAATTTAAGGCCCAAAAAGCGGTGACATACGGACGGACGGACGGACGGACGGTCATCGCTCAATCGATTTCGCTATTGATGCTGATCACGAATATATATACTTTATAGGGTCTATCTCGATTATTTCTCTATGTTACAAACTATGTGTCAAACTTAATATACCCTTAGGATATAGGATAGGATAATTTTTGAAATCCGCCCACTGCCACGCCCACTTTTTCATAACTTCACTAAATTATATGAAACCGAAAAATTTTGTTAAGACCAAATATTTAGGCAATCAGATTCCCCACAATCCACCCATACAAAAGTTTTGGCCACGCCCGATTTTTGGGCCTTAAATTTTTAACTAGGACGCTGAAATTTCATATCTGGGCTTCCAAGAAAAAGATACAGTACAAGTGTAAAATTTTTTTACATCCGCCCACTGCCACGCCTACTTTTTTATAACTTCACTAAATTATATGAAACCGAAAAATTTTGTTAAGACCAAATATTTGGGTATTTAGATTCCCTACAATTCACCCATAGAATAGTTTTGGCCACGCCTACTTTTTGGGGGCGTTATCATCAAAAAACCTATTTTGATAAAATTTTACATGTAACATCCTCAAACGTTCGACATTATAGCTATATTTGAGTACAATATACAATTTGGCCACGACCACTTTATAGAGAGGAGGATAGGGTATCATACGATCCGTTCCAGACGGATTGTAGCTTTTCTGTATGTTTCTATTTAGGTAGTGGTTTGGTAGAGGCATAAAAAAGTTTTGAGTAATGTGTTCGGTTTTTAGTGCAAGTGGTGGTCTGGTTAAGGGATGAACAAATTTTGTCTCAGTGGGGTGGTGGTGTGATTAGGAATTTTGCATGCAACGAAGTAAAATTTCTGCACAAAGCAAAGAAATTAGTACAAGAATGAGAAAAAGTTTATAGTGGAGGTGTGAGGGAGTAGGATGATCACCGAAGACCTTATGTACCTATACACTATGTACATATGTATGTATGTACATATGTATCTATATATGTACAACCTATTCCAAGCGAAATGAACAATTATAAAAAAATATCCGAATTACCGATTTCGAGCCATCATTGCTTGCTGTATTGTCATTAGTAATGATCGTATATAAAGTGTGTACATCAATAGTCCTTAATTTTTCATTTAGGGCAGTTACAAGTGCATTTTCATGGAAGCTGATAAGATAGTGACGACTGTGAAGTCATGTGTACCTTCATTGAGATTTATGAAGTTTGTCAAGAATTGTTGAAGGACATTGGCCACCTTTTAGGGATTTTCCAACGATTGTTGCTTTATTGAGAAGAGTAATCCTTCCGCTTAATAATGGAATATGGCAATAGGCCATCCTGTCAATTTAATGGTACCCCACAAAAAATGATATGTACATACATACATATGTATGTGTGTATGGACATATGTACTTACGTAACTAAGGAAAAATTGAGATCTTCAAAGCTTCTCCTTGTAACTACATAACTAGGTAATGTCAATATCTTATGCACAGATAAATTTTCCCTCATGATGGAAGCGTTTAACAACGTCGAGCCAGAGGCAATTGCAGGCGCATTGTCGAACCTTGGAATTGAGAAGCCGATTGGCGCACTGATGAACTAGTTTCTTACTAACAGGTTCATCAACTCAAGGCTGGCCGAGGTCTCAGTTCGGAGGTACGTCAGTAGGGGTACACTATAAGGAGGTGCGATCTCTTTTTTTCCTTGGAAGTTAGTGGTGAATGAACTGCTTCTAATCCTGGAAGGGGTAGGGTGCAAGTTCAAGTACTTAGGCCTAATCCTAGATAGTAAATTAAGCTAGAATACGAACATCCTGGAGCGAGTTACGAAAGCCACCATGGCTCTGTGTATAGATTTCAGTAAGAGACTTCAGCTCGAATTACATATTGGCACTATGTATCTGTTATCTCATGCGCTCAAAAAAAAAAAATAATGAAAAACAGAAAATATAACAAATTTTCGCAAAACAAAACTGCATTGCCAATGGCTCAGGTGCCAGGTCAGTGATCAGGCGGATGAGTTATTCGCAATGAAATAGACACACACACACCCCAACTTCACAGCATATAGAAAAGATTGTGTGTGGGCACAATATGCAAAAAGGAACGTGCTGTGTGGGTATGTATTTATACCCTATCCTAAGGGTATATTAAGTTTGACACATAGTTTGTAACATAGAGAAATAATCGAGATAGACCCTATAAAGTATATATATTTGTGATCAGTAACAATAGCGAAGATGATTGAGCCATGTCCGTCCGTCCGTCTGTCTGTATGTCACCACTGTTTGGGCCTTAAATTTAGAGCTAGGAGGATGAAACTACATATCTGGGCTTTTGAGAAGGAGAAGCAGTACAAGTGTAAACATTTTTCAAATCCGCCCACTGCCACGCCTACTTTTTCATAACTTCACTAAATTATATGAAGCCGAAAAATTTTGTTAAAACCAAATATTTAGATATTCAGATTGTCTACAATTCGCTCATGCATCAATTTTGGCCACTCCCACTTTTTGGGGGCGTTTTCATCAAAAAGCCGATTTTGATGAAATTTTACATGTAACATACTTAAACGGTCGAAGTTATCATCGTAATTCAGTAAAGAAAATGCAATACGGCCACGCCCACTGTATAGGGGCTCGATACAAACGGTCGAAGTTATCATCGTAATTCAGTAAAGAAAATGCAATACGGCCACGCCCACTGTATAGGGGCTCGATAGAAAGGAGGATAGGGTATCATACGATCCGTTCCAGACTGATTGTAGCTTTTCTGTATGTTTTTAATCATCTTTTATTCCTCACAACACATGTTTTTGTTTTGCAATAACAACACCATCATCAACCATTAACGTATACATATATACGTACATACATATAAAAAAGTAGTGGTATGCATATGTAATTTAAAAAAATAAACATATTTCAGAACTTAAAATGGATGCAATCCGCCAAGAGGCTACAATATTAATAAATAAGGTATTAGAAGAGAGTATTACTATTTTAAACTACAAACAGGAAAGTGTACCGGAACGTGAATACAAATCTGAAAGCGAAAGCTGTCACCTTAAACATGACGAATGCGGTGAAATAGAATGTACACTTTCTTTAGCTAAAAATTCAATTGATGAAAATATATATATGCGTGGTGAAAATAGTCTTCAAAATATTACTTCGAAGAGTCCCGAAATAACTGCAAAAATCGAAACAGGTAAACAATTATACCTATTGTAAGTGAACGATATGAAAAATTCTTTGCTCCTTAGCTGCAATACCACCACTCCAAAGCATACAAGAACAAATAATAGAAAATACATTCCAAAAACTTTCATCTCAAATCGAAAGCATTGATAACAGCATTGAAAACTTTGATCGTACGTTTGGTTTTATTGTTCATGACGATGAAATAAGTAGTCTTCATCAGGACTTTTCTAAAATTAGTTGGAACGAAAGTATATCAGGAACAACTAGTACATTACCCGATATTGGACAAAATACGCCAGACAATGATATTCAGGACTTTCTCACAGGTACTTAATTTATATACATGTTTGCTGACAGAATAGTTGAGCTCTAATTGCATACATATGTGTATAAGAAAATCAATAACCCATGGCATGATAGATTGAAATTTCATATCAATTTCTACCTGCTTTTTTAACATTTGAATTTACTTTATGAACTCCCCTAATACATTTACCATTTCCACGCTTTTTGTTTTAGACACAGGAGAAGAAGTCACCCAACGTGATTGTAGTGAAGAATTGCCATATGAAACGAAGCCGATAGATATTGAATCACAGCCAAGACCAACGCCACGTTCATACACATTAAAAATGGAAGAAAAGTCCAATGAAGTTTCAAAAATTTCAGAAAATTTACAGGAATCAACACATTGTGACGATATGCGGAAAGAGTTCCCCATACCCAAGCCCAGACAGCAGAAAAATATTGATTGTGTTGAACACGTCATTGGCTTATTGGATTGGTCTAATCCAAGCCCAGTTGGACAAATAGTACATAAAATAAATGTAAATGCTGATCAGGATTTACATTCTACATTTGATCAATCTAGTTTCAAAGCTTTAGAAGATGCTGGAAAATTTGATGATTTAGCTATTGAAATACAAAATAAGCCGAGCGAAGAAGGCAATGATACCGTAGAAAAAGTAGTTCAATTACCAACCGAATCGAATACACCACGTTCATTTGAAATTTCTGAATCGAATACTTCACATACAGAATCAGAAGATTTTCCTCAAAGTTCAGGCATTTCTTACTCTACCGAATGCTTAAAATCTGCACATGTCCTACAAGCTAAAAACCAGGATGGTAATCAAGAAGAAGACGTTGTTTATCAACAAACTCCGTCGGAATCATGTAAAGACACGAATTTTAAACGATGTCCTGTTTTATCTGATGTACATTCTAAACTGATGAATGTTGATAGTGATGAAGAATGTAAATCTGCTAGTATTGAAACCGATGTTCAAGCAAGTTTCTACATTGGTGAATCAAGTAGTAATATCATAATAAGATCAAAGCGTTCCCAAAAAGAAGACGAGGAAGAATCTGGTGAAGATAATTGTCTTATTGATAAAAATTCAAGTGAAAAAATTACTATGAAAGAAACAATATCTGAAAGTGTTCCCGTGCAAGATCTTAAAGTAATCCGCCAAGGGTCTGAAACGCGCAATGATTTGCTTGAAGAAGAAATGGAATCGCAAAGGATATGCAATGAGTCAAATGATGACTCCACTTCGATGTTTTTCAAAAAAACTATTGACGTAGAATTGGATGTTACCAAAGTGCAAATAGCAAAGGAAGATACAAAAATAGAAGGCCAAGACCAAATTCAATCGGATGCGTCCGTTAATAAAAAAATTGTAGCGAAAACAGCCAAACTTGATCTTCTATTAGATAAAAGTGAATTAGAACTGTCTGAAAAATCTTGTACTTTTCCCAGCACTAAGGTATCTACAGATATAACAGAAACTATTAACAAGGATAATCTTCTTCCAGATGTGCTATTAGTAGAACGAACATTAGAGGAGGTAAAACTGTCGTTAGATGCGGCTAAAGAAGAGCTCATTCAAGTTGTAAGGGATGGAAAGTCTATAAAACAATCCCCTTCAGAGTTTGAATTTAAAAATATATCCCATGCAAAAACCAGCTTGGTTAATTATCTGGACCAAACAGATGAAAAATACAATAACGTAAAAGACACTCGCATTGTAGTTCTTGATGATATTCCAGAAACAATTCAACAACATGAAGAGACAAAAACTTTGGAACTTGGAACAATTCCAAATGTTGGTGCAGTTGTAAAATCCGTTGATTGTAATCAGCAAACTGCGGCGAAACCAATGAGTCCAGTCACCAACAGATGGTCTTTACATGATGTCGATAATTCCAGTTCAAGTGAAAGTTACTATAAAAGTGGGAGTAGACCTTGCTCGTCAGATTTCGATACTGTACAAACTTTTCACACTTCCTCGGAGTATCAGACAGCATTGGATGCGTCTATTTGTAGGGAGTCAACTGAATATGTTAGTGCTGTAAGTACTTTCGATAGCAGTGGTAAAACTATAAGTTCCCGTGAAAGTATGAAGAGTTTGAGCTCAGAAACTTCAGGAAACTTGGGTAGCATTGATACGTCGGATTTATCGGAAACTTTGATTGCATCAATTGGAGATCAAGATATCGAAATTGAAATTGAAAATGAGAACTTTGACGCACTTGAACAAGATTTGCAAATTAAAGAAGATCTTTGTTCAGAGCCTAATGACCAGCAATCACAGCAAAATTGTATGAAACGATCTCAGGAAATGATATTTTCGAAAGAAGACATAGCAAATGAAATACAAATGCCAATACTTCCAACTAATCAAATAGATGTTATTAAAGATCCCACTGACACAATACTTGCATCTAGCTTAGAAGAAAGTAGTATTTTGTCCACATCAAGTACATCTGCAATGGATACAGTGGTCAATAATTTCGACGACATTGTAGGATCTGCAGGTTCATCTTCGTTGGTTGGCATTGAAATGTTTACATTAATCAATGAAGATGACCCTATTTTGGAGCCATTTAAACCATATGATACAATAAAAGATCGTCAAAACGAGCTTGTAGGTGAACAAATTGAAGTAAATCAATCCGAAGAACCTCTAAGTTCAGATGAACCACGGCGCAGAGGACACAAACGGAACGAAAGTACTTCGGTAAATACTGAACTCATAAAGAATTTGGTAGATGATGAAACTGAAAATGCATTTGCTGAGGATCAAAATGCATCTGCTGAGGATAAAAATTCAACTATAGCCAGCAAAATGGAGGGAGATGATCACAAAGGGAGTGAGTCCGAATCGGACCATGACCCCTATGAATCAGAATACTCAAGAGCATTTAAATCACCAAATCAAAGAAAGAAGAGAAAGGAAAAAAAACATTCTGAAACAATAGAACAAAGCCCGGAGCATTCCTTTGGACAATTGCATTTAGTAACGGAAACCATAATTGAGGATACTGTAACAGAGGAAATAGAGTCTCAAATAATAACCGAAGAAGAAAGACGTCCATCTCAAAATATGCAAGATTATTCAAATATTCCAAATATAACCGTTACCGAAGAAATATTTAAATGTGTAGAAAAAGAAGGAGACTTTCCGGATAGTACGCTGTACAAGGTGAAGACACAAGATGAATTACATAAGGTGGAAGACACACCCATTCAACGAACAAGTGATGTACCTTTTTCAACAACTGATGAACAGTTTAATGAATTAGTGCAACAACAATATAAGCAAAAACTTGCTGACCTAAATGAATCTCATGAATTTGAAAGCAGAGCTCCTGACTCTCCAGATTCTTTCGAAATGGTTGATCAACCTGATATCACTGATGAATTCGTCATTATAGAAGAGGTCGCTAAAGAAGCTAGTGAGTTCGATGTAGAGGGGAAAAGTATAAAGATTAGCTCCAGCAAAATTATGCAAAAGTATGACGAAGAAGTTGAACAAATTCTGATTAAATCCGCTCCTGCAGCTACAAACCTGGGATCCCAAATTTTCCGCGATGATCTTAATTTTGATTTTGAAGAAAGTCCGCCTTCAGCTCATGGACAAACAGATACCGAATCAGCTGAAATAGGTGCAAATAAGAAATGGGTTGAGATGCAATTATCTGATCATGCTGCACAACTCAGATATCCTTATGAACTTGAAAGGGGAGTATTGGAAGACATCAAAGAAGAAGATAATGAGTTTGATGTGGGTAGCAGCCGAATAAGCAGTTTCAAGGACTCTTTTTCTAGTACTCCAGATTATGATGTTTTAGCTGGAAGAAAATATTTTTCTAAACCTGAACATGATGATATTTCAATGAGTAGCCTACAAGAGTTTGAAAATCTGGAGCAAGCAATATCACTTGAAAACCGGAAAATCTATCAGGGCTCCACTGATTCCAGTAATGGTAGTTTTACAAGAAGATACATGGTAAAAAACGCTTGTGGTGATGATGTTTCTTTATCCAGTCTAAAAGAATTCGAAGGCCTAGAAAATGCTTGCATTGAAGCACATTTAATTGAGATCAAGGCCAAAGAAGAGGCCGCTTTGCTTTTATCTCGTTCAGATGAATCTAATAATTCTAACAATGGAACTGAACTTTCTCACAATGTAGTTGTAACAACTAGAATGCAGACAATAAGTACGCAGTCCATACCAAAAGAATACATTGAATCAATTCTTAAATCTAAACTTAAAGAGTGTGACGAGGCAAAGTGTTCTACATCAACAGACCGTAAAGTGGAAGCAGACCCTTCTGAAAACAAGCTAGGTCATATAGCTTCCGAGCTTGGGAGTGCAGATAGTTTGGAAATGAACAAAAGTGTAGATCTAGCGACTAGCAGCATAGATTCTTTAGATATATCAAAGGATTTAACAACAAAATCGGATATAGTTACATTAGACCCTTTAGCAAACCAAGTTTTCCAAGAAGAATGTGGGGATTCGTTCGAACTAGAACGAATTCCTACTTTTTCGCATCTTGAAACTTATTCACCAAATGTCGCAAGTAAACAAATCAATTCAGCAGAGACTTCCCAAGGCTTGACGATTCTGACAACTACAATCACACATGAAACTGACAGAATTTCAAAGGATATGTCTAATGATTCTCTAAACTTATGTATTGAACAAACAAGCTCAGAAGCTACAAACGCAACTTATTACAATGAAAGTGATTCAATGATGTCCGATAGCATGACCAGTTGTGGATCAAGCACCCTAATAGAAGACTCTTCCGTTCCGGTTGCCTGTCAGTCTTTTAGACAACGTGTTTTTGGTGAACATTTCTCCTCAGAAGAATCTCAAACAAAAGATGAATCCCTTCCCGAAAATTCCAAAACTATAGGTATGTACATTTTAAGGCCTTGCACAGACCGTTTTCCAACATAAACGGCTTGTATAGCAACAGAGCTCAACTTCTCTATTTTTGAAAATCGTTTAGTTTAATATAAAATATACATATGCACGTACATACATACATATGTATGTACAAAAAATTTACTTTTCAATAAAAAAAATTTTTTTCTTCTTAATTTGCCAATATTTAATTGTTTGCAAGTGATACTGACGATACTTTCTGAAAATAAATGAATACATACGTATTTAAAATTCGGGTATAAATTATTATTAATGAATAAAACATCATATTTTAATTAAATATTTCATGAAATCGACTTCAAAGCGGGTTGTTTGAAAAATAAACAAAAGGCTATCAAATAATCCGTTCGATATAGAATGTAAGCAATCTGTAACTATGGATTGAAGCAAAGTAACCAAATGTATATTCATGCGACTTTAGTACATATGTACATACATATACATATATGTATATAAATATATAAAGAAGACAAAATATGTACATATGTACATATCGTAAACATCATAATACGCTTATGCTACAAAATTCGTTGAAATCACAGCTTTTCCAGAACCTTTAAACGTAGAAACCTATGGACTGTAGATGCGAGATAAGAAGATGCGATCATGTGTATATGTGTGTGTTTTTTTTCATGGATGCGCGAATGGACGTGGTAATTTTCTAAAGATACTAGTAGCCCGGGGTACCAGCATGCACGATTCACAGACCCGAAATACTCGATGCCAGGAATGCGCCTATAACTAGCTCACTTCTACCACTCTCTCCGCGGGACTGCCGTTAGGTATTACTTCGCAGGGCTGATGTTTTCTGCTATACTGTCTGTTCCTACTGTTTCAGCTCGCCCTATTTTCTCAATTCTTCTCAGCTCGATTTGCACGTATGTTACGAGCCCAGAAATTTACATCCAGCCTTCCTCTGCACACAACATTTGCTCTATAATGCACTGTGGGCTTGGAAGATTGTTTTTTGTATTCCAAGAAGCGTCTACAATGAAGTACAACCTGATCCATATCTTCCTCCTGGTCTTGGCAGTGCGGGCAAAAAGGTTGGCTATCGTGTCCAAATCGATGTAGATATTTTCGATAACCGCCGTAGCGGGACAAGAACTGCGTGAGATAGTAGTTGCAGTCACCGTGGACCCGGTTTGTCCAGATCGCGATACTCGGGATCAACTTCACAGGTCCATCTGATCCTCTTGATTGTTGATGGTTTCAGCTGCCTCGAGGTTCTCTTGTTATAGATCCTTTGCATCTCGTCCACGAGGATGTCAATAGGGACCATTCCGTCTAAAACGAAAGCAGCTTCGTCCGAAATCGTTCGAAAGCCACTGATTGTCCTTAGACTGACGATAATTTCCTTCTCGCTGACAACTCTGATATCAAAATCCTTCTAGGATACCCACGTCCTCCAATGTTAGACCATCGCCATCTCATTCCACTTATTGCTTCCGTTGCTGTGTCAACTGCCGCCTTTATGGTGTCAACGGTGGAACGCGATTTTTTCAACCTGTACTGATGGTCAGACAAGGCTTTTCTTGCATATACTATGATTAACAGTATGTATATAATCTGCTCCACTATCTACCGCAGTGTGTCTTGTAGACATATTGGCCAATATGACGAAAGTTCTCCAAGGGGTTTGTTTCCCTTTGGTAACAGTCCCGAATGTTGTAGCTTCCATAGTTCCTCTAGACACGTTTGCATTGTTGTGATGAGCATGACCGGTCTTTGTTGAACAGCCGCTTTCATCGTGTCCCGGCGCCTTGTCGTCGTGTATCTTCATGCAAGCTGCAGAGAGGTCATTCCACGTGACTCTTCTCTCTGTTGGTCTCTCTTATTATGCTTCACATAGTAAACAGGCTTTGTGGGAATAAATGTTCAAGTATGGACTTTAGCGTTATGGGACATGATATTTGTGGGGACTACTATCCTGTACGCCGTACCTCAGCCGTCAGCTTCGTCCCATAGAAGTTTGAAACATCTACTTTTGTTCTATTTGATCGCCCTTTTTACAGCCTATCCTAAGGGTATATTAAGTTTGACACATAGTGTGTAACATAGAGAAATAATCAAAATAGACCCTATTAAGTAGTATATTTGTGATCAGTATCAATAGCGAAGACGATTGAGCCATGTTCGTCCGTCCGTCCGTCGGTCTGTCCGTATGTCACCACTTTTTGGGCCTTAAATTTTGAGCTAGGAGGATGAAACTACATATCTGGGCTTTTGAGAGGGAGAAGCAATCCAAGTGCAAAAATTTTTCAAATCCGCCCACTGCCACGCCTACTTTTTCATAACTTCACTAAATTATATGAAACCGAAAAATTTTGTTAAGACCAAATATTTAGATATTCAGATTGTCTACAATTCGATCATACGTCAATTTTGACCACGCCCACTTTTTGGGCGCGTTTTTATCAAAAAACCGATTTTGATGAAATTTTACTTGTAACATACTCAAACGGGCTCGATAGAAAGGAGGATAGGGTATCATACGATCCGTTTCAGACGGATTGTAGCTCTTCTGTATGTTTTAGTGTCCAGATGTTCTTGGAAGTCGGTTCTAGTCCTGGATCGTAGAGCTCTGCATCGGGCTTATAGGCAGCTTGCCCTGAGCACTTTTTCCATCAATAACAAGGTGAACCCATTTTGCCGACTGATCTTCAAGACATTGCTGCATCGCGCGCTGTGGTAATAGCGCGAGTAAGTTGGTGCGACAGGGTCTGAGCTGTCGCGGTGGGGGATAGACCTCTGGTACTCATCATTACCTCGAACATGTCGTCCTTGTTCGTCTTTCCATTTCGGACCTCCTACTTTACATTGCGTAGGATCTGCGCGTAAGACAGATGACCCTTTAACTCAATGACCTTCTTACCAGTAGCGTCAGCTTTGGGCTTTTTCGCAATCTCATTGAAAACGCTTTTTTTTGTAAGCTACTTTCTCCTGTTCCCTGTTAGTCACCTGGTGACCGCAGCATTCTTAAACTCCTATTGAAAGGCTTCACTTCGTTCTCCTAGATTTTTCCCTCTGTGTTTTTCTTTGTATTGTTTGTCGTCATTTCTATTGGGTCCCCACTCAAAGCTGCTACCAATGTTCCAATATGTAGTCACCCCACCATCGCTTGGTTATCTTTGCAAACATTAAGGGCATCCAAGGCTTGTGGGGTATTGTGTCAGAGCCAAATCGGTGCTAAACAGGAGTGGTACATCTGTATCTACACCAGCAACTTAATGGGGACAAAACATAGAACGTACTTTAAGGCCTGCCAGGGTTTTAACGGGAATGGGGCGTTACCTCTCCTACTTTTGTTGTCGCCTAAGTTTCTGTGTTCGGAATAAGTTTGTGTGTCCATCTTCCTATTGTGGCGTCATCCCATCGGTTTTGCCATTTTTCCATTAAGATCGTCCTTTCTTCTGATGTAATAACTCCTCCATGCTATCGATTCACGAGTTTCCTGATATACACCCGATTCATCTAGTTGACCAGGATATCGATGGGTACCATGCCAGCTACGACATGCTGCTTCCTTCGACACAGTTCTATAGGCGCAAATTGTTTAGAGCGCTGAGTCTGTAGACAGTCGGACACTTCCGTCATGATTCTCTTGTAGCCATAACATCAGCCCACAGTGGTTATGCGTACAGTAGTGCTGAACTTACTACTCTGAACGATAGGACTCTACAACTATGTATATCTAGATCCAGAGACGTTTGGCAGTATCCCCGCTAACGCTGTTTGTAGTACGACGCCTTTTTTTCCTACATACTCTAGGTGTGGCCTTAAGTTCAGCCTATTATTTATCATCAACCCTAAGTATTTGATCGCCTGTTTAGATTTAATAACTTGGTCTGCTACCTGGGACTTGTACCACAAAACTGCAATTTAACAATTCCACAGACGTTTGTTAACATTACAAATTTAACAAGTAACTATAATTTCTGTACCACAAAAAAACTTCTACGATTGCTAAATATGAAAATTTCCCTTTTATGTACAGGTCAATTGTTACAAGAGTTCTCGTGACGGCTAAACAATCCGTAAACAAATAAGTGAGTGTTATGGGTAAGGAATTGGTTTTAGTTAACATCCGCGAGAAAAGAGTATTCTTTTGCGGCGTTGTCTGAAACGGTAAATAAAAAAAAAATAAAGCTTGAACGTAAATATTTAGTCTAGCTCTAGGCCGAAATATTGTCCCAAACACAAGAAGTTGGACATACATACATATGTAAACATATGTATGGATGTATGTCCATATGTAAACATATGTATGTACTATAATATATTAGAAGGTGCCATGAAATAACGCCAAACGAAATAAATCTGAAACTTTGGCCTTATTTCACTTTTTGAAAGTGAAATAAAGCCAACTTTTTACGTTTGGCTTTATTACACTTTGTGAAAGTGAAATAAGGCCAAATGAATTCATTAATCTAAATTGAAATAAGGCCAAATGCTAGAATTTTGCTCCAGTTATGGCAAAAGAGGTATCGAACCTATGTACCGACATTAGTCAAATTTTGCTTTTTGTCGCTTACATACATATGTAGGTATATGCATAAACAGTGAAATATCTATGGATCTATCTGCAACCACCCTGCTTGGAGTCGCTGTTGGACTTGAGGTAGGTGCAAGGTTGGGTATATGCAAAGTCTTTTTAAATAACATAAAACATAACATGACATAAAGCAAAATTTGACTAATGTTCGGTTAAGCTAAATTACTAAATAGCCGCCAACTGATCCCAAAGAGCAATAAGGCCAATTGTTGAAATATGACCTTATTTCACTATTGCAAAGTGAAATAAGTCCAAATTTATCAGATTTCGTTTGGCGTTATTTCTTGGCACCATATGAGAAACGTGTTGCGATATTATTGGAGGTCGGAAGAAAGATATCCATTAATTTTTATTTTTATTTGATTATTATTTTAAAGATTAAAGATGATTTTAGATTTCAAAATGAAGCTTCATGCTTCATGAGATGGTGACAAAAGTAATTATGGGGATGGTCATGGTCTTCGTCTTCATTTCGTATTACGTTTGCATAAATTTCAGGATTTTCTAGACTATTTTTCTTGTGCGAAGTATTGCATAATTTGGTGCAACATTTAAAAAGGTTCTGTATATACAGAATTAACCCATAAGTGGTTATGGCACGTACATATATACATACATATACATATGTATGAGCAGTATTATACATCTCAGCGAAAGCACTTGATGGAGCTGTAGCTGATAAAATCGAAGCTAGATAGGCACAGTCCCCTAAAATTACTGCTTTAGAAAACGGCCCCATCCACTTGCCTTTTTACACCCTATCCTAAGGGTATATTAAGTTTGATACATAGTTTGTAACATAGAGAAATAATCGAGATAGACCCTATAAAGTATATATATTCATGATCAGTATCAATAGCGAAAACGATTGAAACGATTCAAACGGTCGAAGTTATCATCGTAGTTCAGTGAAGAAAATGCAATACGGCCACGCCCACTTTATAGGGGCTCGATAGGATGGAGGATAGGGTATCATGCGATCCGTTCCAGACGGATTATAACTTTTCTGTATGTTTTTGTAACAGAGTGCTATTGCACTATAACCTTCCATCATGGACACTTTCGGGACAATTGGCACTCACCTAATAGAAAGTGAGATTGGATTCGTACAATCCCGTACAGTTTATGCAATAGAATGTTTATCGTGGGGATCAAATCTTGATCTTCATCTTAATCACTTTCATCCGATCGAAAAAAAAAATTTCTTTTAAAATAGTTGCAGTTGTATACACTTGGCGCACGCAAATCTGCATATCAATGAACTATACTGTACTGACGAAAGTCAAAACAAAATATTGACAGTACTAGTACAGTACATGCCTCCTTCTCTCTGGCTTGGGTTTGAAAGTGACAATTGGTGTATATGTATATTTAAAATCGGTGTTTCAATAAAAAATAAAGTGCACGACTGGGTCGTACTTGCATCTTAATGCAATAAGTGTACAATCTTATTACCACTGAAATTTCTTGTCTTGTTTTCCTTATACATGAAGACAAATAAAATGGGCGTGATATTCTGCATTTTCGATGGAATTGATACCATTGAACTGATGCTGTGTATCTTGGATATTTGACAATTTTTTTTGTTTGTAAAAACGCCTTCAAAAAGTGGGCGTGGCCATATACATATGTATGGTGTTCAGGTGAATTATAGAGAACCTATTAATTTTGTTTTAAGGATTCGATTTCTAGTAAAAAATTTAGAAAAAGTAAAGTTTTTAAAAAGTGGGCGTGGCAATTGTAAAATTTGGTACGTCATATCTTCTCATTTATCATACCAACCTCAGATATTAATTTTAAGCCCAATCACTGCAGAAATAGCAGAGAAATTACCAAATTCTGAAATAACCGTTATACGCATTTTTCACGCAAAATGTGGTATGCCATCTAATAGCATATATCCAAACTAACTCACATATGAAATTTTATCAAATTCGTTAGAGGTTAGAATGAAAATTCCAATTTCGCCTCTAGGATCATCCCGCAAATTTGAAATTTGAAGCAAATCTGTTCCAACAGCCGTTTAAGCTGCAGTCGAATATACAGACAGACAGACGGAATTGACGGACCCACTTTTTTTGACTTCTCGATCAATCTAATGTCAAGTTTGATTAAAATTCGAGATCGAAATTTTTCACGAAACCAATACTTGCCCTATAGGTACCTAAATATAGGTACAAGTAAAAAGTAATTTACGTACGTCATATAAAGACAAAAGATTCAAATTTGTAATTGAAACCTTCTAAAATCCGACTTGTGATGCCTTATAAATTTTTAATTAGGACTTTAAGTTTTTCTTACTATTTAAGAATGGTTTGTTAAATTTTTCCCACACTTGTAGCCTTGTGGTACATAATGTTGGGAAATTGCAAATTTCCCAATTGTTAAAGCTTTCGTGTACACTTGTTAACGGCCATATAATTCACTTCGAGTGTAAATCTGGTTAAAGTTAAACTAACACCCGACCATTTAATCCGCATTTTGTAAACCCGACAATTTAAACCTATATCCATAATATCATTGTATATGAAACTTATAGTACTATCATCAAGCGTTATTTTTTCTTTTCCGCTTCGACCGCCTAGGTGGCGTGTTATCATTTCTCGCAAGCAAAGAAAGATGTTATCGGTCTCTGAGAATGGAGTTATAATGACAGGATGAGTGAGTAATGAGTGCAAACAAAGTAAGTAAAACCGGTTTTGGGTTTCCATTTTCTCTATGAATTTTTGTCCTCATGTTACGCAACTGAGTGAATGACTTTGCCAAGAAAATGAGTAAAGAAACTGATTAAACAAAATTATGAGCATTGAGCAGGTTATTACTATTTGATTTTCCTCGCTCAATAAAAAGATGTAGTTTCTTCTAATTAGGTAGTGGTTTGGTAGAGGCATAAAAAAGTTTTGAGTTATGTGTCCGGTTTTTAGTGCAAGTGATGGTCTGGTTAAGGGATGAACAAATTTTGTCTCAGTAGGGTGGTGGTGTGATTAGGAATTTTGCATACAAAGAAGTAAAATTTCGGCACAAAGCTAAGAAATGGGTACAAGCATGAGAAAAACTTTATAGTGGAGGTGTGAGGGAGTAGGATGATCACCGAAGACCTTATGTACCTATCCACTACATATGTATGTATGTACATATGTATCTATGTATCTACAACCTATTCCAAGCGAAATAAACAATTATAAAAAAATATACGGAATTCCTGATTTCGAGCCATCATTGCTTGCTGTATTGTCATTAGTAATGATCGTATATAAAGTGTGTACATCAAAAGTCCTTAATTTTTCATTTAGGGCAGTTCCATTTTCATGGAAGCTGATAAGATAGTGACGACTGTGAAGGCATGTGCACCTTCATTGAAATTTATGAAGTCTGTTAGGAATTGTTGAAGGACATTGGCCACCTTTTAGCTATTTTCCAACGATTGTTTCTTTATTGAAAGGCGTAATCCTTCCGCTTAATAATGGAATATGGTAATAGGCCATCCTGTAAATCCAATTTTCAATACATTTTCGAATTATCTCTGGATTGTCGCATTACATCGATCTTTAATGGCACCCCACAAAAAATGTCTATGAATTTATGGCGGAAACATATATATGTATGTATGTGTGTATGGACATACGTAGCTAAGGAAAACTTGAGATCTTCAAAGCTTTTCCATGTAACTACATAACTAGGTAATGTCAACATCTTACCACAGATAAACTTTCCCTCATGATGGAAGCGTTTAACAACGTCGAGCAAAAGGCAATTACAGGCGCACTGTCGAACCTTGGAATTGAGACGCCGATTGGCGCACTGGTGAACAGGTTCATCTTCTCAAAGCTGGCCGAGGTATCAGTTCGGAGGTACGTATGTACGTCAGTAGGGGTACACTATAAGGAGGTGCGATCTCCTTTTTTCCTTGGAAGTTAGTGGTGAATGAACTGCTTCTAATCCTGGAAGGGGTAGGGTGCAAGTTCAAGTACTTAGGCCTAATCCTAGATAGTAAATTAAGCTAGAATACCAACATCCTGGAGTGAGTTAAGAAAGCCACCATGGCTCTGTGCTATAGATTTAAGTAAATGGAGACTTCAGCTCGAATTACATATTGGCATTATGTATCTGATGAAAAACAGAAAATATAACAAAAATTCGCAAAAAAAACTGCATTGCCAATGGCTCAGGTGTCAGGTCATTGAACAGGCGGATGAGTTATTCGCAATGAAATAAACACACACACACCCCAATGACTTCACAGCATATAGAAAACATTATGTATGTGCACAATATGCAAAAAGGAACGTGCTATGTGTGTGTGTATATTTTTATTTTTTTGAGCATATTCCTTTCGCCCCATTGTCATTATCGCTCCGACTTACATGCCTGAGGAAAGTACACTTACCAAGGCATCTGGCAGTCTAGCACTGCGTTGGGTTGGTCGACGAATTAATTCATATTGCAAAGATCTACTTACTCGACACAGCATGATGTTTGAGCGGAGTGGGTTTGTGCGTAGAGTTATTGGCATGGGATTGGTTAGATTAGAGTGGAAATGTGTTAAGCCTATGAGAGCATATGCAAATTGTTGAGGCAAAAGTGCGTAATATTTTGGGTGGTACTCAGCGACGGATGCTTTACTTCGACCGCTAAAGGCACCACCATCGATTTCCTCAAATGATAGTACTATTAGTTTTATATACAATGATAATATTCACTCAAAAACATGCATTAAACCCGCTGGATTAAAGATACATTTAACCCGGATTTAAAACGGTTTAAACCTATTTTAACCCTTTTTAAACCTACATAACGTCAAATTTTACATAAAATGACATATGCTTTTTTTGTGTTATTTGTCACATTTTAATTGGAAATTGATTGGATTTGTTGCAAACACATTTACGATTACTTCGCGTGCGATTGGCCGCCGAACAGCAAGACCAGGACGAGCATGAGGACGGATTTGCGGTGGTGTTAAGGGTAGTGGTGAAGGTGGTTGGACTTCATTTAACATTTGCTCATTCACGTCTCGTGGCAACCGCAAATCATCTGTATCGACGTCGTTGAAATCAATGCACAAATTGTGCAGCATGCGCAGTACACAGTACATAGTTTGTTTTGTTTTGTTTTGTTGTTATTTATGCATGAATGCATTGGCTATGCGAATTTGTTTCTATCGGCAACAATCATTAAATGTAGCCACGAAAAAAAGAAATGCCTCTTTTTGAGCCGGAAATACTTACGGAAATCCACGACATCGTAATCGTTGGCGCAAGCCCGCTTGTGCATTCGGTACATTCGACGACGAGGACGAATGACTAATCATCAGCTGTTCCATAAGCTCTTGGATTACTTCGTCTTCTGATGACGAAGACATCAACATTTCGTCAATATCACGAATAAAATCCATTTTTTTTTATCGTCTTGCTACTTTTTATACATATTTTATTTCAAATTCCTACCTGCCTCCTGCGCGCCAATAAATGTCAAAAATGTGAATGACGTAAACAAAAAGAGTGAATATTATGAAATTGAGCTTTAACCCGAGTTAAAAAACTTAAACTGGTCTCCGGAGTACAGTTTAAATTCAATTGGATTAAACGCCGTTAAGTTTAAGAAAGTGGGTTTATGTTCGGGTTTAACGAGTGAATATTATGGACTTGGGTTTATTTTTTGGGTTAAACTCGCAAAGTGAGTGAATAATAATAATAACTTTGTGGTACACAAACCATTGCACAAAACAAACCATTGTGAATTGTTAAAATTCGACTCTTGTACAATACTTGTAGTTTTCTGGTACAGACCCCTGCACATTAATATATTCCACTGCTTTACAGTTTGTGAATAAAGCTGTTTCTTTCTTCTGTTTCGCTAAATCCAGGCCTGCTGTCTTCAACCAGGTTTAAATTTTTGAAATCGCTTTATTTGTTGCTGATTCTAATTCATGAACATGTTTCACAACGGTTACAAAAGCGATGGCGTCCGCAAAGCCTATAACTTTTGTTATTGACGGCATTGGCAACCTTAGCACATCGTCCTACATGATGTTCCACAGAAGGGAACCCAACATCCATCCTGGCTGAACGCCTGTCGACACGTTGTAGTGTTTGCTACCTTCATCGCTTTCATACCTTAACTTCCAGTGGTGTGCCATAATTAAAGCATTTTGAATGTAGTCAACCTTCCGGAGTGGGAAACTGCGCGTCCCACTGTGTGGTGGGTGTATCCGGATCTCGCCAATTTCCTTAGACCTCGTGGCCACCTTATAATGTGGAAACATATACTGCCGCTCTTGGCCGGCGAGTACTTATATTCGCAGTTAACCTACATTTCTGCACGTCGTTCACTATCCACCACCTGCGACCCCCACAGTTGCCTGAGCTTAATCACACCAGCCCATCCGATTCACAAACCCTGCCCCACGATTCGCAAACCCGATTACTCCATTCCAGGAGTGCGTCTACATACTAATTAACACCCACAACACTCCTACCACTCTCCTCGCGGGACTGGTTAAGTATTACTTCGCGCTGCTGGTTAGCAATTAATGTCTTGTATTGCTGCTTCTGTTTTTCTTGTTTTCCCTATTATTCGAAGTTGTTTTTGCACGGCCGCATGCAGTATGGAAGCTTTCTTGGTCGAGCATTGTACATGGGCTTTAAATTTTAATTTATTATCAAGCATAGATACATACTAGAACTCTTGCGATTGCTTCGTGTGTGGTAGACTAATACATAACATTCCATAGAAGTGGGGCTAGTACGATCCTTGTGGGACTCCCGAAGTAACGTTGTAGTACTTTACCGCCTCGACAGTTTGGCACCTCAACTTCCTGTTGGTTGAAGTAATTTGTGACTATCCTCAACAGGTAGCATGGAGTATCCATTCTGGCCAGCGATCTCTTTATAAATGACCAGTTTGCCGAATTAAAGGCATTTTTAATGCCCAGAGGCACTATCATATAGTATTTCTTCTTTCCCTCTCAGGTAGTATGGAATATCCATTCTGGCCAGCGATCTCCTTATAAATGACCAGTTTGCCTAATTAAAGGCATTTTTAATGCCCAGAGGCACTGTCATACAGTATTTCTTCTTTCCCTCTCTCGCCATCTTTTTCTTCAGATCGCTTCAGCTGCTGTATCGACTACCGCCTTTATGGCACACACGGTAGAACGCGATTTTATGAATCCGAGCTGTTGGCCTGACAGTGCTTCTTTTTCCTCTGCTATCACGAGCAGTTTATTATATATTATTCGTTCGAGTATCTTTCTTAAAGTGTCGAGTAGACATATTGGGCGGTATGACGATGGTTTACCTGGTGGCTTGTTCCCTGTTGGTAGCATCGTTCAGGAAAAACTCGTTCGTTTCAACTGTTTCTGGAAAACCTCTCGAACGTAATGAACTCGGATGTCTATATGTTTGCTCCTAGCGTGGAACACCGAGTTTTTCACCAATTAATAGGAGCTTGTATTATCACCCTATAGTGCAGTCGGCTTGTTTACGATTTTCTAAAAACCAACCAATAAGTTTCTGAGATAAACAACTTCTTTTGCTGCCGAAGACAAGGCCATGTTCTCGGTTTCCATACTACTTAGCGCAGCTAAATGTGGCATCCGGGAATCACAGACTATAGCTTTTACAGCCAAATAAAACATAAAACCAGTATACCATCGCCTGTCATCACACCTTCCAGCCCAGTCAGCATCAGCGTACCTTCGCAAACGCTCACCTGTTTTCTTATATATAAGCTTTAAGTTGATCTTGTGGCTTAGGTACTTGAGAACTTGTTTTACTGCTGTCATGTGTTCCTTGTGGGGATCTATGTTAAATTGTGCTAACTTGTAGACACTGTGCACTATATCTTGTATTGTAGATATGCCAACGTACATCAAGGTTTCAATAAGCGATTGGTATTATTTAGCATCCACCTTTGTACAATGTCATCAACATTTTACTATTTCTCTTTTAAATAATTGTTCAGTTGTCACTTTGCAAGCGAATGAATTCAATTTTGATTAAAACTGTAACTTTTCGTTCCATTTTCACCCAAATTGTTTGAGGCCATATATTGTTTTTTGTAACACACTTTTTCTGGACATGCAGGGGACCATTCCAGCTATAACAAAGGCGGCCTCGTCTGAGATGGTTCGAAAGCCGTTGATTGTCCGTAGCGCACAGAGTCTGTATGTTGACGATAGTCTCCTTTTGGTCTCCTTCGTCCTTAGTGCTTGCGCCCAGACTGGGGCGGCATATAACAAAACTATGGTGATAACTCTTGAGAGTAAAATCCTTCTGGCATATCCAGGTCCACCGACATTAGGCAGTATGCGCGCGAGGGCTCCCTGTATTTGCGATGCTTTTTTGGCTAAATAATCAACATGCATTTTGAATTGCAGTTTGTTGTCCAGCATTACTCCTAGGTATTTAACAGCTTCTTTGGACCTGATAGTTTGGTTACCAACCTGAAAATTAGCGAATTCAACTGTTTTCCGACTGGTTATGAGGACAGTTTCTGTTTTTTGGTCGGCCAGTTCCAGTCCAGCTGATACCAGCCAGTCTTTAATCCGGGCAATTGCTTCATTTGTAGCTGGCTCTACTGCGCTGATCTGTTTAGCTACTGTTACGACGGCAATGTCATCAGCGAATCCGTAGGATTGTATGTCGTAGGACTCCGTCGTACATGATGTTCCACAGTAGCGGCCCTAAAACCGATCCCTGTGGGACTCCCGCCGTCACGTTGTAGTATTTTACTCCTTCATCGGTATTATACCTCAGCTTCCTGTTGTTGAAATAGTTGGTCACTATACGCAGCAAGTAATATGGCGTATCCATCCTAGCAAGTGATCTCCTAATAATCGACCAGTTCGCAGAGTTAAATGCGTTTTTAATATCCAGCGTTACTACTGCACAGTACTCCTTTGTGCCGTAGAACCATCTTTCTCCTTCGATAGCGCCTTTTGCAATATCGACTACTGCTCTTATGGCATCGACAGTAGATCGCGCTTTTCTAAAGCCAAATTGATGATCTGAGAGGGCTCCTTTCTCTTCTGCCACTGCGAGTAATCTATTGTAGATTATCCTCTCGAAGATCTTTCCCATTGTGTCCAGTAGGCATATTGGGCGATAGGACGATGGGTCTCCTGCAGGCTTCTTTCCTTTTGGGAGCAGGACCAAATGCTGCATTTTCCATTTTTCAGGAAAGGTTCCTTCTTCAAGGCACTTCTGCATCGTCATTATGAAGAGATCTGATCTCTTTTTTACGGCCGCCTTTGCTGCCTTATTCGGGATGCCGTCAGGTCCGGGCGCCTTGTTGTCGCCTATCTTGCTGCATGCCTTAAGCAGCTCCTCCAAAGAAATGTTTGGAATATCCGCTGGACTGATGACCTCTCTTATGATTCTGCACATAGTAGATGGTATTTGGCGGAAGAGGTGCTCTACTATGGATCTCAGCATTATTGGACATGTTATTGAAGGGGTCCTATAACCCCTCAGTTTGGTCATTACCATTCTGTATGCTGAGCCCCAGGGGTTAATGTCGGCTTCCTCACAGAGACGCTTGAAACATGCGGTTTTGCTCCCCTTGATTGCTCTATTTAAATTGCGTCTTGCCAATTTAAAAGTTTTCAGACATTGTTGGAAATCTGGTCTCCTTCTTGATCGCTGGACTTTGCGCCGGGATTGTAGACATTTTGCCCGAAGTGTTTTTATTTCCACCTCATTCCACTTTGGACCCGTAAGTTTTGGGGGCAGGGCTGGTTTCTTTTCTTTTATTTCCAGTATTATCACTTGGTGGTCACTGTGCGAGTATTCCTCACTGACCCTCCACTTTATGGTTTACAGGATGAGATCACAAAGGTGATATCGATAATGGAACTTGTTCCAGCCTTCCGATAAGTGTTTGCGCGACCTTTGTTAGCGATGACTATGGATAGGGGGGCGAATGTTTCCAATAGGGCCTGTCCTCTGGTGTTGGTGAGTTTGCTGCCCCACTCTGTTGCCCACGCATTAAAATCGCCTGCAATGACCACTGGGGCTCTCTGAAGCGCATCCGCGGTTAGATTGTCCAGCATTAGTTGGTATTCGCTGGCCGTCAAGCTGGGTCTTGCGTAGCAACTATAAAAATGGATCCCATTTATTTTCGCTCGCACGAAGCCTTCTGTTTGGTTGCTTGTTTCTTGGAGAGCATTTCGCCCACATATCCATATTGCCGCTTGTTTTGCTTTGTCGTAGATCCAGTTACTGTTCTGGTCAGGACATTTATAAGGCTCGCTGATTATGACGACGTCTGCTCTTTCGTCCTTGGCCGTCTGTGCTAGGATGTCCTGAGCTATTCTACAGTGATTAAGATTTATCTGTAGTATCTTCATGGTCCTTTGCTTGTAATAGCTCTCCAGAACACCGGGCATCTGCTACTGCCAGCTACGTGCTTCGCGTCGCCTGGATAGTCTTTCTTGCAGAACATGCAGGATGGCTCCTTGTCGCAGTTCTTCGCTATGTGGTCTTCTGCTCCACATCTCCTACATAGTTTGGAGCGGTCTTCCTCGCTCTTGCATTGTCTGGCTAGATGGCCAAACTCTAAGCACTTAAAGCACTTTTAGCCAATTTTAATTTTACCTGCTCCTAGCAACAACTTCGCGTTATCTGCGGGAAGACTGATAGTTGCAGTTTGTGTTCCGCCGTATGCTTTCCTCAGTTATATAACGTCTGAGGGCGATATACTTTTAATCTTGAATTGCCTTTTTACCGCTTCGCAAATATCCTCCTTTGTAGTGACCTCATCGATATCCTTCAATTCGATGGCAGAACGGTGGGTAAGAGTCCTTACATTTGCTTGTTCTCCCAAGGTTGCACACATAACGCTTTTGAATTCGGCTGTCCTGTCCCCTGTCTCTTTGAGCTGGATTAAGAGGTCTCCTTTTTGGGTTCTCCTGATCCTCAATACAGCCTCTCCAATCGCCTCCAACTTTGTGTCCGCTTTTATGCTGCGAAGTATTTCAGCATAGGATAGTTCTCCCTTGGCCTCTATGATGATGGCGTCTGGTTTTCCTTTGGTCTTAGGGTTCTCTCTCTTTTTTATTGGTTCTTGGCGACTGACCTTTGACCATACGCCATCCTCTGCTTTCTGCTTCTTGCTCGTGCGAGTAGATTGCTGTTTAGCTGTAGTTGCCGGGGTTCCCAAAGCTGTCTCAACCCGTTTCTCTTTTTGTTTTTGATTTCTCGTTGGGGGGAGTTCTGGTTTTCGCTTCGGGTCTGGAGTCTCATTATCTGGAGCTTGCCTTTTCTTCCTCTCCGGATTCGGTTTAAGCCAGGGAGAGGTTTGTGAGGCATTGTGTTTTCGAATCACCTCATTTGCCTTCGCGTCGTGTTGCTCGATTGCTGAGAGTTCGCAGAGCGCTCTTATGCTTACAATCATATCCCTCATGGATTGGTTGATTGAGCGCCTTTTTCCATCTTCTAGCATTTCTACTAGACTTCTTATTTGTTCTCCCAGTTTGTGGAAAACAGATGCCTGGGTGGTCTCTTCCGTAACCACTTTTTTTGTTAGAGATGGTTCGCGTCCGTCCGTACTCTTCTGAGATGCGGCTATTTGGCCAACTGGTGACCTTTGCACTATCGAATTCCTGAGGAAAGGCTTGTCTTCGAACCCGTTGACTCCGTTGCTGTTATTAACGCCGTTGTTGTTATTTTGGTTGTTTGTATTCATTGCTAGTAGGTCCCCACTCGAAGCCGCTATCAATGTTCGGATGTGTAGTTACCTAGGGATCCCATGGTTATCTATGCAAGCAGTGAGGCCATGCAAGGGTTGGCACAAGCCCTTTTGGGGTTTTGTGTCAGAGCCGGATCGGTGCTAAACAGGAATGCTACATCTGTACCTACACCACCAACTTAATGGTGACGAAACATTGAACGTACTTTGAGGCCTGCCAAGGTTTTAACGGGACGGGTGCGCTTGCAGCATTAGCCTGAAAGCCATTTCCGCAAAATTTCACTCTTGCTTACTCAGGTAACAGAATACTACAAACGTCGGCCCTTATAGCTATCATTTTCCGTTCGTTTTCCAGTATGCCATAATTAAGACCTTAATGGGCTCGGTCTTAATGGGAACCGCTTGTGGTACACCTTTTTCTTAATTTATTAACTTACGCCCATATAGTGGTGTATAGTAATAAAACATTTGTAATTTTTTTTTTTATTAATGCAGTCACCCTTAATGCAGTCACCCTTTCGGAGTTGAGAACTACGCGTCCCACGGTGTGGCGGGTACATCCGGATCTCGCCAATTTCTTTAGACTGTATCCCCCGTTGTCACCTAATAAGGTGGAAAGCACATACAAAGAAGACGGTGCTTACTCGTCTTGTCACAGAAAGTTCCGTTGACCTTTTCAGCCACGCCCTCCTTCTCTGCCGCTCTTGGTCGGGGACTTCTTATTGAGTATTCGCAGCTAGCCTACATTTCTGTAGGCCGTACACTATCCGCCACCTGTGACCCCCCACAGTTGCCTGAGCTTAGCCCCACCAGCCCGTCCGGCTTGGTGCCTGTGGTGGGACATATGTAAGTACATATGTATATCACTATGCACAATTTAATTACTTTGTTGCTCCGGCGATCTTTTAGAATATGGTTTTTGACAATTTTTTGCTTTGCAACAAATTTTGCATTCTGTTGGGGAGTAATTTCCTAATTTCAATGTGTTATTCTTTTATTGAGACTTTCACTATTGATATGACCATTTTTCAGTTTTCTACGCGAATAAAAACAAGTCACCATCTCTATCACCGCGAATGATAAGCTCATTTTTGATTTGATAGTACAATTTGCGGCTTTAGCCAAAGAAAGAAAGTTGCATTTCATAAAGAACGTTTATCGAAATAATTTTGCTGTATTGGGTATCTATTCTTACATCACCTATTCCCGTTGACCGCAGACATTTTTCTCCAGCTAATTCGTTTTTTATACCCTATCCTAAGGGTATATTAAGTTTGACACATAGTTTGTAACATAGAGAAATAATCGAGATAGACCCTATAAAGTATATATTCGTGATCAGCATCAATAGCGAAATCGATTGAGCGATGACCGTCCGTCCGTCCGTCCGTCCGTCCGTATGTCACCGCTTTTTGGGCCTTAAATTTTGAGGTAGGACGATGAAATTTCATATCTGGGCTTCTGAGAAAAAGATACAGTACAAGTGTAAAAATTTTTGAAATCCGCCCACTGCCACGCCCACTTTTTCATAACTTCACTAAATTATATGAAACCGAAAAATTTTGTTAAGACCAAATATTTAGGCATTCAGATTCCCTACAATCCACCCATACAAAAGTTTTGGCCACGCCCACTTTTTGGGGGCGTTTTCATCACAAAACCGAGTTTTGGGCCTTCAACTATTAACTAGGACGCTGAAATTTCATATCTGGGATTCCAAGAAAAAGATACAGTACAAGCGTAAATTTTTTTTACATCCGCCCACTGCCACGCCTACTTTTTTATAACTTGACTAAATTATATGAAACCGAAAAATTTTGTTAAGACCAAATATTTAGGTATACAGATTCCCTACAATTCACCCATAGAACAGTTTTGGTCACGCCCACTTTTTGTGGGCGTTTTCATCAAAAAACCGATTTTGATAAAATTTTACATGTCACATCCTCAAACGTTCGAGGTTATAGCCATATTTGAGTACAAAATGCAATTTGGCCACGCCCACTTTATAGAGAGGAGGATAGGGTATCATACGATCCGTTCCAGACGGATTGTAGCTTTTCTGTATGTTTTCCTTATGTTCTCTTAAACTAGTAAACACATATTACAACAGCAACATAAGTGTGATGTCCCACTATCAAACCGCTGAAATATTTGTTTCTTTCCTAAATCGACAAGCGTTTGACATGTGTCCCTTTTTATTACATATATGTATATATGTATACCATTTACCTTTGAATACTTTATTTGTTTGTGATTGCGGTGTTCCAAATTTCTGTTTGTTAAAGAATGAAGTTCCGTTGTTTTCGATATTACTTGAATCGTTTGTTCTCCTTTGTCCTTCCTCTATTAATTTAGTTTTTAAAACACTCATGTCAGATAATTTATCACTCAATTCTACGACAATCAAAAAGCTTTCATATTCCTTGGAAAGACTAGATAGCAGTATTCTCGTCACAAGCTCGTCTTGTAACCATATGTCTATCTCTAATAACTTCTCGACGATCTCACAAAAATTCCTTAAATGATCTACCATGGAAAAGTTTTCTGGCATTCTTAAGTTCAGCAATTTTTTGAAAAGAGTTTTGTTTTTTTTTTATTTCGAACATAATAAACTACAAGAATTAAAAATGAAAACAACTGATCTTTCCTTTGGGTCCATTGGGACGGTGCACTGCCTCTAATTTTATCCAAGCTTCTTTTGAGGACTTGCAAGTATTATTAAAGCTAGAGCCTTCTTATCATTCATGTTGTGTATTTCTTCTGTATATACATATTCTCAGATGGCTGGATGCTGTAGAAATAGGGTAGGCACTGACTGGCGTCAACCTGGCGACGTCCAGTGTTGTAACTGTTACTGCGCATCAATTGTGCTTATTTTACCTCCTAGTGGTAGCCATCGGGTACTGGTTGGTGTCCATCCGGACCCGACTTGCTAAACTTATAAGCGCGAGTGTTGACCAAGAGAAAATTGCAGCACTATAAATACGACAGCGGACGAACTCTCTCGATGGAGTCAACGGTGGCGTTAAAGCTTCAAACGGAAGCACAACACTTTATCTGGGCTACTTCGACATATTCGGAGCTCAGGCCGATAAAGATTTCCAAGAATAAGTCAGGTTTTTGGAAAAGAGATGGTGGCGGATGAGCCCTTATTGGGCCAACGGCAGCGCTCATATCCCCGAAGCGGGATACTGACTTCGGTTTAAAACCGGCCCCTCGTCCTAGGGGTTTCAAAAAATGGAACTGGCCCTCCAGGTTGGGGGTTGTGCCGTCGGGGTAACTTCCTTACCACGTAAAAAAAATTTAGTTATGAGAGAGACACAAGCCTCGGATAATGGACCCCCTCATTTAATACCACGACCCGGAACGTACACGGACTATGATATAAGAGTATGCACCTGGAATGTACGTACACTGTACACTCCTGGTGCTATTCAAAAACTTGAATCTGTCCTCACGCGGTACAAGGCAGATATTACCGCGATCCAGGAGATACGATGGATAGGATCAGGTATGCAAAAACGGAAAAATTGCGACATTTATTACAGCTGCCACAAAAGACTGCACATGTTAGGATGCGGATTCGTCGTGGGAAATCGGCTACGCTCAATGATAATTGACTTTAAGCCGATCAGCGATCGCCTGGCTGTGATCCGCATCAAGGCTACATTTCAAAACATCAGCATAATATGTGCACACGCCCCTACCGACGAAGCTGAAGACTCTATCAAGGAGGAGTTTTATGACCTCCTGGACGGAGCCTACGGAGCCTGTCCGGAGTATGATGTCAAAATCATACTCGGGGACTTCAATGCCAAAATCGGTAAGGAAAACATCTTCGGCGGATTAGTTGGAAAGCACAGCCTCCACGACACGACAACAGACAACGGCTTCCGGCTAATCGATTTTGCAGCAGCTCGTAATACGGTGATAAGTAGCACTAGGTTTCCAAGACTACGAATCCACACAGCAACCTGGCGCTCTCCAGATGGTCGAACCGCCAACCAAATCGACCACGTGCTAATAGATGCGAGGCACGCATCCAACATTCTGAATGTGCAAACGTTCTGAGGGGCAAACGTCGACTCTGACCATTTTCTTGTTGCAGCTAAGTTCAGAGCTCGACTATCCAATGAGAAGAAGCTGCAGACCGCCCAGAAAAAGAAATTCAACGTTGGAAGCCTTAGCACGTCTGGAGTAGCCAGAGCCTACAGGGAGCGCCTGAGTGAGAGACTCTCCGCTGTGCATTCACCATCCACAAACGCCAACAATCTGTGGAACCAGTATCGCGACATCATCAAAGGGGTAGCAGAGACCACCATAGGCTACCAGCCACCACCCAAAAAGAGCCCTTGGTATGATGATGAATGCGTACGCCGGAAAAAGGTGACAGAAAATGCACACTTGCAAGCGCTGCAACGCAAAACAAGGGCAGCGAGAGAAGAGTATCGAACCAGAAGAAGGGAGGAGAAGAAGATACTGCGTAAGAAGAAAAGGGCCCACGCAGCCTCCCAGCTCAAGGATATCGAAGAGTCCCGCGATAGGAACAACATCCGGATGTTTTTCAGGAAAGCCAAGCAACTGGCAGCTGGCTTCAAGCCCGGAACGCAGGCTCTTCGAAACAGTGAAGGAAACCTAGTCACCGAAGCACAGGGAATAGTAGATGTATTTAAGCAGCATTTCCAGCAGCTACTTAATGGGCAGGTAGAGAGAGTGATAGGGCAAGAAGAGAACCCGCATCCAGTCAATGAAGAATCCATTCCCCCTCCTAGTTTTGAAGAGGTCGGCTCAGCTATCAAAAAGCTGAAGAACAACAAGGCCGCCGGCTCTGATGGTCTACCAGCAGAGCTTTTCAAACATGGTGGTGATGCTTTGGTGGGGTGCATGCACCAAGTCATCAACCAAGTGTGGGTGGATGAAGTCATGCCCGATGACTGGACTATCAGCTCTATATGCCCCATCTTCAAGAAAGGCGATCCTATGTCTTGTAAGAACTACCGAGGCATATCCCTGCTTAATGTCGCATATAAGATCCTATCCAACGTACTGTGTGAACGTCTGAAGCCTTTCTGCAGCACACTAATCGGCACGTACCAGTGTGGCTTCCGGCCCGGCAGATCGACGATCGACCAAATTTTCACACTAAGGCAAATCCTGGAAAAGACCAACGAATTTCAAGTCGAGACTCACCATCTCTTCATCGACTTTAAAGCCGCATATGATAGCATTCATCGTCTTGAGCTCTACAAGGCGATGGCCGAATTCGGGATCCCGGCTAAACTGATCCAGCTGTGCCGCGTGACGCTGGATAACACGCGGTGCAACGTGCAATTCGGCAACAGTTCCTCTGAACTATTCCAAACATGCACCGGATTTCGGCAAGGGGATGCGCTATCATGTGACTTCTTCAATCTTGTGCTGGAACAGATAGTGCGCAGGGCAGGTGTAAACACGGAAGGCACTATCTTCAACAAATCTGTCCAGTTGCTGGGATACGCAGACGACATCGACATCATCGGTCGCTCCCAGCGCGCCGTGTTAGAGGCTTTTACGGCAATTGAAGAAGAGGCGAAACGTGTTGGCCTTGAAGTGAATGAGGACAAAACCAAATACATGTTGTCAACAAACAAAGAAGCATCTGTCCACCGCCTAGGACAAAACGTCACTGTTGGCAACAGTAACTTCGAAGTGGTTAAGGAGTTTACCTACCTCGGAGTAAATATCAACTCCACGAATGACAACTTAGTGGAGATTCGACGAAGACTTACCCTAGGAAACCGCTGCTACTTCGGTTTGGCGAAACAAATGGGGTCAAAACTCCTAACTCGAAAGACGAAATGTATGCTCTACAAAACTTTGATCCTGCCAGTTCTGCTGTATGGAGCCGAGTGCTGGACGATAAGCAGGAAAGCAGAGCAAATACTGAACACTTTCGAAAGAAAAATTCTTCGTCGGATATTCGGTCCCGTATGCGAGGAGGGCGAATGGAGGAGAAGATATAACCGCGAACTCTATGAGCTGTACCAGGATGTGGATGTAGTCCAAAAAGCCAAAACACGTCGACTACACTGGCTCGGCCACATCGAGCGAATGGACAATAATGCTCCAGCAAAGAGGATCTTCGAATCACAACCCCCAGGTTCGAGAAGACAAGGAAGACCGAACCTCCGTTTTAAGGATCAAGCTATCGCGGATGCCAGAGCGCTTGGTCTAGATAACTGGAAGCAGCGTGCCCGGGATCGAAGAGAGTGGAAGGCTGCTGTGTCTCAGGCAGAGACTCTTCACGGGTCGGGAGCCCGTTAAGTAAGTAAGTAATACATATTCTCAGCCACCAAGCCATCAGAAGTGCGGCAACTGATGTGCTGGGTTTTACCCGACCACCACCAAGGAACCCCTGGTTTGACGATGAGTGCCGGCAAGCACATGCAGCTAAACAGCAAGCATACAAAGCGGCGCTGCAAAAAAGACGAGAGCTGCTCGTGAGCTCTACGAGCAGAAGAGGCGGGAAGAACATCGGCTTCTCCAAAAGAAGAAAAAAGAGCATGAGAAGCGAGCGATCGAAGATATTGAGAGATTATACTGCAAGAACAATGTACGGAAGTTTTACGAACAGGTGAAACGAACTAAAAAGACCCGTACAGAGAATTTGGAAAAATTTCTTCTGCAGACTGTATAACGGCGACGAAGACCAACATTCCGCTGTCAGGCAGAATGAACTATTCAATCTAGACGATGATAGTCAAAACTTCCGACCACCTGATCAAAACGAAGTAAGGATAGCAATATCCAAACTTAAGTCCAACAAGGCTGCTGGACCTGACGGTTTACCAGCCGAGCTGTTCAAAGCAGCTGGAAATGACCTGGTAGGGAGCATACACCAACTCATTTCTAAAATTTGGTTAGATGAGTGTATGCCTGATGAATACAACCTCAGCACCGTTTGCCCGATGCACAAGAAAGGAGATCCCCTCAATTGCGCCAATTACAGAGGTATTAGTCTCCTCAACATCGCGTACAAGATCCTATGTGCCATATTGTGTGAACGTCTGAAACCCTTCGTCAACAACCTGATTGGGCCCTATCAGTGTGGTTTCAGACCAGGCAAGTCCACAATCGATCAAATCTTCACACTTCGGCAGATCCTGGAAAAAAAAACAAGAAGTCCAAATCGATATCCACCATCTTTTCATCGATTTCAAGGCCGCATATGACAGCATCTATATAGACGAGCTATACAAAGCCATGTCTAGTTTTCACCGAGACCTTTGTTGATATCAAAAGGATAGACAAGGAGACGCGCTGTCATGTGATTTTTTTAACATCGTTCTTGAAAGAATTGTGTGAAATTCGCAAGCCAACACCGGAGGCCAACACCGGAGGCACTATTACCGTACGCCGACGATATCGACATTATTGGAAGAACACAGCGCGCTGTCACCGGTGCGTTCGCTAGTATTGAAACGGAAGATGCCAAAATGGGTTTAGCGGTAAACGAGGACAAAACCAAGTATATGCTGTCAATCGGAAGGGATACGCAACATCGACGAATTGGACAAAACGTCGCAATCGACAGCTATAACTTTGAAGTAGTAAAGAACTTTGTCTACCTCGGCTCTGCTATCAATTCTGACAATAACACCTCAGCAGAAATAAAACGAAGAATAACTCTTGCCAATCGCTGTTTCTTTGGGCTGAGAAGGCAATTGCGTAGTAAGGCCCTATCCCGAACAACTAAGGAGACTCTATATAAGACCTTGATCATCCCAGTCCTGCTTTATGGCTCTGAAGCTTGGACTTTATCAAAAGCGGATAAAGATATCCTCGGACTTTTCGAGAGAAAAATTCTTCGTAAAATATTCGGTCCCGTTTGCGTTGACGGGTTTTGGAGGACAAGATTCAACGACGAACAAGACGAGTTGTACAGCGACATCGACCTAGTCAAAAAAACTGCGCAATAGTCGTTTGAGATGGCTAGGACATGTAGAGCGAATGGACACCAGTGCTCCGGCCCGAAGAGTCTTCGAATCACATCCGGAGGGACAACGCAGCAGAGGAAGACCTCGCCTTAGGTGGCGCACACAAGTTGAAGGGGACCGGAACAAGCTTGGAGTGCGCAACTGGAGGCAGTTAGCTAAGGACCGAGCTAACTGGAGAGGCTTGTTAGTTGAGGCCCAGGTTCACCCCGAACTGTAGCGCCACCTAAGTAAGTAAGTAAGTATACATATTCTCATCTTGATCCTTAATAACGTAAGACCTGGGTTCGTAACATTTTTCTATTATCATTCCTGGTGACCTATAAGATGTAGGATTGTTCTTACATATATAGAATTGTTTGTCCCGGAACTAATGATTTTAGTTCTTCAGTCATTAATTATAATAAGCTCTTATTTTTATACCCTATCCTAAGGGTATATTAAGTTTGACACATAGTTTGTAACATAGAGAAATAATCGAGATAGACCCTATAAAGTATATACATATATTCGTGATCAGCATCAATAGCGAAATCGATTGAGCAATTATCGTACGTCCGTCCGTCTGTCCGTCCGTATGTCACCGCTTTTTGGCCATTAAATTTTGAGCTATGACGAAGAAATGAAATCATATCTGGGCTTCTGATAAAAGATACAGTACAAGTGTAAACATTTTTGAAAGCCGCCCACTGCCACGCCCACTTTTTCATAACTTTACTAAATTATATGAAACCGAAAAATGTTAAGACAATATATTTAGGCATTTAGATTCACTTCAATTCATCCATATACGTTTTGGTCAAAAAACCGATTTTGATGAAATCGTCAGTCCGTATGTCACCGCTTTTTGGGCATTAAAATTTGAGCTAAGACAATGAAAGATGCTCCACTATGGATCTCAAAATTATGCGACATGTTATTGGAGCCGTCATATAGCCCATTCTGCATGCCGAGTCCCATGGATTAATGGCGGCTTCTTGGCAATGGCGTCTTAAAGCAGTTTTGCTTTCCTTGATGACTCTATTTGAGTTTTGTCTCGCCTGACTTTGCATCGCACTTGTAGGTATTTTGTACCACCATTAACAAGGTGATGCCTTCCTGCTATTTTTCCTTCTTGGCATTGATGCATCGCAAGCTGTGATGATGCTGGTAGGACAATGCGCGAGGGTTCCGCTGGTTAAATCTTGAAGTTGCCCGCATGGGATTCCGATAAGTATTTGCCAGGCCCTTATTAGCGATGCTTATCGCTAGAGGGGCAAACGTTTCCAGTAAGGTCTGTTCTCTGTAGTTGGTGACTGACCCCTCTATTACCCACACATTAAAATCACATCCAATAACCACTGGGGCTCTCTGAAGTGCATCCGCGATTAGGTTGTCGAGCAGTACTTGGTATTCGCTGGCCGTCAAGCTGGGTCTTGCACAGCTAGTATAAAAATGGATCCCATTTATTTTTGCCCGCACAAGCCTTCTACTGTTGGTCGTTAGTTTCTTGGAAGTCATGACGCCTACATATTCATATTGCCGGTTGTTTTGCTTTGTCACAGATTCAGTTACTGTTCTGGTCGGGACATTTATAAAGATCGGACGGATAGATTGGACGGATGCCCTAGGATGCCCTAAGTTATTTCACAGTGATTAAGATTTATTTATAGTATCTTCATGGTTCTTTGCTTGTGACAGCTCTCCAGAGGACTGGATATCTGCTACTGCCAGCTACGTGCTTTGAATCTTCTGGATGATCTTCCTTACAGAACTTGCAGGATGGTTCCTTGACGTAGTAGTTCGCTATTCGCGCTCCTGTCATCTACATAGAAACTAAGAAACTAAGAACTTTATATGGTCCATATAAGTGCATCCATATTGTTAGGATTTGCTGAAAATGTTAAAATATTAAGAACAAGCCGAGACTCAAGTTGCGTAGAAATTTCTGATGCGCGAGATATAGCTCGACATTCTTGAGCTGCAGGAAATCTCGGTTCATGATTTGCATTCTTTTAGCATTTTCGTTTATTGAGAAATATTTGAATTTTTTCTTAAAACTATTATAAAAACATACAGAAAAGCTACAATCCGTCTGGAACGGATCGTCTGATACCCTATCCTCCTCTCTATAAAGTGGGCGTGGCCAAATTACATTTCGTACTCAAATATGGCTATAAACTCGAACGTTTGAGCATGTTACATGTAAAATTTTATCAAAATCGGTTTTTGTGATGAAAACGCCCCCAAAAAGTGGGCGTGGCCCAAACTGCTCTATGGTTGAATTGTAGGGAATCTGAATACCTAAATATTTGGTCTTAACAAAATTTTTCGGTTTCATATAATTTAATGAAGTTATAAAAAAGTAGGCGTGGCAGTGGGCGGATGTAAAAAAAATTTACACTTCTACTGTACCTTTTCGTCAGAAGCCCAGATATGAAATTTCAGCGTCCTAGTTAAAACTTTAAGGCCCAAAAATCGGTTTTATGATAAAAACGCCCCCAAAAAGTGGGCGTGGCCAAAACCTTTGTATGAGTGGATTGTAGGGAATCTGAATGCCTAAATATTTGGTCTTAACAAAATTTTTCGGTTTCATATAATGTAGTGAAGTTATGAAAAAGTGGGCGTGGCAGTGGGCGGATTTCAAAAATTTTTACACTTGTACTGTATCTTTTTCTCAGAAGCCCAGATATGAAATTTCATCGTCCTAGCTCAAAATTTAAGGCCCAAAGAGCAGTGACATACGGACGGACGGTCATCGCTCAATCGATTTCGCTATTGATGCTGATCATGAATATATATACTTTATAGGGTCTATCTCAATTATTTCTCTATGTTACAAACTATGTGTCAAACTTAATATACCCTTAGGATAGGGTATAAACATACAGAAAACCTACAATCCGTCTGGAACGGATCGTATGATACCCTATCCTCCTCTCTGTAAAGTGGGCGTGGCCAAATTGCATTTTGTACTCAAATACAGCTATAATGTCGAACGTTTGAGGATGTTACATGTAAAATTTTATCAAAATCGGCTTTTTGATGAAACGCCCCCAAAAAGTGGGCGTGGCCAAAACTGTTCTATGTTTGAATTGTAGGGAATCTAAATACCCAAATATTTGGTCTCAACAAATTTTTTCGGTTTCATATAATTTAGTGAAGTTATAAAAAAGTAGGCGTGGCAGTGGGCGGATGTTAAAAAATTGTACACTTGTACTGTATCTTTTCTTGGAAGGCCCTAAAATCGGTTTTGTGATGAAAACGCCCCCAAAAAGTGGGTGTGGCCAAAACTTTTGTATAGGTGGATTGTAAGGAATTTGAATGCCTAAATATTTGGTCTTAACAAAATTTTTCGGTTTCATATAATTTAGTGAAGTTATGAAAAAGTGGGCGTGGCAGTGGGCGGATTTCAAAAATTTTTACACTTGTACTGTATCTTTTTCTCAGAAGTCCAGATATGAAATTTCATCGTCCTAGCTCAAAATTTAAGGCCCAAAAAGCGGTGACATACGGACGGACGGACGGACGGACGGTCATCGCTCAATCGATTTCGCTATTGAAGCTGATCACGAATATATGTACTTTATAGGGTCTATCTCGATTATTTCTTTATGTTACAAACTATGTGTCAAACTTAATATACCCTTAGGATAGGGTATAAACATACAGAAAAGCTACAATCCGTCTGGAACGGATCGTATGATACCCTATCCTCCATCCTATCGAGCCCCTATAAAGTGGGCGTGGCCGTATTGCATTTTCTTTACTGAATTACGATGATAACTTCGAACGTTTGAGGATGTTACATGCAAAATTTCATCAAAATTGGTTTTTTTGATGAAAACGCCCCCAAAAAGTGGGCGTGGCCAAAACTGTTGTATGGGTGAATTGTAGAGAATCTAAATGCCTAAATATTTTGTCTTAAAAAATTTTTTCGGTTGCACATAATTTAGTGAAGTTATGAAAAAGTGAGCATGGCAGTAGACGAATTTAAAAAAAATTTACACTTGTACTGTATCTTTTCCACAGAAGCCCAGATATGAAATTTCATTGCCCTAGCTTAAAATTTAAGGCCCTAAAAGCGGTGACATACGGATAGTCATCGCTCAATCGATTTCGTTATTGATGCTGATCACGAATATATATATGTACTTTATAGGGTCTATCTCGATTATTTCTCTATGTTACAAACTATGTGTCAAACCTAATATGTATACCCTTAGGATAGGGTATAAAAAAAAAAAATAGAAATATATGTAAGTTTTGCCCAATCAAAGATATCCAAGTCGTAGTCCCAATTCTTTGGATTAGTTTTTCTACAAAGTTGATACTCTATCTTTAGTTATGAAAGATATAGAATAGCACAGACAATTTTCGCCTAACCGCGTTTGATACAATATAAAATTTTCGAGCGGAAAGTTACACTCTGAAAAAGCACTATATGCGTTCCAACAATGACGTTATATTTAATTCCTGTACACGAGAGTCGACACAAGGAAGGTTTACGCAAAATCTAATCTGTTATTTTTCGATTACCCATTTCAAACAAACAATTGAATAAAACGCATCACACGTACGCACATGTGCAAGCGAGTTACATATGTTTAATACATTCATCTCGTTGTTATTGGATCTATAGTCTATGTAAAATCTTCCCAATGGAAGATCATCAAGATACATATATCTGAGATAGTACTACAGGCATCGGCAATGTGTCAGCATCAGAAGTGGCTTGGACAGTCGGAAAGTTCGGATGAGGCCCGTATACTAACGCCTTCTGAACTATTGGGCAGAATTCGGCTGCTCAAAGACTCAACCGAGAAGTTGAGGCCAGTATGAAGTTGGCTGTCGAGAGCTAATCAGCATTTTGGGATGCAACGGGCTGCTCAACAGTAGAATCTGAAGATGATGTGGTTGGAGATGAATGTGTCTGACTGTTTTTCTAATTTAATTTTTAAATTTTGGACCCACGAGTCTCCACGAAACTAAGCTCCCTTTTAGTCATGCATCCATCGGCGTACGCTCGTAGAGAGCTCGATCGGCGTAAGCTGTTCCACCTTGGATTACTTTTTGAGGGCGTTGTCATCAAAAAACCGATTTCGATGAAATTTTGCATGCAAACATCCTTTGGAAACTTTAAAAATTATCGTAGTAATTCAATAAAAAATGCAGTATGCCACGCTCACTTAAGTATTGCTGGTACAAAGGAAGAAGGATAGGGTATTGTACCATCCTTTGTAGACGTTTTGTATCTGTTTTTCTGTTCATTTATATCCTATGTTTAGGGTATATTACGTTGAATGCATAGTTTATGACATAGACAAATTTATAAAATATATACTGTGGAAGTCGTTTAGAACGTCGGTGAAGGGACCAGAGAAATGATGTCGTTATACCCGGCGGTGGCTTTATACGACTGACCTCCAAAGTATCAATTAAAAACTTTTATGTACAAAAGGAATAGATTTTATTTTTAATCATCAATTTTTTTCTCGTCAACTGTTATTAATTTTATGCACATTCTTCGAACTTTTTATACCCTATCCTAAGGGTATATTAAGTTTGACACATAGTTTGTAACATAGAGAAATAATCGAGATAGACCCTATAAAGTATATATATTCGTGATCAGCATCAATAACGAAATCGATTGAGCGATGACCGTCCGTCCGTCCGTCCGTCCGTCCGTCCGTCCGTATGTCACCGCTTTTTGGGCCTTAAATTTTGAGCTAGGACGATGAAATTTCATATCTGGGCTTCCGAGAAAAAGATACAGTACAAGTGTAAAAATTTTTGAAATCCGCCCACTGCCACGCCCACTTTTTCATAACTTCACTAAATTATATGAAACCGAAAAATTTTGTTAAGACCAAATATTTAGGCATTCAGATTCCCTACAATCCACCCATACAAAAATTTTGGCCACGCCCACTTTTTGGGGGCGTTTTCATCACAAAACCGATTTTTGGGCCTTAAATTTTTAACTAGGACGCTGAAATTTCATATCTGGGCTTCCAAGAAAAAGATACAGTACAAGTGTAAAATTTTTTTACATCCGCCCACTGCCACGCCTACTTTTTTATAACTTCACTAAATTATATGAAACCGAAAAATTTTGTTAGGACCAAATATTTGGGTATTTAGATTCCCTACAATTCACCCGTAGAAGAGTTTTGGCCACGCCCACTTTTGGGGGCGTTATCATCAAAAAACCTATTTTGATAAAATTTTACATGTAACATCCTCAAACGTTCGACATTATAGCTATATTTGAGTACAAAATGCAATTTGGCCACGCCCACTTAATAGAGAGGAGGATAGGGTATCATACGATCCGTTCCAGACGGATTGTAGCTTTTTTGTATGTTTTTAATTTTTTTTTTTACACCAAATAGTGCGATTACATTATTTTTATACCCTATCCTAAGGGTATATTAAGTTTAACACATAGGTTGTAACATAGAGAAATAATCGAGATAGTCCCTATAAAGTATATACATATATTCGTGATCAGCATCAATAGCGAAATCGATTGAGCGATGACCGTCCGTTCGTCCGTATGTCACCGCTTATTGGGTCTTAATTTTTGAGCTAAGAGTACCGATTTTGATGAAATTTTACATGTAACATCTTCAAACGTTTGACGTTATCGTCGTATTTCAGTATAAAATGCAATATGGCCACACCCACTTTATAGAGGCTACATAGAAAGGAGGATAGGGTATCATATGATCCGTTCCAGATGTATTGTAGCTTTTCTGTATGTTTTCATCTACATAACTGGAAGTGGAGGATAATCCCTGTTCTTCTTCTTTAGCGAAAATTTCGTAAGTTTTCCAAAGCTTATGGCTGCATGATGTAGTAAAAACAGTATACTAATATCCCTCTGCCATCACACGAATATAAAACTTTTTATTAACAACGCGTTGACAACAATTAAAACTAAGAACGGTTATCCCGGCGACACATCAAATAATCTGCAATAATATTCGAAAGATACATACATACCAGATTCGTATGAAAATACATACATACATATGCCAAATATAATGTAGCGCTAGCATTCGGGATCCAACAAACCGATATTTTTCCCTATGTAAAATCACACGAATGAACAAGAAACATTCAGATACACGTGTGTTTTTCGACGTCAACGATTGAATCGTTATACACGACGACGTTACATCGGACAGTAAAATCACTTAAAGTATAATGAAATCAACCAAATGAAAGGAAAGTGGACGTTATAACCGACTGGTCGCATATTCATGATCAGTACCAATAGTGAAAACGATTGAACCATGTCCGTCCGTATATCATCTGTTTTTTTGACTTTAATTTTATGCTAGCAAGATGAAATTGTATATCTGGGCTTCTGACAAAATGATTTAGCACAAGTGCAAAATTTTTTTTAAATCTGCCACGCCCACTTTTTCATTATTTCACTAATACCATTGTATATAAATCTTTATAAGATTTTTAGTAGATAAATATCAAGTAGATAATTATACGAATTTAGGTTTGAAGTTAGCTTACTTACTTACTTACTTAGGTGGCGCTACAGTTCGAGGTGAACCTGGGCCTCAACTAACAAGCCTCTCCAGTTGTCCCTCCGGGTGTGATTCGAAGACTCTTCGGGCCGGAGCACTGGTGTCCATTCGCTCTACATGTACTAGCCATCTCAAACGACTAATGCGCAGTTTTTTGACTAGGTTGATGTCGCTGTACAGCTCGTATAGTTCGTCGTTGAATCTTCTCCTCCAAAGCCCGTCAACGCAAACGGGACCGCATATTTTGCGAAGAATTTTTCTCTCGAAACGACCGAGGATATCTTCATCCGCTTTTGATAAAGTCCAAGCTTCAGCGCCATAAAGCAGGACTGGGATGATCAAGGTCTTATATAGAGTCTCCTTAGTTGTTCGGGATAGGGCCTTACTACTCAATTGCCTTCTCAGCCCAAAGAAACAGCGATTGGCAAGAGTTATTCTTCGTTTTATTTCTGCCGAGGTGTTGTTGTCAGAATTGATAGCAGAGCCGAGGTAGACAAAGTCCCTTACTACCTCAAAGTTATAGCTGTCGATTGCGACGTTCTGTCCAATTCGTCGATGTTGCGTATCCCTTCTGGTTGACAGCATATACTTGGTTTTGCCCTCGTTTACCGCTAAACCCATTTTGGCGGCTTCTGTTTCAATACTAGCGAACGCACCGGTGACAGCCCGCTGTGTTCTTCCAATAATGTCGATGTCGTCGGCGTACGCTAGTAGTTGCACAGACTTTTGAAAGATTGTGCCTCCGGTATTGGCTTGTGAGTTTCGCACAATTCTTTCAAGAACGATGTTAAAAAAATCACATGACAGCGCGTCACCTTGTCTAAATCCTTTTTTGACATCAAAGGTCTCGGTGAGATCGTTACCGACCTTGATGGAGCAGCGAGAATTCTCCAACTGCACAGGCGAACGAGTTTGGCAGGGATGCCAAAACTAGACATGGCTCTGTATAGCTCGTCTCTATAGATGCTGTCATATGCGGCCTTAAAATCGATGAAAAGATGGTGGGTATCGATTTGAACGTCTTGAGTTTTTTCCAGGATCTGCCGAAGTGTGAAAATCTGATCGATCGTGGACTTTCCTGGTCTGAGACCACACTGATAGGGTCCAATCAGGTTGTTGACGAAGGGTTTCAGACGTTCACACAATATGGCAGATAGGAACTTGTACGCGATGTTGAGGAGACTGATACCTCTATAATTGGCGCAATTGAGGGGATCTCCTTTGTTGTGGATGGGGCAAACGGTGCTGAGATTCCATTCATCAGGCATACACTCATCTGACCAAATTTTAGAAATGAGTTGGTGTATGCTCTCTACCAGGTCATTTCCAGCTGCCTGAACAGCTCGGCTGGTAAACCGTCAGGTCCAGCAGCCTTGTTGGATTTAAGTTTGGATATTGCTATCCTCACTTCGTTTTGGTCAGGTGGACGGAAGTTTTGGCTATCATCGTCTATGTTGAATGGTTCATTCTGCCCGACAGCGGAATTTTGGTCTTCGTCGCCGTTATACAGTCTGCAGAAGAAATTTTTCCATATTCTCAGCACCGACTGTGACTCTACTACGAGGTTTCCTTCTTCATCTCTACAGGCTTCTGTACGGGTCTTGTTGGCCTGACACGTTCTTTTTACCTGTTGGTAAAACTTCCGTACATTGTTCCTGGAGTATAATCTCTCAATATCTTCGATCGCGCGCTTCTCGTGCTCTTTTTTCTTCTTTCGGAGAAGCCGATGTTCTTCCCGTCTCTTTTGCTCGTAGAGCTCACGGGCCGCTCTCGTCCTTCTTTGCAGCGCCGCTTTGTATGCCCCTTGTTTAGCTGCATTTGCTTGCCGGCATTCTTCGTCAAACCATGGGTTTCTTTGTGGTGGTCGAGCGAAACCCAGTACATCAGTTGCGGCACTTCTGATGGCATGTTGGCAGTGTTGCCATTGGTCCTCGGCATAGGAGTTGTAGCGAGATTTCGGGATACGCGTTCGGCAAAGGTTCTGGCGATCTCTTGCGATTGCAGCTTTTCGACGTTATACCTTCTCACAGTATTTCTTCTTTGTTGTGACGTTAGGGATATCCGCATTCGTACCGTGGCTGCAACAAGGTAGTGATCCGAGTCGATGTTGGTTGCTCGGAAGGTTCGGACATCCAGAATACTGGACGTCGATCGCAATGTGATCAATTTGGTTGACCGTTTGATGATCAGGAGACCGCCATGTCCCCTTGTGGATATTGAGATGAGGAAACCGTGTGCTTGCTATGGTGACGTTTCGCCCCGCAGCGAAGTCAATAAGCCTAAGTCCGTTTCCGGACGTGGTGTCGTGGAGGCTATGCTTACCAATCGTCCTACCAAAGATGTCCTCCTTTCCTATCTTGGCGTTAAAATCGCCTAGAACGATTTTAACGTCATATTTAGGGCATTGCTCGTAAGTTTTGTCGAGGAGCTCGTAGAAACATTCTTTGGTGGCGTCGTCCTTGTCTTCGGTGGGAGCGTGAGCGCATATAAGGCTTATGTTGGCGAATTTAGCCTTGATGCGGATTGTCATAAGTCGTTCGCTCACGTGTCGAGAGCTTAAGACTTCTTGCCTAAGTCTGCCGCTTATGACAAATCCACATCCGAATAAGCGCTGTTTCTGCTCTCTATAGCAATCACCGTAATAGATGTCACAGTTTTTCATCCTTTTTTTGCCCGGCCCATCCCATCGCACTTCCTAGATGGCGGTGATGTCTGCCTTATAGCAGACTAGGGCCTCTGCTAATTCTTCAGCTGCACGCGGTCTGTTAAGGGTCCGAACATTCCACGTGCAGATCCGAAGGTCGTTGTCCTTATTTCGATTGCTGGGGTCGTCAACAGTGAATCCATCCATATCCGAGGCTTGTATTTGTTTCGGAACTAATAAATTTTTTCCGTGGTCGGGAAGTTACCCCTACGCACAAACCCCCAACCTGGAGGACCAGTTACCTTTTAAACCCCTAGGACGAGGGGCCGGATTTTCCGGAGTCAGTAACCCACTTCGGGGATATGAGTGCTGCCGTTGGCCCATTAAGGGCTCTTCCGCCACCAACTGTTTTCCTACACCCTGGCTCAGTGTTGAAGAGCCCTATAGACCTGGGATCCGAATAAGTCAGAGCAGCTCATATAGGGATTGCACTAGAAAGTTCGGCCTGACTGGAACTGTGGGCGCCACCGTTGATTCCACCTGGAGAATTCGTCCGCTGCCGTCCAAGATTAAGAGGAAGTGTCCTAGTGAGAAAACACTCCTCACCCCTCTCTCGTTTACTCCCACCAACGACCTTCCAAAGGGGTTGGTTACCCAATCTCCAGCACCCAGCAGCCACCAACGCGGAGGTGTAGAGTAGGAGTTGATAGTGAGAGGCTAAGGTGTGAACGCCTGTGTTCCCATATATTCCGCATCACCATCCTTTGGAAGTTAGCTACTTACGTATATATATTATTAATTTTAATAAAAAAAACTTACAGAAGAGCTACAATCCGTCTGGAACGGATCGTATGACACCATATACTTCTTCTTGTCCGTACTGCAATTTTTTACAGAATTACTACGATAACTTCCAACGTTTAAAGATGTTACATGTAAAATTTTATCAGACTTAGTTTTTCATGTCTTGCCCCAAAGTTGGCGTGACCACATATGATGTGTGCGTGAATTATATACAATCTGAATATCTATGTATGGAAATATTTGGTCTTAATAAAATCTTTCTATTTCAAGTAAATTAGTGAAATTATGAAAAAGTGGAGAGGCGGATTTCAAAAATGTGTACACGTGTACTGCTTCCCCTTTTCGAAAACCAAGATATAAATTTTATCATCTTTCGTACAACTTTAAACCCCAGGCTGATTCGACTTCGCTATTGATACTGATCACGAATTTACAGTGTTGTGGAAAACATACCGGATTCTTATCAAACATTTGTTTTTTGTGAATTTAAGGGAATAAAAAGAACATATGTAAAATATGTTGTCAATTTAAGAAGATTTATTGTCTAAGTTTACAAATAGAAAAAGAACAAGGCATTGCTGTCATTATTTTTAAAGTTTTATCAAAAACTGTAGCACAACTCAATGCCATGCTTGTGCAAAACATACCGGATTTGCAAAAGCACCGTATGTTCTTACTCTTTAATTTGCTGATAATGGTTTTGGCTGTCATTTGAATTCAGTTATAGATTTAACAAAACTTAAAAGGTCAGGTGTTTCCAATTTGTTGATTTGTAAAATGGCTAAACATAAATACAGTGATTGAATTAAGTCAGGTGGTAGCGGATTTCAGGGCAGGGCTAAAACAAAAATCTATAGCCAAAAAGTTTAGAATGCCATCATCGACAGTGTGTCATCATAAAAAAGTTTCAGAATGGGCAACCGATCGAAACCATTCACTGCGGAGGACGTCCCAGAAAAACCACACTCCGAACCGATCAGCAAATTAAGAATATGATTCTTAACAATCCCTTCTTGTCTTGAAGAAAGATTGTTAATGAGTTCAATCGTTCAATTGAAGCACGTACGTAGGCATTTAAGAGAAGCTAATTTTTGTTCTTTTCGATGAGCAAAAAAGCCTCTACTTACTGCTAAGCATAGACATAAAAGATACCATTTCATTCTTTTAGTAAGTCTTTGATTACTTTGCTAACGCTAATCGTTTCTTAGACTGGAATTCGCAAGAAACCACTTGAATTGGTTAACAACGAAGTGGAAAACTGTACTCTTTAGCGACGAGAATAAGTTCAACTTGATTGCTTCCGATGGAAGTATTTATGTTAGACGAAAGAAGGGGACACGTCTTCAGCCACGACATTGTCGTCCAACCGTCAGGCATGGAGGAGGCTCAGTTATGGTGTGGGGTTGTTTTTCTGGTGCGGGATGTGGACCGATACATGAGATTAGTGGTATTATGGATCGTTTTCAGTATAGGGATATACTGGAATCTGTAATGCTATCATACGCTGCGGAGGAGTTGCCACTATGTTGGGTTTATCAACATGATAGTGACCCAAAACATTCATCAAAGTTGGTTAAGGAGTATTTTGCACAGAAACATATTGTTGTGTTGGAATGGCATTCTCAATCTCCCGATCTTACCCCTATCGAGAACTTGTGGGCCATTTTAAAAAAACGGGTAGGGTCACAGACGCACACATCCAAAAACGCACTGACGTCACTAAAGAATGAATGGGAGAACATTCCAAAAGAAATTCTTGATAATCTAGTGTCGTCTATGCCTAAAAGATGTGAGGAGGTATTAAAAACATACAGAAAAGCTACAATCCGTCTGGAACGGATCGTATGTCTCCTTTCCTCCTCTCTATAAAGTGGGCATGGCCAAATTGCATATTGTACTCAAATATAGCTATAATGTCGAACGTTTGAGGATGTCACATGTAAAATTTTATCAAAATAGGTTTTTTGATGATAACACCCCAAAAAGTGGGCGTGGCCAAAACTTTTGTATGGGTGGATTGCAGGGAATCTGAATGCCTAAATATTTGGTCTTAACAAAATTTTTCGGTTTCATATAATTTAATGAAGTTATAAAAAAGTAGGCGTGGCAGTGGGCGAATGAAAAAAAAATTTACGCTTCTACTGTACCTTTTCGTCAGAAGCCCAGGTATGAAATTTCAGCGTCCTAGTTAAAAATTTAAGGCCCAAAAATCGGTTTTATGATAAAAACGCCCCCAAAAAGTGGGCGTGGCCAAAACTTTTGTATGAGTGGATTGTAGGGAATCTGAATGCCTAAATATTTGGTCTTAACAAAATTTTTCGGTTTCATATAATGTAGTGAAGTTATGAAAAAGTGGGCGGATGTAAAAAAATTTTACACTTGTACTGTATCTTTTTCTTGGAAGCCCAGATATGAAATTTCAGCGTCCTAGTTAAAAATTTAAGGCCCAAAAATCGGTTTTATGATGAAAACGCCCCCAAAAAGTGGACGTGGCCAAAACTTTCGTATGGGTGGATTGTAGGGAATCTATGTGAATCTCAATCTGAATGCCTAAATATTTGGTCTTAACAAAAATTTTCGGTTTCATATAATTTAGTGAAGTTATGGAAAAGTGGGCGTGGCAGTGGGCGGATTTCAAAAATTTTTACACTTGTACTGTATCTTTTTCTCAGAAACCCAGATATGAAATTTCATCGTCCTAGCTCAAAATTTAAGGCCCAAAAAGCGGTGACATTCGGACGGACGGACGGACGGACGGACGGACGGTCATCGCTCAATCGATTTCGCTATTGATGCTGATCACGAATATATATACTTTATAGGGTCTATCTCGATTATTTCTCTATGTTACAAACTATGTGTCAAACTTAATATACCATTAGGATAGGGTATAAAAATACCGGATTTTTGTACAGGCCGTTACCGACATAAATTAAGTTTCCTTTATGTTATATTAAAACATATTATAACAAAACTTTTTATACCCTATCCTAAGGGTATATTAAGTTTGACACATAGTTTGTAACATAGAGAAATAATTGAGATAGACCCTATAAAGTATATATATTCGTGATCAGCATCAATAGCGAAATCGATTGAGCGATGACCGTCCGTCCGTATGTCACCGCTTTTTGGGCCTTAAATTTTGAGCTAGGACGATGAAATTTCATATCTGGGCTTCTGAGAAAGAGATACAGTACAAGTGTAAAAATTTTTGAAATCCGCCCACTGCCACGCCTACTTTTTTATAACTTCATTAAATTATATGAAACCGAAAAATTTTGTTAAGACCAAATATTTAGGCATTCAGATTCCCTATAATCCACTCATACATAAGTTTTGGCCACGCCCACTTTTTGGGGGCGTTTTTATCATAAAACCGATTTTTGGGCCTTAAATTTTTAACTAGGACGCTGAAATTTCATACCTGGGCTTCTGACGAAAAGGTACAGTAGAAGTGTAAATTTTTTTTACATTCGCCCACTGCCACGCCTACTTTTTTATAACTTCATTAAATTATATGAAACCGAAAAAGTTTGTTAAGACCAAATATTTAGGTATTCAGATTCCCTACAATTCACCCATAGAACAGTTTTGGCCACGCCCACTTTTTGTGGGCGTTTTCATCAAAAAAACCGATTTTGATAAAATTTTACATGTAACATCCTCAAACGTTCGAGTTTATAGCCATATTTGAGTACGAAATGCAATTTGGCCACGCCCGCTTTATAGAGAGGAGGATAGGGTATCAGACGATCCGTTCCAGACGGATTGTAGCTTTTCTGTATGTTTTTTTGTTTTATTTGTAAACTTTTCTCTAAAATTCACCAAAGAAAAATTTTCGATAGAAATTCGGTATGTTTTGCACAACACTGTATACACTTTATATGATCTACCTCGATTATTTCTCTATGTTACAAACTGCATGTATGTATGTACACAATTGTATGTATGTATGTATGTAGGGAACTGAATATACTCTTTGCTCATGCACTGTCGATGCAAAGCTACAATTCGTCTGGAACGGATCGTATGATCTCCTATCGCCCTTCCTATGCAGCACTTATAAAGTGGGCGTGGCCATGTTGCATTTTGTACGATAATTTCGAATATTTAAGGATGTTACATGTAAAATTTCATCAAAATCGGATTTTTTATCAAACTGGCGCGAACTGGCGAACTTAGCATTCAGTCATTTTACTGCCCATTTAAGCATTTTACATTTATTTAATTTACCGCTCGAATAAGTGTTGTGCTTATCTCTTATAGCGAAATTTTGATAATGCGAGATTTAGATTTTTTACAGGATATTTTTCAAAGTTTTTAGAGAGATTTCGTTATTACAAATTAGGTTTCCGGTCAATCGTACGGCCCCCATAAGTAAAGTACTCTTATCCTTAAGGTTAGAATACAAATTCCGAACCCCACTTTTGGATACTTCAAGTTCGATTTTTTCGTAAAACAAATACTTGCCCTGTAGATAATTATGTATGTATATGTAGGAAAAAAAAGAATGTAGTACATACGATTCCTACAGAAATGCGTAGGGAAAAGTCAATTTTACAAAGAAGTGTTGGAACTTGCATATGAATATTTTATATATGTATCTATGTCAATAATAGTCCACAACTTTGTTATTAAATAGTTATTGTTTGTTTTTTTTTACTTTCAGAAGATCACAGTAAACAATCTCAAATGAAACCATAAATAGAAGGTAAGAGTGATAAGCAAATACAGTTTTCACATTTGTTTTCTTTTCTGTAAAACTAGCCCACAATGTTTTTAACAAAATTGTTTATGATAATTTCTTTAGACACTCTCTTTTTTAGTGTTATTTACATATATGTATATGTACATGTACGTATATGGAATTTAGTTCTTTCCAATTCTTACATACAAAAGAGCTAACAATCCTCACAAGACAAATCCGCGAGTATAAGGAGCCGAAGCGAAATATGTATATAGCTCAACAGATTTCGTTAATAATAAGTAGCTACTGATTGCAAGTATGTACACATACATATGTTTATATGGACTTTATAGCAGTTTCGTTATATTATATATATAGCAGGCTGCTATACACATTCAAAAAATAAAACATACAGAAAAGCTACAATCCGTCTGGAACGGATCGTATGATACCCTATCCTCCTCTCTATAAAGTGGGCGTTGCCAAATTGCAGTTTGTACTCAAATATGGCTATAACGTCGAACGTTTACGGATGTTACATGTAAAATTATATCAAAATCGGTTTTTTGATGAAAACGCTCCCAAAAAGTGTGCCTGGCCAAAACTATTCTATGGGTGAATTGTAGGGAATTTGAATACCTAAATATATGGTCTTAATAAAATTTTTCGGTTTCAAATAATTTAGTGCAGTTATAAAAAAGTAGGCGGATTTAAAAAAAACTTACACTTGAACTGTATCTTTTTCTCAGAAGCCCAGATATGAAATTTCAGCGTCCTAGTTAAAAATTTAAGGCCCAAAAATCGTTTTCTTGATGAAAACGCTCCAAAAAGTGGGCGTGGCCAAAACTTTTGTGTGGGTGGATTGTAGGGAATCTAAATGCCTAAATATTTGGTCTTAACAAAATTTTTCGGTTTCATGTAAGTTACTGAAGTTATGAAAAAGTGGTCGTGGAAGTGCGCGGATTTCAAAAATTTTTACACTTGTACTGTATCTTTTTCTCAGAAGCCCAGATATGAAATTTCATCGTCATAGCTCAAAATTTAACTCCCAAAAAGCGGTGACATACGGACCGACGGACGGACGGTCATCGCCCAATCGTCTCCTCAAGTCTTCTCAGCAGAGAGTCCACAATTATATTCCATAGAGTAGGTGCCAAAACTTCTCCTTGTGGGTAACCTCTGCTAACCCTTCCTCTAAGCCTTGAAGTTCCCGTCTGAATATTTATCGCCCTATTTTTCACCATACTGTCCACCCTTCTCACCACCAATGGGTTAAGCCTGCGTTCTTCTAAAATTCCCTCCACTAACGACTCTACATTCCAAGTGGTTTTTGGTATTTTAGTTACCGTCCCATTCAGTTTATCCCGTAACACTCCCTGGTATTTTGCTATGTTCGTGTTCTTGGGAATCCTGACATATTTTCGATCCTTCTTCCTTTTAGATCCGTTTTAAACATCAAATGCGATGGCTCTGTGGTCCGACATCATTGTCTGATTCATTTCCCTCCAATTTGATATTCTATGAAGCATTCTATTCCTACATGGAGTCATGTCAATAACTTTCCTTTGTCTTGCATCCCCAAAGGTCGGTTCTGTTCCTCTGTTGACAATAGTTCCGCTTTAACTCCGTGCCTCACCAGTACACAAGACTCTAACTCTTTCGCCAGATCGCACATAGCGTAAAGTGGCAATACTTTCAGGTAGACATCTAATCCCTCCTTTGAGGATCCAAGGCAATATCAATCGACTCTTACACAAAGCATCTGATCAACATTGCTGATGCAGCTATGGTGTGGTGAAGATTCAATCAAATCACCCTAAGTTTTTCCTGGTGCGGTTCGGGTTGACTGACCTTCTGTTTCCTGGTTTGTCCATCAGTCTTTCCAAATTAGCAATCATATCAGTAAATTCATTGACCGATGTGTCACTATTTCCCGAGACCGATCCTGCAATGGCAACCTCTGTCTCCCTCTCGCCCTTTTCATCTTTTGCTTAAGCTGCTTTCGCAGCCTCCGCTCAGAACCAGGGTCTGCACCGTCATCTTTGGGTTCGGCTTCGACAACTTCGATTAACCGCTTGGCGCCTTGCAGCACCGCATTGTCCATCGACAACGACGATTGTTCAACTGAATCCTTTGGTTTCCCTCCGGTCTCCATTGTTCTCACGAGCTCTTCCGCTGTCGATCCCGCACCTTCCGGCACTTTCTTGACCTCTTCGGGGCCTTCCACCTTGCCCTCGGATGACTCGTTCCCTTTTCTATATTTTTTCAAAAATGGGTACATATTGGTCTCACGAGCCGGGGAGAAATCACTGACCAGGTAATTAGAGATCCCCATTACCTACTCTACTCAACTTGTATACAACAGCAGATTGAGCTGCCCCTGAGGTGTTACCACTAGCGGTTCAATTACCCCTGTACCCTGTATTCCAGTAGTATCACTACTTAAACACAGCTCCCTCGGCGTGGCGGCTTACAACCTTGAAGTTAAAGGTTGTTGCATCTTAGTTTTCGATTCATATTCAGCTCTGCCAGAATAGAGTTAACTACCTGGTAGTGCATCCTGTTCCTCTTAGCAAGTCACCCCACCGCGACAAGGTGTCCAACATTCGGGATGGGTGACCATATGTAATGTACAGATGAATTATAACTATAAATAACTTGAATATGTATTTTTACTAGGTGATCCGCAGGGATTCGCTCGTCTTTTTTGAAAGGGCATTTTTATAAAATTTTCCAATATTTTTAGATTTCAAAAGAAAAAAAAATCTAAAAAAAATACATTATACCAATTTCAAATGGCCACGCCACTTTAATGAAACTTTCCAATATTTTGAGATTGAAAAAAATTATTAGGACACAATTTGTAGGCGATATAATTTCCCTTAATTTACTTATAATATTACACATAAAAATTATAAGTTTACATATAATATAAGGCCCGGGGATGAAAAAAAAAAAATATGAATAAAATTTCGCAGATATCCGTTGAAATTTATCATGGCAGAGCTCTCGAAAATACAGAATGGCACGCCCACTTTATTAGGCTCATGTGTAAGAAGAACAAAACTTGAATTGCAGTGTTTATAAGATTACATATATTATAACATTAAGAGGCAAGTACGCACGACCGTGCACTTTATTTCTGTCTGTTATACTGATTTGAGGTCCCGGGTCATTATACCCTATCATAAGGGTATATTGAGTTTGATACATAGTTTGTAACATAAAAAAATAATCGAGATAGACTCTATAAAATATATATCTATAGTGTGACCAAATCCATGCCCACGAATAAGAGGACACCTTCAAAAATCTCAAATGAAATATTGAAAAACAAAAAAACAACGAAAATAAAAAAAAAAATTATATTTTTTCATTCATCAAAATAAAAAAAAAAACCATTTTAACAAATTCAAGTAAAATAAATAAAAATAATTTAAGTCACAATCAATTTTAACTTTAAATACAAAATAAAAATAAAATAATGGCTTTAATTAAATTATTGACTCTGATTAGGTACTGAGTTTAAGTACAAATATATTTTAAGTCGTGTTCGCATCAGAAAGATGCAGAACATTTCTGAATTCGTGTTGAAAAAAAGTTTTGTTGTAGTTTTGTGATGTCGAAAAATTTAGTTAACTGAGAAAATTCAAAAAGAGGGCAAATTGCATGTTTTTCCAAAAAGATGCCGGACATTTGTTTTTAGGCAAAAAGAGGACATGTCCTCTTAAAAGAGACCACCTGTACAAAATATTTGGTCACGCCCACTTTTTGGGAGGCGTTTTAATCAAATTCATATCTGGGTTTCTGAGAAAAAGATACAGTTCAAGTGTAAATTTTTTTTAAATCCGCCCACTGCCACGCCTACTTTTTTATAGTTTCACTAAATTATATGAAACCGAAAAATTTTGTGAAGACCAAATATTTAGGTATTCAGATTCCTTACAATTCACCCATCGAACAGTTTTGGCCACGCCCACTTTGTGGGGACGTTTTCATAAAAAAACCGATTTTGATAAAATTTTACATGTATGTAGTATCCTCAAACGTTCGACGTTATAGCCATATTTGAGTACAAAATGCAATATCATACGATCCGTTCCAGACGGATTGTAGCTTTTCTGTACGTTTCTTCTTTCGGAGAAGCCACTCTGTATGCTTATTGTTTAGCTGCATGTACTTCTTGCAATTTCTTGCTTTTGCATCTTTTCGACTTCACATCTTTTCACAGTAGTTCTTCTTTGTTGTGGCATTTGGGATATTCCCATTCGTACCTTGGCTGCAACAAGGTAGTGATCCGAGTCAATGTTGGCTACGCACAACCCCCAACCTATAGGACCAGTTCCTTTTTTTTACCCCTACGGCAAGTGCCCGGATTCTCCGAAATCAGTAATCCGCATCGAAGATGTGTGTGTGCTGTCGTTGACCCATAAAGGGTTCATCCGCCGCAAACTGTTTTCCAATATCCTGGCTCAGCATTGGAGATCCGCCTGGATTAAGTACTTAAGTAATTCGCATCACTATTGTTTGGCCATTAAAACCCAAAGGTATAAACCGATAAAACATGAGAAGCAGTCGCACCCCTTAAGATACTGCCGTTCAAGTTGCTCATATGTATGTACATATGCACATATCTTTAAATGAAATTTGTGTATTTGTATATTTCGTTGGTTCTTAAACAAGCCAGTATGCAGGTATATGGGTGACGTGTTTTATGACGTTAATTAGTTGTGAACTCAACTCAACTAATCTTTAAACAATCCCATTTTGCTTTGATTTATTCTTCGTTTCTTCAACATTCATGTAAAACGTCTGTCTGTCCACCAAAGGCACAATAATACTACATAAGGGCAGGATAATAATACTATATACAACCAGTGTTAAAAACTTGACCAAAAAAATAATACATATGTATGTATGTATGTATTTGTCTGCTATAGATCAACCATTCGCATTTTTGGCATGACTTATAGGTAGGCTCTCTACTCCAGCTGTTGCAGAACTACCTACATTGAAAATTTCTCAAGCAAATGGTTGAAAAGTTGGTTAGATACCAAACCTCCGTTTCCTTTGCGAAACCACAACAATAAACATACAGAAAAGCTACAATCTGTCTGGAATGGATCGTATGATACCCTATCCTCCTTTTTATAAAAAGAGCCTATAAAATGAGCATGGCCAAAACTGTTGTATGGGTGATTTGTAGGGATTCAAAATGCCTAAATATTTGGTATTAACAAAAATGTTCAGTTTCATATAATTTAGTGAAATTATGTAAAAGTGGGCGGATTTCAAAAATTTTTAGAATTGTACTGTATCTTTTTCTCAGAAGTCCAGATATGAAATTTAATTCTCCTAGTTCAAAATTTAAGGCCCAAAAAGCGGTGACATACGGACGGACGGACGGACGGTCATCGCCCAATCGATTTCGCTATTGATGCTGGTCATGAATATGTATACTTTATAGGGTCTATCTCGATTATTTTTCTATGTTACTGTTCGATAGCAAAATGAAAATTGATGAATTGAATTGAATTGAGTAAATAGATCGAATTTGACTTAATAAAATAGAAAGACAAGCGTTTCGTTCGGTGGTTGCCGTAAAAGTGCACGAGTATGATTTAGGAGAGTAGGTGGGAGAATTTATTGGAAAGGGAGAAAGGAGATTGGAAAGGGAAATTCATTATGGGAAATGGCATTACCACTACAAATACAAATTTTTGGCGCAACAGGTCCATGGGACCCAGGGCCTAGCTTCTCACAACCACTCGTGCTGTGCGTGTTATATTCTTCACATGAATGGAAGGGGCCTACTGTTTAATGCCGGATCCGAACGGCAATTTTGAGAAGCTTTTTCATGACAGTTTTACTCTCGGATGTTTGTCAGACGCTCGCGAGAGGTGGGGCCGTGAAAGAAATTTTAGGTGTTGTCTGGGGATTGAACCTGGAACCCCTCGCTCCGTAGTCCAACGCACTAACCACTTGAGCCACGGCGCCACCACTAATGTATTTTAAATGGTATAAAATATAAAACAGAATCTTGAACATAACCGCCCGGCAAGAACGACTGTTCTTAATTAAAGTTACAATTTTTTATGTTAATTTTGAATGTGTTATATGAGCATTTCCTCCCATATACTAAATCCTTCATTGTTGGGACCAGGTTTTTTAGCGCCTGATACTCGCTTGAACGTAGATAATAAGAAACATACAGAAAAGCTACAATCCGTCTGGAACGGATCGTCTGATACCCTATCCTCCTCCCTATAAAGTGGGCGTGGCCAAATTGCATTTTATACTCAAATATAGCTATAATGCCGAACGTTTGAGGATGTTACATGTAAAATTTTATCAAAATAGGTTTTTTGATGATAACGCCCCCAAAAAGTGGGCGTGGCCAAAACTGTTCTATGGGTGAATTGTAGGGAATCTGAATACCCAAATATTTGGTCTTAACAAAATTTTTCGGTTTCATATAATTTAGTGAAGTTATAAAAAAGTAGGCGTGGCAGTGGGCGGATGTAAAAAAATTTTACACTTGTACTGTATCTTTTCGTCAGAAGCCCAGATATGAAATTTCAGCCTCCTAGTTAAAAATTTAAGGCCCAAAAATCGGTTTTTTGATGATAACGCCCCCAAAAAGTGGGCGTGGCCAAAACTTTTGTGTGGGTGGATTGTAGGGAATCTAAATACCCAAATATTTGGTCTTAAAAAAATTTTTCGGTTTCATATAATTTAGTGAAGTTATGAAAAAGTGGGCGTGGCAGTAGGCGGATTTCAAAAATTTTTACACTTGTACTGTATCTTTTTCTCAGAAGCCCAGATATGAAATTTCATCGTCCTAGCTCAAAATTTAAGGCCCACAAAGCGGTGACATACGGACGGACGGACGGTCATCGCTCAATCGATTTCGCTATTGATGCTGATCACGAATATATATACTTTATAGGGTCTATCTCGATTATTTCTCTATGTTACAAACTATGTGTCAAACTTAATATACCCTTAGGATAGGGTATAAAAAGGAACGAAATATGTTGACTTGGTTTAGGCTGGATGATTGCTGGCTGAAGACTCGGAAACAGGAACAGGATTGTTGACCGGAAGTAAACGTATTTTGGTAATCGGTCGTTTGAATATTTTTCCGTTGGAATAAAGGGATACCACTCTACAAATATCGTCGACTCCGGGATGTATTTCGACCACTCTAGCTAGAGGCCACTTCGCAGGGGGATACCTTTCGTCAGTTATAATGACGATGTCGTTGATTTTAAAATTTCGTTGAGTTCTTGTCCACTTCGGACGTTGCTGCAGACGTGAAAGAAATTCCTTCCTCCATCTATCCCAAAAGTGTTGGGTCATTTGTTGGATCTGTTGCCATCTTTTAAGACGATTCGTGTTGATATCCAATAGTGATGGCTCTGGAACGATGTTGGTTGGCTCTCCTATTAGGAAGTGCGCAGGAGTCAACGCACTTAGGTCCGAGAGGTCATCAGTGAGGGGGCATAAAGGTCTAGAATTAAGTAAAGATTCAATTTGAACAAGCAGCGTATATAATTCTTCAAATGAAAGAATTCTATTCATAAGAATTCTTTTAAAGTGGTACTTAACTGATTTAACCCCTGCCTCCCATAAACCACCAAAGTGTGGCGAAGCAGGGGGTATAAAGTGCCAGGTGGTCCCTTCATTCTCCAATTGAGCTCTGACATCGGTTGCTATTTGGTCCAAGAACTGATGTTTCAATCTAATGAGATCCTTATAGGCTCCGATGAAATTTGTCCCATTATCGCTGTATAAGTGGGTGCATATTCCCCTTCGTCCAGTGAATCTCCGAAATGCGGACAGAAAACCTTCTGACGTCATGTCTGAGACGAGCTCGATATGGATAGCTTTTGTTACCAAACAGATAAAGATGCAGATAAACCCTTTGTAAGTTTTGGGTGATCTGCCTTTAGAGAGCTTTAGATCGAAAGGACCAGCGTAGTCTACACCACTATGTCGAAATGCTCTACTCTCTGTTACTCTAACCTTTGGAAGTGAGCCCATAAGCTGCGATGTGCGTCGGCTATTGAATCGAGTACAAAGAACACAAGAATGAAATTGATTTTTGGCTAAGTTCCTAAGGTTGATAATCCAGTATTTAGAGCGTATGAATGACATGATTAACTGAGTTCCGCCATGGATAGTTTTGAAATGAGCATCAGCAACCAACAGTTTTGCTAAGTGGCAGCAATTCGAAAGAATTAAAGGATGTCTGGCTTCTTCGTCAATGTCTGCAAAACGTAGACGTCCTCCAACACGTAGTTGATTTTGCTTATCTAGAAACGGGTGAAGCTTTAGGATCTTGCTTTTGGAAGAGATCTCCTTATTATTCATAAGCGATTTGATTTCTGCTGGGTACCAGATAGACTGGGAGAGAGAAACTAGTTTTGAAAGTGCAAGTTGAAGCTCTTCGCTTTTTAGGATGCCAGAAAAATGATTTTTAGTGTTCGAATACCCAAATCGTAGAATGTAAGCGGTGACTCGAAGCAATCGATTAAGGTTACTGAATCTTTCAAGATACTTCGAACCAGATTCAACTGAAGCTATATTACTAATTACAGTTTTTGAATTCTCCTCCAACTCGGTGTAGAAAGGGTCAGTTCTCTGGAGAGGCCATTCGGATTTCGGACGGCTAAGCCATCGAGGACCATTCCACCAAAGATGGTGTTTCTCTAAATCCTGGGGTAGGACTCCTCTGGAAGCACAATCAGCAGGGTTGTGCTCCGACGAAACGTGATACCATTGCCTGTTGTTAGTGATTTCCTGAATTTCGCTAACTCGATTAGCAAGGAATGTTTTCCAACGTATGGGCAATGAGTGAATCCAAGCAAGAACTATCGTCGAATCAGTCCAAAAGTATGCTTTTAAATTAGTTTTTTCAACTTGTGTTGCAATTATGAATTTTTTGAATAATTTAGCTAACAGCACGGCACCGCATAGCTCAAGGCGAGGCAATGTTACTTGCTTGATGGGTGCAACTTTAGTTTTAGCTGTTATGATATTCACAGAAATACTTCCATCTAAACTGCATGTCCTACAATATATAACTGCAGAATACGCTCTGTTAGATGCATCACAGAACCCATGTATCTCTCCAAAGCAACTGCTAGTTGTGCCAAGCCATCTGTTGATGCGAATAGATTGTAACGAAGGAAGATTGGAACGATAATTTTCCCATTCGAGCTTTAGCTTAGGAGGAAGTGGATCATCCCATCAAATCCCTTCGATCCATAGTTGTTGGAAGTATATTTTAGCAAGTATGATAGTTGGTGCTAACCAACCAAGGGGATCAAAGAGTTTTGAAGCATCCGAAAGTAAATGTCTTTTTGTGTATGAACTACACGGCGGCAGAGAAATTTTAAAGAAGAAGTAGTCAAGTCGTGGTCTCCAATATAAGCCAAGAGCTTTTACTGAAGAATTAGCGTCATCGACGCTGTTGAATGAAAACTCACAATCTTCCGATTGTAAATCGGAGAGTAAGTCTGGACAATTCGAAGCCCACTTTCGTAGATTAAAACCTCCGGAATATAGAAGCTCTTTAAGCTCCTTCTGTATACGTTTTGCTGTATCAATATCATCGGCACCAGAAATAATATCATCAACGTAAGTATCTCTTTCGAGTACTCGAGATCCAAGTGGAAAGTTAAATGATTCATCTCTTGCTAACTGTTGAAGAACTCTTATGGAAAGCCATGGAGCACATGTTGTACCATAAGTAACGGTCAGAAGCTCGTAGACTAGTACAGGACTTGATGAATCGGATCTCCATAGAACTAGTTGAAACTTTGTTTCATCTGGATGAATTATGATTTGACGGAACATTTTTTCCATGTCTGAAGTAAAAACGATTTTATACATACGCCAACGTAACATCACCGATGATAAGTCATTTTGCAAGGTTGGGCCAGGGAGTAGCTCTTGATTTAAAGAATTCGAACTTAGAGGTTTCGATGAACCATCAAACACAACTCTAAGTTTGGTTGTGGAGCTACTCTCCTTCCAAACACCATGATGCGGCAAAATAAAAACATTTTCAGATGATGGTAAATCGTTGAAATTACATTTGCATTTCATGTGACCTAAATGAATATATTCATCTATGAATTTTAGATAATCTACCTTACGAGTTGGACTCGTTGGAAATATCTTTGCTTCCATGTGAAAGAATCGTTTCAGTGCATTTTGTGCGGAATTTTGGAATATTGGATAGTCTTTGCCAAGGACCTTGGATTTAAATGGAAGTCTTACAACGTATCTTCCAGTGGAAGTACGAGAATGGGTGTTCTGAAAATATGCTTCGCAGGCTATATCGTTAGGAGATAGAGCGCGAGTAAATGAAACTTCTTCAAGTTCCCAGAACTTTCGAAGACAGTTGTCGATGTTCAACGATGTGTAACGAGATTGAGTTTTCAATGTTATGTACATTGGTAGAATTGATTGGTCCAGATAAGATCCAACCTAACTGGGTACATTGTGCCAGCGGACCGTTATTGGATTTAATTATACCGTCAAGAATGATCTCATGGTAAATATCCGCACCTAATAAGACATCAATATTTGATGGCTTAGTATATGATGGATTTGCCAGGGTTATATGCTCAAACTCCTGAGACAAACATAGAGAAGATTGATATTTTAGGGCATAATTACTTATGGATGACAGTACGAATGCCTTCACAAGTGTTTTGAAGCTCGAATACACACAACTTTGTAGTTGAAACTCTACAAAACCCTTACAAATGCTTGTAGTAGTTGAACCTATTCCACTAACGATACATTGAGCCGAATACTTCTTTAATCTAAGACGTTGGATACAACTCTCTGTAATAAAGGAGGCTTGCGAACCTTGATCAATAAGAGCTGTCACAATGTGCTCACCAGTGGAACTTAAAATCTTGACCCTTGCTGTAGCAAGAAGAACTTGTGGAACTGAAGCACCAGAGGAATCGGTGCAAATGTGAGAATTTGTATGAATCGAATTAAGAAGAGGGTTAATAGAGTTGGATACTGGAGTATGAGAGCTCGATGGATTTGTATTCTCAATATGCATAAGAGTGTGATGACGCTTGTTGCATATTCTACAATTTGACTTACTTTTACATTGTGGAACAGTATGTCCTGGAGTAAGGCAATTCAAACAGAGATTTTTATGCCGTGCAAGATCGATTTTACCAATTTTAAAATCTACGAGTTTAGGCAACTGCTTGTTTCTCGATTCAGAATCAGAATTTTTTGAAGAGAGATATCCTTCCCATCTTTTTCTAGAAGAATTATCTAATTTTTGGGATATGAGGAAAATCACAAAAACATCCCACGAATTAGTGCTTACGCCAAGGTTTTGAATTGAAATTAAACATTCCCTTGTTGTATCCAAGAGTTTTCTAATACAATTGGCAGATTCTTTTACCATTTCTGGCTGTTCCCATAAAACCTTAAGATAAGACTCAACGATGAAGCGTTTGTTGTCATATCTATCACAAAGACTCTTCCAAGCGGTTTCATAGTTTACGTTGGTGCACGGTATAGAACGGATAAGCCTTTCAGCATCACCAGTTAAACACTTTTTTAAATAGTATAGTTTGCGGGCGTTGGATAATCCAACTTTAGTATGAATCATACCAATATAAAGGTCATGAAAGGTTAACCAGTTCTTGTAGTTTCCATCAAATTCTGGTAATTTAATTACTGGAAGGTTGATGTCATGATCCTCACGTAATGAATGGTCAAAAAAGGTTTGGTTAGCTGTATTTGGGCTCTGATTATTACGGCTTGGATTATAACCGTTCGAATCAAGAATATTGATTTTATCTAAAATATCACCCTTTACCTCTACATAAATCTCTTCGAACTTGTCATGCTCTTCATTGGTGAAGTAACCAAAATCTTCTTCCGATTTATTATTAACTTTGAGAAGATTAAAAATCTTGAAATGATTACTTTTAAAAGCACTCATATAATCTTCACAAAGCTCTAACCGACTACGCAAATAACCTAACTTAGAAAGTCGTTCTGGGCTACTATTATCAAAATTAGATTTAAACCTTTTTAAGTCTATCTTTGATAGAACTTGCTGTTCAATTAATTCTTGAATTTGATTCATTTCCAAAATCAAAAGTTATATGACAACTTGCAATAATACGAAAGGATTTCTAAAAGTAGTGTCAATCAGAAAAGTACTAAATTACACACACGGCAAGACTATTGGATGCACATTAACTGACGCTCCAAAATCTCTTGGAAGTATACTGCAACAAAATGAGTTGGTTTTATACACTTAGAAAAAAGGTTATTGAATTTTCACAAATTAAAAAGGAATGGATTTATAAACTTGAAAAGAATGATGAACCGTAAGGACCAAGTGCCAGTTAGGTTCTTGTAAATGCCGTTAATAACTGTATTGGAACTAGGCGTCTACAGTTACGTAGGTATCAGAACTAAAGTACCGGAACTGCGTGGATTAAGATTGAAAGAAAGATCGATTAATCACTGGTTTATTGTACTGAATTTTATATGTATAAAAACTGGTATCATTTCCACAGCAAAATTAACCTCAAATTATATTTTCTGATTTTGCACCTCACTATGGATATATATATAAGCATACGTATATATGTACGAAGAAATTAAAAAAAAAATATATCACTTTTTTTTTGGATTTATTTGGTGTGTGTGTATGAATGTAGAGGAAAGTGTAATGTGTGCCTAAAATTCAATAAAAGCACCTAATAAAGGTTAACGTTATCAGTAAAAACAGTTTGTATTAGCGGAATGAAAAAAATACATATGTATATATATGAAATTGCTAAAAACTATTAGATTTGTTAGTAACAAATTAAATTTGGTTAGTTTTTATACTTATCAGTTTTCCCAAAATAAAAATAAGTAGACGAACCCGTACGCGATTATTTTATCCGTGTACCAGAGCACACTTGAGCTATGGTATGTACCGCAAGCGTGTGAGAAAGAAAAAAAATAAAAATTAAAGATAATGCAAAGAAACGAAAAACTTGTACTGTTTCGTTTATCAATTAATCAATTAAATGAATTAATAGAATTTAAATCTGGCTTAGAAGGACCAAAATGTTCGATAACAAAATGAAAATTGATGAATTGAATTGAATTGAGTAAATAGATCGAATTTGACTTAATAAAATAGAAAGACAAGCGTTTCGTTCGGTGGTTGCCGTAAAAGTGCACGAGTATGATTTAGGAGAGTAGGTGGGAGAATTTATTGGAAAGGGAGAAAGGAGATTGGAAAGGGAAATTCATTATGGGAAATGGCATTACCACTAATGTATTTTAAATGGTATAAAATATAAAACAGAATCTTGAACAGTTACAAACTATGTGTCAAGCTTAATATACAATTAGGATAGGGTATAAACAACAAAACTTTTTCACACAAAAACAGCAAAAGTTTTTTTTAAATATACATACATTTGTATGTACACTTGTGAACGCTACCACGGACCCTTTACTTATATGTTCTACACAATTCTTTCCTACATTTGCACTGGCAGCAAACTTTTACCTCGAATTGATTTCCTAATACCATTAGGTCTCAGCTCCTACGAAGAGAACACATACTGGAACTGAAAACATTATTATACATTGTGTATGGTACTGCGCGCGGATATAACTACACACACACACACACACACACACTGTGGCACTAGCCGGAGGGGCTGGTGGGGGTAAGCTCAGGCCACTGTGAGGCCGTGGGGTGTGGCGGATAGTGGACGGCCTACATAAAACTAGGCTAGCTGCGAGTACCCAATAAGCAGCTCCCGACCAAGAGCGGCAGAGAAGGATGTCGTGGCTGAAAAGGTCAAAGGAACCCCTACGAACTTTCTGTGACAAGGCGCCTTCTTTGAAATAAGTGGTCCCCATAATACAAAGTCGCCACGAGGGATAAAGAACGAAAAAATGGTAAGATCCACAACGACACAACGAACAACGTGAAATGTGTGGCCGACTGCTCCTAGTTGGGCGGTTGTAGCTACACATCTTTTGCATATACATATACCTACATATGTATATGTTTTTTATATCTACCTATACATATACATATGTATATGGTATGGTTACGGCTTCACCATAAATGCTGACATTAAGGCCGAACCCAGTAAGGTCTTTCAGGCTAATACTGCAAACGCCTCCGTCCTGTTAAAACCTTGGCAGGCCTCACAGTGTATTCAATGTTTCGTATCCATTAAGTTGCTGGTGTATGTCCAGATGTAACATTCATTGTTACATTCAATAACATTGTTAGCATTGATCCGGCTCTGGCAGAACACCCCATGTCAAACCTCGCATGGCATCACTGCTTGCAAAGACAACCATGGGATCCATGGGACCCGAACATTGATAGCGGCTTTGATTTGGTACCCAACAGAAATAATTACAACAAACAAAAAAAGAACAAACGAAGAAGACAGAAGAGGTGCGAGGAACTACATACCGCAGTTATCTGATTTTCAAGGAACATGTTCCCTTAGTAACTGAAATGCGCGACCTAGGTATTATTTGTGATTTATCAAGCGCTGGTCTAAGGAATTGTCTGATCCTAATGTTATTTAATTCCTTTTACATTACTTTTGCTCGTCCTCTCCTTGAATATGCCAGCCAAGTTTAGTCGCCTTTTTACACCATACACATTCTTCGTGTAGAAGCTGTACAGCGGAGGTTTATTCGATTCGCTTTAAGGGAACTTCTCTGGACTGATACTCTAAACTCTTCGTACTCCGATCGACTGAAACTTATAAACCTACAACCTCCCTCTGTTCGCCGTAAAGTTGCCGACACACTTTTTGATCATCAACTTTGGTAACATTGATTGCGCCTATCTACTTCAGCTTATCTCGCTTAACACTAACCCGTGTAATCTCAGATCTATACCCCTTTTTCCATCCCAATACCCACCGAACAAATTACGGGTACCAGGAGCCAATGTCTTGAATGCTACGTGAAGTCAACAATGTCCTCCCTCTCTTTGAATTTCACCTTAACAAACTGTCCTTCAAGAAAGCCATTTCCCGTTCCTCCCATCCTTAACCTTGTTAGTGTTAAGGATCTTTGTTAGTTTTAAGGAACTTTGTTAGTCGTAAATCTAGAATTTAAGTTTAACTTCGTTAGTTGTAACTTTCTGTTTGTATTAAGCTCTAATACATGTCCGGGGTTAATTCGGGCCTCAAATAAAGAAAAAAAATCAAAAAGAACCACTTCCTTAGGAGTTCGAAAGTTGCTAGGCCGGCAACGAAACAGACGGCAACCTCGAATGAGATCAAACAGGGCGAGGAAAACCCCCTTCAAATGAGTCTTGGCCAAATGTCATCTGGCCTGACAAAAAAATCGGATGACACATCAAAAGGGCCATATGACGACTGCGACAACTCACCTATCTGTTTTTCAGAACGTAGGGAAGCAGATAAAGATCCTAGTGGATAAGTTGGAGGACGGAAAGAAGCATTCGATCAACCAGTCAATGCGGGATACCATTGACAAGATAAAGACAAGTAAGAGCTGTCAGCGATTGAAATGCATGACGACAGAGCAAAGGAGGTCATAAGAAAGAATAATGCCACCCAAACATCGCCATCGCTGAAAATAAGTCAGGATGGGAAGAGAAAACTGGAGCCAACAGTCGAAATACCGAGCTCAAAACGACAACAAAAGTCTATCCACAGCGACGATAAAAGAGCATTGCAAATGAGCAACAAAAAACCCGAGGAAGCGGAAAATGTCTGAAAAGACCAGCAGCTTAAAATAAAAGATAAGCTGAGAACCACGGCAGCAAAACCGGAGGGACTGACGAACAGACTGCCAAATACAAGAAAGACATGTCCAAAATCCGAGCGAGCATAAAAACATACAGAAAAGCTACAATCCGTCTGGAACGGATCGTATGATACCCTATCCTCCTTCCTATAAAGTGGGCGTGGCCAAATTGCATTTTATGCTCAAATATGGCTATAACGTCGAACGTTTGAGGATGTTACATATAAAATTTCATCAAAATCGGTTTTTTGATGAAAACGCCTCCAAAACGTGGGCGTGGCCAAAACTTTTGTATGAGTGAATTGTAGGGAATCTAAATGCCTAAATATTTTGTCTTCGGTTACATATAATTTAGTGAAGTTATGAAAAAGTGGGCGTGGCAGTGTGCGGATTTAAAATTTTTTTACACTTGTTCTGCTTCTCCTTCTCAAAAACCCGGATACGTAGTTTCATCCTCCTAGCTCAAAATTTAAGGCCCAACAAATGGTGACATACGGACAGACGGACGGACGACGGACGGACATGGCTAAATCGTCTTCGCTATTGATACTGATCACGAATATATGTATATCTTTATAGGGTCTATCTCGATTATTTCTCTATGTTACAAACGATGTGTCAAACTTAATATACCCTAAGGATAGGGTATATACACTGTGCCATCAAGCCACGGCTGAGCTACACCAAAAAGCCACTGACAAGATACAACAGTTGGGCTGGTAAAGTAATAATCTTGATAAAGAGATGCTCGAGTATTGGCTGAGTAATATGGAAACTCCCAGGGCACACCTGAAGAACAGAACAAACAAATGACAACTTTCCTCACCCGAGAATGCGACGCATCCATGCCACGCAAAGGCAATGGGAATGGGCGAACTCCGGTGTACTGTTGGAACGATTGCATCACTAAGCTGAGAGCAGACTGCCTGAAAATGCGAAGTCGTCATCATCGAGCAAGAAAAAGATAAAGAGAAGACTCCGAAAAGATACGAGAAGAATTCTTGGGGAAAAGAAGGGAACTTCGGAAACTCATTAAAAAGAGTAAAACCGAATCTTTCCAATTGCTAAGAGAAGACCTCCAACGTAACCCGTAGTGAAACGCCTATAAGATAGTTATGGACGAACTTAAAAGTGGCACGGCTGTACCGACATGCCCGACCATGATGAATATTATAGTCAGCGGGTTATTCCCAAGGAATACCAGCCAATAAGGAATCTACTTGCGACAGTGAGCAAGTCAATCCTCATGTACGCAGTCCCTATATGGGCACCGGCAACAGCGAAAAGTTCATACATGTTCTCTGTGCATAGAAGAGCGTCGCTCAGAATATGCTGCGCATATAGAATGGTATCGGGGAATGCAATAAATGTGTTAGCTGCACAAATGCCTGTCGAACTGGAGGTCAAAGTAGCAGCCGCTGAAACAGCAGGTGGGCATACAAACTGCTGCCGAACATAGAAGAATGGGCAAGAAGAAAACATGGTGAAGTAAACGTCTACCCTACACAACTCCTAACGGGATATGAAAGCTGCCGGAAATTTTTTTACAATGATGTCAAAACCTACCTCTACGAAGGAATGCCTTGACCGGCTTTGCTGTAGGGGGAATCAGAACAGGGTTTAGGGGAGTGTTTTAGCCACGTAAACATGCAGGATCATGGAGTCTGGCATAACTCGTAGCACGGGCTACTGAGTATTCATAAAGGATTTCACCCCTCCAGCGCATCAACAAAAAAAAATCAAAAATATACAGAAAAGCTACAATCCGTCTGGAACGAATCGTATGATACCCTATCCTCCTTTCTATAATGTGGGCGTTGCCAAATTGCATTTTGTACTCCACTAAAACTATAAAGTCGAACGTTTGATAATGTTACACGTAAAATTTTATCAAAATCGGTTTTTTGATGCAAACGCCCCCAAAAAGTGGGAGTGGCCAAAACTGTTCTATGGGTGAATTGTTGGGAATCTGAATGCCTAAACAAAATTTTTCGGTTTCATATATTTTAGTGAAGTTATAAAAAAGTGGGCGTGGCAGTGGGCGGATTTTAAAAATCTTTACACTTGTACTGTATTTTTTTCTCAGAAGCACAGATATAAAATTTCATCCTCCAAGCTTAAAATTTAAGGCCCAAAAAGCGGTGTCATACGGACGGACGGACGGTCACCGCTCAATCGATTTCGCTATTGATGCTGATCACGAATATATATATATACTTTATAGGGTCTATCTCGATTATTTCTCTATGTTACAAACTATGTGTCAAACTTAATATACCGTTAGGATAGGGTATAACCACTATGGCAATGTTAGCCCAACAACTGCGGCATGACTGCTGTCTGAGGAAAATTACTGGCGATGTAACATGAATTAGGGACGAATTTACTAAAAACATGTTTGTTAGGACGTCCTGCGATTCGATTTGCGATTCATCACACTGTGGGACACTTGTGTGTTATCACATTTTAACCCCTTTTTTGCCAATTAGACCTCGAATGCTCAGCTATAAGTGATACAGCATATTTAATGCACATAAACCTTCTCGGAAAAATGTAGATTATAACAGGGAAAACCGCATCTATGTAAATTCGTTCGGCGGTACTTGTGATTAGCTTTATCATACAGACAGACACTTTTTAGGAACTTTGTTCTATACTATATAGTGATTTCTGTTAAGGTTTTTTTGAACATAAAATAAAAAAATCTTTGATGAAGAGAGAATGTTTTTTACGATATTTGTAATGATTCTGGATGACAAAATTTTTACAATTGGGCTTTTAAAACTTTGGAGTTTCTAGCTCCAAATCTGTATCTACATATTCGTTTTCAATGTCTGGATTTTTTTAGCGAATCTGCCGCATTACTCCTGGGGCTGTTCAAGATTGGGCTCCAAGTAACTTCAGAAACTCTTTTGCCATCCATTGATTTGTCGATAAAACTTTTAAATCAGTATCCGACATATTTCATTTATTCGTGGTGTTTGGTCTAGTTTTACACACATTACAATTCCTTAATTGAATTAAATACACAATTATATTACAAGTTTTTTTCATTTCAGATACTGGGTGTAATTTTGGAGGGAATAGATTGCTTAACGATATTTTGATACGAGTTGCTACATACATACATACGTATATCTAAATAAAGGAGGACTATGATTATTGGTATTGATAAATTCAATACCTACTTTCACAAAACACAAATCACACTTGAGTTGTGTATACTTTTTTTAAACCAATAAATTATAATAAATGGAGTAGAAGTACAATTGGTTACTTTTAAATATACACCATAACAAATTACATTTAGGCATAAATGCCTTGAGAATGCAAAATACCAAATATTTCTTAAATTATATAGAAAATTATTCTGCCTGATTATTTCCTTAGCTCAAATTAGTTTAATACATATACATTTACACATGCACACGTATGTTTTTATTTCACTATATCCAGACAAAATAAGATAAACAGTAATTGCATTACTGTCATCGCAATTCTGTTATACATAAAAATATTTGTTTAAAATTCGTACAATGTAACAACTAAATCTACATATTTAATGTTACTTACATATATTATAACACACGCATGTTAATCGAATAAATGCTTCAAATGAAACAAGTTTATTATCTCTTACATATGTACCAGTATTTTTCAATAATTACCTACATACTTTTTTTCGGGTAACAGACTAGCATCTCGCAAAACAATTCTATTAGCGTAAGTATAACATTTTTTCATTAGTTTGGAAAAATTCCTTAATTGATTAATAATGTTGGATTCTCCACCCCTCATGCACCAAAGAAGAGGTGTCAGCGATTGAAATGCATGACGACAGAGCAAAGTAGGTCATAAGAAAGAATAATGTCACCCAAACATCGCCATCGCTGAAAATAAGTCAGGATGGGAAGAGAAAACTGGAGCCAACAGTCGAAATACCGAGCTCAAAACGACAACAAAAGTCTATCCACAGCGACGATAAAAGAGCATTGCGAATGAGCAACAAAAAACCCGAGGAAGCGGAAAATGTCTGAAAAGACCAGCAGCTTAAAATAAAAGATAAGCTGAGAACCACGGCAGCAAAACCGGAGGGACTGACGAACAGACTGCCAAATACAAGAAAGACATGTCCAAAATCCGAGCGAGCATAAAAACATACAGAAAAGCTACAATCCGTCTGGAACGGATCGTATGATACCCTATCCTCCTTCCTATAAAGTGGGCGTGGCCAAATTGCATTTTATGCTCAAATATGGCTATAACGTCGAACGTTTGAGGATGTTACATATAAAATTTCATCAAAATCGGTTTTTTGATGAAAACGCCTCCAAAACGTGGGCGTGGCCAAAACTTTTGTATGAGTGAATTGTAGGGAATCTAAATGCCTAAATATTTTGTCTTCGGTTACATATAATTTAGTGAAGTTATGAAAAAGTGGGCGTGGCAGTGTGCGGATTTAAAATTTTTTTACACTTGTTCTGCTTCTCCTTCTCAAAAACCCGGATACGTAGTTTCATCCTCCTAGCTCAAAATTTAAGGCCCAACAAATGGTGACATACGGACAGACGGACGGACGATGGACGGACATGGCTAAATCGTCTTCGCTATTGATACTGATCACGAATATATGTATATCTTTATAGGGTCTATCTCGATTATTTCTCTATGTTACAAACGATGTGTCAAACTCCATATACCCTTAGGATAGGGTATATACACTGTGCCATCAAGCCACGGCTGAGCTACACCAAAAAGCCACTGACAAGATACAACAGTTGGGCTGGTAAAGTAATAATCTTGATAAAGAGATGCTCGAGTATTGGCTGAGTAATATGGAAACTCCCAGGGCACACCTGAAGAACAGAACAAACAAATGACAACTTTCCTCACCCGATAATGCGACGCATCCATGCCACGCAAAGGCAATGGGAATGGGCGAACTCCGGTGTACTGTTGGAACGATTGCATCACTAAGCTGAGAGCAGACTGCCTGAAAATGCGAAGTCGTCATCATCGAGCAAGAAAAAGATAAAGAGAAGACTCCGAAAAGATACGAGAAGAATTCTTGGGGAAAAGAAGGGAACTTCGGAAACTCATTAAAAAGAGTAAAACCGAATCTTTCCAATTGCTAAGAGAAGACCTCCAACGTAACCCGTAGTGAAACGCCTATAAGATAGTTATGGACGAACTTAAAAGTGGCACGGCTGTACCGACATGCCCGACCATGATGAATATTATAGTCAGCGGGTTATTCCCAAGGAATACCAGCCAATAAGGAATCTACTTGCGACAGTGAGCAAGTCAATCCTCATGTACGCAGTCCCTATATGGGCACCGGCAACAGCGAAAAGTTCATACATGTTCTCTGTGCATAGAAGAGCGTCGCTCAGAATATGCTGCGCATATAGAATGGTATCGGGGAATGCAATAAATGTGTTAGCTGCACAAATGCCTGTCGAACTGGAGGTCAAAGTAGCAGCCGCTGAAACAGCAGGTGGGCATACAAACTGCTGCCGAACATAGAAGAATGGGCAAGAAGAAAACATGGTGAAGTAAACGTCTACCCTACACAACTCCTAACGGGATATGAAAGCTGCCGGAAATTTTTTTACAATGATGTCAAAACCTACCTCTACGAAGGAATGCCTTGACCGGCTTTGCTGTAGGGGGAATCAGAACAGGGTTTAGGGGAGTGTTTTAGCCACGTAAACATGCAGGAGCATGGAGTCTGGCATAACTCGTAGCACGGGCTACTGAGTATTCATAAAGGATTTCACCCCTCCAGCGCATCAACAAAAAAAAATCAAAAATATAGACAAAAGCTACAATCCGTCTGGAACGAATCGTATGATACCCTATCCTCCTTTCTATAAAATGGGCGTCGCCAAATTGCATTTTATACTCCACTAAGCCTATAACGTCGAACGTTTGATAATGTTACACGTAAGATTTTATCAAAATCTGTTTTTTGATGCAAACGCCCCCAAAAAGTGGGAGTGGCCAAAACTGTTCTATGGGTGAATTGTAGGGAATCTGAATGCCTAAACAAAATTTTTCGGTTTCATATAATTTAGTGAAGTTATAAAAAAGTGGGCGTGGCAGTGGGCGGATTTTAAAAATCTTTACACTTGTACTGTATTTTTTTCTCAGAAGCACAGATAAAAAATTTCATCCTCCTAGCTTAAAATTTAAGGCCCAGAAAGCGGTGTCATACGGACGGACGGACGGTCACCGCTCAATCGATTTCGCTATTGATGCTGATCACGAATATACATATATACTTTATAGGGTCTATCTCGATTATTTCTCTATGTTACAAACTATGTGTCAAACTTAATATACCGTTAGGATAGGGTATAACCACTATGGCAATGTTAGCCCAACAACTGCGGCATGACTGCTGTCTGAGGAAAATTACTGGCGATGTAACATGAATTAGGGACGAATTTACTAAAAACATGTTTGTTAGGACGTCCTGCGATTCGATTTGCGATTCATCACACTGTGGGACACTTGTGTGTTGTCACATTTTAACCCCTTTTTTGCCAATTAGACCTCGAATGCTCAGCTATAAGTGATACAGCATATTTAATGCACATAAACCTTCTCGGAAAAATGTAGATTATAACAGGGAAAACCGCATATATGTAAATTCGTTCGGCGGTACTTGTGATTAGCTTTATCATACAGACAGACACTTTTTAGGAACTTTGTTCTATACTATATAGTGATTTCTGTTAAGGTTTTTTTGAACATAAAATAAAAAAATCTTTGATGAAAAGAGAATGTTTTTTACGATATTTGTAATGATTCTGGATGACAAAATTTTTACAATTGGGCTTTTAAAACTTTGGAGTTTCTAGCTCCAAATCTGTATCTACATATTCGTTTTCAATGTCTGGATTTTTTTAGCGAATCTGCCGCATTACTCCTGGGGCTGTTCAAGATTGGGCTCCAAGTAACTTCAGAAACTCTTTTGCCATCCATTGATTTGTCGATAAAACTTTTAAATCAGTATCCGACATATTTCATTTATTCGTGGTGTTTGGTCTAGTCTTACACACATTACAATTCCTTAATTGAATTAAATACACAATTATATTACAAGTTTTTTCCATTTCAGATACTGGGTGTAATTTTGGAGGGAATAGATTGCTTAACGATATTTTGATACGAGTTGCTACATACAGACATAAGTATATCTAAATAAAGGAGGACTATGATTATTGGTATTGATAAATTCAATACCTACTTTCACAAAACACAAATCACACTTGAGTTGTGTATACTTTTTTTAAACCAATAAATTATAATAAATGGAGTAGAAGTACAATTGGTTACTTTTAAATATACACCATAACAAATTACATTTAGGCATAAATGCCTTGAGAATGCAAAATACCAAATATTTCTTAAATTATATAGAAAATTATTCTGCCTGATTATTTCCTTAGCTCAAATTAGTTTAATACATATACATTTACACATGCACACGTATGTTTTTATTTCACTATATCCAGACAAAATAAGATAAACAGTAATTGCATTACTGTCATCGCAATTCTGTTATACATAAAAATATTTGTTTAAAATTCGTACAATGTAACAACTAAATCTACATATTTAATGTTACTTACATATATTATAACACACGCATGTTAATCGAATAAGTGCTTCAAATGAAACAAGTTTATTATCTCTTACATATGTACCAGTATTTTTCAATAATTACCTACATACTTTTTTTCGGGTAACAGACTAGCATCTCGCAAAACAATTCTATTAGCGTAAGTATAACATTTTTTCATTAGTTTGGAAAAATTCCTTAATTGATTAATAATGATGGATTCTCCACCCCTCATGCACCAAAGAAGAAGTTATGAACGACCTTCAAGCCCAAGGCTTTACAATTCTTGATGCCGTTAATATCATCAAACGTACAGAAAAGCTACAATCTGGAATGGCTACGTCTGGAATGGATCGTATGATACCATATCCTCCTTTCTATCGAACACCTATAAAGTGGGCGTCGCCATATTGCATTTTCTTTACTGAATTACGATGTTAACTTCGACCGTTTGAGTATGTTACATGTAAAATTTCATCAAAATCGGGTTTTTGATGAAAACGCCCCCAAAAAGTGGGCGTGGCCAAAATTAATGTATAACTGAATTGTAGACAATCTAATTATCTAAATATTTTGTCTTAACAAAATTTTTCGGTTTATTATAATTTAGTGAAGTTATGAAAAAGTGTGCGAAGACGATTTAGCCATGTCCGTCCGTCACCACTTTTCGGGCCTTAAATTTTGAGCTAGGAGGATGAAACTACATATCTGGGCTTTTGAGAAAGAGAAGCAGTACAAGTGTAAAAATTTTTGAAATCCGCAAACTGCCACGCCCACTTTTTATAACTTCACTAAATTATATGAAACCGAAAAAATTTGTTAAGACCAAATATTTGGGCATTTAGATTTCCTACAATTCATCCAAATAACACTTGTAGCCACGCCCCCTTTTTGGGGGCGTTTTCATAAAAAACAGATTTTCATGAAATTTTACGTTGAAACGTTCGACGTCGTATTTCAGTACAAAATGCAATATCACCTCGCCCACTTTATAAGGGCTACCTAGCAAGGAGGATAGGGTATCATACGATCCGTTCCAGACGGATTGTAGCTTTTCTGTATGTTTAAATATAAGATCACTGAGAACAAATTGGAATCCGTTCTTGCTATACATCAGCGACTTTATATCTGATATAGATATCATTGTTCTTGCAGAAACAAATATAAATCAGGGAGAAAATGGATTCTATTCAATAGATGGCTACAACGGCGAGTTTTTTAATGGAAGCAAATCAAATGGCGGAGGAATAGCCGTATACATTAAAAACAACATCATATATGATAGAATTGAAAGATGTAGTAGGAACTATGAAAATATATCTCTTAATATTAAATGATCTAACTTCGAAACTTCATTTATATCAATATACATACAGGCCAGCCAAAACAAGCGTCAATCACTTTGTTGAGGAGCTCAGCGAGCATATTGACATATTTAATAAACGAAAAAACATGATTATTATTGGTGACATGAATATCAATATGAACGATAGGCATAATACGAATGTCAGAAACTACCTAGCGATGATTGCGTCAAAGGGTCTCCAAAATGCAATTTTTTCGGATACATGAGTGGGGGAGGTGATATTGCATTTTGTACTGAAATACGACGTCGAACGTTTGAGGATGTTAAACGTAAAATTTCATGAAAATCTGTTTTTTATGAAAACGCCTCCAAAAAGGGGGCGTGGCTAAAAGTGTTATTTGGATGAATTGTAGGAAATCTAAATGCCCAAATATTTGGTCTGAACATACGGACGGGCGGACGGACGGTCATCGCTCAATCGATTTCGCTATTGATGCTGATCACGAATATATATACTTTATAGGGTCTATCTCGATTATTTCTCTATGTTACAAACTATGTGTCAAACTTAATTTACACTTAGGATAGGCTATAAAAAGAAACAATGAACACAATTGGATGAACGCAGAATTGAAAATGGCTTGTAAGGAAAGAGACAGATTATACAGGCGATTTAAGAACAACAGGCGAAACCAAGAGTATGAAACAGAATTCAAAGAGTTCAGAAATGAGCTAAACAAAAACATACTACATGCAAAAAGGACATTCTATATGAGTCAATTTCAAATCTCCGCAAATAACCCGAAAAAACATGGGAGCTTGTAAACACAATATTGGGAATAAAGGGCTGCAATCTAGACGATAGACTTAAGAGAAACTTTGCAAATGAATCAAATTTCAAAGACCTTCCAACCAGGTTTGCTAAAGTGTTATCATCGGAAGTAAAGAACATAGTACATGAATGCCATCGCCGAACATACGTATACCCATCAAGCAGTGTGGACCGATCAATATATGTGGAAAGTGCTACAGTCCTAGAAGCAGAGAATATACTAAATTCATTAAAAAACATACAGAAAAGCTACAATCCGTCTGGGACGGATCGTATGATACCCTATCCTCCTCTCTATAAACTGGGCGTGACCAAATTGCATATTGTACTCAAATATAGCTATAATGTCGAACATTTGAGGATGTTACATGTAAAATTTTATCAAAATAGGTTTTTTTATGATAACGCCCCCAAAAAGTGGGCGCGGCCAAAACTGTTCTATGGGTGAATTGTAGGGAATCTAAATACCCAAATATTTGGTCTTAACAAAATTTTTCGGTTTCATATAATTTAGTGAAGTTCTAAAAAAGTAGGCGTGGCAGTGGGCGGATGTAAAAAAATTTTACACTTGTACTGTATCTTTTTCTTGGAAGCCCAGATATGAAATTTCAGCATCCTAGTTAATAATTGAAGGCCCAAAACTCGGTTTTGTGATGAAAACGCCCCCAAAAAGTGGGCGTGGCCAAAACTTTTGTATGGGTGGATTGTAGGGAATCTGAATGCCTAAATATTTGGTCTTAACAAAATTTTTCGGTTTCATATAATTTAGTGAAGTTATGAAAAAGTGGGCGTGGCAGTGGGCGGATTTCAAAAATTTTTACACTTGTACTGTATCTTTTTCTCAGAAGCCCAGATATGAAATTTCATCGTCCTAGCTCAAAATTTAAGGCCCAAAAAGCGGTGACATACGGACGGACGGACGGACGGACGGACGGACGGTCATCGCTCAATCGATTTCGCTATTGATGCTGATCACGAATATATATACTTTATAGGGTCTATCTCGATTATTTCTCTATGTTACAAACTATGTGTCAAACTTAATATACCCTTAGGATAGGGTATAAACATACAGAAAAGCTACAATCCGTCTGGAACGGATCGTATGATACCCTATCCTTCTCTCTATAAAGTGGGCGTGGCCAAATTGCATATTGTACTCAAATGTAGCTATAATGTCGAACGTTTGAGGATTTTACATGTAAAATTTTATCAAAATAGGTTTTTTGATGATAACGCCCCCAAAAAGTGGGCGTGGCCAAAACTGTTCTATGGGTGAATTGCAGGGAATCTAAATACCGAAATATTTGGTCTTAACGAAATTTTTCGGTTTCATATAATTTAGTGAAGTTATGAAAAAGTGGGCGTGGCAGTGGGCGGATTTCAAAAATTTTTACACTTGTACTGTATCTTTTTCTCAGAAGCCCAGATATGAAATTTCATCGTCCTAGCTCAAAATTTAAGGCCCAAAAAGCGGTGACATACGGACGGACGGACGGTCATCGCTCAATCGATTTCGCTATTGATGCTGATCACGAATATATATACTTTATAGGGTCTATCTCGATTATTTCTCTATGTTACAAACTATGTGTCAAACTTAATATACCTTTAGGATAGGGTATAAACATACAGAAAAGCTACAATCCGTCTGGAACGGATCGTATGATACCCTATCCTTCTCTCTATAAAGTGGGCGTGGCCAAATTGCATTTTGTACTCAAATATGGCTATAACCTCGAATGTTTGAGGATGTTACATGTAAAATTTTATCAAAATCGGTTTTTTGATGAAAACGCCCCCAAAAAGTGGGCGTGGCCAAAACTCTTCTACGGGTGAATTGTAGGGAATCTGAATACCTAAATATTTGGACTTAACAACATTTTTCGGTTTCATATAATTTATTGAAGTTATAAAAAAGTAGGCGTGGCAGTGGGCGGATTTAAAAAAAATTTACACTTCTACTGTATCTTTTCGTCGGAAGCCCAGATATGAAATTTCAGCGTCCTAGTTAAACATTTTAGGCTCAAAAATCGGTTTTATGATGAAAACGCCCCCAAAAAGTGGGCGTGGCCAAAAATATTGTATGGGTGGATTGTAGGGAATCTGAATGCCTAAATATTTGGTCTTAACAAAATTTTTCGGTTTCATATAATTTAGTGAAGTTATGAAAAAGTGGGCGTGGCAGTGGGCGGATTTAAAAAAATTTTACACTTGTACTGTATCTTTTTCTCAGAAGCCCAGATATGAAATTTCATCGTCCTAGCTCAAAATTTAAGGCCCAAAAAGCGGTGACATACGGACGGACGGACGGACGGACGGACGGTCATCGCTCAATCGATTTCGCTATTGATGCTGATCACGAATATATATACTTTATAGGGTCTATCTCGATTATTTCTCTATGTTACAAACTATGTGTCAAACTTAATATACCCTTAGGATAGGGTATAAACATACAGAAAAGCTACAATCCGTCTGGAACGGATCGTATGATACCCTATCCTCCTCTCTATAAAGTGGGCGTGGCCAAATTGCATTTTGTACTCAAATATAGCTATAATGTCGAACGTTTGAGGATGTTACATGTAAAATTTTATCAAAATCGGTTTTTTTATGATAACACCCCCAAAATGTGGGCGTGGCCAAAACTGCTCTATGGGTGAATTGTAGGGAATCTAAATACCCAAATATTTGTTCTTAACAAAATTTTTCGGTTTCATATAATTTAGTGAAGTTATAAAAAAGTAGGCGTGGCAGTGGGCGGATGTAAAACAAATTTATACTTGTATTGTATTTTTTTCTCGAAAGCCCAGGTATGAAATTTCATCGTCCTAGCTCAAAATTTAAGGCCCAAAAATCGATTTTGTGATGCAAACGCCCCCAAAAAGTGGGCGTGGCCAAAACTTTTGTATGGGTGGATTGTAGGGAATCTGAATGCCTAAATATTTGGTCCTAACAATATTTTTCGGTTTCATATAATTTAGTGAAGTTATGAAAAGTGGGCGTGGCAGTTTGCAAATTTCAAGAATTTTTACACTTGTACTGCTTCTCCTTCTCAAAAGCCCGGATATGTAGTTTCATCCTTCTAGCTCAAAATTTAAGGCCCAAAATGTGGTGACATACGGACGACCGTATGTCCGGACGGACCTCCTCCTTTCCATGTAGCCCTTATAAAGTGGGCGCGGCCATATAGCATTTTGTACTGAAATACGACGATAACGTTGAACGTCTGAGGATATTACACATAAAATTTCATCAAAATCGGTTTTTTGATGAAAATGCCCCCAAAATGTGGGCATGGCTAAAACTTTAGTATGGGTGAATTGCAGGGAATCTAAATGCCTAAATATTTGGTCTTAACAAAATTTTTCGGTTTCATATAATTTAGTGAAGTTATTTCAAAAATCTTTACACTTGTACTGTACCTTATTCTCAGAAACCCAGATATGAAATTTCATCGTCATAGCTCAAAAAGCCCAAAAAGTGGTGACATACGGACGGACGGACGGTCATCGCTCAATCGATTTCACTATTGATGCTGATCACGAATATATACATATGTATACTTTATAGGGCCTATCTCGATTATTTCTCTATGTTACAAACTATGTGTCAAACTTAATATACCCTTAGGATAGGGTATAAAAATAAAGTTTTTTTATTTATTTGGTCGCGTGAGATCTTTATTCACTAAAAACACCTCTCTTAAAAAATTAGTACTACAACTAAACCGACGCTTATCTAGCAGTTTTATAAGAATGTGTAGTGTATAAGAATGTACCACGGGTTAAGACAGGTTAAATTCCAAAGAAAGTTCCTTAGTTTTTCACGACCGGCATTTACTATGACGCGAGTCAAAAAGGTTTGACCTTTACAGACGACGAATTGCATTGTTCGTGTCAAATAGTTCAGTGATGGTACGGTTACAATGGCCGTGAACACGATCTTTGTGTTTACGCGCAAATTTTGTTATCTCTTCAATGACGCTGGGAATTCCCAGATCCTGATGAATATCTTCGTAACGTACGTAGATACCACTGTGCACTGACGAGCGTACTAACAACTTTATTTTCAAAAGTTTGTAGGATGTTTCTATTACTTTTCCTGGTACAACCCCATAGTTGTAGACCTTACGTCCACACTGGGTTTAGCACTTGCTTATAGATAGGCAGTTTGTTATGTAGGCTCAACTTCGAATGTTTTCCGAATAGCCAGTACATTTGTCGGTATTTGTTTTCGAGTTCATCGCGTTTCTTTTGTACGTGCGATTTCTATCCACTTTTTGAAGGTAAAGTTGGCGTGAGTAGATTTACTTTCGTTCAGCATAATACGCCAAGCCTGGACTTTATTAACAGCCAACCCTGGACTTTATTAACAGCATGTTGCAGCTTTTTTGCTGCTGCTTCAATCGTATCGCCTGTTATCAATATCGCCGCATGGTCCGCAAACGTGGCGACAACGCACTTTCTTTCTTGCGGGGTTTCGTGCGTGTAGAGTACATACATATAGGAGCGGGACAAGGACACTTCCTTGTGGGGGGACTCCGGTCGTAATCTCATTGAAGTCAGAGTAATCATGTCCATGCTTAACACGAAAGAGTCTCTCGGTGAAGTATGATCGTAGGATTAGAAAGAGTTGCCTTGGCAGTAGTAGTTGCAATTAATACTGCAAGCCCTCTGTGAAATTAAAAAACCAAATACTTTTAAAACTGTTTATTGAATTGGCGCTTGCCAATTTGGCTTGTCGCCAAAGGAGAAGAAAGGAAATACAAAATGGCGTTCTTTTATATCTAAAAGTAATTGACAATAGGTAGTTAAAATAGGAAGCGTTCGGAACATTCCTTTAAATGACGGGTGAGTGACAAGATCGTTAATAATGTGAATGCCACATCACTTTCCTTCCAAGAAAAGTTCCTTTACAATTCATTAATATATTAAAAATTACAATGGGTTGATTGGTTTTCATAAAAAAAATATTTATCTTATAAAGTGAAAACAATTCAACAATTCATTAAATTATTAAAGTTACAATAAAAACATACAGAAAAGCTACAATCCGTCTGGAACGGATCGTATGATACCCTATCCTCGTTTCTATAAAGTGCTCATGCCCAAATTGCATTTGGTACTCAAATATGGCTATAACGTCGAACGTTTGAGGATGTTACATGTGAAATTTCATGAAAATCGGTTTTTTGATGAAAACGCCCCCAAAAAGTGGGCGTGGCCAAAACTGTTCTATGGGTGAATTGTAGGAAATCTGAATACCTAAATATTTGGACCTAACAACATTTTTCGGTTTCATATAATTTAGTGAAGTTATAAAAAAGTAGGCGTGGCAGTGGGCGGATGTAAAAAAAATGTACACTTGTACTGTATCTTTTTCTTGGAAGCCCATATATAAAATTTCAGCGTCCTAGTTAAAAATTTAAGGCCCAAAAATTGGTTTTGTGATGAAAACGCCCCGAAAAAGTGGGCGTGGCCAAAACTTTTGTATGGGTGGATTGTAGGGAATCTGAATGCCTAAATATTTGCTCTTAACAAAAATTTTCGGTTTCATATAATTTAGTGAAGTTATGAAAAAGTGGGCGTGGCAGTGGGCGGATTTCAAAAATTTTTACACTTGTACTGTATCTTTTTCTCAGAAGCCCAGATATGAAATTTCATCGTCCTAGCTCAAAATTTAAGGCCGAAAAAGCGGTGACATACGGACGGACGGACGGTCATCGCTCAATCGATTTCGCTATTGATGCTGATCACGAATATATATACTTTATAGGGTCTATCTCGATTATTTCTCTATGTTACAAACTATGTGTCAAACTTAATATACCCTTAGGATAGGGTATAAATAGGTAATAGTTTGTTTAATTTGATATTCTTATATACATATATGTATATACATATATATATATATTATATTATACATTGAAGGTAACTCTGGGTTTAACAACTGATCGCGTCATGATGTTTTCTTAAGCTTAAAACGCGGGTTTTAACCTATCGATGGAGATAGTATGTTTTTCATCATTCATTAATATGGTGAATGTTTTGTCGGTTTTTTCGAGTACCTCGAAAGGGCCTATATGGTTTGGTAAAACTTTCTTTGCTAACCTCGTCCCGGACGAAAACGTGACTGCATGATTCTAAAGCTTTTGGGAACAAAAATGTATTTCTGTTCTCGAGTTCTCTTAAACTCGGGTCGACCTCTTGCTATGGCTTGACTCATTTCTCTTGCTGATGTAGATGTTAAGCAATTATTAGTGGTCTTGGTTCAATTAGCTCTGCAGGGAGACGTAAGTTTTGACCATACAATAATTGGGCGGGTGTCGTATTTACATAAGTTGTCTATTATTGTGGAACGAATCAATAGTAAAGTCCATGGTAAATTAGAGAGCCAGTTCGTTTTGCCTTCGTGGCACCTTAAGGCTTCTTTCAGCTCTCTATGGAACCTCTCTACCGAGCCGTTCGCCTGCGGATGGTACGTAGTTATTCGAATTCTTTTAATACCCAAAACTTTGGAGATTTGCTTAATAAGGGATGACTCAAACTGCGTACCTTGATTCGTTGTAATGGTTTGTGGGACGCCGTACCTTGGAACCCAGTTTTGAACGAAAGCAGAGACCAATGTTTGAGCGCTTATATTTCTTAAAGGTATTGCCTCGGGCCACGAAGTGAAACGGTCTTTGATTGTCAATAAGTATGTATAACCCTGAGAAAGTCGAAGAGGTCCTACTAAATCTATGTGGATGTGTGAAAATCTAATTTCAGCGACCGGAAACTTTCCGTGCTTTGATTTGGTATGTCTGGTAATTTTCGATTTTTGACATGGAACACAAACTTGCGTCGGTCTGTTAATGTCTTTGTTAATTTTTGGCCAAAAATATTTAGATGAGATTATTTTGCCCATGGCGTTAGCGCTTGGGTGTGAAAGTTTATGATGATTTTCAAATATCGTTCGTTTGAAAATATCGGGTATGAATGGGCGATTTATTCCAGTGGAGGTGTCGCACCAAAGGTCAACATCATATATTGGGATGTGTATTTTTGAAAGTTTGACTGACGAATTCGGAACTGTCACAAGTAATTTTAATTCTTCGTCTGAGTCTTGCTCTTTTGCAATGTTGGGAATATCAATGTGGTTAAATAATATGACTTCTAAGTGTGATCGCGACAAGGCGTCGCACAGTGTGGTGAATCGCAAATCTAGCTGGACACAATTATGAAATCATGACTTCTTGTTTATATATTTGTTTTTTATACCCTATCCTAAGGGTATGTTAAGTTTGACACATAGTTTGTAACATAGAGAAATAATCGAGATAGACCCTATAAAGTATATATATTCGTGATCAGCATCAATAGCGAAATCGATTGAGCGATGACCGTCCGTCCGTCCGTCCGTCCGTATGTCACCGCTTTTTGGGCCTTAAATTTTGAGCTAGGACGATGAAATTTCATATCTGGGCTTCTGAGAAAAAGATACAGTACAAGTGTAAAATTTTTGAAATCCGCCCACTGCCACGCCCACTTTTTCATAACTTCACTAAATTATATGAAACCGAAAAATTTTGTTAAGACCAAATATTTAGGCATTTAGATTCCCTACAATCCACCCATACAAAAGTTTTGGCCACGCCCACTTTTTGGGGGCGTTACAAACTATGTTCCAAACTTAATATACCCTTAGGATAGGGTATAAACATACACAAAAGCTACAATCCGTCTGGAACGGATCGTATGATACCCTATCCTCCTTGCTATGTACCCCTTATAAAGTGGGCGAGGTGATATTGCATTTTGTACTGAAATACGACGTCGAACGTTTGAGGATGTTAAACGCAAAATTTCATGAAAATCTGTTTTTATACCCTATCCTAAGGGTATATTAAGTTTGACACATAGTTTGTAACATAGAGAAATAATCGAGATACACCCTATAAAGTATAAATATTCGTGATCAGCATCAATAGCGAAATCGATTGAGCGATGACCGTCCGTCCGTCCGTATGTCACCGCTTTTTGGGCCTTAAATTTTGAGCTAGGACGATGAAATTTCATATCTGGGCTTCTGAGAAAAAGATACAGTACAAGTGTAAAAATTTTTGAAATCCGCCCACTGCCACGCCCACGTTTTCATAACTTCACTAAATTATATGAAACCGAAAAATTTTGTTAAGACCAAATATTTAGGCATTCAGATTCCATACACTCCACCCATACAAAAGTTTTGGCCACGCCCGTATTTTAGGGGCGTTTTCATCACAAAACCGATTTTTGGGCCTTAAATTTTTAACTAGGACGCTGAAATTTCATATCTGGGCTTCCAAGAAAAAGATACAGTACAAGTGTAAAAGTTTTTTACATCAGCCCACTGCCACGCCTACTTTTTTATAACTTCACTAAATTATATGAAACCGAAAAATTTTGTTAAGACCAAATATTTGGGTATTTAGATTCCCTACAATTTACCCATAGAACAGTTTTGGCCACGCCCACTTTTTGGGGGCGTTATCAAAAAAAAAAATATTTTGATAAAATTTTACATTTAACATCCTCAAACGTTCGACATTATAGCTATATTTGAGTACAAAATGCAATTTGGCCACACCTACTTTATAGAGAGGAGGATAGGGTATCATACGATCCGTTCCACACGGATTGTAGCTTTTCTGTATGTTTATATATATGGATGAATTGTAGGAAATCTAAATGCCCAAATATTTGGTCTTAACAAAATTTTTCGATTTCATATAATTAAGTGACGCTATAAAAAAGTAGGCGTGGCAGTGGGCGGATTAAAAAAAATTTACTCTAGTATTGCATCTTTTTCTCGGAAGCCCAGATATGAAATTCCAGCGTCCTAGTTAAAAATTTAAGTCCCAAAAATCGGTTTTATGATGAAAACGCCCCCAAAAAGTGGGCGTGGACAATACTTTTGTATGGGTGGATTGTAGGGAATCTGAATGCCTAAATATTTGGTCTTAACAAAATTTTTCGGTTTCATATAATTTAGTGAAGTTATGAAAAAGCGGGCGTGGCAGAGGACGGATTTCAAAAATTTTTACACTTGTACTGTGTCTTTTTCTCAGAAGCCCAGATATGAAATTTCATCGTCCTAGCTCAAAATTTAAGGCCCAAAAAGCGGTGACATACAGACGGACGGACGGTCATCGCTCAATCGATTTCACTATTGATACTGATCACGAATATATATACTTTATATCGACTATCTCGATTATTTCTCTATGTTACAAACTATGTGTCAAACTTAATACACCCTTAGGATAGGGTATACAAGCCTAAAGGTTGCCATTGGTTGAAATGGTATTGTTGCAGGACTCCGCCGATAGCGTCATTTGAAGCATCAACCATAATAGATATTTGAGCTTTTGGGTTTGGGTGAAACAATATCGTTTGTTTTTCTAAATCCTTCTTCAGGGTGCTAAAAGTTTGAAATTTTATATCTGGGCTTCTGAGAAAAACATACAGCACAATTGTAAAAAATTTTAAAATCCGCCCACTGCCACGCCCACTTTTTTATAACTTCATTTAATTATATGAAACCGAAAAGTGTTGTTAAGACGAAATATTTAAGCATTTAGATTCCCTACAATTCACCCATACAAAAGTTTTGGCACGCCCACTTTTTGAGGGCGTTTTCATCATAAAACCGATTTTTGGGCCTTAAATTTTTAGCTATATGAAACCGAAAAATTGTGTTAAGACCAAATATTTGGGTATTTAGATTCCCTACAATTCACCCATTGGAAAGTTTTGGCCACGCCCACTTTTTGGGGGTGTTATCATCAAAAAACCTATTTTGATAAAATTTTACATGTAACATCCTCAAACGTTCGACATTATAGCTATATTTGAGTACAAAATACAATTTGGCCACGCCCACTTTATAGAGAGGAGGATAGGGTATCATACGATCCGTTCCAGAGGGATTGTAGCTTTTCTGTATGTTTATACCCTATCCTAAGGGTATATTAAATTTGACACATAGTTTGTAACATAGAGAAATAATCGAGATAGACCCTTTAAAGTATATATATTCGTGATCAGCATCAATAGCGAAATAGATTGAGCGATGACCGTCCGTCCGTCCGTCCGTCCGTATGTCACCGCTTTTTGGGCCTTAAATTTTGAGCTAGGACGATGAAATTTCATATCTGGGCTTCTGAGAAAAAGATACAGCACAAGTGTAAAAATTTTTGAAATCCGCCAACTGCCACGCCCACTTTTTCATAACTTCACTAAATTATATGAAACCGAAAAATTTTGTTAAGACCAAATATTTAGGCATTCAAATTCCCTATAATCCACGCATACAAAAGTTTTGGCCACGCCCACTTTTTGGGGGCGTTTTCATCACAAAACCGATTTTTGGGCCTTTAATTTTTAACTAGGACGCTGAAATTTCATATCTGGGCTTCCAAGAAAAAGATACAGTACAAGCGTAAATTTGTTTACATCCGCCCACTGCCACGCCTACTTTTTTATAACTTCACTAAATTATATGAAACCGAAAAATTTTGTTAAGACCAAATATTTGGGTATTTTTGGGGGGCGGTATCATCAAAAAACCTATTTTGATAAAATTTTACATGTAACATCCTCAAACGTTCGACATTATAGCTATATTTGAGTACAATATGCAATTTGGTCACGCCCACTTTATAGAGAGGACGATAGGGTATCATACTATCCGTTCCAGACGGATTGTAGCTTTTCTGTATGTTTATACCCTATCCTAAGGGTATATTAAGTTTGACACATAGTTTGTAACATAGAGAAATAATCGAGATAGATCCTATAAAGTATATATATTCGTGATCAGCATTAATAGCGAAATCGATTGAGCGATGACGTCCGTCCGTATGTCACCGCTTTTTGGGCCTTAAATTTTGAGCTAGGACGATGAAATTTCATATCTGGGCTTCTGAGAAAAAGATACAGTACAAGTGTAAAAATTTTTAAAATCCGCCCACTGCTACGCCCACTTTTTCATAACTTCACTAAATTATATGAAACCGAAAAATTTTGTTAAGACCAAATATTTAGGCATTCAGATTCCCTACAATCCACCCATACAAAAGTTTTAGCCACGCCCACTTTTTGGGGGCGTTTTCATCACAAAACCGATTTTTGGGCCTTAAATTTTTAACTAGGACGCAGAAATTTCATATCTGGGCTTCCAAGAAAAAGATGCAGTACAAGTGTAAAATTTTTTTACATCCGCCCACTGCCACGTATACTTTTTTATAACTTCACTAAATTATATGAAAATGAAAAATTTTGTTAAGACCAAATATTTGGGTATTTAGATTCCCTACAATTCACCAAAGAACAGTTTTGGCCACGCCCACTTTTTGGGGGCGTTATCATCAAAAAACCTATTTTGATAAAAGTTTACATGTAACATCCTCAAACGTTCGACATTATAGCTATATTTGAGTACAAAATGCAATTTGGCCACGCCCACTTTATAGAGAGGAGGATAGGGTATCATACGATCCGTTCCAGACGGTTTGTAGCTTTTCTGTATGTTTTTAGATTACAATTGACACATTGCCTTATATACAACTTTCCGTCGTTACTGCCGGTGTGGGTTCTCTGCTGGTCGATGTTGATTGGCGTTTTTCTGTTTTTTTATACCCTATCCTAAGGGTATATTAAGTTTGACACATGTTCGTAACATAGAGAAATAATCGAGATAGACCCTATAAACTATATATATTCGTGATCAGTATCAATAGCGAAGACGATTTAGCCATGTCCGTCCGTCCGTCTGTCCGTATGTCACCACTTTTTGGGCCTTAAATTTTGAGCTAGGAGGATGAAACTACATATCTGGGCTTTTAAGAAAGAGAATCAGTACAATTGTAAAAATTTTTGAAATACCCCCACTGCCACGCCCACGTTTTCATAACTTTACTAAATTATATGAAACCGAAAAATTTTGTTAAGACCACATATTTAGGCATTCAGATTCCCTACAATTCATTTATACAAGAGTTTTGGCCATGCCCACTTTTTGGGGCCGTTTTCATCAAAAAACCGATTTTGATGAAATTTTATATGTAACATCCTCAAACGTTCGACGTCATCGTCGTATTTCAGTACAAAATGCAATATGGCCACCCCATAAGGGCTACATAGAAAGGAGGATAGGGTATCGTACGATCCGTTACAGACGGATTGTAGCTTTTATCTATGTTTTTTTGTTTTTTGATGCCCTATTCTAAGGGCATATTAAGTTCGACACATGTTTGAAACATAGAGAAATAATCGAGATAGACCCTATAAACTATATATATTCGTGATCAGTATCAATAGCGAAGTCGATTAAGCCATGTCCGTCCGTCCGTCTGTCCGTATGTCACCACTTTTTGGGCCTTAAATTTTGAGCTAGGAGGATGAAACTACCTATCTGGGCTTTTGAGAAGAAAAGCAGTACAAGTGTAAAAATTTTTGAAGTCCCCCCATTGCCACGCCCACTTTTTCATAACTTCACTAAATTATACGAAACCGAAAAATTGTGTTAAGACCAAATATTTAGGCATTCAGATTCCCTACAATCCACCCATACAAAAGTTTTGGCCACGCCCACTTTTTGGGGGCGTTATCATCAAAAAACCTATTTTGATAAAATTTTACATGTAACATCCTCAAACGTTCGACATTATAGCTATATTTGAGTACAATATGCAATTTGGCCATGCCCACTTTATAGAGAGGAGGATAGGGTATCATACGATCCGTTCCAGACGGATTGTAGCTTTTCTGTATGTTTTTTTTTTGGACGAGGCTTCGCTGTTTTGTAGTGGATGGTGTATTGTAGTAGTGGAGGTATTGCCGTTATTCCAGCGTGGTTTTGTGTGTCGTTTTTTGTGGTGGCGTGACGGCGTTGCGGTGTCGTGGTGGTGGTTTCCACTTTGTTATTTCCGTGGCGGCGTGCTGCTATTGCGATGTCGTGGTGTTGCGCTTTGTTGGTTGCGTAGCTACGTGATCGTTGTGCCCTGGTGGTGCGTCATCCGTTTTAAATGGCGTAATAGCGGCGTCGTGGTGCGCTGTTGTCTCCGAAAAGGGAAAATTTTTTTTTTGCGTGGTTGTTTGGTCATGTAAAGGACGGAATTTCTACTTTTCTATTTTTATACCCTATCCTAAGGGTATATTAAGTTTGACATATAGTTTGTAACATAGAGAAATAATCGAGATAGACCCTATAAAGTATATATATTCGTGATCAGCATCAATAGCGAAATCGATTGAGCGATGACCGTTCGTTCGTCCGTATGTCACCGCTTTTTGGGCCTTAAATTTTGAGCTAGGACGATGAAATTTCATATTCAACTTTTGAAATCCGCCCACTGCCACGCCCACTTTTTCATAACTTCACTAAATTATATGAAACCAAAAAATTTTGTTAAGACCAAATATTTAGGCATTTAGATTCCCTACAATCCACCCATACAAAAGTTTGGCCACGCCCACTTTTTGGGGGCGTTTTCATCACAAAACCGATTTTTGGGCCTTAAATTTTTTAACTAGGACGCTGAAATTTCATATTTGGGCTTCCAAGAAAAAGATACAGTACAAGTGTAAAATTTTTGAAATCCGCCAACTGCCACGCCCACTTTTTCATAACTTCACTAAATTATATGAAACCGAAAAATTTTGTTAAGACCAAATATTTAGGCATTCAAATTCCCTATAATCCACGCATACAAAAGTTTTGGCCACGCCCACTTTTTGGGGGCGTTTTCATCACAAAACCGATTTTTGGGCCTTTAATTTTGAGCTAGGACGATGAAATTTTATACCTGGGCTTCTGAGAAGAAAATACAGTACAAGCGTAAATTTGTTTACATCCGCCCACTGCCACGCCTACTTTTTTATAACTTCACTAAATTATATGAAAATGAAAAATTTTGTTAAGACCAAATATTTGGGTATTTTTGAGGGCGGTATCATCAAAAAACCTATTTTGATAAAATTTTACATGTAACATCCTCAAACGTTCGACATTATAGCTATATTTGAGTACAATATGCAATTTGGTCACGCCCACTTTATAGAGAGGTATCATATAGGGTATCATACTATCCGTTCCAGACGGATTGTAGCTTTTCTGTATGTTTATACCCTATCCTAAGGGTATATTAAGTTTGACACATAGTTTGTAACATAGAGAAATAATCGAGATAGACCCTATAAAGTATATATATTCGTGATCAGCATTAATAGCGAAATCGATTGAGCGATGACGTCCGTCCGTATGTCACCGCTTTTTGGGCCTTAAATTTTGAGCTAGGACGATGAAATTTCATATCTGGGCTTCTGAGAAAAAGATACAGTACAAGTGTAAAAATTTTTGAAATCCGCCCACTGCTACGCCCACTTTTTCATAACTTCACTAAATTATATGAAACCGAAAAATTTTGTTAAGACCAAATATTTAGGCATTCAGATTCCCTACAATCCACCCATACAAAAGTTTTAGCCACGCCCACTTTTTGGGGGCGTTTTCATCACAAAACCGATTTTTGGGCCTTAAATTTTTAACTAGGACGCAGAAATTTCATATCTGGGCTTCCAAGAAAAAGATGCAGTACAAGTGTAAAATTTTTTTACATCCGCCCACTGCCACGCCTACTTTTTTATAACTTCACTAAATTATATGAAAATGAAAAATTTTGTTAAGACCAAATATTTGGGTATTTAGATTCCCTACAATTCACCCATAGAACAGTTTTGGCCACGCCCACTTTTTGGGGGCGTTATCATCAAAAAACCTATTTTGATAAAATTTTACATGTAACATCCTCAAACGTTCGACATTATAGCTATATTTGAGTACAAAATGCAATTTGGCCACGCCCACTTTATAGAGAGGAGGATAGGGTATCATACGATCCGTTCCAGACGGATTGTAGCTTTTCTGTATGTTTATACCCTATCCTAAGGGTATATTAAGTTTGACACATAGTTTGTAACATAGAGAAATAATCGAGATAGACCATATAAAGTATATATATTCGTGATCAGCATCAATAGCGAAATCGATTGAGCGATGACCGTCCGTCCGTCCGTCCGTCCGTATGTCACCGCTTTTTGGGCCCTAAAGTTTGAGCTAGGACGATGAAATTTCATATCTGGGCTTCTGAGAAAAAGATACAGTACAAGTGCAAAAATTTTTGAAATCCGCCCACTGCCACGCCCACTTTTTCATAACTTCACTAAATTATATGAAACCGAAAAATTTTGTTAAGACCAAATATTTAGGCATTCAGATTCCCTACAATCCACCCATACAAAAGTTTTGGCCACGCCCACTTTTTGGGGGCGTTTTTATCACAAAACCGATTTTTGGGCCTTAAATTTTTAACTAGGACGCTGAAATTTCATATCTGGACTTATGACGAAAAGATACATTAGAATTGTAAAATTTTTTTACATCCGCCCACTGCCACGCCTACTTTTTTATAACTTTACTAAATTATATGAAACCGAAAAATTTTGTTAAGACCAAATATTTGGGTATTTAGATTCCCTACAATTCACCCATAGACCAGTTTTGGCCACGCCCACTTTTTGGGGGCGTTATCGTCAAAAAACCTATTTTGATAAAATTTTACATGTAACATCCTCAAACGTTCGACATTATAGCTATATTTGAGTACAAAATGCAATTTGGCCACGCCCACTTTATAGAGAGGAGGATAGGGTATCAGACGATCCGTTCCAGACGGATTGTAGCTTTTCTGTTTTTAGATTACAATTGACACATTGCCTTATATACAACTTTCCGTCGTTACTGCCGGTGTGGGTTCTCTGCTGGTCGATGTTGATTGGCGTTTTTCTGTTTTTTTATACCCTATCCTGAGGGTATATTAAGTTTGACACATGTTCGTAACATAGAGAAATAATCGAGATAGACCCTATAAACTATATATATTCGTGATCAGTATCAATAGCGAAGACGATTTAGTCATGTCCGTCCGTCCGTCTGTCCGTATGTCACCACTTTTTGGGCCTTAAATTTTGAGCTAGGAGGATGAAACTACATATCTGGGCTTTTAAGAAAGAGAATCAGTACAATTGTAAAAATTTTTGAAATACCCCCACTGCCACGCCCACGTTTTCATAACTTTACTAAATTATATGAAACCGAAAAATTTTGTTAAGACCACATATTTAGGCATTCAGATTCCCTACAATTTATTTATACAAAAGTTTTGGCCATGCCCACTTTTTGGGGCCGTTTTCATCAAAAAACCGATTTTGATGAAATTTTATATGTAACATCCTCAAACGTTCGACGTCATCGTCGTATTTCAGTACAAAATGCAATATGGCCACCCCATAAGGGCTACATAGAAAGGAGGATAGGGTATCGTACGATCCGTTACAGACGGATTGTAGCTTTTATCTATGTTTTTTTGTTTTTTGATGCCCTATTCTAAGGGCATATTAAGTTCGACACATGTTTGAAACATAGAGAAATAATCGAGATAGACCCTATAAACTATATATATTCGTGATCAGTATCAATAGCGAAGTCGATTAAGCCATGTCCGTCCGTCCGTCTGTCCGTATGTCACCACTTTTTGGGCCTTAAATTTTGAGCTAGGAGGATGAAACTACCTATCTGGGCTTTTGAGAAGAAAAGCAGTACAAGTGTAAAAATTTTTGAAGTCCCCCCATTGCCACGCCCACTTTTTCATAACTTCACTAAATTATACGAAACCGAAAAATTGTGTTAAGACCAAATATTTAGGCATTCAGATTCCCTACAATCCACCCATACAAAAGTTTTGGCCACGCCCACTTTTGGGGGCGTTATCATCAAAAAACCTATTTTGATAAAATTTTACATGTAACATCCTCAAACGTTCGACATTATAGCTATATTTGAGTACAATATGCAATTTGGCCATGCCCACTTTATAGAGAGGAGGATAGGGTATCATACGATCCGTTCCAGACGGATTGTAGCTTTTCTGTATGTTTTTTTTTTGGACGAGGCTTCGCTGTTTTGTAATGGATGGTGTATTGTAGTAGTGGAGGTATTGCCGTTATTCCAGCGTGGTTTTGTGTGTCGTTTTTTGTGGTGGCGTGACGGCGTTGCGGTGTCGTGGTGGTGGTTTCCACTTTGTTATTTCCGTGGCGGCGTGCTGCCGCTTTGTTGGTTGCGTAGCTACGTGATCGTTGTGCCCTGGTGGTGCGTCATCCGTTTTAAATGGCGTAATAGCGGCGTCGTGGTGCGCTGTTGTCTCCGAAAAGGGAAAATTTTTTTTTGCGTGGTTGTTTGGTCATGTAAAGGACGGAATTTCTACTTTTCTATTTTTATACCCTATCCTAAGGGTATATTAAGTTTGACATATAGTTTGTAACATAGAGAAATAATCGAGATAGACCCTATAAAGTATATATATTCGTGATCAGCATCAAAAGCGAAATCGATTGAGCGATGACCGTCCGTCCGTCCGTATGTCACCGCTTTTTGGGCCTTAAATTTTGAGCTAGGACGATGAAATTTCATATTCAATTTTTGAAATCCGCCCACTGCCACGCCCACTTTTTCATAACTTCACTAAATTATATGAAACCGAAAAATTTTGTTAAGACCAAATATTTAGGCATTTAGATTCCCTACAATCCACCCATACAAAAGTTTGGCCACGCCCACTTTTTGGGGGCGTTTTCATCACAAAACCGATTTTTGGGCCTTAAATTTTTTAACTAGGACGCTGAAATTTCATATCTGGGCTTCCAAGAAAAAGATACAGTACAAGTGTAAAATTTTTTTACATCCGCCCACTGCCAGGCCCACTTTTTCATAACTTCACTAAATTATATGAAACCGAAAAATTTTGTTAAGACCAAATATTTAGGCATTCAGACTCCCTACAATCCACTTATACAAAAATTTTGGCCACGCCCACGTTTTGGGGGCGGTTTTATCATAAATCCGATTTTTGGGCCTTAAATTTTTAACTAGGACGCTGAAATTTCATATCTGGGCTTCTGACGAAAGGATACAGTAGACGTGTAAATTTTTTTTACATCCGCTAACTGCCACGTCTACTTTTTCATAACTTCACTAAATTATATGAAACCGAAAAATTTTGTTAAGACCAAATATTTGGGTATTTAGATTCCATACAATTCACCCATAGAAGAGTTTTGGCAACGCCCACTTTTTGGGGGCGTTATCATCAAAAAACCTATTTTGATAAAATTTTACATGTAACATCCTCAAACGTTCGACATTATAGCTATATTTGAGTACAAAATGCAATTTGGCCACGCCCACTTTATAGAGAGGAGGATAGGGTATCATACGATCCGTTCCAGACGGATTGTAGCTTTTCTGTATGTTTTATTATTTTTTTGTGTCGGGGTCTCCAATTTGTGCCTCCTGTGAGGACACAATTAAAAAACGAAATACTTTTAAAACTGTTCATTGAATTTTAAATGGGCGTCCGCCTGCGCCAGCTTGTCGCCAAAGAAGAAGGAAGGAAATACAAAATATCGCTCTTTTATATCTAAAAGTAATTCACAATAGGTAGTTAAAATAGGAAGCGTTCGGAACATTCCTTTAAGTGACGGGTGAGTGACAAGATCGTTAATAATGTGAATGCCACACCCTCGTGCCAAACATTGTCGAAAGCTTGTGAGACATCAAGAAATACACAACAACACATTTTTTTTTTAAGCTTTCTCAATCTCAAGAGATGCAATCGCAAGAGATCGCCAGAAACTTGGCCGAACGCGTATCTCGAAATCTCGCTACAACCCCAATGCTGACAGCATCAAATGCTGACTTGGCGACGCTGCCAACATGCCATTAGAAACGCCGCACCTGATGTGCTGGGTTTCGCTCAACCACTACAAAGAAATCCATGGTTTGACGAAGAATGCCGGCAAGCATATGCAGCTAAACAAGAGGCATACAGAGCGGCGCTGCAAAGAAGGACGAGAGCGGCTCGTGAGCTCTACGAGCAAAAGAGACGGGAAGAACATCGGCTTCTCGGAAAGAAGAACAAAAGCAAGAGAAGCGCGCGATCGTACAGAAGCCTGTAAAGATGAAGAAGGAAACCTCGTAGTAGAGCCACTGTCGGTGGTGAGAATATGGAAAATTTTCTTCTACAGATTGTACAACGGCGACGAAAACCACCATCTCGCTGGCAGAATGAACCATTCAGCATAGACCATGATAGCCAAAATTTCTGTTCATCTGACCAAAACGAAGTTAGGATAGATATATCCAAGCTTAAATCCAACAAGGCTTCTGGACCTGACGGCTTACCAGCCGAGCTGTTCAAAGCAGCTGAAAATGACCTGGTAGAGAGCAAACACCAATTCATTTCTAAAATTTGGTCAGATGAGTGTATGCCTGATGAACTGAATCCACCCATACAAAAGTTTGGCCACGCCCACTTTTTGGGGGCGTTTTCATCACAAAACCGATTTTTGGGCCTTAAATTTTTTAACTAGGACGCTGAAATTTCATATCTGGGCTTCCAAGAAAAAGATGCAGTACAAGTGTAAAATTTTTTTACATCCGCCCACTGCCACGCCTACTTTTTTATAACTTCACTAAATTATATGAAAATGAAAAATTTTGTTAAGACCAAATATTTGGGTATTTAGATTCCCTACAATTCACCCGTAGACCAGTTTTGGCCACGCCCACTTTTTGGGGGCGTTATCGTCAAAAAACCTATTTTGATAAAATTTTACATGTAACATCCTCAAACGTTCGACATTATAGCTATATTTGAGTACAAAATGCAATTTGGCCACGCCCACTTTATAGAGAGGAGGATAGGGTATCAGACGATCCGTTCCAGACGGATTGTAGCTTTTCTGTTTTTAGATTACAATTGACACATTGCCTTATATACAACTTTCCGTCGTTACTGCCGGTGTGGGTTCTCTGCTGGTCGATGTTGATTGGCGTTTTTCTGTTTTTTTATACCCTATCCTGAGGGTATATTAAGTTTGACACATGTTCGTAACATAGAGAAATAATCGAGATAGACCCTATAAACTATATATATTCGTGATCAGTATCAATAGCGAAGACGATTTAGTCATGTCCGTCCGTCCGTCTGTCCGTATGTCACCACTTTTTGGGCCTTAAATTTTGAGCTAGGAGGATGAAACTACATATCTGGGCTTTTAAGAAAGAGAATCAGTACAATTGTAAAAATTTTTGAAATACCCCCACTGCCACGCCCACGTTTTCATAACTTTACTAAATTATATGAAACCGAAAAATTTTGTTAAGACCACATATTTAGGCATTCAGATTCCCTACAATTCATTTATACAAAAGTTTTGGCCATGCCCACTTTTTGGGGCCGTTTTCATCAAAAAACCGATTTTGATGAAATTTTATATGTAACATCCTCAAACGTTCGACGTCATCGTCGTATTTCAGTACAAAATGCAATATGGCCACCCCATAAGGGCTACATAGAAAGGAGGATAGGGTATCGTACGATCCGTTACAGACGGATTGTAGCTTTTATCTATGTTTTTTTGTTTTTTGATGCCCTATTCTAAGGGCATATTAAGTTCGACACATGTTTGAAACATAGAGAAATAATCGAGATAGACCCTATAAACTATATATATTCGTGATCAGTATCAATAGCGAAGTCGATTAAGCCATGTCCGTCCGTCCGTCTGTCCGTATGTCACCACTTTTTGGGCCTTAAATTTTGATCTAGGAGGATGAAACTACCTATCTGGGCTTTTGAGAAGAAAAGCAGTACAAGTGTAAAAATTTTTGAAGTCCCCCCATTGCCACGCCCACTTTTTCATAACTTCACTAAATTATACGAAACCGAAAAATTGTGTTAAGACCAAATATTTAGGCATTCAGATTCCCTACAATCCACCCATACAAAAGTTTTGGCCACGCCCACTTTTTGGGGGCGTTATCATCAAAAAACCTATTTTGATAAAATTTTACATGTAACATCCTCAAACGTTCGACATTATAGCTATATTTGAGTACAATATGCAATTTGGCCATGCCCACTTTATAGAGAGGAGGATAGGGTATCATACGATCCGTTCCAGACGGATTGTAGCTTTTCTGTATGTTTTTTTTTTGGACGAGGCTTCGCTGTTTTGTAGTGGATGGTGTATTGTAGTAGTGGAGGTATTGCCGTTATTCCAGCGTGGTTTTGTGTGTCGTTTTTTGTGGTGGCGTGACGGCGTTGCGGTGTCGTGGTGGTGGTTTCCACTTTGTTATTTCCGTGGCGGCGTGCTGCCGCTTTGTTGGTTGCGTAGCTACGTGATCGTTGTGCCCTGGTGGTGCGTCATCCGTTTTAAATGGCGTAATAGCGGCGTCGTGGTGCGCTGTTGTCTCCGAAAAGGGAAAATTTTTTTTTTGCGTGGTTGTTTGGTCATGTAAAGGACGGAATTTCTACTTTTCTATTTTTATACCCTATCCTAAGGGTATATTAAGTTTGACATATAGTTTGTAACATAGAGAAATAATCGAGATAGACCCTATAAAGTATATATATTCGTGATCAGCATCAAAAGCGAAATCGATTGAGCGATGACCGTCCGTCCGTCCGTATGTCACCGCTTTTTGGGCCTTAAATTTTGAGCTAGGACGATGAAATTTCATATTCAATTTTTGAAATCCGCCCACTGCCACGCCCACTTTTTCATAACTTCACTAAATTATATGAAACCGAAAAATTTTGTTAAGACCAAATATTTAGGCATTTAGATTCCCTACAATCCACCCATACAAAAGTTTGGCCACGCCCACTTTTTGGGGGCGTTTTCATCACAAAACCGATTTTTGGGCCTTAAATTTTTTAACTAGGACGCTGAAATTTCATATCTGGGCTTCCAAGAAAAAGATACAGTACAAGTGTAAAATTTTTTTACATCCGCCCACTGCCAGGCCCACTTTTTCATAACTTCACTAAATTATATGAAACCGAAAAATTTTGTTAAGACCAAATATTTAGGCATTCAGACTCCCTACAATCCACTTATACAAAAATTTTGGCCACGCCCACGTTTTGGGGGCGGTTTTATCATAAATCCGATTTTTGGGCCTTAAATTTTTAACTAGGGCGCTGAAATTTCATATCTGGGCTTCTGACGAAAGGATACAGTAGACGTGTAAATTTTTTTTACATCCGCTAACTGCCACGTCTACTTTTTCATAACTTCACTAAATTATATGAAACCGAAAAATTTTGTTAAGACCAAATATTTGGGTATTTAGATTCCATACAATTCACCCATAGAAGAGTTTTGGCAACGCCCACTTTTTGGGGGCGTTATCATCAAAAAACCTATTTTGATAAAATTTTACATGTAACATCCTCAAACGTTCGACATTATAGCTATATTTGAGTACAAAATGCAATTTGGCCACGCCCACTTTATAGAGAGGAGGATAGGGTATCATACGATCCGTTCCAGACGGATTGTAGCTTTTCTGTATGTTTTATTATTTTTTTGTGTCGGGGTCTCCAATTTGTGCCTCCTGTGAGGACACAATTAAAAAACGAAATACTTTTAAAACTGTTCATTGAATTTTAAATGGGCGTCCGCCTGCGCCAGCTTGTCGCCAAAGAAGAAGGAAGGAAATACAAAATATCGCTCTTTTATATCTAAAAGTAATTCACAATAGGTAGTTAAAATAGGAAGCGTTCGGAACATTCCTTTAAGTGACGGGTGAGTGACAAGATCGTTAATAATGTGAATGCCACACCCTCGTGCCAAACATTGTCGAAAGCTTGTGAGACATCAAGAAATACACAACAACACATTTTTTTTTTAAGCTTTCTCAATCTCAAGAGATGCAATCGCAAGAGATCGCCAGAAACTTGGCCGAACGCGTATCTCGAAATCTCGCTACAACCCCAATGCTGACAGCATCAAATGCTGACTTGGCGACGCTGCCAACATGCCATTAGAAACGCCGCACCTGATGTGCTGGGTTTCGCTCAACCACTACAAAGAAATCCATGGTTTGACGAAGAATGCCGGCAAGCATATGCAGCTAAACAAGAGGCATACAGAGCGGCGCTGCAAAGAAGGACGAGAGCGGCTCGTGAGCTCTACGAGCAAAAGAGACGGGAAGAACATCGGCTTCTCGGAAAGAAGAACAAAAGCAAGAGAAGCGCGCGATCGTACAGAAGCCTGTAAAGATGAAGAAGGAAACCTCGTAGTAGAGCCACTGTCGGTGGTGAGAATATGGAAAATTTTCTTCTACAGATTGTACAACGGCGACGAAAACCACCATCTCGCTGGCAGAATGAACCATTCAGCATAGACCATGATAGCCAAAATTTCTGTTCATCTGACCAAAACGAAGTTAGGATAGATATATCCAAGCTTAAATCCAACAAGGCTTCTGGACCTGACGGCTTACCAGCCGAGCTGTTCAAAGCAGCTGAAAATGACCTGGTAGAGAGCAAACACCAATTCATTTCTAAAATTTGGTCAGATGAGTGTATGCCTGATGAACTGAATCCCAGCACTGTATGTCCGATCCACAAGAAAGAAAACCCCCTCAATTGCGCCAATTACGTATTACCCTCCTTAACATCGCATACAAGATTCTATCTGCCATATTGTGTGAACGTCTGAAACCCTTCTTCAACAACCTGATTGGGCCCTATCAATGTGGTTTTAGACCAAAAAAAGTTCAAAATCGATCAAATCTTCACACTTCGACAGATCTTGGAAAGAACTCAAGACCTTTGAAACGATCCCACCATCCCACCACCCACAATCTTGTCATCGATTTTAAGGCCGGATATGACAACATTTATAGAAACAAACCCTGCTCAGTTTTGGCATCCCGGCCAAACCCGTTTGCCTGTGCAGGATGACAATGGAGAATTGTCGCTGCTGTATCAAGGTCGGTAACGATCTCACCGAGACCTTGATGTCAAAAAAGATTTGGACAAAGTGACGCGCTGTCACGTGACTTCCTTAACATCATACTTGAAAAAATTGTGCGAAACTCAGTAAGCAGATGTGGTAGAAATGATACAATTACAGTGAAGAGAATAAAGCGTACTTACGTACTTAAAATGTACTTACTTACTTAGGTGGCGCTACAGTTCGGGGTGAACCTGGGCCTCCACTAACAAGAATCTCCAGTTAGATTGGTCCCCTTCGACTTGTGCGCGCCACCTAAGGCAAGGTCTTCCTCTACTGCGTTGTTCCTCGGGTTAGATTCGAAGACTCTACGGCCGAAGCATTTGTGTTTATCCGCTCTACATGTCCTAGCCATCGTAAGCGACTGATGCGTAATTTTGTGACTAGGTCGATGTCGTTGAATCTCCTCCTTCAAAGCCCGTCAACGCAAACGGGACCGAAAATTTTACGAAGAATCTTTCTCTCGAAGCGACCGAGGATATCTTCATCCGCTTTTGATTGAGTCCAAGCTTCAGCGCCATAAAGCAGGACTGGGATGATCAAGTTCTTATAAAGCGACTCCTTAGTTGTTCGGGATAGGGCTCTACTACTCAATTGCCTTCTCAGCCCAAAGAAACAGCAACAAATTTCTGCTGAGGTGTTGTCAGAGTTTATAGCAGAGCCGAGGTAGACAAAGTCGCTTACTATGTTGGATATATTCAGGATTTAAGGGTATAAGTATTCGCGATGTTAAAAATCAAATGAAAAAAAAGGAAAGGACGAAAACGTGACCGCATGATTCTAAAGCTTTGGGAACGAAAATGTATTTCTGTTCTCGAGTTCTCTTAAACTCGGGTCGAACTCTTGCCTTTCGCCTGCGGATGGTACATAGTTGTTCGAATTCTTTTAATACCCAAAACTTTGGGGATTTGCTTAATAAGGGATGACTCAAACTGCGTACCTTGATTCGTTGTAATGGTTTGTGGGACGCCGTACCTTGGAACCCAGTTTTGAACGAAAGCAGAGACCACTGTTTGAGCGCTTATATTTCTTAAAGGTATTGCCTCGGGCCACGAAGTGAAACGGTCTTTGATTGTCAATAAGTATGTATAACCCTGAGAAAGTCGAAGAGGTCCTACTAAATCTATGTGGATGTGTGAAAATCTAATTTCAGCGACCGGAAACTTTCCGTGCTTTGATTTGGTATGTCTGGTAATTTTCGATTTTTGACATGGAACACAAACTTGCGTCGGTCTGTTAATGTCTTTGTTAATTTTTGGCCAAAAATATTTAGATGAGATTATTTTGCCCATGGCGTTAGCGCTTGGGTGTGAAAGTTTATGATGATTTTCAAATATCGTTCGTTTGAAAATATCGGGTATGAATGGGCGATTTATTCCAGTGGAGGTGTCGCACCAAAGGTCAACATCATATATTGGGATGTGTATTTTTGAAAGTTTGACTGACGAATTCGGATCTGTCACAAGTAATTTTAATTCTTCGTCTGAGTCTTGCTCTTTTGCAATGTTGGGAATATCAATGTGGTTAAATAATATGACTTCTAAGTGTGATCGCGACAAGGCGTCGCACAGTGTGGTGAATCGCAAATCTAGCTGGACACAATTATGAAATCATGACTTCTTGTTTATATATTTGTTTTTTATACCCTATCCTAAGGGTATGTTAAGTTTGACACATAGTTTGTAACATAGAGAAATAATCGAGATAGACCCTATAAAGTATATATATTCGTGATCAGCATCAATAGCGAAATCGATTGAGCGATGACCGTCCGTCCGTCCGTCCGTCCGTCCGTCCGTCCGTATGTCACCGCTTTTTGGGCCTTAAATTTTGAGCTAGGACGATGAAATTTCATATCTGGGCTTCTGAGAAAAAGATACAGTACAAGTGTAAAATTTTTGAAATCCGCCCACTGCCACGCCCACTTTTTCATAACTTCACTAAATTATATGAAACCGAAAAATTTTGTTAAGACCAAATATTTAGGCATTTAGATTCCCTACAATCCACCCATACAAAAGTTTTGGCCACGCCCACTTTTTGGGGGCGTTGCAAACTATGTTCCAAACTTAATATACCCTTAGGATAGGGTATAAACATACACAAAAGCTACAATCCGTCTGGAACGGATCGTATGATACCCTATCCTCCTTGCTATGTACCCCTTATAAAGTGGGCGAGGTGATATTGCATTTTGTACTGAAATACGACGTCGAACGTTTGAGGATGTTAAACGCAAAATTTCATGAAAATCTGTTTTTATACCCTATCCTAAGGGTATATTAAGTTTGACACATAGTTTGTAACATAGAGAAATAATCGAGATACACCCTATAAAGTATAAATATTCGTGATCAGCATCAATAGCGAAATCGATTGAGCGATGACCGTCCGTCCGTCCGTATGTCACCGCTTTTTGGGCCTTAAATTTTGAGCTAGGACGATGAAATTTCATATCTGGGCTTCTGAGAAAAAGATACAGTACAAGTGTAAAAATTTTTGAAATCCGCCCACTGCCACGCCCACGTTTTCATAACTTCACTAAATTATATGAAACCGAAAAATTTTGTTAAGACCAAATATTTAGGCATTCAGATTCCATACACTCCACCCATACAAAAGTTTTGGCCACGCCCGTATTTTAGGGGCGTTTTCATCACAAAACCGATTTTTGGGCCTTAAATTTTTTAACTAGGACGCTGAAATTTCATATTTGGGCTTCCAAGAAAAAGATACAGTACAAGTGTAAAATTTTTGAAATCCGCCAACTGCCACGCCCACTTTTTCATAACTTCACTAAATTATATGAAACCGAAAAATTTTGTTAAGACCAAATATTTAGGCATTCAAATTCCCTATAATGCACGCATACAAAAGTTTTGGCCACGCCCACTTTTTGGGGGCGTTTTCATCACAAAACCGATTTTTGGGCCTTTAATTTTGAGCTAGGACGATGAAATTTTATACCTGGGCTTCTGAGAAGAAAATACAGTACAAGCGTAAATTTGTTTACATCCGCCCACTGCCACGCCTACTTTTTTATAACTTCACTAAATTATATGAAAATGAAAAATTTTGTTAAGACCAAATATTTGGGTATTTTTGAGGGCGGTATCATCAAAAAACCTATTTTGATAAAATTTTACATGTAACATCCTCAAACGTTCGACATTATAGCTATATTTGAGTACAATATGCAATTTGGTCACGCCCACTTTATAGAGAGGACGATAGGGTATCATACTATCCGTTCCAGACGGATTGTAGCTTTTCTGTATGTTTATACCCTATCCTAAGGGTATATTAAGTTTGACACATAGTTTGTAACATAGAGAAATAATCGAGATAGACCCTATAAAGTATATATATTCGTGATCAGCATTAATAGCGAAATCGATTGAGCGATGACGTCCGTCCGTATGTCACCGCTTTTTGGGCCTTAAATTTTGAGCTAGGACGATGAAATTTCATATCTGGGCTTCTGAGAAAAAGATACAGTACAAGTGTAAAAATTTTTGAAATCCGCCCACTGCTACGCCCACTTTTTCATAACTTCACTAAATTATATGAAACCGAAAAATTTTGTTAAGACCAAATATTTAGGCATTCAGATTCCCTACAATCCACCCATACAAAAGTTTTAGCCACGCCCACTTTTTGTTGGCGTTTTCATCACAAAACCGATTTTTGGGCCTTAAATTTTTAACTAGGACGCAGAAATTTCATATCTGGGCTTCCAAGAAAAAGATGCAGTACAAGTGTAAAATTTTTTTACATCCGCCCACTGCCACGCCTACTTTTTTATAACTTCACTAAATTATATGAAAATGAAAAATTTTGTTAAGACCAAATATTTGGGTATTTAGATTCCCTACAATTCACCCATAGAACAGTTTTGGCCACGCCCACTTTTTGGGGGCGTTATCATCAAAAAACCTATTTTGATAAAATTTTACATGTAACATCCTCAAACGTTCGACATTATAGCTATATTTGAGTACAAAATGCAATTTGGCCACGCCCACTTTATAGAGAGGAGGATAGGGTATCATACGATCCGTTCCAGACGGATTGTAGCTTTTCTGTATGTTTATACCCTATCCTAAGGGTATATTAAGTTTGACACATAGTTTGTAACATAGAGAAATAATCGAGATAGACCATATAAAGATATATATTCGTGATCAGCATCAATAGCGAAATCGATTGAGCGATGACCGTCCGTCCGTCCGTCCGTCCGTATGTCACCGCTTTTTGGGCCCTAAAGTTTGAGCTAGGACGATGAAATTTTATATCTGGGCTTCTGAGAAAAAGATACAGTACAAGTGTAAAAATTTTTGAAATCCGCCCACTGCCACGCCCACTTTTTCATAACTTCACTAAATTATATGAAACCGAAAAATTTTGTTAAGACCAAATATTTAGGCATTCAGATTCCCTACAATCCACCCATACAAAAGTTTTGGCCACGCCAACTTTTTGGGGGCGTTTTTATCACAAAACCGATTTTTGGGCCTTAAATTTTTAACTAGGACGCTGAAATTTCATATCTGGGCTTATGACGAAAAGATACATTAGAATTGTAAAATTTTTTTACATCCGCCCACTGCCACGCCTACTTTTTTATAACTTTACTAAATTATATGAAACCGAAAAATTTTGTTAAGACCACCCATAGACCAGTTTTGGCCACGCCCACTTTTTGGGGGCGTTATCATCAAAAAACCTATTTTGATAAAATTTTACATGTAACATCCTCAAACGTTCGACATTATAGCTATATTTGAGTACAAAATGCAATTTGGCCACGCCCACTTTATAGAGAGGAGGATAGGGTATCAGACGATCCGTTCCAGACGGATTGTAGCTTTTCTGTTTTTAGATTACAATTGACACATTGCCTTATATACAACTTTCCGTCGTTACAGCCGGTGTGGGTTCTCTGCTGGTCGATGTTGATTGGCGTTTTTCTGTTTTTTTATACCCTATCCTGAGGGTATATTAAGTTTGACACATGTTCGTAACATAGAGAAATAATCGAGATAGACCCTATAAACTATATATATTCGTGATCAGTATCAATAGCGAAGACGATTTAGTCATGTCCGTCCGTCCGTCTGTCCGTATGTCACCACTTTTTGGGCCTTAAATTTTGAGCTAGGAGGATGAAACTACATATCTGGGCTTTTAAGAAAGAGAATCAGTACAATTGTAAAAATTTTTGAAATACCCCCACTGCCACGCCCACGTTTTCATAACTTTACTAAATTATATGAAACCGAAAAATTTTGTTAAGACCACATATTTAGGCATTCAGATTCCCTACAATTCATTTATACAAAAGTTTTGGCCATGCCCACTTTTTGGGGCCGTTTTCATCAAAAAACCGATTTTGATGAAATTTTATATGTAACATCCTCAAACGTTCGACGTCATCGTCGTATTTCAGTACAAAATGCAATATGGCCACCCCATAAGGGCTACATAGAAAGGAGGATAGGGTATCGTACGATCCGTTACAGACGGATTGTAGCTTTTATCTATGTTTTTTTGTTTTTTGATGCCCTATTCTAAGGGCATATTAAGTTCGACACATGTTTGAAACATAGAGAAATAATCGAGATAGACCCTATAAACTATATATATTCGTGATCAGTATCAATAGCGAAGTCGATTAAGCCATGTCCGTCCGTCCGTCTGTCCGTATGTCACCACTTTTTGGGCCTTAAATTTTGAGCTAGGAGGATGAAACTACCTATCTGGGCTTTTGAGAAGAAAAACAGTACAAGTGTAAAAATTTTTGAAGTCCCCCCATTGCCACGCCCACTTTTTCATAACTTCACTAAATTATACGAAACCGAAAAATTGTGTTAAGACCAAATATTTAGGCATTCAGATTCCCTACAATCCACCCATACAAAAGTTTTGGCCACGCCCACTTTTTGGGGGCGTTATCATCAAAAAACCTATTTTGATAAAATTTTACATGTAACATCCTCAAACGTTCGACATTATAGCTATATTTGAGTACAATATGCAATTTGGCCATGCCCACTTTATAGAGAGGAGGATAGGGTATCATACGATCCGTTCCAGACGGATTGTAGCTTTTCTGTATGTTTTTTTTTTGGACGAGGCTTCGCTGTTTTGTAGTGGATGGTGTATTGTAGTAGTGGAGGTATTGCCGTTATTCCAGCGTGGTTTTGTGTGTCGTTTTTTGTGGTGGCGTGACGGCGTTGCGGTGTCGTGGTGGTGGTTTCCACTTTGTTATTTCCGTGGCGGCGTGCTGCCGCTTTGTTGGTTGCGTAGCTACGTGATCGTTGTGCCCTGGTGGTGCGTCATCCGTTTTAAATGGCGTAATAGCGGCGTCGTGGTGCGCTGTTGTCTCCGAAAAGGGAAAATTTTTTTTTTGCGTGGTTGTTTGGTCATGTAAAGGACGGAATTTCTACTTTTCTATTTTTATACCCTATCCTAAGGGTATATTAAGTTTGACATATAGTTTGTAACATAGAGAAATAATCGAGATAGACCCTATAAAGTATATATATTCGTGATCAGCATCAAAAGCGAAATCGATTGAGCGATGACCGTCCGTCCGTCCGTATGTCACCGCTTTTTGGGCCTTAAATTTTGAGCTAGGACGATGAAATTTCATATTCAATTTTTGAAATCCGCCCACTGCCACGCCCACTTTTTCATAACTTCACTAAATTATATGAAACCGAAAAATTTTGTTAAGACCAAATATTTAGGCATTTAGATTCCCTACAATCCACCCATACAAAAGTTTGGCCACGCCCACTTTTTGGGGGCGTTTTCATCACAAAACCGATTTTTGGGCCTTAAATTTTTTAACTAGGACGCTGAAATTTCATATCTGGGCTTCCAAGAAAAAGATACAGTACAAGTGTAAAATTTTTTTACATCCGCCCACTGCCAGGCCCACTTTTTCATAACTTCACTAAATTATATGAAACCGAAAAATTTTGTTAAGACCAAATATTTAGGCATTCAGACTCCCTACAATCCACTTATACAAAAATTTTGGCCACGCCCACGTTTTGGGGGCGGTTTTATCATAAATCCGATTTTTGGGCCTTAAATTTTTAACTAGGACGCTGAAATTTCATATCTGGGCTTCTGACGAAAGGATACAGTAGACGTGTAAATTTTTTTTACATCCGCTAACTGCCACGTCTACTTACTTACTTAACGGGCTCCCGACCCGTGAAGAGTCTCTGCCTGAGACACAGCAGCCTTCCACTCTCTTCGATCCCGGGCACGCTGCTTCCAGTTATCTAGACCAAGCGCTCTGGCATCCGCGATAGCTTGATCCTTAAAACGGAGGTTCGGTCTTCCTTGTCTTCTCGAACCTGGGGGCTGTGATTCGAAGATCCTCTTTGCTGGAGCATTATTGTCCATTCGCTCGATGTGGCCGAGCCAGTGTAGTCGACGTGTTTTGGCTTTTTGGACTACATCCACATCCTGGTACAGCTCATAGAGTTCGCGGTTATATCTTCTCCTCCATTCGCCCTCCTCGCATACGGGACCGAATATCCGACGAAGAATTTTTCTTTCGAAAGTGTTCAGTATTTGCTCTGCTTTCCTGCTTGTCGTCCAGCACTCGGCTCCATACAGCAGAACTGGCAGGATCAAAGTTTTGTAGAGCAAACATTTCGTCTTCCGAGTTAGGAGTTTTGACCCCATTTGTTTCGCCAAACCGAAGTAGCAGCGGTTTCCTAGGGTAAGTCTTCGTCGAATCTCCACTAAGTTGTCATTCGTGGAGTTGATATTTACTCCGAGGTAGGTAAGCTCCTTACCCACTTCGAAGTTACTGTTGCCAACAGTGACGTTTTGTCCTAGGCGGTGGACAGATGCTTCTTTGTTTGTTGACAACATGTATTTGGTTTTGTCCTCATTCACTTCAAGGCCAACACGTTTCGCCTCTTCTTCAATTGCCGTAAAAGCCTCTAACACGGCGCGCTGGGAGCGACCGATGATGTCGATGTCGTCTGCGTATCCCAGCAACTGGACAGATTTGTTGAAGATAGTGCCTTCCGTGTTTACACCTGCCCTGCGCACTATCTGTTCCAGCACAAGATTGAAGAAGTCACATGATAGCGCATCCCCTTGCCGAAATCCGGTGCATGTTTGGAATAGTTCAGAGGAACTGTTGCCGAATTGCACGTTGCACCGCGTGTTATCCAGCGTCACGCGGCACAGCTGGATCAGTTTAGCCGGGATCCCGAATTCGGCCATCGCCTTGTAGAGCTCAAGACGATGAATGCTATCATATGCGGCTTTAAAGTCGATGAGGAGATGGTGAGTCTCGACTTGAAATTCGTTGGTCTTTTCCAGGATTTGCCTTAGTGTGAAAATTTGGTCGATCGTCGATCTGCCGGGCCGGAAGCCACACTGGTACGTGCCGATTAGTGTGCTGCAGAAAGGCTTCAGACGTTCACACAGTACGTTGGATAGGATCTTATATGCGACATTAAGCAGGGATATGCCTCGGTAGTTCTTACAAGACATAGGATCGCCTTTCTTGAAGATGGGGCATATAGAGCTGATAGTCCAGTCAACTGCCACGTCTACTTTTTCATAACTTCACTAAATTATATGAAACCGAAAAATTTTGTTAAGACCAAATATTTGGGTATTTAGATTCCATACAATTCACCCATAGAAGAGTTTTGGCAACGCCCACTTTTTGGGGGCGTTATCATCAAAAAACCTATTTTGATAAAATTTTACATGTAACATCCTCAAACGTTCCACATTATAGCTATATTTGAGTACAAAATGCAATTTGGCCACGCCCACTTTATAGAGAGGAGGATAGGGTATCATACGATCCGTTCCAGACGGATTGTAGCTTTTCTGTATGTTTTATTATTTTTTTGTGTCGGGGTCTCCAATTTGTGCCTCCTGTGAGGACACAATTAAAAAACGAAATACTTTTAAAACTGTTCATTGAATTTTAAATGGGCGTCCGCCTGCGCCAGCTTGTCGCCAAAGAAGAAGGAAGGAAATACAAAATATCGCTCTTTTATATCTAAAAGTAATTCACAATAGGTAGTTAAAATAGGAAGCGTTCGGAACATTCCTTTAAGTGACGGGTGAGTGACAAGATCGTTAATAATGTGAATGCCACACCCTCGTGCCAAACATTGTCGAAAGCTTGTGAGACATCAAGAAATACACAACAACACATTTTTTTTTTAAGCTTTCTCAATCTCAAGAGATGAACGCGTATCTCGAAATCTCGCTACAACCCCAATGCTGACAGCATCAAATGCTGACTTGGCGACGCTGCCAACATGC